>JAWNOO010000019.1:22680000-23278261 GCA_035045905.1 Drosophila anomelani | reverse complement strand
TGTTTATGTATTTTGTTTTTCATTACAGCTATGTAAGTAAATTGTATAACTTTTTTTCATAAATAAATTCTCTGATACCTACATAATCATAATATAATTTTTTTTTAATTTTAAACCGCTATTAACATGCTGCTTTTCGCATTTGACCATAAAAAATAGTGAGCTTTTCCATTGTCAAAACACTTTGTTGACATACTGTATATGTAGCACTGAACGTGGTGAGTTAATAACAGATGAAAACTTTAGCATCAGAACATACCCAGAACATCATAGAGTAGAATATTTGAGTAATCCGTCCGCTTTAGAAAAACTTGGAGTCAAAATGGTGACCCAAGTTCCTTTAGATTGTATGCACCTAATCGAATTAGGTGTCATGCGAAAATTTTTAATAAAGATAGTTAATAATAAAATGAATTCAGAATTTAGGGTTTCCAAACCAAGTAGGAATACCATATCGGAATGTTTGAAGTCATTGCGAAGTCACGTCCCGGTAGAGTTTGCCCGAAAGCCAAGGTCCTTGGATGATTTACCGCATTGGAAAGCTACGGAATTTAGACAATTCCTTTTATATACTGGCATTGTAGCTCTGAAAGATGCCATTCATAAAGATCAGTACTTTCAATTCCTTTTGCTACACGACGCATATAGGATGTTATCCTCTCATTTGCAAAGAGAGTCGAACATCAATAATGTCCAAAAAATGTTGGATTTATTTGTTATGAATTTTCCAATAATTTTTGGAGATAGTAGTGTATTATACAATGTCCATGGCTTACTTCATGTAAGGGAGACCATACAGCAAATCGGTGATCCGGTTTCCAGGTCTTCTTATTCATTTGAAAACTACTTGCAAACTCTTAAGAGATTTGTCCGAAAGCCCACCCATATTCTAGAGCAGATAAATAGGATGATAGTTGAGGATAGGGATATTCGGGTGGAGCTAGATGATATTAAACAAATAGGTTTTTAAAAGGTCCAGAAAGTCTCTTTCTTAGAAAACAAGGCTGCGCGATGAATCCAGCAATATCTCCACAATCCCATCTAGTTAACATCCATCCAGTAGAAAGATTTAATCTTGTTTAAATCAAGTTTAATATTTCTTTTTTATTTCAAGTTTTTTTCGTTGCACTGCACTTTATTTTATTTAATGAAAATCAGATAACACAAGATGTGTCTTCTCTCAGAAGATTAAAAAAGGAAGAGAAAGTGACCACGCAGAATATAGTGTGGACGTCTTTCATTAGTTGTGTTTTTGCCACGACACACTAATATCGATATCAAAAGTGTTCTTCAAATGATATATCGATATTAAGGGTCTTCTAACATAGGAAGTGTTTTAAAGTTGAAGGGATGTACCCTAAAAAATAAAAGGCCAGATAGTTTTTGTTATGTAGGAGAACACATCCCAATTGAGGTAGATAGTTTTGAAGAGGATGCAGAAGGAATTTGTATTTTATTTTTTGAAGAACCTGTGCCCTCATTAGCTTTAGGTATTTTGAAATGTAGCGGAAATATGGCATCAGATATAGAGAGATTTAGGATTACAGACAGGGTTAGAAAAGCAGTAGCGATGCCATATATGGGGGGGTTAGTATTAGTTCCCTTTTTACATTTTTCGTAGATTCCTTCCATATGCAAATTTTTTTTTTTTTGAGGTGTTTAGTCCGTAGGCGTATTTTTCAGTATGAATCGGGCATGCCTTAAGCGACGGCGCTTAAGGTATCTTTAGAAGATTCACCTTCCATTGTCCGATGACATTAAAAAAAAGCGTATATTATTTAAATAAAATAAATAATAATAAATAAAATAAAATATAAAAAAAAGTATGTATTATTTTATTTTTAGATTTGCGAAGATGGAACAACATAATAAAATTCGAAAGCTGGAGTTCGATGTAGAAGGTAGGTAAATGACTTAAATCCAATACATTTATTAACATATTTTGTTTTAGAGGAAGACTTCATTACCGTGTCGCAGGGCGTCGTAATAGATCCTCTGCCGGAGTCGCAGTGTGAAGGACATGATCCCGTGGATGGAGATCTGTCGAAGCGCCTCGATCGCATCGAGGCTAAGGTTGAGGGACAGTTACCTCAATAGACGCCATGTCTAACGAGCTAGCCTCGTGTACACAGCAGTTAGCAAGGTTGACTGCATTGCTGGAGGTTTTTCTGAAAGGAAAGAGCCATGGAAATGCAGTCAACTTTGTTTTCCCTGTTCGGAATGACGAGGATCTGGCAGCTTTAGACATGGCGATAAGCAATGAGGGTAAAGATGCATGTGTAAGTATAATATTATTTAATAAAATATAAATCGAATATATATATTAACTATTTGTTTTTGCAGAGCGCCGCAATAACTAATTTACTGAAAAGAGCGACTTTTTCAAAATCGCTGAAAAACGTAATCGCGGAGGATGTGCTCCTTTCATATAATATAGATGGCGTAAACGGGAAAAACCGATTGAAATCATTTTCAAACTTTTACGAAGTTTTAATCGGTATGTATTTTAATGACAAATTATGTAAATGAAAAGTTATTTATATATATTTTATTTACAGAGAGTATAGCCGGCATAGACCCGCTGCACCCGCCGGAAAAAGGATTATCTTATGCCTTGAGTTGCATTAAAAATAATAATACCAAAAAAAAAATAAGTGTAGTAATTAAATAATAAATATTATTAAATATAAATATAATTATATTAATTTTTGCATTTATTCTTATTTTTTTTGGGGGGGGGGGGAGGGGCAGATGGCGGGTAGAATTCCTTTCTGATTCCTCCAAGATTCCTATGTGATTCCTTTCAGATTCCCCTAGCAATTTACCTACGATTCATCCCTGATTCCGCATTGAATTATTCTCCGTTTCAGCCTGAAATCTTCATATAGTCACCTCTGAATGTCCATGGCTTACTTCATGTAAGGGAGACCATACAGCAAATCGGTGATCCGGTTTCCAGGTCTTCTTATTCATTTGAAAACTACTTGCAAACTCTTAAGAGATTTGTCCGAAAGCCCACTCATATTCTAGAGCAGATAAATAGGATGATAGTTGAGGATAGGGATATTCGGGTGGAGCTAGATGATATTAAACAAATAGGTTTTTAAAAGGTCCAGAAAGTCTCTTTCTTAGAAAACAAGGCTGCGCGATGAATCCAGCAATATCTCCACAATCCCATCTAGTTAACATCCATCCAGTAGAAAGATTTAATCTTGTTTAAATCAAGTTTAATATTTCTTTTTTATTTCAAGTTTTTTTCGTTGCACTGCACTTTATTTTATTTAATGAAAATCAGATAACACAAGATGTGTCTTCTCTCAGAAGATTAAAAAAGGAAGAGAAAGTGACCACGCAGAATATAGTGTGGACGTCTTTCATTAGTTGTGTTTTTGCCACGACACACTAATATCGATATCAAAAGTGTTCTTCAAATGATATATCGATATTAAGGGTCTTCTAACATAGGAAGTGTTTTAAAGTTGAAGGGATATACCCTAAAAAATAAAAGGCCAGATAGTTTTTGTTATGTAGGAGAACACATCCCAATTGAGGTAGATAGTTTTGAAGAGGATGCAGAAGGAATTTGTATTTTATTTTTTGAAGAACCTGTGCCCTCATTAGCTTTAGGTATTTTGAAATGTAGCGGAAATATGGCATCAGATATAGAGAGATTTAGGATTACAGACAGGGTTAGAAAAGCAGTAGCGATGCCATATAAGGGGGGTTAGTATTAGTTCCCTTTTTACATTTTTCGCAGATTCCTTCCATATGCAAATTTTTTTTTTGGAGGTGTTTAGTCCGTAGGCGTATTTTTCAATATGAATCGGGCATGCCTTAAGCGACGGCGCTTAAGGTATCTTTAGAAGATTCACCTTCCATTGTCCGATGACATTAAAAAAAAGCGTATATTATTTAAATAAAATAAATAATAATAAATAAAATAAAAAATAAAAAAAGTATGTATTATTTTATTTTTAGATTCGCGAAGATGGAACAACATAATAAAATTTGAAAGCTGGCGTTCGATGTAGAAGGTAGGTAAATGACTTAAATCCAATACATTTATTAACATATTTTGTTTTAGAGGAAGACTTCATTACTGTGTCGCAGGGCGTCGTAATAGCATCGAGGCTAAGGTTGAGGGGACAGTTACCTCAATAGACGCCATGTCTAACGAGCTAGCCTCGTGTACGTATCAGTTAGCAAGGTTGACTGCATTGCTGGAGGTTTTTCTGAAAGGAAAGAGCCATGGCAATGCAGTCAACTTTGTTTTCCCTGTTCGGAATGACGAGGATCTGGCAGCTTTAGACATGGCGATAAGCAATGAGGGTAAAGATGCATGTGTAAGTATAATATTAATTAATAAAATATAAATCGAATATATATATTAACTATTTGTTTTTGCAGAGCGCCGCAATAACTAATTTACTGAAAAGAGCGACTTTTTCAAAATCGCTGAAAAACGTAATCGCGGAGGACGTGCTCCTTTCATATAATATAGATGGCGTAAACGGGAAAAAGCGATTGAAATCATTTTCAAACTTTTACGAAGTTTTAATCGGTATGTATTTTAATGACAAATTATGTAAATGAAAAGTTATTTATATATATTTTATTTACAGAGAGTATAGCCGGCATAGACCCGCTGCACCCGCCGGAAAAAGGATTATCTTATGCCTTGAGTTGCATTAAAAATAATAATACCAAAAAAAAAAATAAGTGTAGTAATTAAATAATAAATATTATTAAATATAAATATAATTATATTAATTTTTGCATTTATTATTATTTTTTTGGTGGGGGAGGGGCAGATGGCGGGTAGAATTCCTTTCTGATTCCTCCGAAATTCCTATGTGATTCCTTTCAAATTCCACTAGCAATTTACCTACGATTCATCCTTGATTCCGCATTGAATTATTCTCCGTTTCAGCCTGAAATCTTCATATAGTCACCTCTGAGTTCCTCTGATTCCACTCTGAATTCCTCTCAGAATCTTGTCCGATTCCGCTCTGAATTCCTCCCTGATTTCACTCTGAATTCTTCATGGAATCATGTCTGATTCCCCTCTTAACTCCTCTATGATTCCGCACAGATTCCGCTTATAAATTCACGTTTGATTCAGGAGGGAATCTACTTCGAAAATCACTATGAATTCACGCCCTAATTCACGTTTGATTCAGGAGGGAATCTTTTTCGAAAATTACGGTGAATTCATGCCCTGATTCAGGTCGAATTCCGATATGATTCACCGGTTAGTTCGAATTCACCCCTGGAGCCTCTTTTCCAAAATTTTTGTATGAAAATTCAGCATGCATTCAGCATGAATTCACGCGTGAATCAGGTTCAGTCCTACATGATTCTTCTATGAATCAGGTCTGAACGGTACTGAAGGGTAATAACGTACTTCCAATTTTCAAATAATCCTCTAGCCATAAAAACGCATACTTGCTGAAACGAGTTCTTTTGTCGCCATCGCTTTCATCGATTGCAGTATTATATTTCAGTCCTTTTTTTATTTTTATTTCATCACACAAACTCTAGGCCTAACTTTGATGGCTAAAAAAACATATTTATATAATAGATATCGATTTGATTTTATTTTTATTTTGTTAACTTGTTTTCATTTCATTTATTCTTCGATTTTTTTTATGAAAATTAAAAAACCAAAAATAGTCGAATTTTTCATCAGAAAAAGTATGCGTACAAATTTCAAAATTATTAAAAAAGGTACATAAATATTAAAATTAGAAGGAAGTGGGATACCAATTTCTTTTGATAGCTTCATCCAAACGTTTTGGCATTGATTCCGCCAATTCTTGGATTACACTTTGCGAAATATTCAACAATTCTTCCATTATTACTTCCTTCACCATTGCCTTCGATGTAATGGCTCGAAGATGAATTCTACGATCCAGATAATCCCATAGATGCTTTATGGGATTCATCTCCTGCAACTGAGGAGGCGAATGTAACTGTTTATACCCCCTCAACAGCAACCACATCCTCTCTAAAGAGGCGGTATGCTTCGGGTCTTTGCCCTGTTGAACCCTAAAGTCATCATATATCCCCTATTTCTTTGCGATTGCATCCAAATTTGTTTCCAGAAAATTAAGGACAAATAGAAGAAGGATCTTTATGAAGATCCAGTCCGAAAAATGGAAAAATGGAGGACCTACATGCTCTCACTATGCGGAAGAAGCCCTTGGTATCGCCAACAAACAGAGCAAAGCGACTTGAGTTGGCCAAAAAATTCATCCACGAGCCTGAAACTTTCTGGAAAAAGATCCAGGTGCAAAATTTGCTCTTATCGTTGAAAAGGACCTTATTTCAGAAAGTTTCAGGCTCCTGGCTGATTTTTTAAGTAGCATTTTGTCTTATCCTCTTCAGAAACATGAAGCATTTTATTTATAATATTAAATATATTTATGCACTTTTTCTTTCTATTTCTTTGCGTTTCATCGCATTTTTCATTAAAATATTAGCTCTTCTCAATTTTTCCAAACCAAGTAGGTTTCCAAACCAAGTAGGAATACCATATCGGAATGTTTGAAGTCATTGCGAAGTCACGTCCCGGTAGAGTTTGCCCGAAAGCCAAGGTCCTTGGATGATTTACCGCATTGGAAAGCTACGGAATTTAGACAATTCCTTTTATATACTGGCATTGTAGCTCTGAAAGATGCCATTCATAAAGATCAGTACTTTCAATTCCTTTTGCTACACGACGCATATAGGATGTTATCCTCTCATTTGCAAAGAGAGTCAAACATCAATAATGTCCAAAAAATGTTGGATTTATTTGTTATGAATTTTCCAATAATTTTTGGAGATAGTAGTGTATTATACAATGTCCATGGCTTACTTCATGTAAGGGAGACCATACAGCAAATCGGTGATCCGGTTTCCAGGTCTTCTTATTCATTTGAAAACTACTTGCAAACTCTTAAGAGATTTGTCCGAAAGCCCACCCATATTCTAGAGCAGATAAATAGGATGATAGTTGAGGATAGGGATATTCGGGTGGAGCTAGATGATATTAAACAAATAGGTTTTTAAAAGGTCCAGAAAGTCTCTTTCTTAGAAAACAAGGCTGCGCGATGAATCCAGCAATATCTCCACAATCCCATCTAGTTAACATCCATCCAGTAGAAAGATTTAATCTTGTTTAAATCAAGTTTAATATTTCTTTTTTATTTCAAGTTTTTTTCGTTGCACTGCACTTTATTTTATTTAATGAAAATCAGATAACACAAGATGTGTCTTCTCTCAGAAGATTAAAAAAGGAAGAGAAAGTGACCACGCAGAATATAGTATGGACGTCTTTCATTAGTTGTGTTTTTGCCACGACACACTAATATCGATATCAAAAGTGTTCTTCAAATGATATATCGATATTAAGGGTCTTCTAACATAGGAAGTGTTTTAAAGTTGAAGGGATGTACCCTAAAAAAATAAAAGGCCAGATAGTTTTTGTTATGTAGGAGAACACATCCCAATTGAGGTAGATAGTTTTGAAGAGGATGCAGAAGGAATTTGTATTTTATTTTTTGAAGAACCTGTGCCCTCATTAGCTTTAGGTATTTTGAAATGTAGCGGAAATATGGCATCAGATATAGAGAGATTTAGGATTACAGACAGGGTTAGAAAAGCAGTAGCGATGCCATATAAGGGGGTTAGTATTAGTTCCCTTTTTACATTTTTCGCAGATTCCTTCCATATGCAAATTTTTTTTTTGGAGGTGTTTAGTCCGTAGGCGTATTTTTCAATATGAATCGGGCATGCCTTAAGCGACGGCGCTTAAGGTATCTTTAGAAGATTCACCTTCCATTGTCCGATGACATTAAAAAAAGCGTATATTATTTAAATAAAATAAATAATAATAAATAAAATAAAAAATAAAAAAAGTATGTATTATTTTATTTTTAGATTCGCGAAGATGGAACAACATAATAAAATTTGAAAGCTGGCGTTCGATGTAGAAGGTAGGTAAATGACTTAAATCCAATACATTTATTAACATATTTTGTTTTAGAGGAAGACTTCATTACTGTGTCGCAGGGCGTCGTAATAGCATCGAGGCTAAGGTTGAGGGGACAGTTACCTCAATAGACGCCATGTCTAACGAGCTAGCCTCGTGTACGTATCAGTTAGCAAGGTTGACTGCATTGCTGGAGGTTTTTCTGAAAGGAAAGAGCCATGGCAATGCAGTCAACTTTGTTTTCCTGTTCGGAATGACGAGGATCTGGCAGCTTTAGACATGGCGATAAGCAATGAGGGTAAAGATGCATGTGTAAGTATAATATTAATTAATAAAATATAAATCGAATATATATATTAACTATTTGTTTTTGCAGAGCGCCGCAATAACTAATTTACTGAAAAGAGCGACTTTTTCAAAATCGCTGAAAAACGTAATCGCGGAGGACGTGCTCCTTTCATATAATATAGATGGCGTAAACGGGAAAAAGCGATTGAAATCATTTTCAAACTTTTACGAAGTTTTAATCGGTATGTATTTTAATGACAAATTATGTAAATGAAAAGTTATTTATATATATTTTATTTACAGAGAGTATAGCCGGCATAGACCCGCTGCACCCGCCGGAAAAAGGATTATCTTATGCCTTGAGTTGCATTAAAAATAATAATACCAAAAAAAAATAAGTGTAGTAATTAAATAATAAATATTATTAAATATAAATATAATTATATTAATTTTTGCATTTATTATTATTTTTTTGGTGGGGGAGGGGCAGATGGCGGGTAGAATTCCTTTCTGATTCCTCCAAGATTCCTATGTGATTCCTTTCAGATTCCCCTAGCAATTTACCTACGATTCATCCTTGATTCCGCATTGAATTATTCTCCGTTTCAGCCTGAAATCTTCATATAGTCACCTCTGAGTTCCTCTGATTCCACTCTGAATTCCTCTCAGAATCTTGTCCGATTCCGCTCTGAATTCCTCCCTGATTTCACTCTGAATTCTTCATGGAATCATGTCTGATTCCCCTCCCTTATAAATTCACGTTTGATTCAGGAGGGAATCTACTTCGAAAATCACTATGAATTCACGCCCTAATTCACGTTTGATTCAGGAGGGAATCTTTTTCGAAAATTACGGTGAATTCATGCCCTGGTTCAGGTCGAATTCCGATATGATTCACCGGTTAGTTCGAATTCACCCCTGGAGCCTCTTTTCCAAAATTTTTGTATGAAAATTCAGCATGCATTCAGCATGAATTCACGCGTGAATCAGGTTCAGTCCTACATGATTCTTCTATGAATCAGGTCTGAACGGTACTGAAGGGTAATAACGTACTTCCAATTTTCAAATAATCCTCTAGCCATAAAAACGCATACTTGCTGAAACGAGTTCTTTTGTCGCCATCGCTTTCATCGATTGCAGTATTATATTTCAGTCCTTTTTTTATTTTTATTTCATCACACAAACTCTAGGCCTAACTTTGATGGCTAAAAAAACATATTTATATAATAGATATCGATTTGATTTTATTTTTATTTTGTTAACTTGTTTTCATTTCATTTATTCTTCAATTTTTTTTATGAAAATTAAAAAACCAAAAATAGTCGAATTTTTCATCAGAAAAAGTATGCGTACAAATTTCAAAATTATTAAAAAAGGTACATAAATATTAAAATTAGAAGGAAGTGGGATACCAATTTCTTTTGATAGCTTCATCCAAACGTTTTGGCATTGATTCCGCCAATTCTTGGATTACACTTTGCGAAATATTCAACAATTCTTCCATTATTACTTCCTTCACCATTGCCTTCGATGTAATGGCTCGAAGATGAATTCTACGATCCAGATAATCCCATAGATGCTTTATGGGATTCATCTCCTGCAACTGAGGAGGCGAATGTAACTGTTTATACCCCCTCAACAGCAACCACATCCTCTCTAAAGAGGCGGTATGCTTCGGGTCTTTGCCCTGTTGAACCCTAAAGTCATCATATATCCCCTATTTCTTTGCGATTGCATCCAAATTTGTTTCCAGAAAATTAAGGACAAATAGAAGAAGGATCTTTATGAAGATCCAGTCCGAAAAATGGAAAAATGGAGGACCTACATGCTCTCACTATGCGGAAGAAGCCCTTGGTATCGCCAACAAACAGAGCAAAGCGACTTGAGTTGGCCAAAAAATTCATCCACGAGCCTGAAACTTTCTGGAAAAAGATCCAGGTGCAAAATTTGCTCTTATCGTTGAAAAGGACCTTATTTCAGAAAGTTTCAGGCTCCTGGCTGATTTTTTAAGTAGCATTTTGTCTTATCCTCTTCAGAAACATGAAGCATTTTATTTATAATATTAAATATATTTATGCACTTTTTCTTTCTATTTCTTTGCGTTTCATCGCATTTGTCATTAAAATATTAGCTCTTCTCAATTTTTCCAAACCAAGTAGGTTTCCAAACCAAGTAGGAATACCATATCGGAATGTTTGAAGTCATTGCGAAGTCACGTCCCGGTAGAGTTTGCCCGAAAGCCAAGGTCCTTGGATGATTTACCGCATTGGAAAGCTACGGAATTTAGACAATTCCTTTTATATACTGGCATTGTAGCTCTGAAAGATGCCATTCATAAAGATCAGTACTTTCAATTCCTTTTGCTACACGACGCATATAGGATGTTATCCTCTCATTTGCAAAGAGAGTCAAACATCAATAATGTCCAAAAAATGTTGGATTTATTTGTTATGAATTTTCCAATAATTTTTGGAGATAGTAGTGTATTATACAATGTCCATGGCTTACTTCATGTAAGGGAGACCATACAGCAAATCGGTGATCCGGTTTCCAGGTCTTCTTATTCATTTGAAAACTACTTGCAAACTCTTAAGAGATTTGTCCGAAAGCCCACCCATATTCTAGAGCAGATAAATAGGATGATAGTTGAGGATAGGGATATTCGGGTGGAGCTAGATGATATTAAACAAATAGGTTTTTAAAAGGTCCAGAAAGTCTCTTTCTTAGAAAACAAGGCTGCGCGATGAATCCAGCAATATCTCCACAATCCCATCTAGTTAACATCCATCCAGTAGAAAGATTTAATCTTGTTTAAATCAAGTTTAATATTTCTTTTTTATTTCAAGTTTTTTTCGTTGCACTGCACTTTATTTTATTTAATGAAAATCAGATAACACAAGATGTGTCTTCTCTCAGAAGATTAAAAAAAGAATATAGTGTGGACGTCTTTCATTAGTTGTGTTTTTGCCACGACACACTAATATCGATATCAAAAGTGTTCTTCAAATGATATATCGATATTAAGGGTCTTCTAACATAGGAAGTGTTTTAAAGTTGAAGGGATGTACCCTAAAAAATAAAAGGCCAGATAGTTTTTGTTATGTAGGAGAACACATCCCAATTGAGGTAGATAGTTTTGAAGAGGATGCAGAAGGAATTTGTATTTTATTTTTTGAAGAGCCTGTGCCCTCATTAGCTTTAGGTATTTTGAAATGTAGCGGAAATATGGCATCAGATATAGAGAGATTTAGGATTACAGACAGGGTTAGAAAAGCAGTAGCGATGCCATATAAGGGGGGTTAGTATTAGTTCCCTTTTTACATTTTTCGCAGATTCCTTCCATATGCAAATTTTTTTTGGAGGTGTTTAGTCCGTAGGCGTATTTTTCAATATGAATCGGGCATGCCTTAAGCGACGGCGCTTAAGGTATCTTTAGAAGATTCACCTTCCATTGTCCGATGACATTAAAAAAAAGCGTATATTATTTAAATAAAATAAATAATAATAAATAAAATAAAAAATAAAAAAAGTATGTATTATTTTATTTTTAGATTCGCGAAGATGGAACAACATAATAAAATTTGAAAGCTGGCGTTCGATGTAGAAGGTAGGTAAATGACTTAAATCCAATACATTTATTAACATATTTTGTTTTAGAGGAAGACTTCATTACTGTGTCGCAGGGCGTCGTAATAGCATCGAGGCTAAGGTTGAGGGGACAGTTACCTCAATAGACGCCATGTCTAACGAGCTAGCCTCGTGTACGTATCAGTTAGCAAGGTTGACTGCATTGCTGGAGGTTTTTCTGAAAGGAAAGAGCCATGGCAATGCAGTCAACTTTGTTTTCCCTGTTCGGAATGACGAGGATCTGGCAGCTTTAGACATGGCGATAAGCAATGAGGGTAAAGATGCATGTGTAAGTATAATATTAATTAATAAAATATAAATCGAATATATATATTAACTATTTGTTTTTGCAGAGCGCCGCAATAACTAATTTACTGAAAAGAGCGACTTTTTCAAAATCGCTGAAAAACGTAATCGCGGAGGACGTGCTCCTTTCATATAATATAGATGGCGTAAACGGGAAAAAGCGATTGAAATCATTTTCAAAATTTTACGAAGTTTTAATCGGTATGTATTTTAATGACAAATTATGTAAATGAAAAGTTATTTATATATATTTTATTTACAGAGAGTATAGCCGGCATAGACCCGCTGCACCCGCCGGAAAAAGGATTATCTTATGCCTTGAGTTGCATTAAAAATAATAATACCAAAAAAAAAATAAGTGTAGTAATTAAATAATAAATATTATTAAATATAAATATAATTATATTAATTTTTGCATTTATTATTATTTTTTTGGTGGGGGAGGGGCAGATGGCGGGTAGAATTCCTTTCTGATTCCTCCAAGATTCCTATGTGATTCCTTTCAGATTCCCCTAGCAATTTACCTACGATTCATCCCTGATTCCGCATTGAATTATTCTCCGTTTCAGCCTGAAATCTTCATATAGTCACCTCTGAGTTCCTCTGATTCCACTCTGAATTCCTCTCAGAATCTTGTCCGATTCCGCTCTGAATTCCTCCCTGATTTCACTCTGAATTCTTCATGGAATCATGTCTGATTCCCCTCCCTTATAAATTCACGTTTGATTCAGGAGGGAATCTACTTCGAAAATCACTATGAATTCACGCCCTAATTCACGTTTGATTCAGGAGGGAATCTTTTTCGAAAATTACGGTGAATTCATGCCCTGATTCAAGTCGAATTCCGATATGATTCACCGGTTAGTTCGAATTCACCCCTGGAGCCTCTTTTCCAAAATTTTTGTATGAAAATTCAGCATGCATTCAGCATGAATTCACGCGTGAATCAGGTTCAGTCCTACATGATTCTTCTATGAATCAGGTCTGAACAGTACTGAAGGGTAATAACGTACTTCCAATTTTCAAATAATCCTCTAGCCATAAAAACGCATACTTGCTGAAACGAGTTCTTTTGTCGCCATCGTTTTCATCGATTGCAGTATTATATTTCAGTCCTTTTTTTATTTTTATTTCATCACACAAACTCTAGGCCTAACTTTGATGGCTAAAAAAACATATTTATATAATAGATATCGATTTGATTTTATTTTTATTTTGTTAACTTGTTTTCATTTCATTTATTCTTCGATTTTTTTTATGAAAATTAAAAAACCAAAAATACTCGAATTTTTCATCAGAAAAAGTATGCGTACAAATTTCAAAATTATTAAAAAAGGTACATAAATATTAAAATTAGAAGGAAGTGGGATACCAATTTCTTTTGATAGCTTCATCCAAACGTTTTGGCATTGATTCCGCCAATTCTTGGATTACACTTTGCGAAATATTCAACAATTCTTCCATTATTACTTCCTTCACCATTGCCTTCGATGTAATGGCTCGAAGATGAATTCTACGATCCAGATAATCCCATAGATGCTTTATGGGATTCATCTCCTGCAACTGAGGAGGCGAATGTAACTGTTTATACCCCCTCAACAGCAACCACATCCTCTCTAAAGAGGCGGTATGCTTCGGGTCTTTGCCCTGTTGAACCCTAAAGTCATCATATATCCCCTATTTCTTTGCGATTGCATCCAAATTTGTTTCCAGAAAATTAAGGACAAATAGAAGAAGGATCTTTATGAAGATCCAGTCCGAAAAATGGAAAAATGGAGGACCTACATGCTCTCACTATGCGGAAGAAGCCCTTGGTATCGCCAACAAACAGAGCAAAGCGACTTGAGTTGGCCAAAAATTCATCCACGAGCCTGAAACTTTCTGGAAAAAGATCCAGGTGCAAAATTTGCTCTTATCGTTGAAAAGGACCTTATTTCAGAAAGTTTCAGGCTCCTGGCTGATTTTTTAAGTAGCATTTTGTCTTATCCTCTTCAGAAACATGAAGCATTTTATTTATAATATTAAATATATTTATGCACTTTTTCTTTCTATTTCTTTGCGTTTCATCGCATTTTTCATTAAAATATTAGCTCTTCTCAATTTTTCCAAACCAAGTAGGTTTCCAAACCAAGTAGGAATACCATATCGGAATGTTTGAAGTCATTGCGAAGTCACGTCCCGGTAGAGTTTGCCCGAAAGCCAAGGTCCTTGGATGATTTACCGCATTGGAAAGCTACGGAATTTAGACAATTCCTTTTATATACTGGCATTGTAGCTCTGAAAGATGCCATTCATAAAGATCAGTACTTTCAATTCCTTTTGCTACACGACGCATATAGGATGTTATCCTCTCATTTGCAAAGAGAGTCAAACATCAATAATGTCCAAAAAATGTTGGATTTATTTGTTATGAATTTTCCAATAATTTTTGGAGATAGTAGTGTATTATACAATGTCCATGGCTTACTTCATGTAAGGGAGACCATACAGCAAATCGGTGATCCGGTTTCCAGGTCTTCTTATTCATTTGAAAACTACTTGCAAACTCTTAAGAGATTTGTCCGAAAGCCCACCCATATTCTAGAGCAGATAAATAGGATGATAGTTGAGGATAGGGATATTCGGGTGGAGCTAGATGATATTAAACAAATAGGTTTTTAAAAGGTCCAGAAAGTCTCTTTCTTAGAAAACAAGGCTGCGCGATGAATCCAGCAATATCTCCACAATCCCATCTAGTTAACATCCATCCAGTAGAAAGATTTAATCTTGTTTAAATCAAGTTTAATATTTCTTTTTTATTTCAAGTTTTTTTCGTTGCACTGCACTTTATTTTATTTAATGAAAATCAGATAACACAAGATGTGTCTTCTCTCAGAAGATTAAAAAAAGAATATAGTGTGGACGTCTTTCATTAGTTGTGTTTTTGCCACGACACACTAATATCGATATCAAAAGTGTTCTTCAAATGATATATCGATATTAAGGGTCTTCTAACATAGGAAGTGTTTTAAAGTTGAAGGGATGTACCCTAAAAATAAAAGGCCAGATAGTTTTTGTTATGTAGGAGAACACATCCCAATTGAGGTAGATAGTTTTGAAGAGGATGCAGAAGGAATTTGTATTTTATTTTTTGAAGAGCCTGTGCCCTCATTAGCTTTAGGTATTTTGAAATGTAGCGGAAATATGGCATCAGATATAGAGAGATTTAGGATTACAGACAGGGTTAGAAAAGCAGTAGCGATGCCATATAAGGGGGGTTAGTATTAGTTCCCTTTTTACATTTTTCGCAGATTCCTTCCATATGCAAATTTTTTTTTGGAGGTGTTTAGTCCGTAGGCGTATTTTTCAATATGAATCGGGCATGCCTTAAGCGACGGCGCTTAAGGTATCTTTAGAAGATTCACCTTCCATTGTCCGATGACATTAAAAAAAAGCGTATATTATTTAAATAAAATAAATAATAATAAATAAAATAAAAAATAAAAAAAGTATGTATTATTTTATTTTTAGATTCGCGAAGATGGAACAACATAATAAAATTTGAAAGCTGGCGTTCGATGTAGAAGGTAGGTAAATGACTTAAATCCAATACATTTATTAACATATTTTGTTTTAGAGGAAGACTTCATTACTGTGTCGCAGGGCGTCGTAATAGCATCGAGGCTAAGGTTGAGGGGACAGTTACCTCAATAGACGCCATGTCTAACGAGCTAGCCTCGTGTACGTATCAGTTAGCAAGGTTGACTGCATTGCTGGAGGTTTTTCTGAAAGGAAAGAGCCATGGCAATGCAGTCAACTTTGTTTTCCCTGTTCGGAATGACGAGGATCTGGCAGCTTTAGACATGGCGATAAGCAATGAGGGTAAAGATGCATGTGTAAGTATAATATTAATTAATAAAATATAAATCGAATATATATATTAACTATTTGTTTTTGCAGAGCGCCGCAATAACTAATTTACTGAAAAGAGCGACTTTTTCAAAATCGCTGAAAAACGTAATCGCGGAGGACGTGCTCCTTTCATATAATATAGATGGCGTAAACGGGAAAAAGCGATTAAAATCATTTTCAAAATTTTACGAAGTTTTAATCGGTATGTATTTTAATGACAAATTATGTAAATGAAAAGTTATTTATATATATTTTATTTACAGAGAGTATAGCCGGCATAGACCCGCTGCACCCGCCGGAAAAAGGATTATCTTATGCCTTGAGTTGCATTAAAAATAATAATACCAAAAAAAAAATAAGTGTAGTAATTAAATAATAAATATTATTAAATATAAATATAATTATATTAATTTTTGCATTTATTATTATTTTTTTGGTGGGGGAGGGGCAGATGGCGGGTAGAATTCCTTTCTGATTCCTCCAAGATTCCTATGTGATTCCTTTCAGATTCCCCTAGCAATTTACCTACGATTCATCCCTGATTCCGCATTGAATTATTCTCCGTTTCAGCCTGAAATCTTCATATAGTCACCTCTGAGTTCCTCTGATTCCACTCTGAATTCCTCTCAGAATCTTGTCCGATTCCGCTCTGAATTCCTCCCTGATTTCACTCTGAATTCTTCATGGAATCATGTCTGATTCCCCTCCCTTATAAATTCACGTTTGATTCAGGAGGGAATCTACTTCGAAAATCACTATGAATTCACGCCCTAATTCACGTTTGATTCAGGAGGGAATCTTTTTCGAAAATTACGGTGAATTCATGCCCTGATTCAAGTCGAATTCCGATATGATTCACCGGTTAGTTCGAATTCACCCCTGGAGCCTCTTTTCCAAAATTTTTGTATGAAAATTCAGCATGCATTCAGCATGAATTCACGCGTGAATCAGGTTCAGTCCTACATGATTCTTCTATGAATCAGGTCTGAACAGTACTGAAGGGTAATAACGTACTTCCAATTTTCAAATAATCCTCTAGCCATAAAAACGCATACTTGCTGAAACGAGTTCTTTTGTCGCCATCGTTTTCATCGATTGCAGTATTATATTTCAGTCCTTTTTTTATTTTTATTTCATCACACAAACTCTAGGCCTAACTTTGATGGCTAAAAAAACATATTTATATAATAGATATCGATTTGATTTTATTTTTATTTTGTTAACTTGTTTTCATTTCATTTATTCTTCGATTTTTTTTATGAAAATTAAAAAACCAAAAATACTCGAATTTTTCATCAGAAAAAGTATGCGTACAAATTTCAAAATTATTAAAAAAGGTACATAAATATTAAAATTAGAAGGAAGTGGGATACCAATTTCTTTTGATAGCTTCATCCAAACGTTTTGGCATTGATTCCGCCAATTCTTGGATTACACTTTGCGAAATATTCAACAATTCTTCCATTATTACTTCCTTCACCATTGCCTTCGATGTAATGGCTCGAAGATGAATTCTACGATCCAGATAATCCCATAGATGCTTTATGGGATTCATCTCCTGCAACTGAGGAGGCGAATGTAACTGTTTATACCCCCTCAACAGCAACCACATCCTCTCTAAAGAGGCGGTATGCTTCGGGTCTTTGCCCTGTTGAACCCTAAAGTCATCATATATCCCCTATTTCTTTGCGATTGCATCCAAATTTGTTTCCAGAAAATTAAGGACAAATAGAAGAAGGATCTTTATGAAGATCCAGTCCGAAAAATGGAAAAATGGAGGACCTACATGCTCTCACTATGCGGAAGAAGCCCTTGGTATCGCCAACAAACAGAGCAAAGCGACTTGAGTTGGCCAAAAAATTCATCCACGAGCCTGAAACTTTCTGGAAAAAGATCCAGGTGCAAAATTTGCTCTTATCGTTGAAAAGGACCTTATTTCAGAAAGTTTCAGGCTCCTGGCTGATTTTTTAAGTAGCATTTTGCATATAGTTTTTTCCTCTTCAGAAACATGAAGCATTTTATTTATAATATTAAATATATTTATGCACTTTTTCTTTCTATTTCTTTGCGTTTCATCGCATTTTTCATTAAAATATTAGCTCTTCTCAATTTTTTCTTTATAAGTTTTTATTGCACAAAACATCTCATAATTTTTGTTTCTATAAAACATCTAATTTTCTTCCCTTTTCTGACAATAAGAACAATTTCCTAACTGCTGGCACTAGGAGATACTAAATTAGAAGGGCTAACATCTAACTGCGGTTCTAAATTTATATGGCCAACATCTAAACCATGGGTGCCCAAACGCTGCATACGAGGGAGAAAATTTCAATTCATTCAAAAGAAAACACCAACACTAACAAAGAAAATTTTTTTTATTCCAATGGATACACTGAAAAAAATTAGGGAGATACATTTTTATAATAAAGAAATTATAATATAATTATACCCTTGCAGGGTATTATAGTTTCAGTCAGAAGTTTGCAACGCAGTGAAGGAGCCATCTCCGACCCTATAAAGTATATATATTCTTGATCAGGATCAACAGCCGAGTCGATCTAGCCATTTCCGTCTGTCCGTTTCTACGCAAACTAGTCCCTCAGTTTTAAAGCTATCTGAATGAAACTTTGCAGTTAGGCTTCTATATACTCTCACTCGTACATATGTACATATGAACGGGCCGGATCGGACGACTATATCATATAGCTGCCATAGGAACGATCCGACAAATTAAAAAAAAAATTATAACTGTCAGTTTTCAACATATTTTCACCAAATTTGATATTTAGCCATATTTTATTATTCCTGAATTTTGATTTTAATTTCATGAAAATCGGCTGACCATATCCTATAGCTTCCATAGGAACAATCAGGAAAACAAAAGAAAAAATTATAACTTTGTCAGTTTTTCAGTCAACGAATTTTCACCAAATTTGATATTTGGTCATTTAATATTATTTCCGAATTTCGGTTTTAATTTCATGAAAATCGGACAACTATATCCTATTGCTTTCATAGGAACAATCAGGAAAATAAAAATCCATAGCTTAGCCGTGTTTCCAACCATTGTCATCAAATTTGAGATTTGGCAACTAATTATTATTTCAGAATTTCGGTTTGAATTTTTTGTTTAAATTCAGCACCCTTCGGTGAGCCGAAGTTAGCTTCCTTTCTTGTTTTAAAATAAATTTTTAATATAACAATGAAAATATAATATTTATGCATGTGGATATGGATGATATTTTTAGCTTTGTACATAGTTTATTACTTTATCAACATAGATAGTTGTTCGAGTTAAAGCTACTTTCAATAGAGCTTCCAAGTGAATATTTGATAATTGATTTCTATATTGGTTCTTAATAAATTTTGAAGTCGAAAAAAACTAAAAACAAATTTCTTTAAGTGGATGAGCGTCGCGAAATCAACAACAAAATGTTTATGAAATTATATCAACCAACAACAACCACATGCAAGTCTAGTTACCTTGCACACTCAGATGAAGAATAGAGATAAGAAAACGAGAGAGAAAAATTGTTTTTGCAATTAGCATTGGAGCATGCCGAGAGCCCTGTACATATACACATTTGCTCTCCTTTGCTCGGAGCCGATTACAAAAATAAAGGAAGCATGGGAGCTATGGGCCTGGGCGCCCCTGATCTAAACTATTAGAAAAGTTATTTAATCTAATTGGGTTTACATAAGTGCCAATTGGTTATGCCGCCCTATCATCAGTGGGTACGGTAACGTTGTTTTTAAATAATATGTAATTCCTCTTACAACTTTGCCATTTGTCATTCATTTTGTTGGCAAACTTATGGCTTTTTATACCCTTGCAGAGCATTATAATTTCAGTCAGAAGTTTGCAACACAGTGAAGGAGACATTTCCGACCTTATAAAGTATATATGTACATATGTATGTAACTCTTGATTAGGATCAACAGCCGAGTCGATCTAGCCTTGTCCGTCTGTCCGATTATACGCAAACTAGTCCCTCACTTTTAAAGCTATCCGAATGAAGCTTTGCAGTTAGTCTTCTATATGCTCTCACTCGTACATAAGTCGGAACGGGCGGAATCGGACGACTATATCCTATAGCTGCCATAGGAACGATCACGAAAATAATAGAAACAAGTAAGAAAGCTACAGTCGAGTGGGCTCGACTGTGAGATACCCGCTACCCATACTTAAACCACAAAAGCGTCAGGACGCCAGAAGAAACAGTTAATACAATTTTGAACATAACGGACATATGCAAATGCAAGTGTAATATAATCACATGCATACAAAAACACATACACATGTATCTATGTGTGTAAAAACGCGTCATTATTGCATTTAAGCGGCTAATAATTATTACCATTTATTAAAATTGCTTCTCGAATATCTTATAAGATTCTTTTCCGAACACAACCAAGAACTGATAAGAATATTTAGTTGGTCTAATTGGTCAACCAAAGGAAACCTGCTGCCAGCAGCCGTTTGTGGCCATACAAAATTATTTCTTTAATAACTTCGACATTTTTTATCTGATCGCAAATTTTCAGGGATCACACAGACTATAGTTCTTAATATATGTACATACCGAAATTCGCGACTCTAGCTTTAAAATATTACGCTTTTTTATGATTTGCGGGGGCGGAAGTGGGCGTGGTAAAAATTTGAAACAAACTTGATCTGCGTGCAAGCATAAGAAATACTGTCGAAAAAAATTAGAGCCCTATCTCTTATTGTCTCTGAGATCCAGTGTTTCATACGGACAGACGGACAGACAGACAGACAGACAGACGGACATGGCTAGATCGACTCGGCTGTTGATCCTGATCAAGAATATATATTCTTTATAGGGTCGGAAATGCTTCCTTCTACCTATTACATACATTTCCTGCCGGCACAAAGTTATAAAACCCTTCTACCCTATGGGTAGCGGGTATAAAAATAATAACTCTGTTGTTTCTCAACATATTTTCATCAAATATGATATTGGGCCACTTTTTACTATTCCTAAATTTCGGTTTTAATTTCATGAAAATCTAAAGACTATATCTTATCCCTGGCGTAGCTGCCTAGCATTTTCGTCACGCACGCCCCTAGGCAGGCGTTCAATAAGGAAAATAATTTATTGATTTAATTTGTAATCTGCAAGGGTATAAAAACTTCGGTGAGTCGAAGTTAGCTTCCTTTCTTGTTTTCTTCAAAATTATATAATCCCCATTGCCGTTGGCATGTCGTTCGAAGAAACATTGTACTGCCTTTTGTTGCTCTAGCCGGCCCTTCTTGCTACTCTAAACAGCAACCAAATCGGAGTACGAGAATGTGAGGTTATCTAAGAAAATTTCAAATTGCACCAAAAGTGCACAATTAGAGGGCCAATGCGGGCTTCTATTTCAAAACTCTATCCAAAGTTGAAATTTGTTTCTCAAAATTCAGCTTAAGATGAATTTTTAAAATCACAAAAAGTTAGTATAGACACGTACAATTTGATGAATTCATATATCCGTTCAACATCCGTTATACTAACATATGCTGTTAAATATTAACATTTTGAGTATGAGGGATAACAGTTTGAGTTTCTGTTTATACATTCCCATTAATTTTTTTTGAATTTTCTAACTTTCAGTCATTTTCAGTGTTGCCGTCAGCTTGTTACAGAAAAAGGCTAGATTGATTATAAAAAAAGGATAGAAAAGGATAAAAATTTAAAAAAAAGGACAAAAAACAAGACAAAATATTTTTTCCATACATTTTATGTAATATCACTCTTTATTGGATGCCAACTCGTTTAGAACATAATCAATGTCATCATTGCAAACTTCTAAACTTTGATTTATTGTAGATTGGTTGCATCCAATCATTTTTAAATATTTCTCAGGAATTTCATATTCATGGCAACATACGCCTTTCCGGCGTAGCCCAAACCTAAAAAAGAAAAAACAATTTTAATAAATGTGTGAAACAAAAGAGTATTAAAATATTTACCTGATCGATAAAATCGCATTTAAAGTTTCTATTTGCAGTCGGTTGCGCAATTTGGTTTTTACTAAATTAGCTTGGCTAAAAACACGCTCAACTTTTGCATTTGACCAGGGCAGCGACAGCAGTATGCTTTTTCATTGTCTTTTTGGTCACGACACATCCCCTGCACCAAATCCGGCTGATTTAGCCATGAATCACGGAACTTGTGTTTATAAGCTTCTTTTGGCATCTTTCCCGCCCAAATTTCACAATAAAAGTAACAACTGATAACACTGTATATTGATATATACGATTTACGATTACAACAGGGTTGAATTCATTTAAAAGTGCTGCTATCGATATAAAAGTAATGTACATTTTGATTACTTTTCAGCACAAAAATAAAAAGCGGATAAAAAAGGCCAGGTCAAAATAAAAAAAGGACAGATAAAAGGCTAGGGGATGTTTTAAATTTTTTCCGGCTGACGCAGTTAAAAACCGGACAGATTTGTCCGGAAAAAGGCTAAAACGGCAACACTGGTCATTTGAAATGCCACATAAAGCGGTCAATTTGATTCTCGGAACTTCGACTGCATATTTTCGGAGCATCTAAAGTCCCGCAAATTAGAGAGAGATGGTGATAAAGGGAAGGGAGCAAAAAAAAAGGGCGGCGAAAACAAATTGTGAGGCAGCGATGTACCAATTCTCTTTTTAAAATAACTTGGCATATTTATATATTTTGAAAATTATATTTAATTTATTTTAACCATATGTTAATTATTTGCTTTGGCCGCAACCGAAATTGTAATATTACATACATTATTTGCCTTAAGTGGTTTAAAATACAAGGTATTGCTTTAGTCGGCTATACTCTGGCTAACGCTATAATTTTTGGTCATAGGGCTTCGGTTTCGTCTAGCTTCGCATTTGACGTTGAAGTGCAATGGAGATAAGAAGTGTGTAAATCAAATAAATCAATGGCGCTATGATACAGTAATGCAGTTTTCATTCATTAGAGCCGCCATTATAACCTAAAAAGAGACAACTATACCAGGTGTGGCGGTTAATAATTCTTAAATTTTTCTGGGACTGCGCTGAGTGCACCCATTGGTTCACACCCTTCTATCTTAGGTCTTTTTGAAGCTATGTATGTGTATCCACTTTCAATTGACATAAATTATTTTTTGATTTCGCGTTAGCGTCTTAGTTATTTAGCGTTTTTAATATGCCAACCTCCGAGCCGTATAAAGAGCACTTGCGGCAACAAGAAAAGCACTGCTCGAAATTTTGCTTTCACGGCCCCAACAAAAAAGTTTTTTGGCTGAGGACGAATAAAATATCTATTTTGAGAACCCCAAATGATAAAAAATATGGGTTGACCCAGGTCAATCATCAACATCCACATCAATCATAAATCCCTTTGAAAAAAGAGGACAATTTTGCATTTCGTCGGTCCAGAGGGGGAAGTCGTGTACTACCACCTTTTGAAATCAAGTGATCCCATTAATACTATTCTGAGCAATAAAAAAATGGTCCATTTGAACCATTTGTTAATAGAAAAAAGACTAGAATGGGCATGAAGTAACTGAAAGGTGGTTCTGGAGCATGCCAAAACCGCCTCTCTTACAGGGAAAACCGTCAAAATACACGATTATAACGTGTGGCAGGAAACTTTTTACCCCCCGCTCTACCCACAGAACCTGGCTCTATCAGTTAATCATTTTTTTTTAATCGATATTGCTCCCGCTCTCTAGGCATCAGCTTAAAAACTTCGAAAAAGTGAAAAAAAGGTCGATGAAGGGATCCATTCGCAGGATAAACAGTTTTTTTGGAAGGATATTCAAAATCTACCAGAATGATGAGAAAATGTTTAACAAGCGATAAAGCTAACTTTGAACAAACGATGTAATTCAGTCATTCCACAATTGACAATTTACTTTAGAAAAAAATTAAGAATTATTAACCGCCACGCCTAGTACATATGTACTTATGTATGTGTTATTTTGCTTGGATCTTTTTGTAATGGGACTTGGGTCTGACCGATTTTAGAAGGTAAACAATAACAAATGTTATTAATTTCTGGAGTCATCGTTGAAACACTCCTGTTTTTATGCATTCCACATGCAGCCCTTAAAATTATTTTTTCAATTATCTTAGGCATACAAATTGAATTATTAACACCAAAAAAATGTATTTTAGTTATGTTGAGTTTGCAATTCAAATACCTCGTTAACTAAAAAATAGTATTGTTCTCAATTTTTAAAAATTTTTTGCATTTTAGTTTCAATAAATAATTGCAAGACATCAGCAAAAATCAATTTGTATGGTGTGCCCAATTGGACTCGTGACCTCTAATGAGCTGGGTAATATTTCATGTAATGTTTCATCAGAGCAGTATGTTGTCATCGGTCCAATTTCGTAACCAGTTTATTTTATGTAGATCTATTGATTTTGTTCTCTAATGCATTGGCTAATTCATTCATTGCTTCAATGACCCCTATTGGCTAATTCATTGGCAATGCATTAGAAGTGCCGTATAGTCATCTTGCTCGCACTTGTGTAAAACCCTAAGAGCTGTCAAATCTTTAATGAAGTCTCTAACGCTATTATGATACTACAGCATTAATGACAACATAACTGTCTAAAATGATTGATTAATATTCATAAAGTTCAATGAATGAAATGAAATATTTATAATTTGAATTATATTTTTGAAATTATTGCTTAATATTTACAAAGATAAATAAATATTAAATACATATGTATACTTGACTTTTAAAAAATTTAACAGAAACAGAAATATACATATGGGCAAATCCGGGGAAAGGCCAACCACGACCAAAAGTGAAAAACTTCTCTAAAATGAATTTTTTCAACATAGTTACATTAAAATATGGTCCAATATATGAAATTTAATAGCCTTTATCATATTCTAAAGCAAAATTTGAAATATTCGATAGCATATTCGCGCAATCGCATTTTTTGCTTCTAAACAGAGGCATTATGCTTTGACTTTTGTTTTCTAACATCACTAGAAGAATCCAAATATTCAACATAAAGTGCATATATGATCTTCAAATGTATTTAAATAATAAAAAACAGCGTCCAAAGTCCGATGGAAAAATCGTACGTTCGCGACCCGTACGTTCGTGACCCGTACGTTCGCGACCCGTACTTAATTTAATTTTAAAAAAACTAATGGAGATATTTTATTGGGAATAGGCTCGATAGAAAGCTACATGCCTCTATTTTAAAAGAAAAGTTATTGCATTAAAATAGTCTATTCCAATTCGCAGATTTTTTGATTTTGCTAGAGCAAGCCAAAACCGACTTCCATTTCGCGTACGTTCGCGACCGCATGTTTTTTTGCCAATATTATGAAAATGAAAAATCCATTAGAACCATAATTTACACTAAGAAAAGAACTCACCAAATGCTATCGAAAACAAAAAAAAAAGTTTCAGAAAATGTTTTTTTCTTTAAATTTTTGCACTAATTGCGGACGAACGTACGTTCGCGACCCCAGGATTAGCCCATATACATACATACATACATACTATATGTTCATAATTTCTCTATAACTTTTTTCAAGCAAAAAAAAAATGTTATACTCTATATGTATGTACATATAGATCTATGCTTGTGATTATATTAATTCGTATTTTTATACCCTTGCAGGGTATTATAATCTCAGTCAGAAGTTTGCAACGCAAACTCGGAGACATTTTCGACCCTATAAAGTATATATATTCTTGATCAGTATCAACAGCCGAGTCGATCTAGCCTTGTCCGTCCGTCCCTCAGTTTAGTAGTTAGTCTTCTATATACTCACACTCGTACATAAGTCGGAACCGGCCGGATCGGACGACTATATCATATAGCTTCCATAGGAACAATCGGAAAAATCTTCGAAAAAGTATTATAACTTTGTCAGTTTTCAATATATTTTCACCAAATTTGATATTTGGTCATTTAATATTATTTAAAAATTTCGGTTTTAATTTTTTGTTTAAATTCTGCATGGGTATACAAACTTCGGTGAGACGAAGTTAGCTTCCTTTCTAGTTTTAATTTAACAAAACTCCCAACTCTTAGAAAATGCTATATATTGCCTGTGTTTTTGCATACAATTGTTTAGGATTGCATTCCAAATGAATTCTTTTCATTTTATTCAACCTTTTGTCGGGCACACACAAAATACACCCATGAACGAAAACACACCCACACACACAGCCCTCAGAGCAATCGGTTAGCCAAAATTTGTTCGCATGCCACTTGATTAAAAAACCACAATAACCCCTATTGTTAAAAGGAATAAAACAATGGGGAAAAAATGGTCAATGAGCATTCGATTGTGGATTGCGGGATACGAAACTGTTCCAATATGACGCCACCGCCATGTTGTGACAAGGAGGTCAGCCGCAGGGTAATTTAAATGAAATGAACAACAAATGCACTCGCACTCGCAATCGCGCTCGTAAAAGAAAAACAAAGCCAGCGCCAGAGCCACTCCATGCGACATGTGCCGCAAATGTTGGCCAAAAATAAATAGCTTCAGTAAATTCGAGCCATCTCCCGATGTGGCAGCAGCAGCCGGGATAACAGGGAACGGGTTGACTGGTTTGAATCCCTCTGATTGGGGCCAATTCGCTCCACATATTGCTCTTCAAATTGGTCATCGACTACAATAAAACGGAAATCAACGAACAAAAAAAAAAAAAAAAAAAACAAAGAAAAGAATAGCCGGGTCAAGATTTTATGGCGTTAACAAATTGGTTTTTATAACACAATTTTTGTTGAGAACCACACAATAATACTCGTCCATTTGTTTTTTTATCAGAAAAAGATTTTCCTTTTGAAAATTAATATGTAGGAGGGGGTATTAAAAGGGAAAGGGATATTTTTTTTTTTAAATTGGGGGAAAAGGTGTTCACCTCGCTTATGTTTCTTCTTAAACTTTGAATATAATATGATATTTAATATGTAGAAGAGAGGGAAAACCAAATATATTTTGGTAAATAATAATTAAGTAATATAAGAAACATTTTTAAAATAATTTTATCAGTTTAAATAATTTACAATTTTTGAGGTGTCATTAATTAATTATCAATTTTAGAAATTTCCTAAGCGAGAAGGCTTTCTATAAAATGTCTTATAAATAACTTTTAATATTCTTTTTCGATTATGAAATTGGCTAACAAGAATCTGTGCAAAATTTTCAAAGATGGTGGTCTTGACTTGGCAGCCCTTACAATCAGTCGACAAGTGGAAATTATTTCGGTGTATATCACCTGGATATTCCTTCTAATGTATACATCGCAGATGACATTCTATTGCGTGGATGGGATAATGTCCTTCTTTCAAACTATTATTTGATTGGTATCCTGGTTGTCGGATAAAGTTAATTATCCTTTGAAAGTAGCATTAGATAGTTAGTTAGATATATAGATATAGGTCGTAGTCCAACCTATACCACACTGACAGGATGTTCCTCGCCTAGATAGACTAGAAAACTCCCAGTGACGAAAACGGATCAAAGCTGTCTAGTCGTATTTCCCCAAAAATTTGTTCCGAGGGATAATTTTGGTCTTCCTTAATCTTGGACTCGAGGCTTTTCGTCATAGTAAGCGCTCTTGAGGAGTTCCCTCTTGAGTCCCAAGATTATGCTGCCGCTTAGTTATTTATTATATTTTTCCTACAAATATATAAAAGATATAAGATATATAAAAGATATCAGCTTGACTTATTTATTTTTATCTCACCAATCTATTTTCATTAAAACACTTATTTCAAACTTCAATTATCGCCTGAGCCCACAGCTCAGACTTCCGAAATGTAATATTTTAAATGGCTTTCATTTCGTTTTTGGGCACTGCATTTAATCGGACTCTGCCGTTGCCATTTTCGGCAGTTCTCCGGGCTGTGTGCTTTTTCTATTATAAATAACAAATCCCTAAATACGTCACTCAAAATTCAATTAAAACTCTCGAAGCACCAGCGCCGGCAGATTTCGTGAACCGCACAGCCACAAATCCATTGGGGGGTAGTCTGTGTGGGCGCTGGGAATATGATGCTGCCCGGGGGATAATAACAAAAACCTCCTATTCCATTAGCTCTTGCGAAGACAACGCCAATTGAGTGGCTCTGGGTGTTTTTTCCTTTTTGTATTCTTTTAGATTTTTGAATTGTGCTATTTTATTTTGGCAAATATTTATCAACTGTGCCGTGAGGGCACATAAAAAATGCCCTGGGCATCCTTCTCAACGCCACTTATCATAAATTCAGGCAATCGTTACTCTCCATTATCACCAGTATACAAAATTATAATCGAAATGACAAAATAAGACCACTTTTAAGTCCAGCGCAATGACTTCTCATCAGACTGTGTCAACTTTGTGTACCCAAAAGTGGCAAGGAAAAGCTTTGGGCTAGGCTTGTGAAAGCTAGAAAAAAGGCTGCGGAGCAGTTTTTAAATGCTATGTATTTCAGATCCGACAGTTGCACATGTCTGCAGCAGCAAACAAATGTCATTAGGGGAGGTCGCAAGCAAAAGAAACCTGATTGTTGGCAAGGATAGCGATGGCAACGTGATGTGGTTTAAGGGTCATGGATCTTGAATTGTTTTGAATTCATTTGAATGTATCTTATTTGACCAATTAAAAGTACTGAAAAATTTAGAATTAATTACCATGGAGTTGTAAGGAATAGATACTATAAATATATTATGAAATATGCAAGAATATTTTCTTTTAACGATAAAATATATCATATGGCGTTACGTTTGTTTTAGATAATGTAGTATTTTTTTTTTTTAATTGTAATAAAATCTATTTAAAATCTAATGAATTTATTAAGTTTTTTGTTTTTTCAATACAGTACAGGGTTATAGGTAATCCTTGGTCAACTTATGTCCCGATCGTCTGAAGTCCGGATCGTATTTTCCCCTATAACCCATCGCTAACGACTCAGTTGGCCCGGCCAGTTCCCGGCGTTGTTTGAGCCATTGCCAGCAGCTGTTTCCCCTGCTGGTTTTTTGTGGGCCTGTTAAGTATGCAGTTTTTCCACCAACAGTATCCCTCCCCCGGGTCCACTGTGTGCGTGTTAAATGTGTGCGATTTGTCGTGGTAGCTCTTTAATGGCCACTGACGGAGGGGGTCCTCAGTACCTTGCTCTCCGAATCCCGCATCTCGATCCTGTATGGGGTGATGTGGGTGGTCCCCGTTATGCTTATGGCTTTTGCATGGCGGCACGTGTGGGGCATGTAGATGGTCGTTCGCCAGTGGGTTGGATTTCGGGGGTCATTCCATCGTTTCCATCCATCCCGGACCACCGCAAAACTAAAATTGAACAAATTCCTGACAAATTGGAATTTGGTTTAGTTTTTTTTCCTGGTTTCCTCTGCTTTCTCGGCCATTTCTTGTGCCAACGAAATTTGCTCACATTTTTCTTGTTTGCTTTTTTTCCGCAGTTTTTTTGTGTGTGCTCGTTGCTATTGTTTCTACAACATTTCCACGCAAGATTTCGTCTCAAATATGCGCTCGGCCATTATGATTATTTCTAGGTTGCGTTCGCCGACCTAGCCCCTCGTCCAGTCGTCGTCCTCTTGAAAAATGACACTTTACAACACTTGTAATTTGTTCTCTTCTCCTGGTGTTTTTGGTCTAGGATGGGATGGACAAATGTCTGGGAGTGAGCAGGAGGATAGAGTGAGTCATACCCAGTGGAGTACAAGAGTATATTGAGTTTGTGTAAGCTATAAATCTATGATTTTCACAAACACAATATGATGGGCATGTTGGGATAGCATTTAAACCACCAATTTTATGGCTAGCGATGAGACAAACGAAATTATTATTATTTTATAACCGAAATAGCCATAAAAAGTACTTCAAAGATCTCAAAATTTAGCCTCATACTGCATATGGTAAATTTTATAATTGGTTTGCTCGCAGAAGCCGAGCAATACATTTGGCCGCGACCTCAGAGCTTTTGTTGTTTAACATTTTAAACAATTTTAAAGAAATCTCAAACAATAATTTAGAAAAAATGAAATGCATACTGAAAGCTTTGCTTTAATAAAAGATATATTTATTCGACATATAAAAAGAACTTATATCATATATGTATGTACATATATATGTATAACGTCCCTGAATTAGTCATTTAACAACATAATAATAAGTAAACAGAAATATGAAACTTAACCTATATAATAATATAATATAATTTATATATACTAAAATAATAAACTATAATATAGTTAAACTATGTATATTCTATATTTATGTTTATTTATACATCTATTTAGGTAAACTTATTGTACGTAATAAATCCATAAACTTTAAACGGTATCTGAAAGTCGCTAGTCTGTAATTAGATTCTTTATTTCCGTTGTCCCCACAAATATACGGATTCTAGAAGGGAAGAGGAAATGGAAATTGTGGGTGCCATTGTGATTTGTTACTCGCCATGATGACGTGGGCGTGTCTGCGAATTTAGTGCTATTTCGGAAGATTACCCCTCGAATTTAAATTATTTAGACAATGATTTTAATAGCTTTTAGATTTGTTTATATTATTATTATTATTATATAAATGTAACACATATATGTAAAATAGAAAATTAAATTAGTTTAATTTTCTACTAACACATGGCAATCAAAAATGAATCAAAAAAAATCATTTTGTTAGAGCCTTATGATTATGAAAATGATTCCAGAGTGCCTTCGGTTTATTTAGGCAAAAGCAAAAATCAAACTACCCAAATTTATTAGTTTATTTCGTTAATAAACACCACAGTTGCAAAAATTGAATGAAACTCTTGGTTACTGTCAGAAGGACCTCCTATCCAGGTAACCGCAATGTAATCAGCATGCAAAACAATCGCCACTCAGAGCCAAATTTCCAACCACACAAACCAAATGTTTATTATTGAGCATTCAAATTAAATGCATTATTTATAGATTTTGGATAATTACAAAAAGTCACTGCCAAAAATATGGGAAAACTACCAATTCAAATAAAATCAAATGCTTGAAATCTACGAGAGCGACCAGTTTTTGTGGTTATTTATTGACTAACTCCCAAAAGAGGGGTAAGATTAGTGAAATGAATTAAATCGCATTTCACTAGACCAACATTTTATGCATGTCAAAACCAAAAATTGATTGTTAGCTCATTTTGTCCAATAAATATTTTTTCTCTATATAAAAATAAATTGTCAAAAGGAAGGAATTTGTGATAATGGCTTAATATATAAACAATTACAAACCAGTTAGGAGGCCTATACTTTGTACATTTGAGCAGTTACAATGCCAACACGATAGCAAGAAAAAACAATTCAAATTAATTGGCTATTCATAGTGCAATGTTAATTCAAACATTTCCATCACAATCACGCTTTAAGCACCTATGAAAACTGCTTTTGATGGACTTCACCCTTCTCCCTCTCTCGTTCTATCCATCTCCCTCTGAAGGTGATCACATATTGCTAATTAAAATACTATCTAGATTTATTTGGTCCAACTTAACTTAGCTTTTCCTAGCCCATCGATCGATAAACCTTAATGAAATGGAAAATTACAAAAAAATCCAAGAAAAATGAGACTGTAGAACATCCGGCAAACTGTGGCAAAAAGATGGGCCAAGTGCCGGAATGGCTGTGGGAATGGAGCAACACGTTGTGACCGTTATTATGAACAGACAAGGGGCATTATTAAGTCACGTAGCAGCGTGTGTAGCTGACATTTTCTTCAATTATCGTACTTATAGTTTCCTTTCGCGTTTTGTTGACTACTTTTCCGAGTCGACTTTTTCTCCTGCCTCTCTTTTTTCTGCCGCCTTTCGGGTTAAATGAATTGTGGCCGGGATACGTGGTAAGGTCAACTGGATGGTTCTGCTGAAAATGGTACTTTAAGATGTTTCACCAACTGGACACTTCAAGAAAACATACATATGGGCTAATCCTGGGGTCGCGAACGTACGTTCTTACGCAATTTGTGCAAAAAAATTAAAGAAAAAAACATTTTCTAAAACTTTTTTTTTTGGTTTCCGATAGCATTTGGTGAGTTCTTTTCTTAGTATAAATTATAGTTCTAATGGATTTTTCATTTTCATAATATTGGCAAAAAACATGCGGTCGCGAACGTACGCGAAATGGAAGTCGGTTTTGGCTTGCTCTAGCAAAATCAAAAAATCTGCGAATTGGAATTTAATATTTTAATGCAATAACTTTTCTTTTAAAAAAGAGGCATGTAGCTTTCTATCGAGTTTATTCCCAATTAGATTTTTTAAAATTAAATTAAGTACGGGTCGCGAACGTACGATTTTTCCATCGAACTTTGGACGCTGTTTTTTATTATTTAAATACATTAGAAGATCATATATGCACTTTATGTTGAATATTTGGATTCTTCTAGTGATGTTAGAAAACATAAGTCAAAGCATAATGCCTCTGTTTAGAAGAAATAAGCAAAACAAAACATGCCCTTTTTTTTGCGATTTTTCGTCAAAATATTGAAAAAATGCGATTGCGCGAATATGCTATCGACTATTTCAAATTTTGCTTTAGAATATGATAAAGGCTATCAAATTTCATATATTGGACCATATTTTAATGTAACTATGTTGATAAATTTCATTTTAGAGAAGTTTTTCACTTTTGGTCGTGGTTGACCTTTCCCCGGATTTGCCCATATGTACATGGTTACGACTATGTTAGGGGTACTATAATTTTAAGCATATGTTTGTTTAGACTTTATCTTCACTTTGTGACTCCATAAGAACACGTTTTGAAGATAAAGATGCATACATATGTGTACATACATCTTGTGTGGAATGGCCAATACTTTCTGCAACAACTATTTTGACTATAATCTCAACTATAATCGAGCAACGTTATTTCAAGAGGATAAACCAAGATAGACTTGAGCTCAGGGAATATTTCTTAAACTGAAATAAGTTAAGAAATATGTATCTGAAAATTTTTCAAGAAACAATTTTTCTAACTAATTGGATTAACCATATTTCTCTTCATGTGATCTGAGTCCTTATCAAGGATCAAGTTTTTTACGAAAAAGAAATCATTTACGAAATAATTTCTATGTCATTATGTAAGTAGCATGATCTTTTTTCTAAAACTAACATTTGTTCATAATAAAAAATATTTCCTGCTATTTTTTAATTACATAATTCATATTTAGTCTCAAGTATGTACGTTTTAATCAACAAACTTTAACAAAAAACACACATATAGGCAGCCAAGTTCAAGTTGACAAGGCAAATTCAATATATATTTTATTTCTGAATGATTGGAGACTATTAGAATTTTGGACACGCGCAGGTTATAAAGCTAATAAACAGTCTGCACCAAAACAGACTTGATGGCTACCTTAGTCAGTGAATGACGGTCGCGCTGTGAGTGCGGGTCGTCAGCGGGCTGGACTTGAAAAGTGAAACTTCTGCCGTTGCAAAGCTAATCAGTAGACATCCTCGAGACACAGTTTGTAAAAATTTCAAGTCAAAATGCTGTTCCTCACCAGCCGGGTGGATCACACTGGCGAGCAGGTCTTCAAAATCAAACAACTAAGGCAGCTGGTGGAGAGTAAGCAAAAAAATTATGTGCCAGATTCCAGATCCCTAGAACTCAGGATCAACTGTTTCAGAGTGCGACGAGCTGCGAGTGGGCACGGATGACACGCTCCTGACCAAATTCCTGCACTATGCGCACTGGGACACGTACAAGGCCTACCAGGCGATCCATGCCTACTATGACTTCAAGAGACGTCACCCAACCTGGGTGGCGAGGCATCCCATCGAGCATTACCGCCAGCTCTTCTACGGCACCCACTGCCGCTACGTGATGCCGCATTTGGATCGGAATGGACGAGTGCTGGTGGTCTTTAAGACGGTAGACGGATTCCAGAATTACCCCGACTACTTGCAGAACCTTGTGGAGATTGACGATTTGATCTTCGAGTCGCTGCTGCTCCTGCCGCGGGTCCAGGAGAACGGCATAACGGTCATATGTGACCTACAAGGGTGCGTATATAAGTATCACACAAATCCCTCATAGGGTAAAAAAAAAGTTTGGCTAAAAAAGAATCAAAGTCTCATCCTTTTTTCAGATATTTATTTATTTCAAATCGAAATTAGATCTGAAAATGCAAACACTTTCAATTTCTATGTCTAAATTAACGACGAACCATTTATTTCCTCACTACAGGACAACAAGGAACTTTCTACGTCAGTTTTCGCCATCCTTCATGAAAGTGGTAAACGAAAAGAACGGAGTCCTGCCCTTCAGTCAGCGTGTCGTCCACATCATACAGCGCGGTTTTCTCATGCACGTCACCTCCACGCTCTTCATGCCCTTCATGAACAAGGAGTTTAAGGAAAGAGTATGCATTTTGGACACATTCTTAATTGATTAATATTATTAACTTTTTTATTTTCGAAGATATTCACTCACGACGGTCGACATCTCAGTAAGCTGCGGGAAATGGTGGGCTTCGACTGTCTGCCAGCTGAATATGGCGGTCCTGCTACGAATGTCCTGGACACGAATTTGATCTTCAACCACTTGAGCCAAAATGCAAGGTACCTGGAACAGCTACAGCACTACGAGAAGCTATAAAGTATTACAATTTAATAGAAATTTAATAAAGAGCTAGGGAAAATTAGCATTTTTTTTCTAAACAAAAAGATATTTTTGGGGACGTCCCAGGATTGTGTTAATTTACAATGTTGGGTTCTTATAATTTAAGAAAATGTATTTAAGCTTGCCGCCTAAATAATTGATTTAGATGTGACCAATCGATATTGGGGGAAATATATCCATGGTATTTATATATCTTTTATAAACGGTCATACTATTGTGAAATGAAATTTCTGCGCCGGTCGCTATTCAAAATCGAGAATTTCCCAAATAAACAAATTAATGGCTTCTAACAAGGTAAATATGGCACATATTCATTATTCCAAGGAAGCGTTAATTTTGTTTGTTCCCTAGGAATGCCTAATTATCGTGCTGGATGTGCGCACCTGTGCCGCAGAGGATGTAAAACTGAAATCGGTAAAATGTGCGGCGGAGATTCTTAAAGAAAAGGTTAGTTAAATCGCCTGTGGTTTCTTGGACGACGTTAATATTTGTTCCCCCAGATCGTGAGCGACAAGAAGGATCTGGTGACCTTTGTCCTGGTGGGCTGTGACAGCAGTGAGAAGGATTTAACGGCGCCAAATGTGGTGCAATATGAGAACGCCCAACTTTGCTCTTGGAATCTTCTCCTTAGGTTTTTCACATTTATAAACAAAACAGCCTGTGAGGAGGGACAGTGGCTGGATGGATTGGAAGTGGCATTACAATTGCAGGAACAGGCTTTGGTGTAAGTAGAACAATCCTGGGCTTGGTCCAGTCCATCTAATCGACAAACGTTTCCTTGCAGATTTAAGCCCGCCAGACGAAGAATCCTTTTGCTATTCGATTTCAATGCATTTCCCCAGGACTATGAAAAGTTCAACACAATCACCGATAAATTGGTCAACGAGGAAATTGAATTGATTGTGGGGTAAGTAGCGCGAGATTCACAACTGAATATAGTCCTTCTATATTCGCCCACAGCACCCACAACGTAGCCTACATAGACAACCCCGAGAGCGGTCTGCCTCAGACCATTTTCAATTTCTCGAAAAAGTGCAGCCCCGAGGAGCTGGAGAACCAGAAGTACGCCCTCAACCTCGTGCCCCGCTGCAACGCCACGCTGTGTAGCTTCAAGGAGGCCCTGCGTACCGCCTTCAAGGTGACCAACAGGCGACCCTGGTCGTGGAATGCTAAGCTGCATATCGGCAGCAAAATTAGCATCAACCTGCAGGGCGTGATCGCAATGAAGAACCAAACAACCGTCAAGCTGAAGAAGGTTTGGGGAGAGGACAACGAGATGGTCTCCCGCGAGACACGGCATTTCATCAAGGGCACTGAGGTGACGCCGCTGCCGGAGGACTTGGTAACCGGTTACATGCTGGGCGGCACTCCCGTGCCTTATGACGATGCCCTACTGGAGCCCAAGGAACCGCACCCGCCAGGTCTGCACTTCTTCGGATTCATCAAGCAAGATGCTGTCCCGGATGAGTACTATTGCGGAGATTCCCTGTACCTGTTGGTACACCAGAAGGGAAACACTGCCTCTGCTAACAAACTGGACGCTCTGGTGCGCGCCTTGATTGCCTCGAATCGGGCTATCCTTTGCTGGAAAATCTACAGCTCCAAGTTCAATACACCGCGCATGGTAGTGCTGCTGCCCCGTTTGGCGGACGACTCTAATCCCGCCACACTCTACATGTTGGAGGTGTCCTACACGACCCAACACCACTTTTGGGACTTTCCAGCTCTCCGAACCGCCAAATCGGAGTGCAGCGAAGAGCAGCTTCAGGCCATCGACCGGCTGATCGACAGCACGGATCTTGAGTTCTCACTGCGTGATACGCAGCAGCCGCGAGCGTGGCCCCAGAACGATCTCCTGCCATTCGATGGGCTGCCCAGCATCTTTGAGCAAAACGTGATGGACGTCCTGGAGCAAAAAGTGACAAACCAATCTAAAGACATAGACAAGCGCATTGCAGATGTGTTTTGGAGAGTCCCTGAGCCGCTTGAGGAGAAGTCCAAACAAGCTGCTGCTACCGTCAAAAAACTTTTCCCTATGCGTTACAGTCGCGAGTGGCTGGAAAAGCTGAAGGCCAAGGAGCATGCTGAAAACGGCGTGGCCGTCAAGCAGGAGCCACCAGAGAAGGAGGTCGCCATGCCCAGCGATGGCGTAGGCTTGTCGAATCCCGCCCAGGACTTCACTCGCATTCTGACCAGCGTTCGCTCCATCACAAATGCCACCCAGAAGGATGCTCGCTTCCAGGAACTTGCCGCCCAGGTGCGCGTTGTCATTTTCACCCTACTCGAACGCAAAAAACTCAACAAGGAACAGCTGGGCGAGATCATCAGCCTGTACCGCCAGAGCTGCATGGACTTCAACGCGTTTCTCGAGTACGACAAGTTTGCGGAGGAGCTTAAGGGTGTTGTGCAGGCAAAGAACCTCAAGGCGTTCTGGCAGAAAGTCGTTATGGACAAGCAGTTGGGTCCTCTGGTGCTAGGCGAACCCACGCTGGACGATGAACTAGCTCTTAAAGCTTACTATGCGATCGAAAATTGGAGAGAAGAGATGGAAGTTGATCAAGATGTAAAAGCGGAATCCTAGTTTCTTAAGTACAATGTTTATTATTTATTATATCATTCCTTGTTTCTAAGATACAATAAAATGGTTGAAAAAAAAGGATTCATTGTGTAAGTGAAAATAAAAACTTTGTTTAGGTTTTTTTTAACGAAAGCATTTTAATTTTCTATATCTCAGAAAAAGTTTCAAATAGATGAATTTATAGAATATAAATCACTATGAAAAAGGATTTAATATATTGAGAAATAATAAAGTTATGCCTTCCTACAATATTTATATAGTTTTATACCTATTCTATTCTATTTGTCAAATTATAATGTATAATAAACTCAGTCTGCTTTTTAAAAAGAATACACATTTTCAAAGTTTTTCGCTTTAAAAATTTTGTGTATTTATTGTAAATATAAATAGGAACAAGTTGTATTTCTTTATATTTTATACTTTTCAAATCGTAAACATATATCATCAATTTTAGGTAATATACCAATTTGTTTATAGTCCTTTTTGATTCTTAAGAAGCCACCATAATCATCCGAAAACCCTAGTAAACATTGTAAATTAAAACATTTTATTATAATAATAATATTAAGCTATATAGTTTAAATGTATTATCTTATTACTTGGTTTAAAAGTTATTAATTTTGTAACAAAAAATACCGGGTGGATCCACCGTACGCGCTGTACGTTTTTATGGCTCTTCCACGGCGGGACAACTCTGGTCACACTAGAACAGGGACATTCTATCATCAGCTGTGGCGTCTTTGAACCGCGTTTATAAATTATAAACATTTTCGATAAAACTAGAACTTTTGCTCGAGCTTGGCTAATTGCTAATTGGCACAGTTATGGGCATTCCCACGAACGAATGGCTCTACTGGTGCCGGCTGTGCGCTTGCGACGATGCCAGCATCAAGGTGTGGGATCAGGACATGGTGTCATTAATAAGCAAGTGTTTTGATGTGGAGGTAAGCTGCCAAATCCCTACTTGCCGGTTCCTCTATTACCCTTGATCATCGATCCTTATTTGCGGCAGATGACCTACGAGGAGCCGGAACTGGGAAGTATGCTGTGCGAGGAGTGCTTCTCGGCGATTGGACAGCTGGTCACATTTTCAGACAGCGTTAACAAGGTACAGGCCATCTTTGAGCTACTGCGCCACTCGGAGCCACAGGATAATTTGGATGTACAAGCTCTGCGAAGAGAATACGGGCTATCATCAACCTCCAGAAAGCACGGTCAGGAGCAGGCGTTTAAGCAAAATAAGTACGAGGATGACTTCTTCTCGGAAGGAGACCGGATATCCCTCGCAAGCTCTGATGTAAGGGATGAGCTCAGCTGGACAGAAGAGCAGAGGGAGCTGAGTGTCGATGAGGAAGTAGCCAAGACGCCACAGCCTGTGAAACGGAAACCAGGCCGACCAAAAGGCGTTGGAAACAAGCGGCGAAAGGTGGTTAAAAAGAAAACCACAGCGCCTTTAGAATTTCAGTGCACTGTGCAAGATCTACAGAATGCATCACATCCTCCTTCACCAACAGGAGGTACCTTCATCAGGAACAGGTATGCCTGTGAGCTGTGCAACGAATCCTTCATTTCAAACGTGGCCTTGCGAACGCACAGGCACGAAACGCACGGCGCTCCCAAGCGATACGTTTGCGACTGCTGTGGCAAAGGACTAAAGACCCTCACCTTGCTGGCGGAGCACAAGCTGGTGCACACGGATGCCAAACCCTGCATCTGTCCGGAATGCGGTACTGGTTTTAAGAACAAGGCCAGACTCCGAGTATGTTTTTCCCCAGTGAAGTTATTCCTACATTATATAAATTTAATCGCCCGTGTAGGTGCATCTTGAGACGCATGGAGAACCCAGATTTAAATGCAAAATTTGCGGTAAGAAGCTGCAAACCCGTGCCAACCTCAACAAACACAAATACGTGCATGTGGAGGAGCGGAGGTTTAAATGTGAAATTTGCGGCGCCGGCTGCAAGAATTCAACAGCCCTGAAGCTTCATCTGCTCAGCCACACGGGTCTCCGGCCGTTTGTCTGCAAATATTGCGGCAAGGGATTCGCTAGCAACTCCAACTGTCGCTCGCACAAGTGGAAAAAGCATCCGAGCGAGGCGGCCATGGAGGATGTAGGGGAATCATCGCGCATAGCCGTGCCAACGCTGGAAGAACTGCGGGTCATGTAAGTCGAAGTTGTTTTTTAAATTATTCAATTAAAATTAAGCACACAGTTTTTAATAGCACAAATTAAAAAGTAGAGTTGAGAAAAATCTATTCTGTGCGCATCGATTTTTTCTTACTGTTTCGATGATCGACAAAACCAAAAGTATCAAAAAATCGATGTTGAAATCAATTCTTTCAGCTCGTTCGAGAACTAGGGACGTCGGAAAAATATTTGCCAACATTATATCAATATTTTACGCGAAGGTTCAATATATTACGCTTAAAATCAATAGTATTAAATATGGAAGTAAAACCAAATATAAATGTAAAATATTTGATATTTTTAATAATTTGTATATTCTAAATTTAAAAGCAATGTTTATCAATATTTCAAAATCTGATATATAAAAGTTTTACAAACTATGGTATTGTATCTATCCAAATTTCCATCTTTTAATATGTATACTCTGTTTTATCCTAAATTCTCATCTAATCGTCCTCAAACTTATTTTCAGAACTCGTGAGATGGCAAAATCCAACAATGAGGAAGCTTGGTAGGATATATTTACGTTCTATGTACACTCTAATTATAAGATTTTATTTTATTTTAAATATCTAGTAAGTCCATCTCTGACATTTTACAAATTAAACTAAAATATAAAAAGAAATAAAAAAATAATAAGTTTAGCTCTATTTTTCTGTAATTAAACCCGAATCCTTGGTTAAGAGCATTTTATGTAGACAGACTTGAAGTACTTATCCATAATTTCTGTTATTTGAGAATAAACAAATTTTGTGTAAGTTTTCCAATTACGTTTTGTTTTAATTAATTTCGAAATACATTTACATATTTTCAATGCACACAAAAATGGGGAATGAAAGTACGATTGGTTATAAAATAGCAAATGTAAGAACTTGAAGAAAACCACGCAATTAGGTTATAAATAATTTAACAAGAGAAAAAGGCTTAAGGAAAATTAAAAAAACAGTTTACACGTAAATCAACGCACATGTGTGTGTATGAGTGAGTCTGTGAAGGTTAATTATTTAAATATGTTTCATTTCGATTGTTTTCATAATCATTTCTTTCAGTTTTTGTTTTAAGTTAACACGTTCAGAAGCAAAAAAGTTTTGGCATAACCTTCCTCCAGGCAGGACCTCCTCTGGTTCCTCCAACGCTCTTAATCAATGTTCAACGAGGACATGAGCTCTTCCACACTGGGGAAAAAAAGAATAGTAGTAGTTAGTATCAAATGAAATCATTTGCCCCCTGCGAGTCAGACACGAATTTGTACACTGGCACGCACGTAATATCTATATCCTGGAAGGCCACGCCCAGCCAGGCCACACTGAGGCAGTAGTGCTGGAAGAGCTGCAGCAGCAACTCGCCCTCGTCGAGCATCTCCAGTCGCTCGATGCGCTGTCGCTCGGCCGCCGAGATACTTTCGTACACCTGCACCATGTCCCAGGCCCGGGCACCGCTCCAACCACTATCCTTGAAGCGGTTTCGCTGCGTGTCCAGCGAAAGGCAGGACTCCACGCCGGCCAGGCTGCAGCCGCGTCCGCGCAGGTTATTGAGCATCACCTCGCCGAAGCGATCGTTCATGTTGACCTGTGGAAATCAGAGATATTTAAAAAAAAAACCTATAAAGGACTTGGTGGTTCTCTGCTGGAACACCTGCACATCTAAGAGACATAACATACCTGCTCATAGTTGACAAAAACGGCGGCCTGAAACTTTTGCGCTATCCACTTGAGCAGATTCCGACAGTTTTGCGCTTCGATGTAGACGAGCACGCACTCGGCAAGGAAGATGGTGGGCAGGGAGAAGTCCACTTCGGCCTGCTGTAGCTTATTGTCCACCTCGTCGAGGTTGCGCAGGTCGACGCCCATCAGGTGATAGCTGGGCCCGTGCAGATCCGTGGGGCTCAAGCGCACCTCGCCGTCCTCATCGTGGATCTTGGCCAGCAGGGCCTTGTTGCGTTTGATTGTGTAGCATTTGCGGGCAGTGACCGTGGGGAAGTCCAGCTCGATGAAGTTCTTCACCTGGTGGGCGGTGTCCCTCAAGCGGAAATAGAGCGTGTCAAAGCCGCAGCCCAAATTGATGATCTGGCAGTTCCCAGACGTTTTCTGCAACACAAACAGAGGGAGTTGGATTAGTGTGAAGCAGCAAGGCCATCCACGCCAGCACGGACATGCGCATGCTAGTGGCCTTGGGGCGCGGTGCAACAGGACGCGCTGGCTTTCGTGGTCGCGGTCTCGCCTTGGCACTTGACCTAGGCACGTGCCAGACAGCTGGGCGCCCGTCCACCCCCTGTCACTTGCAGTGACCGTTGCAGCCCCAGCCTCCCTTATGACTGACCTTCAGGAACTTCTCGACGCACATCTCCACGCCCTTGACGCGGGCAAAGTAGCCGCGATTGATCTCCGGTGCCTTCCGTTCCTGGTTGCGGACAAAGTAGCCAATGTAGTCATCCTTCCAGTAGCCCAGCCGCACCGCACAGCGCTTGCAGTCACTGGCATCGTCGTTGGTGGCTATTACCGCCTCGTCGCAGGGATGGAACTTGTGCGTCGAGTGGTTGCCGGCACCTGACGCAATTCCGCCCGTCGATGGCGGCTCCATGGCTTGGCTGCAGCTGTGCGATGAGAAATACGGTCGAGACTTGGTCCGCAGTAAGTCCTGCGAGTCCTCCCAAATTGTGTTTTCCTCTGTCGTTTTTTCTCGGAATAGTAAACAGCTGCAGGAGTCGATTACGATGTGAGTATCGGCAATCGATGCCAGTGCTTTCGATTTCGATAAGTCAATGGTAAACGTTTGGCGGCTTAAATAATTTGAAATAAGCATATGCATGAAAAAACAGGTAAATCTTTATTTTTATAATTTGTATAAAAAATGCATCCCCTGTTTAACAAAGATTAATTGCTTCTCACCTTTTCCAATTTAAAATGTTCATTTATTATTTTATAATCCAAAATACATATGAGTAGATTTTTTTGGATAAGGAATTAAAAAAAAAAGTATTTGTGGTTTTAAGTCCTTTAAAAAGTGCATCCCCTGTTTAAAAAAGATTAATTGCTTCTCAATTTTTCCTTTTTTAATTTTCATTTATTATTTTATAATCTGAAATACATTTGAATATATTTTTTGGATAAGGGATTTTAAAAATAAATTTCAGGTTTTAGATCAACTACAGAGATGTCGAACAATAAGCAAATAATAATTATTATTATAATTATAATTATAATTATATTATTATTATTATTTATTATTTTAAATTCTCACAAATTTCTAGGTCATGACTTACAGAAACTTATTTTATCTTAAATTAAGAAATAAAATTCTTTTAAGAGGTAAACATTTCCACAATTGTTTTTGTGAATTTGCGTAAAATGTATGCATTATAGACGCTATTGAAAAAATTTAAGTTAATATATTAGTAAATTTTACCCATTTGGTGTTTTATTTTAAACTACGAAAGGTTGATAGTAAGGTTGATAGTACCCAATCAATGATTGATATTTTTCACGATTCTAGCGATCGAAGGACCAAATCCACCCCTTCTTAACAGTTAATTTCAATTTTCCTTTAGCCTAATTGACTTAAGCACTTCATTAATAAAGAAAGGGTCAACATTGTAAGCAAAGCGTGACCACGTCCAAGTGCCTTAATTGCTTCCCGCATCTTTGACATCGGAAGCTTCGCCGTCGCCGTCGCCGTCGCCGCCGCCTTCGTTCGACTTCGTTTATAATTAAAATTAGCAGCTACAGCTACGCCCAACTGCGGACGGACCGCTCAATAAGTTGGGGTCAAAATGTGAACTGATCTCCAATTGCGCTTGAGCTCGGTGAATCACGACCCTTCTTCTTGCCAGCGACGAATACGTAGACTCCTAATAGAAATTCATTGGAAATTATGCAAAGCACAATTAGGTTTTGTCATGCAAAAAAAAATCCATTTCTCGTTAGAACGGAAGCTGCTTAGAGGTTTAAAATTATGTCAGAAAGAAAATTAGTTGCTTTAAAGAGAATGAACTACTGATAAAAATAATCAAAATTCTCGTTCACAAAGAGATAACGCTGAATTATTAAAAGTTGTTTATTTTCAATTGTTTTTTTTTATTTGTTGACATATTATAATTAATTAAAAGGTTACCATTCACTTTATCGAGTGAACCCAGTGTTTAATTGGTCGGACATCTTCGCTTATTAGAGATATCGACATAGTAATGGAATTAATAATCCCGATATGGACTTTACCTTGAGTTTAAATTGCCTAAATTGGATATATAAAATTAATAAAATAATGAATTAAGGAGGAAATATGTACAGATGTATGTATGTATAAGATTAATCTACTAATGGAGTGATATAAACATCAAAACAAACATAATCAGACCAATGCGAAAGGCTTTTTATATTCTTTTATAAAATAGATCAGATTTAATGTAAAAAGTATATTATTTTTTAACTAGAATACCACTTGTCAAATAATAAAAGGTTTAGGTTTCGAAAACAAAAACGGTAGAATGTTTTGAAAGTTAGCAATCGCTTGTTTAATTTAATGTAACAATTCTTTAGCATAAAATATGTTATTAATTTTATGAATCCAATATCTAATAATAAATATTATTTTTAATTTCTATTGAAAATTTTAAAGAAATTTCTACCAGTGGCTTAAAATTTATTAATTTTAAAGAAAAAAAAAATTTAGAAAATGCTGTGGGTTACCAAATGTAAATTTATTATAATTTTAGTCACAAGTTTGTAACGCAGTGAAGGAGACATTTCCGATCCTATAAAGTATATATATATATATTCTTGATCAGGATCAACAGCCGGGTCGATCTAGCTATGTCTGTCTGTCCATCTGTCCATCTGTCCATCTGTCCATCTGTCCATCTGTCCGTCTGTCCGATTATACGCAAACTAGTCCCTCAGTTTTAAAGCTGTCTGAATGAATCTTTGTATTTAGTCTTCTATATACTCTCACTTGTAACTAAGTCGGAACGGGCCCGATTGGACGACTATATCACATAGCTGCCATAGAACCGATCCGGAAATTTTCAAAAAAGGTGTGTATTAAGGTGTGATATGAATCCTTAAAGTATTACTATTCACTCGATAAAATTTCTTATTGCTAATTAACCTAGATCAGTGTTTTTCTTGCCGTTAGAAAACGGGAACATTTTCAGATTTACTAAAATCGATCAAAAATAGTAAACATTGAAATATCAAATATTAAAATAAATAAAATCTTTATAATGTAGATTTTAATAAACGCGTTTAGATTTTTGTATACAAAATAATGGGTTTTTTGCCACTGTAAGAAAATGGGGGCATGTTTGTACCAAAATAAAATCTAAAATAAGCAATAAATCTTAGCAATAAACAATTTTAATATGTTTAATAGATTAAATTTATATACATAGATCGTCTTTCAGATTTTTAGAACAACAAAGCTCAAAGAATTTATACACTTCTTTTAATTCCACCACAGAATGCTTATCAATATATGGGCAATTCCCTTGAAACCACAACCGCGGCCATAAAATTAAAAGTCTGTAAATCCATGTTTTTCTTACATGATATTCGCACTATTAAAAAGCTTATGAGTTACTATTGCTGTCGCGTGCCACATTGACACTGCATCTAAAGTCTTTGTCCAAGGAGCATGAAATTTGTATATTGATATCAAATTTGATACAAACAATTTGGTTACATATGTATAAGCATCAAAAAATTAAAAAAAAAATTGTTAAGTTAGTCGCGTGCCACATGGTAAAAAAAAACATTTTTTTTTCTTTAAATAATTTGTATTTAATGTATATGATTGGAGTTAATAAAAAGAATAAATTAAACTGCAAACGGTGGAGAGAAAACTTAAAAACAGATGAAACGAATATGCAATTGTATAAATTAAAAAACAATGAAATAATGAAATGAATGAATCTGGTGAAACAGCCTATTCAATTATTAAAAACAATTGTTCGTGACCTTAATGATATAATTAATTAATTAATGTAAGTGAAGTTTATATATTAAGTGAATATATTACTTTTTGTTTGACTGTATTAAATACATATTGTTAAGCTTAAATATACTGTTAAACACAAAAAAAATTGAATACATTTAAACAATTTTAAATGCATCATTTGTTTCTTTAACTTTCCTAAAAAGTAAAAAACACAATATATATAAAATGTAAAGTGTCGCATGCAGATTAAAATTCAATCAAAAAAACTACATAATAGTCAAAGAAAGTCCATTATTAAGATAATTCATTGCATAATACATTTAAATGTATTGCATTAAAGTCTTTCATCACGTTTCCCTGAAATCCGTGGTTAAACTCGAATATTCGAAAAGTGAATTTCGGTTTTGTCTCGGGCCAATACGTCACATTTTTAAAAAATATCTTGAAAACGAACACTGATAGAAAAAATCAAGAATTTTGGTCATAAAATTGAGAATTTTCGGTCGTGATAGTAGCGTTAGAATGTTTCGATCTTGTTTTGAGATTATTGTTCATTAGATCAAGAATTTTTGCATTCTAAATTCAAGACTTTTTAAATCTTATTTAAATCGGTAAAAGAGTTTAAAATAAGAATATTTAAATTTGAATTGTGAAAAAAAAATCTTAAAACATTACCAATTAAAAAAAAAAAAAAAATATTTTTAAAGCATTTTTGTTTTACTTTTTTTGTTTATATATTTTCAATTGAATTTATTTTAATTTTTATCTCCACATTTTTTAATGGACTGGGTGGGGTTCGAACCTGGGACTCTGTGTCTCTCAGACCAGGCGCTTACACAACGCGCCAAGTAGCTAACCTGGAATAGGACGCCGATGTGTACATATGTACTCCCTCTGTACTCCCTCTGTAAAACTAAGAATGCAAAAATCTTAATTTAAGACATTTTTTTCTTGATATTAATCTTTTTTTGGTATTGTTTTACGAATATTTCTTATTGTTTTGAGAATATTTTGTATTCTTTTAAGCTTTTTTTAAGAATGTGAAAAATCTTAAATCTAGGTTCTTTTGGGCTTGAATAATTCATAAAAAAAACTTATTTATAGAATTTTCGTACTTATATTAAGAATAAACATTAAGAATGTACAAAATCTTAAAAGACGACTTTTTTTTTTTCTATCAGTGAACACTCATCAAAAAACGATCTTAGCATCATTTAAAGTGCTAACAAAGAGCTATACAATTTAATTTTTATATAATTTAAATATGGTCTTGACGCATGTACGCTGCGACACGACTGTCGCATTCGACATCAGAGAAAATATTAAAAAAATTAACTGCTAATAAAGAATAAACATAACAATTATAATTTAATTAATTGAAAACCAATATTGCTCTGATTTGGAACATTGCAAATTATTATTGATCGAAAAGTGAAAATCCAAAACAAAAAATACGTAATAAAGTACAATCAATAGCACTCCTATTATTTTGAGAACCACTGTACGCAGATAGATTGGACGTACCCAGAGCCCGGCATCTGTTGGCCCGCTCTATTCGCCTCGCTTCGAATCGAGTTTGGTTTCTGGCCTCCCTCAGTTCGGCGGCAGCGTTCGAGAGAATCGGTTGTTTTTTACACGCGGAAAGATACAACAGGGGAGCGTTCCAAGCTGCGCGCGCTCCATACTGCGACAAGTACCGGTGTATCTGTGTGAGCGTTGGTAACAGCCAGCACCTGAGTGTGAGTGTTAAAAAGCGGCGGGCGAGTTGTGTGTGTGTTTGCGTGAGCCGTCTTTTTGACGTTATTACGCTACCTGGCCTACCTGGGCCTGTGACTCAAAAACGGTCATTTCAGCTGCGTTACGTTTTTTCTCGCTGGTTGTATGTTTTTTGTTGTTGTTGTTTCCATATTCTGCTACCTTTTCGGGGCGTTGGCTAAGAAAGTTATTTTGTGAGTGAAACATTGTAAATACGCGAAACGATGATGATGGTGGGAGGCAGTGGAAATGGTTGGAAAATCGCGATTAGATAGTGAAATGAAGGCTAGAAGCCGCAACAAGTTGCCACAGCAACGTCATCATTTGGAGCATAACTGTAAAAAGCAGTGAGATTAAAGCACAGAGAAAAATGTATCACTAAATACAAAATAGAAACTAAGGAGTTAACTCCCAACTACGAAAGTGAAGTGTCTCAAAGAGAATGAACAAATGTGGTTTTAAATAAGAAACCCAATAGAGAAATTTTTTTAAATAAAAATAGAAATGCCTTTAAATAAAATTCTTAACAGCATTCATCTGACAGCAGAAATGATCTAAAAGACAACCCCAAATGCCTATTTCTTTCCGTGTAGCCAGCAGCAAAAACAGCAACACCTGTGCAGTGGGCCAACACACAGATACAAAACACACACTACAAGCAGAAGCATTCATACCTGCGCTTCACTTTCAGCGTTATCGTTGCGTTTTATTGTTTGCTTCGGTGATTGCGAAAAATAAAAAAATAATCTAAAAACGGGTACTATGAGAATCCATGATTCACTCAGCGACAAACCGAACGAAAACAAACGAAATTTCGACACGAAATTCGATATGAAAGTTCCCAGCCGCCAGTCTCGAGTTTGGAAACTAAACTTGGTGCAGGCGTTTGCACTTCCGTAAATTAATAAGAACCCCTTTTTGGAGGGTTCAGCAATCGAGGAGTAACTTGAGGCGTCCGCAAGCAGGTTAATGCACTGCACTCACACAGCGATACTAAGGGGTTTCGTATCTGTGTGAGTCCTTGTGCCAGTTAGCAAACAGCCGCAGTCAAGATGATAGCATCAAAGAAGATCCATGCAAATGTCTTGACATTTAAATCATTTCTTATAATCTGAGGTTCTTCTTGTTGTTTAATTTAAATTTCAACTTTAAATTTAATTTCATATAAAAAATATTCGTTGAAAACCTCTTTAGTTTAATTGAAATTTGAATTTTAAATTTAAATTTCATATTAATAATATAATGCATATAAAAATAAAATAATAATTAATGAATACATTAAATATTGACTTGAACTCATTTTAATAAAATTAAAATTAATATATTCTTCGTACTTTTTTAAAACTCTGTATAAGCAATTCTTTAACCTAAAAACCTTTAAATTGTTCATGAACTTTTTATTAAACTCCCATCAAAGGTTGCTACGGCATCTTGATTCACAAATTAATTGTTCCCTTTACTATTTATTGACTAGTTAAATTAAGAAATACAATATGATATCATATTTTAATGACCGTCATTGTATATGTACGTGTTTTGTAACCGGGGTAACGACATCAAAGTTGCATCGATACTGCATTATAACTGAAATACCAATAGCGAAATTCAAATTTAAACCATCTTTGAAACTACCAGGTTTCTATGCCCACTGACTTTTTCATTGGTTGCACTTTCACACGTTCCAAAATGTTGTAGCTACAGGAAATACCTGACATTGTACAAATTAATTCAGTCTTATTTCAAATGTATCTAAGATACAATTAAATTTTATTTAATTTTTGGTGAATGTGTTCACTTTACATGTATTAAAGTATTTATGGAAAATATATTTTATATATATCAATATAGAGCAGAAGGTTCCATTTTTATACCCTAGCAGGGTATATTAGTTTCAGTCAGAAGTTTGCAACGCAGTGAAGGAAGCATCTCCGACCCTATAAAGTATATATATTCTAGATCAGGATCAACAGCCGAGTCGATCTCCCCATGTCCGTCTGTCCGTCTGTCCGTCTGTCCGTTTCTACGCAAACTAGTCCCTCAGTTTTAAAGCTATCTGAATGAAACTTTGCAGTTAGGCTTCTATATACTCTCACTCGTACATATGTCGGAACGGGCCGGATCGGACGACTATATCATATAGCTGCCAGAGGAACGATCCGAAAATTTTTCAAAAAAAAACCATAACTTTGTCAGTTTTCAACATATTTTCACCAAATTTGATATTTAGCCATATTTTATTATTCCTAAATTTTGATTTTAATTTCATGAAAATCGGCTAACTATATCCTATAGCTTCCATAGGAACAATCAGGAAAATAAAAGAAAAATTCATAACTTTGTCAGTTTTCAACATATTACCCATATTTTAGTATTCCTGAATTTCGATTTTAATTTCATGAAAATCGGCTGACTATACCCTTCCATAGGAACAATCAGGAAAATAAAAGAAAAAACCATAACTTTGTCAGATTTCAACATATTTTCACCAAATTTGATATTTAGCCATATTTTAGTATTTCTGAATTTTGATTTTCATTTCATGAAAATCGGCTGACTATATCCTATAGCTTCCATAGGAACAATCAGGAAAATAAAAAAACCATTGCCATCAAATTTGAGATTTGGCAACAAATTATTATTTCAGAATTTCGTTTTTAATTTTTTGTTTAAACTCTGCAAGGGTATACAAACTTCGGTGAGCCGAAGTTAGCTTCCTTTCTTGTTTTTCTTTTATTTCTTTGTCAGTTTTCCAAGTTGTTCCTATGAGACAATAGTTGGGCAGAGACTTATAGGAGTTACGAAATATGATTACAAAGTAATAGTTTACAGAATTTAAATTACAGAATATTAAATATTTGTGTCCGGACGTATATTTCATATATTTGTAAATTGGAATACAATCTTAATATAATTCATGGGAGTTTTTAGACAACAAGTTTCTTTCTGGCTTGTATAGCAATGACCTCATTTGAGTATTGGTTTCAACGTTAATATTTATTTCTAAGTTATTTTAAGATATTTGATTTTGAAATAATAATACATACATAGTAAATAGCTCTAAAAAGTCTTGGAATGCTGCGGAATAAGGCCCACATGAACATTTATGTGTTGATAAAATTTAACATCTAAATATTGTGATAAAAAAGTGCTCCAACATTAACCAGAAACACATGAACTTGTTGGAACTTCAACAATCCCCCCTTTTTTCTTGCTACCCTACTTTTCCCTTCGGGTTTGGTCCAATTTACACCGATGACCTTTCCCCTTCATTGCTGCAATTAACCCATTGACGCCGAGACCAGCGCCTCAGATAATGCACACACGTAATCGCTACATTCGAGCAACTCCCGATCGCATTGCCACCAAATTGGAGTCGCACTTTGCGCTGTAACTTATTTTTAGCGCATTTTTTCGAGCCAACATTCAAACGGGTTTTTTGAGTCGGTCTCTCGGCTTTTTCTAACGCCGGAGAGTCAAGAAAATTCAGCGAAAAAACATAATGGAAAACCAGTTTGATCACTCTTACTCGTACTCAGAGCCGAGATTAGTTTTTATTCTGTTTGTTTATACATTTATGGGGGAACCAAAGCGGAGATCTGAAACGTTTTCGAAACATAATCTACTCATTAATTTACAGAATTTGGGAACTATAAAGCTGTTTCGATGATTCATTAAAATTTGGAAGCAAGAAGGAATTGTGGGACTTATTGAGTCATCAATTTTGATAAAGTTATTATATTGAAGGGCAAATACTTATGTGTTCAATATATTTTTCTAGTCTTTTTTATTAATTTAAAATTAATTTAAATATTTATTTCAGATTGACATGATGCACATATTAAAATATCGCGACAAGTTCAGTTGGCTTCTTCCACTTTTAATCTGCTCGTGTCTTGGCCAATTTGCCGAGGCCCAGACTAGGGATCCAAGATTTTATTCACGTCCCGGCGTTGACTATCATTGGCCCAATCCAGGCGATCCAGACTACAGGTGAGTCAAGGTAAACATCATGTCTTATCAATTTTGATAACTCAAGTCACTTCCTTTTAGAACTTACACGTTCAACGATCGCCGATATGGACATTATCAGCCCAATGGCTTTGGTGCCAACTATCCGGGAAGAAATCCGCCCGGACAATATCCGCAGGGCATGCCAAACGAGGATCGTTTTCGATTTGATCCGGTAAGAATAAGAGAAGTGTTATTTATCTAAAATCATTGGTTTTTAAATCGGGTTTTAATATTTGTAAGCACTTTATTGATATGTTCACCTAAGCCCCAACTTGCGATAAATTAATTAAATTCTTTGACACAAAAATCGGTCATTTATGAACCGAGTCGATCTTTAGACAAACAATGACCAGTCATTGAGAGATGGGAAGTTTGCCCCCCGATCATCAGATCGTTCCAATATCAAAGCAATAATCTTAATTGAGTTTTCATGCCATCGCGAGTGAAGCCAAAGGCGACTTAATCAATTACACATGTTCCCATTCGTTGATCGGTTTCCCACTGTCCCCACTTTTTCATCCATGGAATGGTGCTAATGATGGTCTTGTCTCCGATTCCCCTTTTCCGCAGAACGATCCCAATGCGCGAACCCAGTTCCCGGGAGTTTTAGCCGGTTGGCGAGAGGATCTGCAGGGCAAGCAGCGTCGCGACTCGTTGACCCTGGATCGGGATGTGTTCGTGACCACCAACTATGGTCAGGTGCAGGGCTTTAAGGTGTACATGTACGACAATCCGGATCCCAAGTCCTTCTACCGTCCCTATCACTCCACGGTGGATCGTGTGATGGGCGAGTGCTCCGCCTTCTTGGGCATTCCCTATGCCCTGCCGCCCACCTTCGAGGGTCGTTTCAAGCCGCCTCGCATCCATCGTGGTTGGCAGCTGCTTCAGGCAGTGGATTTCGGACCCGCTTGTCCCCAGCCCGTGCGATATACAGGAGCCACCAAGGGCGTGATGGACATGGACGAGGATTGTCTCTACTTGAATGTGTATTCACCCAAGGTAAGTTGGAGTTTGTAATAAGATCAAAGTTGCAATTGGAGTAAATAATCCTTATATACTCTTCCCTTTTATAGACTGGAGCTGGCGTGGCCCAAAAATACCCTGTGATGGTTTACATTCATGGCGGCGAGTTCATCCGCGGAGCTTCCAATCTGTTCCAGGGCCACGTATTGGCCTCCTTCTACGACGTTGTGGTGGTCACGCTGAACTACCGTCTGGGTGCCCTGGGCTTCCTCTCCACTGGCGATGAGAACTCGCCTGGAAACTATGGCATCCTAGACCAGGCCATGGCCCTGCGTTGGGTGCACGACAACATCGAATTCTTTAACGGCGACCGGGATTCGATCACGCTCTTTGGGCCAGGCGCGGGTGGAGCCTCCGCCGGTCTGCTGATGGTGGCGCCGAAGACGCGCAACATAGTGAAGCGGGTGATTGCCCAATCGGGATCACCACTGGCAGACTGGGCCCTGATTCAGGACAAATACAGGGCGATGAATACAAGCCGAGTGCTCGGCCAGCTACTTGGCTGCTCCATCGAGTCGTCGTGGAAGCTGGTGAACTGCCTGCGCACTGGTCGCAGCTTCTATGAGCTGGGTAACGCTGAGTTCGCCCCCCAGGTGGGCAGTTTTCCTTGGGGTCCGGTGCTGGACCACAACTTCACGCTGCCTGGCGACGATTGGTATGAGGGCTGGCGGGAGCGGGACTGGCGGTTCCTCACCCAAACCCCCGAGACCCTCATCCGGGCTGGGAAGTTCAACCGGAACATCCAGTACATGACAGGCGTGACGACGCAGGAGGCGGCCTTCTTTGTGGCCCAAAACGAATCGCTGAGCCCGTACTATGAGCTGGATGGACGCTTCTTTGACCAGAAGATACGTGAGCACGTCTTCCGCTACAACTACACGCTGAACCCGAACGGGGTGTACGAGGCCATCAAATACATGTACACATTTTGGCCGGATCCCAACAATAACACAATTATACGGGATCAGTACGTCAATATGCTGAGCGATCTGTACTACCGGGCACCTGTGGACCAAATGGTCAAGCTGATGCTCGAGCAGAAGGTGCCGGTGTACATGTACGTGCTGAACACCACTGTGGAGGCCCTAAACCTGCCCCAATGGCGCAAATATCCGCACGACATCGAACGATACTTCCTTACTGGAGCCCCCTTCCTGGACACCGAGTTCTTCCCCAAGAAGGAGCACCTGCAGCGCAACATGTGGACGGACAACGATCGAAACATGAGTCACTTCTTCATGCTGACCTACTCGAACTTTGCCAGATACGGGTGAGTCCTGGAGAGCATTTTTTTAAACATTTTTTACTTACTTAAAGGGAAATCCCTTTTTACCAGCAATCCGACGCCTCAACAGGTGCTGGGCATGCACTTCCAGCGAGCCTATCAGGGCGAGATTCGATACCTGAATATCAACACCACTTTCAACTCATCCATCCTGCTTAACTACCGGCAAACGGAGTGCGCCTTCTGGACCCAATACCTGCCCACGGTGATTGGGGTTCTGGTGCCCACATATCCACCCACCACGGAGTACTGGTGGGAGCCCAAGGAGCCACTGCAGATTGCCTTCTGGAGCATGTCGGTAACCTGCTTCTTCCTCATCGTGCTGGTGGTCATCTGTTGCATCATGTGGCGCAATGCCAAGAGGTCAGTGGAGAAAATATCACTAAAGATTAACCTAAATAAATATATCCTTAATTTAAATTTATATATTTTAATTTATGAATTATAATTCCATAGACAATCCGATCGCTTCTACGACGAGGACGTCTTCATTAACGGCGAAGGCATTGAGCCAGAGCCGGAAGCTCGGGGCGTGGACAATGCCCACATGGTGACCAACCATCATGCCCTGCGCTCTAGGGACAACATCTACGAGTACCGCGACTCGCCATCCTCCAAGACACTGGCCAGCAAGGCGCACACGGACACCACCTCGCTGCGCTCGCCCAGCTCACTGGCCATGACTCAAAAGTCCAGCAGCCAGGCATCCCTCAAGTCGGGCATTTCGCTGAAGGAGACCAACGGCAGCCTGGTCAAGTCCCATGACCGGGCAGCAACGCCGCGATCCCAGCCAAATGGTAATGGCAACGGATCAGCGGGCAAGGCGGCGGCACCTGTGGAGGAGAAGCGTCTGCTGCAGCCGCTATCCAGCACACCGGTGCCTCAGCTCCAGGCGGAGCCAGCGAAGAGGGTGCCAGTTACGGCCAGTGTCTCAGGCAGCAGTCGAAGCACCACGCCCGTGCCCTCCGCACGGAGCACCACTCACACCACCACAGCCACGTTGAGCTCACAGCCGGCGGCACAGCCCAGGCGCACACAGCTGGTGGAGGGGGTGCCGCAGACATCCGTCTAAGTAACCGCTCTCTAAGCGCGGGATGTGCTTAGAGAGGAAGCCGAATCGTCCAATTACACAGCCATGAACCAGGAAATAAGAGAGAAGGTAAATTTATATTTTTATAATTGGGAAAAAATTAATTAATTGTGTTATTTATTTCATTTATTTTACAGATCTTTCTGGGAATCCATTCAAACTAATTTCTTGCATAAATTATATTATAAGTTTATGTTTTAGGATGTTTTCTTGAACAGATCTTTAAGATCTCAGTTTTGAGTTGTAATTTTTAGAAACCAATTTTCTTAAGTTATTTTTAAGTTTGTTCTTAAGTTCGATAACCCAACGAATACAAATCCATATCAATGACATTCCATAGCCTTAAAATTGGCCTTTAAGTGTACATATAAAATAAGTTTTTAATGAATATATGTATAATACATATATTAGAAAAGTTTAGATAGCTTAAGTCGTATAAATGTTCATATAAAAGAGGTAATTTCAAAGAGATTAGCTAGACAAACGTTATATTTCACTGCAGAGATATATATTTTAATCCTCTGTAGATAAAATTATAATATTAAACCGATACAGATAATATAAAATTAGACTTTTTGTATATTTATATTTATCAGAAGCAATTTCAAGCTCTCTGTTGTATCGAATCAATCATCATATAAAAAGAACAAAAAGTTGAACTAAACTAAGAATAACAAAAATAAAGAATATATATTTAAATTATTTAAAACATACTTTATTTAACTTATCATATCACCATAACTCATAATTTATCATGTAAACCTTTAGAATTTAGCCACTCCCACACATCATCAAGAGCAATACCTAAAGTGCCTTCATTATTGTAATCGTCTCTGATGGATCAAACCTAGTTATAATCGAATGGTGCCACCATCCGCGTGTGCCTTTCATCTATGTCTTTATTTAATTTAATTTTAAAATTTTGTATATGTTTTATGTGTCGCATATAAGCCAAGAAAGACCATACAAATTCAGTGTGAACCGTCCAATAACTTTATGTTTTCATCCACATCGTGTAAAAGTTACTTATTGTATATATCTCATATTTTTGCATGATCGAAAGCATATTGTATTAACATTTTATATGTTTAAATATATGTACTATAGTTAAGTTTTATGTGTTTTGTCCCGAAAATAAAAGATAATATTTTAAATGCATTTGTGAAGCTGTCTTGTAATGTCCTTTTATAAGGTGGTGCTGTTGATTGAACGGAAATATCTTTAAATCGAAGTACTTTTTGAGAGCAATACAGTCTAAAACAAGAAAGGAAGCTAACTTCGGCTCACCGAAGTTTGTATACCCTTGCAGAATTTAAACAAAAAATTCAAACCGAAATTCTGAAATAATAATTAGTTGCCAAATCTCAAATTTGATGGCAATGGTTTGAAACACGGCTAAGCTATGGTTTTTTATTTTCCTGATTGTTCATATGAAAGCTATAGGATATAGTTGTCAGATTTTCATGAAATTAAAATCGAAATTCGGAAATAATATTAAATGACCAAATATAAAATTTGGTGAAAATTCGTTGAAAACTGACAAAGTTCTAATTTTTTCTTTTATTTTCCTGATTGTTCCTATGGAAGCTATAGGATATAGTCAGCCGATTTTCATGAAATTAAAATCAAAATTCAGGAATAATAAAATATGGCTAAATATCAAATTTGGTAAAAATATGTTGAAAACAAAGTTATGGTTTTTTCTTTTATTTTCCTGATTGTTCCTATGGAAGCTATAGGATATAGTCAGCCGATTTTCATGAAATTAAAACCGAAAGTCAGTAACAATAAAATATGGCTAAATATCAAATTTGGTGAAAATTCGTTGAAAACTGACAAAGTTCTAATTTTTTCTTTTATTTTCCTGATTGTTCCTATGGAAGCTATAGGATATAGTCAGCCGATTTTCATGAAATTAAAATCAAAATTCAGGAATAATAAAATATGGCTAAATATCAAATTTGGTAAAAATATGTTGAAAACTGACAAAGTTATGGTTTTTTCTTTTATTTTCCTGATTGTTCCTATGGAAGCTATAGGATATAGTTAGCCGATTTTCATGAAATTAAAATCAAAATTTAGGAATAATAAAATATGGCTAAATATCAAATTTGGTGAAAATATGTTGAAAACTGACAAAGTTATGGCTTTTTCTTTTATTTTCCTGATTGTTCCTATGGAAGGATATAGTCAGCCGATTTTCATTAAGTTAAAATCGAAATTCAGTAATAATAAAATATAGCTAAATATCAAAATTGGTGAAAATATGTTAAAAACTGACATAGTTATAATTTTTTCTTGAACATTTTTCGAATCGTTCCTATGGCAGCTATATGATATAGTCGTCCAAACCGGCCCGTTCCGACATATGTACGAGTGAGAGTATATAGAAGCCTAACTGCAAAGTTTCATTCAGATAGCTTTAAAACTGAGGGACTAGTTTGCGTAGAAACGGACAGACGGACATGGCCAGATCGACTCGGCTGTTGATCCTGATCAAGAATATATATACTTTATAGGGTCGGAGATGCCTCCTTCACTGCGTTGCAAACTTTTGACTGAAACTAATATACCCTGTAAGGGTATAATATTTATTTTTTATACCATGTACCAAAGGTATTATAGTTTTGTGCGAGTGCGATTTTCTGTAACAGGCAGAAGTAGGCGTGGCAGACCCCCAAAAGTTACCTAAATATTGGTCAGGACCACTAAAGGAGTCGATATAGCCATGTCCGTCTGTCCGTCCGTCAGTCTGTCTGTCTGTCTGTCTGTCTGTCTGTCTGTATGAACGCCTAGATCTCAGAGACTATAAGAGCTAGAGACACCAAACTTTGGATTTAGACTTCTTATATCTGCACGCAGATCAAGTTTGTTTTAAATTTTTGCTGCTCCCCTTTTTGGAGGAGCTATTTAAAAAAAGTATAGCTCCTAAATTTATAAAGTTATGTAAACCATATGTAATGTATTTTATCAAAATACACAGATTGTCCAAGTTTCATTGCAATCGTGCCATAAATAGCGGAGATATAGGCTTTTTACTTTATACACATTACGTGTACAAGAGGCAGCCCAGGCAGAGGGCTCCAAATAAATCAAAGCGTTCATTAAACATTCTAGTTATGTTCACATTACTATGAAAATAAGATTACTCATTTTGAATTGGTTGGTGGTGCGGCTGGCTAAGCTGAAGCACTAAATATACAACATGTTGTATGGTTAGTGGCTGAAGTCTTTTTGAAATGTTAGTTGTCACGGGTTCGAATCCCGGCGGCGACGAGTGAAAACTTTATTTTTAGCAAATATTTTTTTTTTCCAGTAAATTAAAATAATTACAGAATTTAATACTAAGAAATAAAAAAATGCAAGCAAAGAACTATACTTTACGTTTTGAAAATGAAAAAATTCCTTATGCCTGCGGTTGATTCGAACCCAGGCCAATTGCTTACAAAAATGTATGTGCAGCTTTACCCACTGAGCTATCGGCTTTGCTCTTGAATGGGAAGACATTTGCATTACGTTTATGTAAATTTGACTCAGTTTTTTATTCTTATTCTCTTTCTTTTATATAATTTGGGACGCGCCTTGTAATGGTACATGGTATTCTACTGTCGGGACACCCGACTGTATGTCCATCTTGTTAACTTTCAAGGCGGTATTTCTGATATTTAAAATTCGATCTATACGTTTTCCATATTTTCGATTTATTGATTGCGATATTTTGTCGATATACTATTGATGGTCATTTTCCTCTCGATATTTTTATATTTATCTTGAGCATTCTTAAATTTAGATATTACCCTTCATTAAACTATTTTTATAATTTAATTATCAATATTGAAGTTCGTTTGTTAGTGCAGTTTGTCTTCCGATAACAACGATCTGGAATATAGTCCAGATTCGACTTAATAATATGCTCATAACATAAATAATAAGCACACAACATAATTTGAAAAAGATCCTTCTTGGTTATCCAGAGGGATCACATTTATTATGGGTTTTCAGTTATCATAAAAACATAAAAAATATACAAAGTATTTCCACTTTTTGAACAATCCCTAGTGGGACTGCCGCTTACACTAAAGTCTGTCCAACATTTATTTTGTTTTGCTTATAAATGTATTTAGAGGGTTTGCCGGTCTCTTCCTTCTTAGTGATTCCGACAGATTGGAGGGGTAAGTCCATTTAAACAAGTTTTCTCTAAAGTCTTACAAATACAACGAGGCTGCGAATACTATGTCGCGCTTGAGCAGACGGATTCCCTCCGAAAACTTATTTTCCAGGTCCGTGTTGCCGATAGTCTTTGAGGCCTGGCACATCTGCCGCAGCAACTCCTCCAGCCGGCGCATGCAGCGGATGATGGAACCCTCGAAGATGTCGGTCATCTTGCAAACCGCCAGGAAGCTGGAGCCTTTGCACCATGCCAGCACGACGTCCATCAGGAAAGGCTTGAACTTGTCCACATATGTGTCGGCATCCAAATCAAGCTTGCACTCCGTGGACACCTTGGCAATGCGTCGGGCGAGGTCCTGCATAGAGCGCAGTGGTCCCGATAACTCAGTGGCGCTCTTGGGCGACTCGGAAGACTTCTCATCACAGACAAAGCAGGAGAGCAGAGCCACCGCCTGGGGGGCAGTGAGTTCGTTGAACACCCCGTTGAAGATCATCTCGGTCATGAGGAGTTCGTCTGCAGAGCTTAGTTCGCAGGCCACGCGTCCCTTGAACTCGATGACATCGCCCGGTTTGCAGTAGCCCATCCGGCGAAGCACGCGCTTGCGATGCTTCAGCTCCTCCATCTGCAACAAGCTCCTGGCGGCCTTCAATTCGGACTTCAGGTCGGCCAGCTCTGTCTGCAGCTTAACCTTGTCCTGGTAGCGACGATGAATGCGCTCCAACTCCGGCGACTGGTGCAGTGGATGCTCCTCCAGCCGCTTCTCGAACTGGGCTATGCCATCCACAATGTCCCGAAACTCGCGATCCTTGATGTTCATGTCATCAATGGGATTAAGGACTGGTGGCCCCAAGGGAAACCGCTTCTTGGCCTCCTGGATGGTCTTAAGCACGGCTCGCCGATTGTCCGCACTTCGCAGGTCGTTGGGGAAGTACACGCGGATGGAGCTGATTTGAGTGATTAGTGTATTGGCCACCGGAACCACTTCCATGCAGCCACGTTCGTTGGGCCGGCACGGCTCTGTGTCGCCGGACTTGGCAGCCGCTTCGCTTACATGCAGCAGCACATCGATGGTGACGCTCGGATCGCTCTTCAAAGGGTTCTTACGGCTTTGGTCCTGCTTCTTGAAGTTCAGAATGATGCCCCAGTCGTATTCCTGTGAGCCGGCGGCCACCTTGACCAGTCGACCTGGCTGCAGGAAGGGCAACAAGTACTGTGGCTTTGTGAGCCACTGTCGGAACTGTTTGCCGCGGAGATCCAGCTCGGAGCGAATGTGGTGGTAGGAGGCGATGTTGTGCTCGTCCTTGATGTTCATCTTGTTCAGCTCAAACGTCTTCTGCTCCACCCGGTCGTGCAGTCCGGGCAGGGCGGCCTGGTTTTGAAACTGGTAGAAACTCCGCTCCAGCATATATTCCGGATTGATTTCCTCCACGCGCAGCAGGTTCAACACCATGTTGTATGTAAGGTGAAAGGCCGAGTTGATGGGATCAGCCTTGCCCTGCACAATGTCACGGCCCACGGCCGGCGATACCTTTTCGTCGATCATCAGGATCACAATTCCTTTGTCATCCAACCCACGACGACCGGCACGACCTGCCATCTGGATGTACTCGCCGGAGCTGATCCAGCGGAAGTCCTTGCCATCGAACTTTCGGGGAGCTGTGAACAGCACCGTTCTGGCCGGCATGTTGAGGCCCATGGCAAAGGTTTCGGTGGCAAACAGGGCCTTGATGAGACCCTCGCCGAACAGAATCTCAATTGTCTCCTTAAGAATGGGCAGCAGGCCACCATGATGGATGCCAACACCTCGGCGGAGCAACGGCAGCACATTCTCCACCTGCGGAAGGTGGCGATCCTCCTCGCTGAGCACGTCCATCGCGTTACTGAACACCTCGTCCACCAGCTTCTTCTCATCCGGCGAATTAAAGTCCAGCTTGGCCATTTGCATCGCATAGATCTCGCAATCCTTTTTGCTGAACGAGAATATGATGACCGGAGCAAAGTTGCGCTCCATGATCATCTTGACGATCTTGAAGATGTTCGTCTGTCCAGCATTTGCGCCCTTCATGCCGCCCTTGCGGCCCTTCTGATCACCCTTGGCAGCCTCACCTAGCGGAGAAGGAATTTAAGTAATGGAAATCAGATAAACTGAAATTTCTCTACTCACCCGCAGTGGACAGTACCGCCATTGCTGTAGTGAAGTTGTCCTCCTTGAACTGTCCCTTCTCGTCGACAATGAGGTGGATGCCATCGCCACCGGCTGGAAACATGTAGTGCTGGAGCGGTGTGGGACGGTAATCGGTGTAGACGACATGGCACGGCTGCTTGTGCAGATGGCAGACCCACTCGGCGAACTGGCGGGCGTTCGGAATGGTGGCCGAGAGGAAGACATAGCGCACATTGTCCGGCAGCAAAATGAGCGTTTCCTCCCAGACGACACCGCGCTCCTTGTCACGCATGTAGTGAATCTCATCAAAGATCACCCATCCCACTTCACGCATGATTTCGCTGCCGCGGTAAAGCATGTTCCGCAGAATCTCAGTGGTCATGATCAAGCACGAGGCTGAAGGATTGATGGTCACATCGCCCGTCACCAGGCCGACGTCCTTGAATTCGTCGGTGAACTCGCGGAACTTCTGGTTGGACAGAGCCTTGATGGGGGTGGTGTAGATTACGCGCTGCTTGGCGGCCAGCGACTTGGCGATGGCATACTCGGCCACCACGGTCTTACCCGCCGACGTGTGGGCAGAGACCAGAACGCTCTGGCTGTTGTCGATGCACAGGATTGCCTGACGCTGGAAGGGATCGAGCACAAAGGGATATTCCTTGGCCGGCACACCGCTAAACGGCTGCAGGGGTATGTACTCCTGGTCGGGATGGACGGCCACCTCGTGGGTGCAGGATTCGGGTGACTCCAGTAGGTGGGTCACAATGCGAGTGCGCAAGGCCTCCAGGTTAGCCGAGTCCTCCAAATCGAGCTTGGGCTCTGCTTCATCATCATCCTCCTCCTCCTCCTCTGCCTCCGCCTTTGACTCCTGCTCCATTTCCTCGTCGCTGGCTTTGCCATCTTGCTTCAAGCGCTTTGAGGGCTCTTCCTCGCTTGCCTCTTTGTCGTCTGCCTCCGCGTCTTTCGCCTCATGTTTTTCCTTAACTTGGCGTTTGCTTGCCTTTTTCGCGACTTTGCTGTCGCCACTCTCCGGCGCTGGCTCCTTGGTGAACGCCGGGGGAGGAGCCTTCAGGCTCTCCGGCGCCACCTCGTCGAAGCAGTCAAAGAGCTCGTCGATGTCCATGCCTTTCTCTGCGTGAAATCTTTATTTTTAATAAACTATTTCAACAATGCACGCCGCAAAACATGTGAACCACCGATAGGCGATAACGCGATACGTTCTGCAGAAGTTATCGATTTCAAATTTAACTGGTTAAAGCGGAATCTAGCTATTTTGATTAAATATATTAAACAAAAAAATAATAATATTTTAAAATGTTCTAATTTATTCTGACTTTTAATCTGAACTTCAACTTTTTAAAATAAAATGTTGCTTTTAGTAAGTTTTAAAAACAAAAAACTGTTTTGAATGCATTTCATTTGTATTGTATTGCATAAAAAGTAAAAATAGCTAAAAAGTAGGCATTTAATCCGAACCAAGCGAACGGTCACACAAACAGCTGTTGTGGTTTTTCCATTGCACGGTGCCTGGTAAAATTATACAATTTGTTGCCGTTTTTAACAATAATTCCCACAGAGTCCCAGAAACAATAAACTGAAAATGGTGGCTGGTGGTGCCTCAGATACGGGCGGCGTGAAGCCGATGGCCATTGCGGGCCGCATGGTGCGCGAGCGGGAGCGCCTGATCGGCATGTCAAACGAGGAGCGCGCCTGGCGCAAGCAGTGGCTGAAGGACCAGGAGCTGCACCATGGACCGCGCAAGGTGGCCGCCTTGGAGCTGGAGCTGAACAACCCCATCAAGCGTTTCTACCGCGCCCCCCTGGACAAGGTCTGCAACATATTGACGCCTGTCCTGGTGAGTTTACCCGCTGAGCCCGCTTATGTAATCAAGCCAAAATCGGGCTGAATTGCTCGATTTGCGGAGGATCTGCTGTACAAAGGATTAATTCTGCTTGCTACATTTCAGGGCTTCCAGCGTGCATACACAGTGCGCTTCTGGACCGGAAAGGCGCTTCTGGCTCTCACCGGAATCTACGCCGGCGCCTACTACTTCAAGTACAATCAGAATGTGAGTAAATGCAGCTTGTTTGGGCTTGGAAAATATTTCAGGAGACCAAATTAAAGCTAAAAAAGGCTCATACTTAATTTGATGATACCAGAAACGTATTTATAATGATTTACCGATCGTGTAAACTATAATTAATTGTGGTAGCAACACGAGTTTAAGAGTAGAGTTTTATTGAAAGGCTCCTAAAGCTTGACAATTGTAATTGACATGTAAATATTTTAGAAGTCTGACAACTAACCTAGGATCTTAAACATCGATAATCCCTAAAATAACTTTGCCTTATCCTTAATATTTACAAAGAATTAGAAGGTCTCTTTCACGTGTTTTCCAAAGAATAACAAAATATCTCCTTTTATTATACCCTTGCAGGGTATATTAGTTTCAGTCAAAAGTTTGCAACGCAGTGAAGGAGGCATCTCCGACCCTATAAAGTATATATATTCTTGATCAGGATCAACAGCCGAGTCGATCTCGCCATGTCCGTCTGTCCGTCTGTCCGTTTCTACGCAAACTAGTCCCTCAGTTTTAAAGCTATCTGAATGAAACTTTGCAGTTAGGCTTCTATATACTCTCACTCGTACATATGTCGGAACGGGCCGGATCGGACGACTATATCATATAGCTGCCATAGGAACAATCGGAAAAATCTACGAAAAAAAATTATAACTTTGTCAGTTTTCAACCAATTTTCACCAAATTTGATATTTAGCCATATTTTATTGTTACTGACTTTCGGTTTTAATTTCATGAAAATCGGCTGACTATATCCTATAGCTTCCATAGGAACAATCAGGAAAATAAAAGAAAAAACCATAACTTTGTTTTCAACATATTTTTACCAAATTTGATATTTAGCCATATTTTATTATTCCTGAATTTTGATTTTAATTTCATGAAAATCGGCTGACTATATCCTATAGCTTCCATAGGAACAATCAGGAAAATAAAAGAAAAAATTAGAACTTTGTCAGTTTTCAACGAATTTTCACCAAATTTGATATTTGGTCATTTAATATTATTTCCGAATTTCGATTTTAATTTCATGAAAATCTGACATCTATATCCTATAGCTTTCATATGAACAATCAGGAAAATAAAAAACCATAGCTTAGCCGTGTTTCAAACCATTGCCATCAAATTTGAGATTTGGCAACTAATTATTATTTCAGAATTTCGGTTTGAATTTTTTGTTTAAATTCTGCAAGGGTATACAAACTTCGGTGAGCCGAAGTTAGCTTCCTTTCTAGTTTTATAATATTATTAGTACCTCTGCATTCATTAGCTTATTTTACAAAAACGATTACTAATATATGTTAACCTATTTCCTTTTTTAATAGGATTGGACCCGCAAGGGTGGCTGGCGTGTGATTTCCTCCCGCAAGGCGTGCGTACCCGGAGATGAGGGATATCCCAAGGTCTCTGACCGTTCGGCGCCTTCCGACTACGCGGCCCGTGGATTCAAGCAGTCGCCTCTATAGGCTGCAAATCGTTATACAGCTGGCTTAGTGATTTTTCTTAAGTTTGAAACACGTAAATTAATGATATCAAAACAAAAATCGCAATAAATATGGAAACGAAAACACAGAAGAAGGCGAGAACGAGAAGGGATGGAGAGTGTGTGGATTGAAGTTTTGTCATTACCGCGGCGTTGCTGTGAAAGAGGTTTTTCTGCTGCGTTTGGCGGATATTCTTTTTTGTTGGCTTTTACTTTGCCGAAAAGCTGTCCCAGCATTTTCCGTGTGTTCCCAATTCGGTTGAATTGTTAATTATCGGTCACTTTCTTTTATTTGCATTTTCGAGCTCAACAAGCCACCAACGGTGCTGCTGAATATCTTACAAAATGGTTATTCCTAATAAAGGTCTGGTGTAAGTAATATATAAATAATTATAAATAGTAAAGTGCATAAATTCGGATGCAAGAAAAGCTTGTAATATATTTCAAATTACAAAATGTGCATTGACGTGTATATATCTACATATATATATATATATCTCTACATTACGCGGAATTATATAAAAACAAAGTAAATAAACATATAATATATCCTAATCTTTTTAATGTAAAACTACAAAAAATGGCATTGATTTAGTAATCATGAAATGAATAAATCAAAAACAATTAAAAATGGTAACAATAAAAAACTTGTTTATGAAAAAGTGCAATTAAAATCTTAAAACAAAACAAATATTAAGAAAATATAGATACAAAATCCTTACTTAAATACATAAATCGTGGCGTAGTGTGATTATATCTTACGTTGATATAATGAATAATCGAAAATTACGAAAATGACCTCAATAATTGTTACAAATATAATAATTCAACTGTAGGCGCTTGCTTTTAATGCAAATAAGCGGAAAAGGTGTTTTCTGAACCAAAGCAGTCTAAAAGCTTGCTTAACTACATACAAGGTGTACAGTGAAAACCATAAATATAATAATACTTTAATATCAATAATTTGAAGCTATGTGTAACTTCTTCTCAATTGAAACTGCGCGCTTTATTATAAAAGTCACACCTACCAGGTGGCAACGCTGCGCGATTATGAACACTGTTCTCGATCCACCGGAGTTGCCAGACCGTGCACAATCGGCGTTTATTTCCAAACAGTGCTGTTTTAGAAACGAATCTAGCGTTATTTCAGCTTATTCTAATAAAAAATTTATTTTTTTATACATTCATTATTATTGCTTATCTTAGCCTAATTTTGCTCAGAATCTAACTTGGTGTTAGTTAAATCTTAATTTTGGCTCACTAAAATCGAAGTTCGCACGCAATAAAATAAGTTTGTCTTCGGCAGACGGCGGTTATTAAATTTCAAATATCGGTCTATAGTAACAGCTGTGAAAACATTTATATTTTTATATGACAGCTATGATAACTAATAGAAGTATGCTGGATAAATATTACAAAATTCTATTTTTTAAGCTAAAAAATTAATTGCAAACTTCTTTAGCTTTTCCATTCCCAAATATTCGAGATATTGCTCGAAGCAAGCTAGACTGGCAACACTGTTTGGAGTCGAGTCTTTCTCCGAATCGCCGCTCGCAAAGGTATAGCTATAGCTGTAAATAGTTTGTGTGTTTGAGAAAAAAGAGTGTTGGGACACGATCAATCGATCTCGCTCTCTCGTCGCATGTCGCACGTCGCCAATAGTGTGTTTCGTTCGAGTAGCTAAAAAACGGGCTGAAACCACTACGGACCGCAGTCAGATTGATCCGCAGACAGACATAAAGAACTCCCTGTGAACTGGCCTTGACTTGCCGGAGGTTAAGCTGCCGAAAACTGAAACTGCGGACGGACGTGGCTGTGTGTGCTGGTGTATGTGCGCGGCGCGGCGGTGTGTGCAATTTTTTTCATCATCATCCCCAGTCTGAGATCCGAGCCGCGTGTGTTTGCTATATGCCGAGCTGTGCCCTGGAGTGGAGCCCAGGAACAGGTGAGTGATCGCCACCTGGCAGCCAGTCGTGGGGCGGGTGTGGGAGCAGGTGCAGGTCGCCGGATTCCCCAACGGATTCCGTTGGTTTTAACATTTTTTCTTGCCCTTTATTCCACATTCTACCAGTGAAAAAACGTCGACGTCGCTGCTGCCTCACGTTTTTATTTTTTCCTCTGCCGCCGTTCGCTCTCTTAATCTAGCTCATTCGCTCTCTCCCGCTGCTCGGCTCCTCGGCTCTGCGCGCGCAACTTGGCCTCAGCTGTCATTGCTCTGTCAGCAGAGCGGCATTCCCGCGCGCGGGAAATCGCCAACTTAGAATGTTTCTAATTTCTCCGTTTCTGCCCTGATTTTTGGTTTTATTGCAGAATCTGATTCTGTGGGTTTTCCGCTTTCCATTGCATATAGATTCGGTTGGGGCTTCAGTCATTTTAGCCGCCTGGCAGGCGTTCAAAGTTGGTGCCAAAAACGATGAAATCGTAATCGATGACAACAACAAAGTGGCAGCGGTTTGTTTGGGTGTCGGGCAGAGTTGCCACCTGGGTAGCATTGAGAGCGGGGATCATGTGTTTTAGCAGGTTATTTTCTGACAAGTTCTTAAATTAATTGAATACTAATTATTGGCAGAATTTTAAGAGGGCCAAGTTTTTGCGGATATTTGCCCGATTCATCGCCGTAATTTTGGTAGGGATTTTTATAAATTTATTTGTGTTTTGAGTAGTTTCTGTCTGTTTTTAATAATTGTATTTTAAACTTTCTTCCTTAATATTATTTTTTAGCAATTTTGAGTAGTTATTTGCGAGAAATAGCTTTCATAATTTTTTTTTTTATTTATAAACTTGAATCTTTGGGCCTTCTATTTCCACCCTGCTGGCAGCGCTGTCAGCTGTTTAACCGCTTACCCCCATCCAATTGGAGTCTGTTGGCTGGCGTCCCCATTTTTTTATGGCAGGCTCCAATTGCAGACTCCATTCAATAAAATGCGAAGCCTGCCACCAGCGGAGATGGCTCTCCCTCTCGCTCTAGCCTACGCATTCCTTCGCTTTGTGCGGCTGCTTCGCGCGGGAGAATCGCCCGCTCTCACCATCTCCGCCTCTGCGCCACGCTCTCCCTCTGGAAATGTCAGTTGAGCTACCAACAACTACAACACACGGCCGCCGTGTGGTTGTTGCAGTTTTTGGCGCTTCTGATCAGCTTGTTTTGGCGCGTTCCTCTTGCACACTCGCCGCCGTCGACGTCGCAGCCGGCAGAGCGGAGAGCAGGCAGCAGCAGCGCCAGCGACAGGCGGCAGTTCCACCAATTTGGGGGATCACTCTGCTGCCGTCGCTCGTGAAGTTTTCGTGGCTGGCGTGTGACGACGATGACGACGGCGAGAAATCGGTTAAATCTATTTGGAATCCATTGGAAAACCAACTAACGCTTTTTCCCAACACCGATTATCAGTTCAAAGGTAAAAGAATGGCACAATTGCGACCAATTCTGCGGTGAAAAAGTGTGGAAAAAGTGAAAAAAAAAGAACCTATGACGCGAGTGTGTGACAAGTGTTCGCGTGTGTGTGTGTGTGTGCAGAGCGGGGAGAGTGTGTGAGTGGGCGGTACGTGTGAGGGGGGAAAGTGGGAGAGAAGGCTGCGTGCGGTTGTCGTCGTGTCTTTGCATTTTTTGCTACAAATACAACACATTCCGGCGAAAGAGGAGGCTCATAAGAAAATTGACACGCTAGGGGTTTTAACCGTTGGATTCTGATTGGAAGCCCCCGGATGTGCAGTTCGGCCTTGTTCCCGGGTGCTGGCGCTGGTATTGTCCCAATCAGATGGCCATTACGAAAAGTGCTGGCAAGATCCTAATAAGAAGGCCATTACGAGTCCAAGCGGGTATATCGAGTTCAGTGAACTGGTTTCTCGTCTACTGGAGATGCAGGCCCAATTGTCGAAATAGTGTGGTTGTGGCTAAAGCTGGCCGGTGTTCGAGCCGCAGCGCCCGGGGACTTTCTAATCTTTCTCCCGCCCGAATTGCACTTTCCCGCCATTCGCATAGATTTTGGGCGGTAAAACAAAACTGCGCCAGCCCAAACGCCTAATTCGCGCCACTTTGTGCTTCTCCATTCTTTCCCCCATGCTCATTTCATTTTATATACGCTCCTCCAATGACACACACACACTTGGGAGCCGCTCTCCCACTAAGAGCGCGCTGCTCTCCCCTCCGTCTTTCTCTTTGTCGTTCACACACGCACACCGTGAAGCGCACTCTTCCGTTCTATTCCAATAAGAACAGCAGCGAGTCTGCCGTTTTCCCCTATGTCTTTCTCCATTCTCCAGCTTGAATGTTAGTGTATGTGTGCGCGAGCTGCAGCAACAACAAACAAAAACCTTTGGGGCAGCGCTGCCGCTGTTGACTGCGACAGCGCCGTCGCTGTAGCTGCCGCGGCGGGAAAAGTTCAACGCAAAACTTGGAACCTTTTGAAAACTTGACGAAGACGAGAAGACGAGGCAAAGAAGCAGCGAGCAAAGCGGGCAGAGAAACAGAATTATGTCAAAAGTGGCGCAAAAAATGTTGGTAGTAACTCTATGTACATACGAGGTGGGAGCGAGATGGGCGAGGGCCAAAGCGGGGCAGAGTCAAGAATGGAGTTCATTGATATTTCTCTGTGCTTTGCTTCGCTATTGCTTCTCCTTCGCCTTCGCCCACTCCCTCTCTGCCACACCGCCTCTTGTCAGCTCGTCTTCCACTTCCATTTACCTGCTACAATTTCTTTAGTTGTGTCTTTTTTTTGCGGCTTCTACTTTCTACTCATTTATGTGTCTTTTTTTTGGGCGCTTTTTCGCATTCTTTTTGGCAAGCTTTTTTGCGTCTTTGCTTTTTGCGCCGCTAAAAAACTTGTTGAATGAGTGGCGGGGCGGAGTGAGGGGGTGGGTGGCCAATTGTTGATGGGGTTGGTTTTTGTATATTTAATTGTTTTGTGTTTCGTGTTGGATTATGTCATGATCGGCCGAAATTTGGCTTTTGGCTAGCCGTTGAAAAGATCGCACCCGTGGAAGATATAGAAGAGACTTCCAGAAATACTGAATAAAGTAATTTTTATATAAAGTCGTAATTTTATTAATATATATGTAGGAGTTGGAGCTCGTTATTAATGATATAGAACATTTTTTAAATATCAAAAAAACATTGCAAGATTTTGATTAAATTTATTTCTTTCTTTTCTGTTAATATTTTCGTGATATATCTAACTGAATATCAAGTAATCATACGGTATTCTTAAAGAGCAAAATTTGTTTTTATTTTTGAAATTTTTGTGTTGCTGTTGTAACTTCTCGCTCTTTTTCTGTTTCATCGATTTCGTATCGTTCGTTATATATTTTTCTTTTTACTTTTTGAATATTTATATTTTTTCTCCTTCCTCCGCTTCTTTTGGCTTCATTTGTTTTCCCCAAGCAAACATTTCTAGTTTACAAAAACTATTTAAATCCTTTTCCCTTATTTTTACATTTGTGGAGGCTTGACCAACACTTGTCCCAATCAAGTGCTTGATCCCACCTTGGCCAGCGGCAGGCCTTCAAAAGGATTTATGGATGATATGCGAAGCAAAGAGTCATTTGTAATATTTTCTCATCATCCTTTGTAGTCACACATATCACCTGCCCATATTAACCCGAATTCCTGGTAAAATACCAAAAATATTTCTCAATTACAAGTGCGGAATGCCTGGCCAGATATTACAAGCTATCCAAGGATGAGTTGTGACTACTGAGTGCCTCCTCGTACCTAAATGGGAGCATATATTCATTTTATTTATTGTCTATACGTTTAACGAAATTTATGCCGCATTTTTGTCGCTCTCCGAGGAGATCTTCCAGCCGAAGAAGATCCGCTCCAGGGTCGCCATCGGAGTGGAAATCAAAAGAAGCCCTGCGACGACGACAAGGCAGAAACAACAATGATAAACAGTTTCCAGTTATTCCCAGGCAAACAAAGGATAGTCGTCTGTCCGGCCAGGAGAGTTGGGGGTGAATTGAAGGGGGGGTGTGCAGGACAGGACGCAGGCCACTTGAGCCGCCAGTGGGCATCCTTTTAGACGCTGCTAAATATAAACTAAATAGTCATTTGAGCGCGCCTCGGTGTCCTAACGGCTACTTCAAGGCCGTCAATTCCTGGAACTGGAACGCCGCCGCCGCCGCCTCTGCTGCCGCTGCTCCATTCAAGAACTTTGATTCGCTCTCCTCGCAGTCCCTTTCCTTGCTTTACTTTCACACGCCGTTGCCCAGACGGCGCTCTTCGTATGCCAGACGCTCAGATACGCAGATACATTTTACACATAGATACTGGGATACTCAGATACACAGATACAGATACATTTAAAGACAGGAGCAGACCTCAAAGAGATCAACTTTCCTGTTTTCGATTTCTGTTTCTCTTGGACAAAAGTAGGGTATATCCAAGTCTTTTAGGTAGTCGATGTGTCTAACTAAAAGCTTTAAAAATGGTGAAATGGTATAAGAGTTCTTAATTGGATGTATATAAAGTACCATATAAGCCTCTTAAAAATGGTTTAATTATTGTATATTCAGGTTTGAAAAATCGTAAATCCTTAAAGTAGTATACAATATTTAATAATTTGACCTGAACGCGTAATAAATTCAAGAAAATTCTATGTGGATCTTGGATTTTCTATGGATTATCTTGGAGTTATAAATATGAATACTCAGATATTGGATTTTAAGACTTGAAGAAACTGATTTTTTAAATTATTTATTACCCTGAAGATACACTTTCTAGCTATTCCATCGATAAATGTTGAAGTTTATAAAAGTTAAGATCACGTTAACCCCTAGAGTATGCTACATTTTTTTAAACCTAATTTTTCCTTGGTTTAATATCCTAAACCCCATATCTTTCGATTCCAAGACATTGTCTATATAATAATAAGTACCTTTTAGTACACAATTCCAAGCCTTCCCTTTAGGTTGGAATTGGAGTCCCTGTCGTTCGGCACTTGGACTTCCAACTAATTGCAGAGATGTAGCCAAACCACAACAACAAAAAGGCAGGGGGCAGGGGGGACATTGGCATTGACAACGCAGCAGTTACTCATACGAAGACACGATGTGCATTTATCTCGAGTATCTCTGGAATGTATCTCGTCGTGTATCGCATGTGCACACAGCCCAAAATGTAACTCGCACACACTCGGACGACCCGAAAAAAGGACGCACAAAAATCGCAGGCCCAGACGGACAGAAGGCGTCTCAAGAGGTCCCCCGGATAACTCGAGACCTGTTTTCCTCCTTATATACAGATACGGATACGCAGATACATACATATCTTTTTTTTTCGCTCTCCTTTGCACATTTTGCGCATTCTTCTTTGCATTGCTTCAAGTTGCATTGCATTTCGACAGAGGAAGAGTATGTATTTGTATTTCGGCTTCCTTCTGGTCCATTTCCCTGTGGGAAATCTTCTGCGCAAAACAAATACAACAATCGGCGGAGGAGCCCTCGGATTTGCCGAAAATCCTCCAGTTTCCAGTTAAATCCGTTCGCGGTTGTGTTTGAATGACCCTGGACCCCGGGCCAGGTACACAGATTGGGCCATGCATCGTTTCATAATTAGGCGCTGAGAGGGAAGCCCTGGGAAGCCTGGCCCGGCTCTCGAGATACCTCCTACCCTCCTAGCTATTCGCTCGATTTGCCGGCATTATTCATATTTGTATACCTGTCGCCGCGGAATTCTTCGGAACTCGCAGCGCTCTTCACTTAATCTTCATTAGAGGAAGCTGCGCCAGGTTCCTTTGTGCACAGCCTGCGTGTGGGCAGGGTAGAGTCCAAGCAATTAGTTAGTACGTTATCCATGTTAGTCGGTGGTATTTAGACAGAAGCATTGATGTTATCCCTAAATAAAGTCATTTGTTTGCAGCTTAGCCCTGTCAGCGGTTAGGAAAAATCTAGTTACATCTCCTTTCATTAAATATTGTTTATGTCTGTTTAAAAGCATTTAGTTTGTTAAATCTCCTCTTAATTGATTACTTAAATTTTAAGATAAGGAATCTGGGAATTATTAGAAAAGTCTGAGCTCTGTTTTCTGAATATTACTGTGTGAATACTTAAATCTCGGCTGATTTGTTTTTTATCTCGAGGGTTGATTTTAATCTATATGAACCCTATTTACTTGCACATATATTATGTATCCGAGTTCTAGAAAATATTATTTCAAGAACATATATAAGATATAATACATTTTGCAGATCTTTTGAGATCTTCTTTAGTATAAAACGTTCCTTTTCACCTTTTTATTAAACGCAACTAGAATAGCCATGGGGGTTGAAAATTTAAAGAAAACAACTTCGGTAGAAACCAATTAATTAGAGGGCATATCCGCAATTTGTGTGAAAATGATGGTTGGAAAAAAGCAAAATATTGTGCATGGGAAAACCCGAGAAAAGCAAGAGAAAATAGAGAGAAAAATAAAAGATCCGTTCGTTGCATAAGAATAAGAAAGCAGGAGAAAGAAAGTCGTTAACTAAAAAGCATTCGTTTATGGGGTAGGAAAAGGTGTCGAACTGAATGGCAGAGCAAAGGGAGGTCTATAAATCGTGGCGAATATAACGCCAGGCCCATATGTCACACAGCCGCCTGAAAATAAATGAAAATAGAATTTAAAAAAAAGGAAAATAAATGAAGGAAGTAAGGGGTAGGGGCAAGGAAACGCTACAGGATACAATTAGCGAAGGGGGAAGTCAATTGAAGTTGTTACAGCAGCGCGTTGCACAGACACAAAGCCGGGAATCTTTTAAGGTGTGGGGTAGGTCCCCGAACCAGCTGCCACTCTCTGCCCCTTCTTCAACACTCACCTGCCCGCATCCGATCTCGAACAGAAGGCCAACGATCAACTCGCTAGCCACAACAGGTGCATCTAAGGGGATCTACGGGCGACGGGATCCGACTTCTCGATATAATTAAGCGTTGTATAAACCACTGGAAATGGTTGACGTTGCGCATGCGCCGAATGCACCAAGCACCTGACGATCATGCACAGTGAAATTTTTACCAGTTTGGGTTTTAAAATATATTTTTAAGAAACTCCTAAAAGAAAATAACCAGAGATTAGCTAATATTTAGATGAACATCCCTGAAATGCAATATAAATGTATATTATAATTGTTTTTAATAGCCAAAGAATTTGCCATATAAATAGTGCCTTTAAATACGTTTTTACCTGTTCAAATACAAATTCATTTCTTTGAGTGCAAAGGAAACTCGAAGGAGCTGGGGGTCAGGGCAGCTGTAGCAGGCGGCATCAATCGAGACTCGTGGAAATTCGATTATAATAAGAAAAAATTACCATCCCATGTCTACCTGTCCGAGATGACCCAACCTAAGGCATCCCCTACCAAAACTCAGGTCCCGTAATTTGAATATCTTTGCACCCATTGGAAATATTTACTTTACGTTTGTGTTGCTAAAAGCAAAAAAGTTCTCGTCTAAGAGTATTGTTTTTCAAGAAAAACTCACGTAAACAAATTTGTTTTGGGTTTTCGAAAAAAGGAAAAAATTAGGAAACTCCCTGATACCACATGCTGTGCGTGGCGAGCTCTACTCTCTCTGCTGCTCTTAAGGATCATATGTTGTTTTTCTCCAGCAAGGACCCATAGAGATAATGCGGGGCTAACTGTTGATAGGTTATATCAAGTCGTAAAAACTGAAGAACACATGTGATGACCATGTCCTGGGCATTTGGTGGAAAGCAGATTTGATTTCAATTATACATTTTTTTGCTTTTTTTTTTAATATAATTAAATTTTCTAATTAATTTATCACGTGTTTATTCTCCTTACAGATTCTTTAAGTAATTTTAAATTTATAAAAACTTTAGTGCTTTCAAAGAGCACTCTACTTCAAATTCAGGACTAAAAAACCTCAACGGCTTCTTAAGGCCGTACAATTATGGGTGTGGATACCAAGAGGTAAGTCATTTAATTAGTATAATTTAATTTAATTTAATATATATAATTTATACAAATAATTTTTTTATATTTCCCAATTGATAAATAATCTTTACTCTTCTCTAAACTTACTTAGGTAAATATTATAACAAGAAAAAAGACATTGTAAAAAATATTTAAAAGCAAATAAAGATGTTTCCAATTTTGCATATAAAAAATAACTAATTTCTCGTAAATCCTTTTTACTTGTAAATATCTCTATGATTTCAGTCTTACAGGAAAAATTTGGTAATATTATATTCTGGAATTGTAGCCTTTAGCTGGATTTCCTCTAATAGTTTTTTCGTTGAGCAAACCTGCATGTTTCCTTAGCCTCCTTCATTTCCGTTTCCCATCAACACACATTTTCGTGACTGCAGTTTCCTCTCCTTTGGCTTGGCCAAACTAATTAACACCCCACATAAAAGCCAAAAAGGCGACTGTCTAATACAAATTTTTGATGCCGCTGCGCGACTTCCTGTGGCGACATCCGATCGACTTCCTTTTTACCACCAACTATCCTGGTAGTGTCTCCACCATCGGTTCTCTTTAATTCTCTTAACCAAAAGTGATGTTTATCTAATAGCTATTTCGTAATTATAAAGTGACAGGGCCCAACTGGTTATGCCCGAATACCCCCCGGGAAAACGAGAAACCCGCAGGAGCTATAACCTTCAGGATCCTACTGTTCCGACTCAAGTGCGATAATCTAAAATGCATTTTCACTGTCAATTTTAGAAAAGTTCTGCCTGTCCTGGCCCTAAACAGATGGCTCCTAAGTGTTGATAACCAAGTGTCGCATTCCTCTACACTCTGCATACCTTTACAGGACCGAATGTCCTGCGAATAATTGCGCGCGAAATGTCATTAGAAAAGTGTTTAGTTGTGGGTCGGTTCTGGTCAGTCCGGAGAGGGTTGCATCTAGGGGGTTGCATGGGTTGATAATGTTGTCATTGTCGCGCACTTTCTGTGGCGTTTTCAGGCTAAAATGTCCTGGTGGACAGAAATTAATTGAGTTTAATATGTTTCACTCGCCCTCTCCCATGTAGTTTCATTATTTTCCTTTCTTTTTTTTTTGCTCGTGGGTGCCTGCCCATGACCATAATTGCATAATTGCCCAGTCATTTGGTTATGTCAGTTGCGTCCCCCTTAGCATTCTACATCATCATCATCATCATCATCATCAGTAGCACCCACTGCCGACCGATCACTTAAGTGATGGTCCATTTTATGGACATATTTCGTGGTCAAAATGTGTGCGACATAATTATTGGTATGTGTTGCGAAACTATTTCAGTCTCATCTATAACGGAATTTGTTAAAAAGGAAAGGGGAAGCCTAAAAAAATATATAATAAAAACTATAAACTATCTTACATAATTTCTTTATCTCTAACCATCTCCTAACATTAGTTACGTGTTTTTCGAACTGAAATAATAAATCAGTAAATCCTAATCTCTGGCTCACAGTTTGATATAATTTATCATGAGAGAAAGATCGATCCTTTGATAGTTTGGACCACATATTCCTAGAACAACCTCCTAGTGAAGGTTTTCCCCTTATCATATCACCCTAAGCCCAATGCTACTTACAGGGATTCGAGCTGAGTAAAAGGGGGAAACCGCATCGAAACCAGGTTTTCTTCTTGAAAGGAAACTTTCACCTCGAAATGACAAATTTCAGTTTGAACCTTTAGCCGCGGACATGAGCAGGAACCCTGACCCCGAGCAGCGGCGCAAAGAAATAAAGGGAAGGATGGGAAAGCGGGAAAAGAAAAGAGAAAAACTTGAAGGCCTCGTGCACGTACGCTCCATTAGTCCTTTCTCCGCTGGCTGCTGGCTGAGAGAAATTTCTCTCGCCATAACTCATTTTTAAGCGATTTCATTTCCTCGTAATTTACAACGTGATTACTTTTTCTTGTTCATTAAACCATTAAACGCGATCGATAGTGCAGGGCCCGGCGGGGCAAGGATCAAAACAGGGGGCTGCAATCCCAATGGCTTGGCATTTGAAATTATGTGTGCGGCAGGCCTTTTTAGTTTTTTTTATCCCCTTTCCTCAAAGAAGGGTTACAATCGGTTTTTTGTTGCTGATCCTTTTTCTTGCTGCTTGCTCAAATTGCAAAAATTCGCGCATCGAATTGCTTGAAGTGCAGTTCCCTGGCGAGGCGGCACTTGAGACGATGGAACATCTGCCTCCGTTCAAGGAGGGAAACTCTATTCTTTCCCATCTTGTACCAGCCTCAAAAGCATTATGCATAATGTGCATGCAAATTTGCCAAAATTGCTCAATCTTTCAGTTAGAGGAGGAAAGGCTTTCCTTGGCGAACCCTCGCGGTCTTATTTCCCTCGATCAGTCATCTCGATTTCAATTTCCCGGATGTTAAATATTAATGTATCCGCTGGGCGCCTTAATCTCGAGCCTCGCATCGCGATTCCTCTCGAATGCCGTGTCAAAATTCAATGAATTTATGTTTCATTTCGTTTCGTCTGTATCTATTTTAGAACCAACGCCCCTATGTGATTTGCTGCTTGCCTCCGTGGCATATTGAATTTCTCTAATTCGCAAATGAGGAGAAATTTCAAATAACAATTATCGATAGGTTCCCTGAAATTTGCACAGTGGTTTTGGCTGGCACATTTCACTTGGAAGACTAAAGTAGAAAGTGATTAACTATTTGTTATCAGTTTGATTATTAAATTAGTATACATTGTTTTGAAGACTATCAAGTACTATTTTCTAATATATTGTATTTATATTCCTACCTATTCTAATATAATTTAAAAATCCATAAAGCCCACTGTTCATTTAATTTACTTTCTCCTTGTTGCAGTGTCTCGTCTACCAGCAGCACTGAGCCCAGCAGCAACATAGTCGTCGTCGTCAGCAGCAGCAGCAGCAGTAGTAGTCCAATCCTATCGTCATCAGTCGCCCCATCAACCAGCACTGCAGCATCGGTTTCATCATCTGCTCAGCACCAGCACCATCAACCGGGAACTGTGGCGGCCACCATGAAAGGAGTCGAGATGTGCTCTTGTGATAATCAGAACTTTTCACCATCCGCGGCCACAACTTCCAATGGCAATAAACGTAAACGGCGTTTAACGAGCGATTCAAATGATGATGCTAAGGTGAGTTTTTTTTTACGCAAATCCGCTGTTCAAATGTTCTGTATTTGTACGCGATAAGTTTTATGAATGAAGTTGCATTATCATTGGTGGGCATGTGACCTCGTTGAGTATTCGCAATCTTATCAAGGGAAATGCCCAGAGCGATAGAGAGGATGAGGAGGAGGAGGGGAATGCGGAGGAGAGAGCCAATGACCAAAACGATCTGGAAAGACGATGATCAAGCTTTTAAGTTGCAAAAATGATTGTTGCCTCGAAGAAGATTTTGGACTTTAGTTCGGCCTTTTTTAATTGATTTACTGTTGGGATTTATTAATATTTTACAGTGATTTCGAATGATCTTGTTGATGACTGAAATATAAGAACAATATTTTTATTTAAAAAAAATGTATTACAATTTGTTACTTGATGATTTTGATACCTTTAACTATATTTTTTAAATTTCTTTAACTAGGTTTTTTTTTCGAATTTCTTTAATTTTTTTTTTTTTCAAATATATTTTGGCATATGCCTCCAAAAGTATGCTATGTTTTGAAGAATATTATTCCTACTTTCTTTAAGGTATCCTATTTTCTTTTGTAAAGAACATGCACTACTTCCTCTCCCCCTTTTCTTGGTTTCTCAGACTTCCTAGATTGTTTTCATTGATCTTCAAATATATCCATCTGATATTTGTTTAGAGATCGATCTCTTATTCGGTTGCCTAGCCCTTTCATGGCTTCCATTCGATTTGATTGCCTGCCGAACCTCATTTGATCGTATGATGCTTGAGATGGCTGGCCAAATAAGCCATTGGGCACGTAGTTGGCACTACTCCTGCTCTCAGACAATTCAAGGCTGAGCCCAAAAATAAACGCTACTTACTGAAAAGGCTCATTTAGCAGCAGCGCATCCTTGGAAAGCAGTAGATCCTCCTGCTGCTCTGCCTCAAGAGTCAGTCTCTCAAGTAGCTGCAATCAAAGCGGGAAACAATGGTTGGTTTCTTCTCCCTGTGACGGGCAGCTGTGTTGGTGCTAAGGATTTCTTACACTGCCAAATAAAATATTGAAGGGAGAAATGAACTTGCAGAAAATAATGTAGCCTTGATACCCTAGGTTAGCTAGGGAGTATAAAGTCATATTACAGATCTTAAGACATCAATATTGGGTATGTATATAAATTATTATATTATAAAACCTAATTTAATAAGCACTTAAAGACACTTTTACTACTTGAAAGACTTCACTTTCTTATATTATTTTCTTTAATTTCTAAATATATATTCCATAAAATCAAATCTCCTTGCAAGGGTATCGGCTGATTCGAACAAGCAAATCATTTGTGTATATTTTTGCCATCGAGTTTGGGTTGTTTTCTGTTTTTTGCAATATTTCAGCGCTTACTTCCCTGCCAAACAAATGTCATTTTCATACGAAAAAAATGTATGGCAAAGGTAATGTTGTCCCCCAGATCTTGTCAGGCGCTTGTTGTTCGGTAAGAATTCCGAAGGGGTCTTGGCTGTATGCTGAGCATATGCACGGCAGGACAAAGGCGACCAAGGACAGACGGCGGCGTTGCGCATGCGCGCACACCTTGAGCCGGAGTCGGACGTCTCCCGCTCGCCAGGGGTGGTTTTCCAGCGCCAGAAACCGAGAAAGTCAAGGCGCAAATGTCCGTTAAAAAAGAATTTGAAATTGCGATAGTTATAGGTTAGCTTGAGGCAGAGGAACTAGATCAAGACGGGATCGGGAGTCGGGATGGGTAAAGGATCGACGGCTACCGGAATGGGACAGAGCCAAAACCGCAGACACGAACGAATACGGAGGGGTTGTGGAACGCCTTATCCTTTTCAAGGATCACTGGGCCGGGAGTTTTTTCCGGCGTCTTCCCTAATTAAATATTCATCGAGACGACATTTGCTTCTGCCCAAAAGAAGTTGAGCGCGCCATCCCATAAAAAATGGTTTCCTACCCGGTTGCATTTTGCTACCCCGTTTCAGGACATGTTATCCTTATGCAAATGCCTTCCAGCTCCGGCTTCTGCTCATTAGATTTCCGTTAAACTTTTATGCAAATCATCCGGCATTCGGCTCCTTGCAGCAGTATGCGCCCAGTGTCATCTGCTTTCGGGACACGCATAATGCTGCTGCTTCTGCGGAATGCGGTCTTGAAATATTATACAATATTTGTTTTGCTGCTGGCGCAAGGATCAAAATTATGGTATTATTTTACCAATTTGTCAGTGTAATGTAAACCCTTTTTCTTCCTTTTTTACATGGCAAGCATGAAATCGCTGAAAGTTTTCCCCTCTTTTTTTTTGGAAACTTCTTTGTTTCTTTTATCCCGAAACAGACCAGGAGCGAGTTGCCTTGAAGGGTTAGTCCAGGATCCTTGGCGATGCAATCAAGTGCGGGGCTTGATTTCTGTCAAGTCAGTTTCGGTAGATTGTGGGAAATAGAAAGCCAGTTTCCCAGACATTCCCAGATTCCAAATTCCGACATGGGATCGAGGGACAGCTTGCTTTGTATTTTAGAGATTTTGTATAATTTTAAATCGAATCTAATTTAGCTGATGGTAAACAAGAGATATAGCTGGGATTGTTTGACATTACGGATATTGAAAATTCAGTTAAGGGTGCAAGCTTTTAAAATACTTATTTGAATATAAAAAAGTAATCCTAATTGTAATATTAAATAAAAGTCCTTAAATTACAAACAAAAGTTTTAGCTTAATTTATTTAACTCACCGTTCAGAATTAGTCCTTATAACTTGTCTTATAAAAATGCATTCATATTTTACCACAAAACAAGGGACATAAAACCGTATTGCCTCTAATTTTTCGTTTAAATTTTTCGCATCCAATATTCATTCGCGGTTTGTCCCTTGTCCACTTACCCTCCTTCCGTTTCCTGCAATGGGTTCTGCTTTAATTCGCTTGGTCATGGATCTTACCAATTGAATGATTAATTACATGTCCGAGCGATATCTACATTTATATTTCCCTAATGAAAAATTCAGCCAAGTGACCGCGAAAGGATTGTGTGTTGGATTAACCCCTTCCAAACTGACCGAGGGTCAGTGGCGCAGCTAGGAAATATGAGTGTTTGTTATTGTCCTTCTGGGATTTGTCCTCTGGCATGTTGTTTGCATATCATTTATTAAAAGGAGAGCAGCAAAGAGCTCCCGAGAGTGGTCAGGATTTGACGATCATTAAGGAAGTTGTAATTTGTCAGCTGTGAATTTCTGATATAACTTCAGAAGTTCCAGGAACTCGGCTCTTATCCCTTAAGATAACTACTTCTAATTCCAAAGGCTCCCTCCTCAACTGAATGAAAAAATATTAACAATTATCGAAGGCTGCCATAGAAAAAAATAAATTAAATGTTATCAAAAGACCCTGGCGGGGGTAGAGGAAGGAAAGAAAGAAAGCAAAATAAAACGAAACAACAATGCAGCGTTTTACACGACAACGGCGAAAAAAAAGTTACACCTGGACCCACGCCGGGGTCTGAAAACTAAAGGTGTTTCGGTTTCGAGCAGACGGCGGCAGTCGAAGATTACGACACATAAGCGCAGGACTTTATAGAGTGTAAGTGGACATCCAGAGAGCGAGAGAGAGAAAGAGAGATGGCTATGGCACAATGGGGCAGCAGCAGGATATTCTTGAGGTTGATGTCGCATAACAATCGCTTCTTGACTGCTTTGTATGTACCCATAACTTGAGGCATTGCATCATCTGCTCCCTCCCAGCGAGATCTCTAGAGATGTTTGGGTGTCTTGTGGGCTGAGAAGATCGAGATTTTGCTGCAGCTGCTGCCTCGACTGCCTGGACCTGGGCTTGGGCCCAAATCCTTGAGGCGGATTAAGGGCAACAACCCAGTTTAACCCTTGTTAAACTTGGGATGCAACCCTCTCTCGCCTTGGTCCAGATTCCAGCCCACTTTACAGTTCACTAATTTCACACACTCCCATTCACTCGTCGGAATCCGTCATGTCATAAAGCGCAATGGCAGTTTTCTACCGATTCTTTAACGCTTGACCAAATCCCTATGGCAGATGCAATGTCCACGCACCAAAAAGTAAAGAAAAAGTAAAGTAATAAGGCTAGAGGAAGGCCCCGGCCATTGTGTGTGGACCATGGCTTCTTAGGCCATTGCACGCTTTGATTTTAATTGCATTGCATCTGGGTGCCTTGACATGTGTCCATATCCATGTCTACTTTCATGTTCATGCTCTGCGATTGCCATTCTCTCTTACCTACATCATCTGCCTCGGGCTCTGGAGTTCGGAGGGTTGTTGGCCAGAAGAATAAGAAATTAAATTTGTCATGCGTCTTGGACCTTCTTCCTGTCTGATGCCAAAAAATTTATTTACTTGGGCTCCGTGGAGGGGCAGCTCTATTCCTCCCTTCTTCCTGGCGGGAAGGCAAACCTACTCAGACAATTAAAATTGTCACATAAATATCGTAAAAATTTCCCTCATTTTTACGCAACAAATTATGTGAAAAATCTTTAATGAGAATCTGTCTACTACGAAGGGGGGTTGCTTGCCACACATTATTGTTAAGCTTTTATGACGTGTGAGATTGTCAGTTAGGAAATTGATGAAAATGCATCCAAATTTGATAAGTACGAATTTTTGTAAATGTCACTATTTTATACGACTTGCATTCCTTTTCTATATAAAGCAAAGATCAATTGCAGTCGTTAAATTAAATAAATAAAAGCAAGAAAAATAAAATTCCAAGCCAAACAACAAGAAAAGTAGAACAAAACCAGCTAAATCATAACGAAAAGAGCTCTGGACGTCTAAAGACCCATTAGATTCAGAGCTATGAGTTGTTAGAGCTTGTTAATATTGATAACGTAATATTGAAATGCCAATTAAAGACATCTCACAATTAAAGAAAATACATACTATACAAAAGTATGCAATAATATTATTTAAAATAGTTACATTTACAAAAAATAGCTTTTTAAAAGATTTAGCACAGGCAGAGAAATTATCTGACACTTGAGTCAGGACTTTGGTCACCACTGACGTAGGGTATTAACTGCATTTTTCTGTTGGATAATGCAATCTCTGAGCGTAACATCCCATATTGTATACATTTTTCTTACTTTATGAACTTTCTGATCTTGGCTTCTGTTTTCCATCATCTGTCTGCAAGAACAATGGTCAAGGATTTCAATTGTTTGGGTTTTTCGTTTCAATTCCGTTCCTATTCTTCTCTCTCCCTCTCTCTTGTCGTGCTGTAATCTTGTGATTCAGCAGAGGAGTCTGTGCCGAAGGTTCCATTAGCCTCGCTCTACATTTGGCTTTCGCCCCGCCCCACACCGTACCACAATCTCAGATCCATGCCAAAAGATAATTTATTAGAGAAGTTTGCCTCCAAGATGCAGAGGCGATTTTAATGCAGCCGCTGGCCAAGGTACTAGCAGGAATAATTCATATACTCGCTATATACACAGACACACACAATACCTACCTAAGGTAGTGATTTTTCCAAACGTCTTGTCTACCTGGGGACACGCACACAAAAATGTTGACAAAAATAATTGTGAAAAGGATCGGGGTCGGGGGGATTTGTTGTTGGGCTGATAAACACCCAAAGGCGAAAAATGCAATGCAAAAACAACAACGTCTCAAGAAGTCCGGATACCAGATCGACCAGATCTCCGGGAACTACCCTTGAGCAAATGCCAGAGCAGGGAAAAGAGACGGCAAGCTGCCTGCCAGCGATCCTGTTTTTGCTGCTGTCGTCGTGTTGCAACGTCTGTCGGGGAAAAAGCAACCCCTATTCGAGACCGTTGCATTCGGCGGACAAGGATAACGACGATCGGGGATCGGGGACCGGGGATCGGCGATCTGGAACGGAGCACAGCCAGCTCAGTTGCACAGCGAACGTCAACGCGATTGGTACTCGAACAAGCCAAGAGCGGAGTGAATAACAAAAATTCTATAAATGTTGATTCGTTGCCAAGTTGAGCTCTCAAGTAGCTGAGGAGTAAAGACTGAAAAATATTTATGGACCACAATTGAGTGCAAAGAACTAATTTAAGAACCGGATTTGCCAACAAAAACAGCAACAACTAGAACTACAGCAAAACGAAAAACACAAAAAACAAACCAAAAACGAACGACAAAAAGCCAAAAATGTTATAACCAAAAATCACTTTGTACAATTATTTAAACACACCAAAGAAGAAACACAAACAAGCCAAAAATTTATAACCAAAGACTGCTTGCTACTGAATATTGAAAACATCAAAGCAAAAGTGCAATAAGAAGAATAAATTGAGGCAAAGAACGAAACGAAAACCCCAAACAAAGTGTTATTGTTATACCTCTATATATGCCAAGGCTGATCTCGAGTCCTTGATCTTTTGTGTGCAATCTCCCAGGCTCAAATTTTGTGCGGGTGCGAAACAGCGAACCAGCGGTCCATCTATTAAGGATTAAGAATTTTGACAGGCGTGCCCACATAAATTTCCTCTCGACCTTCATCCTTGGCTAATTATATTCGAGACACGTCCTTAATTCTCATACACCCGTGTGATCCTGTTTACTGATTCATATATCATTTTCATTCTGCCGTTCATGTTACTATGAAGTTGGAACAGAAGCGCAAATTTATTGAAATGGTAATGAAATGGTTTTATTTATTTGATAAATCAAACATTTTATACTTTATTATCCCAAATTTGTATAGTTTTATAGTAAGGATATATAATTCCCTTTCTAAAACAATTATTTTCCTTTCCGATTGCAGGATCCCGAACTCGGCTTTGAGCCACCATCGGCTAAGCGTCAACAGCGATTGCCCGCTCTTTATGGCAGCGACCAGAGCAGCAATCTATCTTCAGTGGCCTCCTCGGTCTATACCTCGCCCGTGGTCTCAGCCGATGGCCAGCACAGCCAAGAGCTGCTCAGCATACGCAGCTCACCGGCCGAGGAGTTGTCGGAGCAACAGCCACACAGTCCGCTGCCGGACAGCCCGGACAGTCCGCCGAGCCCGGATCGCGGTGCGAAGCAGGCGCCAGTCATGGTGCGTTACGCCGGTGTGGACACAGCAGTGAAAGCGGTCAACAACAGTTCGCGTGTGGAGCAACACGAGGACGATGATCTACTGGACGACAGCTGTGAGGATTACTCGTACGATGAGGAGGATGGGGAGGAAGATGAGGAGGACGAGGACGAGGAGATCAACTCGTCCACTGTTTCGCCAGCCTCCTCGGGCTGCAGCCAACAGCAGGCGGTTAATGGAGAGCGTACTCCTGGCCTCCAACAGCACCAGAAGCAGCAGTTTCAGCCACAGCAGCCTTCATGTCCGGTGGCCATGATGCCGATCAAGGCGTTGGACTCGGATTCGTCGGCCTTCAACTGTATGTCGCCGGCGGTAGAGACCGCGTTGCGCCAGTGCCCACTACCCGCTTTGGCCTGGGCCAACGCGGCGGATGTGTGGCGCCTAATGTGCCAGCGAGATGAGCAGGATACGCGCCTGCGTTGTGTCTATATGCTGGAGCAGCATCCTGGACTGCAGCCACGCATGCGCGCCATCCTCCTCGATTGGTTGATCGAGGTCTGCGAGGTGTACAAGCTACATCGGGAGACCTTCTATCTGGCCGTCGACTACTTGGATCGCTATCTGCACGTGGCGCACAAGGTGCAGAAGACCCATTTGCAGCTGATCGGCATCACCTGCCTCTTCGTGGCCGCCAAGGTTGAGGAAATCTACCCGCCCAAGATTGGGGAGTTCGCCTACGTGACGGACGGCGCCTGCACGGAGCAGGACATACTCAATCATGAAAAGATCCTGCTGCAGGCGCTTGACTGGGACATCAGCCCCATCACCATCACCGGCTGGCTGGGCGTCTATATGCAGCTGAATGTCAACAATCGTACGCCAGCCTCGTTTGCCCACATTGGCAGGCAGAAGGCGGCGGAGGCTGACGATGCCTTCATCTACCCGCAGTTCTCCGGCTTCGAGTTCGTGCAGACCTCACAGCTGCTGGACCTGTGCACCCTAGATGTGGGCATGGCTAACTACTCGTACTCGGTGCTGGCAGCAGCGGCCATCAGTCATACGTTCAGTCGGTGAGTTTAACAGTCAGGATGACTGTCTGCTTAGTTTATTTCTAACCAATTATTATTTTTTATTTTTACCAATAGAGAGGCCGCTCTGCGCTGTTCTGGCTTGGATTGGCAGGTGATTCAGCCCTGCGCCCGCTGGATGGAGCCCTTCTTCCGGGTCATCTCCCAGAAGGCCACATATCTGCAGCTGAACGAGCAGAACGAGCAGGTCAGCAACAAGTTTGGCTTGGGCCATATCTGTCCCAATATTGTCACCGACGACTCGCACATCATTCAGACGCACACCACTACCATGGATATGTATGTAAGTATCTGAACGCGGCGGCGAAGTCTTTAATCGATATAGCAAACTGCGATATTTTCGATATATTATATTGGATTCATCATTCTAATTTGATTTTGTTTTATTTAATTTTCCAGGACGAAGTGCTTATGGCCCAGGATGCAGACCATGCTATTCGTGCCCGCACCCAGGCCTCCCCCGCCACTGCGCTGCGCGCCCCAGAGAATCTGCTTACGCCTCCCGCCTCTAGTCACAAGCCCGACGAGTATCTCGGCGATGATGGTGACGAGACGGTGGCCAGGAGTGGCGCCTGCAGCAGCGCCAGGACCAACACCAACGCTGTGACCAGCTGCAGTAGCATCAGGGGCAATCGCTGAGGCGGTCCCCTCCCTCTCTCTCTCAACCATAACACACCCGCCCAAACAGTCTCTACGTTAAGTGTTTCTTATATTTAAATTATTTTTGTTAAGTGAAAAGTTATCTAGTTAGTTGCCTAATTTCTATGCTAAAAACATATTTAATTTGAAATTTTCCGCGCGCTCCTACTTCTGTTTCCCCCAACTCGCGTTCTTAATTTCCCTTTTTGCTCAGTTTATTATTTAAATTTTTTGTGTATTTATCGAAAATCAGAAATATAATTTTTAAATGTAAACTACAATATACATATATATAGATTATAGCAGACAAGGCAAACCTGAATGAACTATTTTTGAACAAAATTCAATCCTTTGGTGGAAGCCCTGAAAATGAATCAAACAACAGAAAAGAAAGCCACAAATGCTGTCGACAGTCAATCATCAATCATTAATCACACACCGAGAGCTTCATTAACAAAACTAAACTAAAAAAAAGGGCGCAGAGCAAAAGAACTTGACTAATACACTAAAATTAGATTCTAAGTCGAGGGAAAAGCTACACTAGACACACTAAACCGACTAATGCTGAGCACTGCATTTGCATTTACATTCGACAATTAACCAAACTAACCATGAAACAAACACACAAACAAGACGACAAGTCCACAGCTGACATGGAGTGATATCAAGAGAGAATTATATGGCATTTGATGAATAAAAGAGAATATTTATACATGAATTGAAGAAACACACACAAACACATATTAAATTTATCAATGTAACATTTTTTAATTTAGACTAATTTGCCATAATTTGCTAAGCAAATAAATCCTGTACATATACGTATAAAGAAAGAAACGCACAGAAAACAAGAAATAACCGTAACTGAAACGCATATAATATATTATTATATAAGTGTAATAATTCTTTGAACGGCTTAGATATGTTATGCAATGTACATTCAAACGGCAAGAACGACGCACAGTAGGAAATTATTATTATTATTATTATTAGTGTAGGTATAAATATCAATTAAGTGTTCATACGATTAAGGCTTGAATGAAAACAAAAAACCAACAAAAACAACAACTAAAAGAAAAGCAAACAAAAAAAAATAATGTATTTATGTTTTATTTGTAGTTTTTAAAAGCAATAACCATTTTAAAATTATGCATTTAATTTTAAAAATATTTTCACAAGTACGCTTATTTTTATGATTGATGTCAGTAAACAAAACGGAAAAATCATAAACTATACAAACCAAGTTGAATGCAACAAATAAATAAAATTTTGTAAATAAAATTGAATCGTAAATCTTTTATTTTAAAACTATAGCATAGGCCTTGTTCAGATCTGTGTAAAGTGTCAGATTCTTCTCGAAAAACGAGCTTCGGTAAAACATAGAGTCTCGTTTCAAGATCCCAACAAGCCAAGAAGCCTGATATATATAAATATATAAACATTTTTAAAATGGAGAAATTATTGAACCCTCGAAAGCGCCGAAGGGACGATCTGAGCTGCGATTTGGCGTCCCTAACGAAGCGCTTCAGAGACCTGAACCTGGATCCAGATGAAGGCGGGTGCAACAGCTTCAGTGGCTTCCGTAACTATCCACTAAATTATGATTATGTAGATGCTGCGAACTGCAGCACTGGTTGCCCAGCTGGTGCTTACAATGGCTATAACCCAGAGCTGGGGATGGACCTTAATCCAGTATACTTTGAGAAGAACAAGGTTCTGTACGATCTGCATGCCGAGCGTGTCAGGCGCCGCTGCCACTGTGCTCTCCACAATGGATGCTGACGGATCCTGGCAAATGATATCGAGTCTGCAGTTGAACTAAAAACCAATTAAAAAGTTAAAAAATTTGTTTGATCCAATGTTTTACCTAATTATGATTTTATTTTATAAAATGTTTATATTATATTTTACATATCCTAGGACTAGAATTAATTTTCTCAATTGAATGCTTAGGTTTCAGTAAAATTGGAATATGTACTGGAAAACCTTTCCAGCTTAATTGTACTAACGGATAAATAATTATCAAAAAATAGTATAAAAAATATGGTAATCAATGAAATATAATAATCGTGGTTGTTTTTATGTGTTATGCTAAACCTAATTTGAAGTTAACTGACTAAACCGCCAACGTTTGACTAGTAGATATCGATTTCTATACCTCTGCAACATTAGCAGAAATTGGAGTTAACAGAGGCCGTTTCACCATCTGGCAACAACAAATGTTTAAAAAGTAAAAATTTAAAAGAAAATTAAAGAGTTGATTTTCAAATTAAAATGAAAGCAACAGCAATTATTATTATTATTATAGATATTATCAATCATTGCACTCTATATATTAAAGAAAAAATATAATAATAATTATAATTATAAAAAAATAAATATAAAATTGAATGTTATTAAAAGCTCATGATTTTGTAAATGGTAAGTAAAAAAATTTAACAAATCTAAAATCCAGTTTAACAGCTATTTTATATCATACGAGTGTGCTTATTAAATTACTTAATATGAATATCCTGCTAGATGCCATAAAAAGTAAGTAGAATGTGGTTATTTTTTGGATGGTAATCTAAATATTGCACTATGGGGCCGCGGACCGGTTTTGGTGGCCAAAACTAATAACTCGAGAACGGATTGACCGAATTCGGTTTGGTTTTTTGATTTGGGTTAGTAATAAATAAATAAACATTTTTTGAGAAGATGGGCGTGGCAACTCCTTTTTTTTTAATAAAAAAAAAATTTTTTTTTTGTAGGATGAGTTTTTTTACCAAATATTTATTGTACATTTGAATATATTTATATGAACTTATGGCATGTAAAAATTAGGGCGTGGCCCGCCCCCCGGTATCGCCTAGTTATTTAATTAAAGGATCGATCATCTGGAAATAGTTATATTTAAAATGTCTATAGTATTCTTAAAATAATATATTGTGTTTACGCACCTATCTTTATTCAATATATTCTTCGGTGTCAAGTTGCATATCAAAGGATAAATCTATTTGCTCATGTCCAGACTCCTCAAAACTTTCGTTTGGCCCGCCACTTAAGCCATCAAGTAGTTCTGTTACTTCCAGTGGAAGGCTTCTTTGGTGATGAAGTCGAATTCGCTTTGAGAGGTTTACTGAGGATATGATGGGATCCGATGTGTCCAATGCTCTTTGAAACACATCAGTAAAATTGTTGATTCGACTGCTTTTTCGAGCATGATGTAATCGATCAGACTTGTACAGTTTATTTCGGGACTCGGCCCCTTCCTCTCCAAAGCATCCGACTGGGAGAACTGTGTTTTCAAGGATATCTCTCGAATGCACGAGGATCTTGTGAACTGTCGCCGTCATTGGAAGCCATGGGTACTTGTCAACAATAATTTCCCCTGTTTTATAACAAAAGCTTTCGAATTTAATAATATTTACGGGCAGTTGGCTAGACAAGACTATTAGAATTGTCCTGAAATTCTTTATTAGCTCCAAGTCGATACCAGTTATCTCGGCAAAAATGTCCGGGTTACTGAATGCGCGACGAGAAGTATTCCCGTCATTAGTGCTGCCGAATCCACCTGTCTTTGGCATTCCACTTTTAAGGAAAGTTTTTTCCAAAAAGAGTCCTGTATAGTCCGTTTCCTTCGACTTACATCTATTTTATCACCTTTATTTGCTATACGCCATTTTTTTATTTCGCATTTGTAGCCGGCATGTAAGACAAATTCGAAGAAGCGAATCCAGCAATGCAAAGGGCTTAAGCCGTATTTTAAGCTACTCAAAATAGGTACAAATTTTTCGCATTTAAAATTTCTGTTGCCGAGAAAATCTAATGGACTTGCGCCACAAATTGGGCATGACTGGCTGGACTTTGTTTGAGTCAAAGCGTTTAACACTTTACCGTCTATAACCGTTAAATACAAACGGAACTTTATATAAACAGCTTTTTCATTTGGTAAAATAATTTTGATCATTTCCAATTTTGAAATTTGTTTCAATAGATTTTCATTTTCATTCAAAATGCATTCTGTGGTTTCCTTCAAAAACTCCAGTTTTAAAGGTCGACAAAACCTTACAGATTGCGGGGTACGGTTACTCCATAATATGTTTCCAGATGGATCTACCATTCGTAAAGGGGTCACTGTTGTAGCAAATAAGCTAGAATCCCTTTTAAAATTCTGCTTATTAGAGAATCCTTGACTGTAATTTGATTGGCCCGAGCTTCCATCGAACCCATAACTTAATATTAAGTCTGTCATTAAAAAGTCTGTGCATTGCTTTTCCATTACTTGTTGCACAACTTCCTCCCTTTTTTTTTTAAAGCAACCTCTTTGTATGAAGGAAACATATCAGTTTTGCTTAGTTCCCTTATTGCGCAATATTGCTTTTTTGTCAAGCCCTCGTCCAGAAGAAGAGCTACAGCTTCATTTGCTGAGACCTTCGCTGGCTTAGCAGTTGACTGACTTAATAATTTCCGAATATCTGTGGCTTTCTCCGGACATAAAGCCAATAATCGCAATACGTAGGCGAGATCACCTTTGCGACATTTACGCGCCGCCGCACTTGCTGATAGCGTTAGTAATTTAACATTGCCCATCGTGGGGGCCGCAAAGCCTGATGCTGTTCTTCTTTGGCTCCTACGACTTTTAAACATAAAAGATAATGTAGGTCGTCCAATCTTGGCCAATTTGGGCTTCTTTTTGAGATTAACCACAGTCTCCGAAGACAACCAATCCGTGTGCACTCTTTTAAAATGCGCAAAATTTCTTTTGCACTTGCTCCACTTTCTTGATAAGCGGTAGCAAAAGTTTTTGCTTTCAACTATTAATTGTTTATTGCCATCTTCAGAAATGGGGTCACCTATTCCCTCCTTAAAGCAATCCAAAATTAACGCTTCCTTGGCGCTTTTCGTTGCGACTGATTTCCATTTGTCGAACAACACACTATTTTTGAGTCTGAGGTTGTGATCTAAAAAACAAAATTACAAGGAAAGTGCGCAAAAGTGCACATTGAGACTACATTCATTTTAACAAGAATTTAATGGTTAATAACACAGTATAAATATTATGGTGAAACTAGGTGAAACAATTTTTGTTGCTCTATTTAAAAATTAGGTTTCACTTTAATATTTAAAAAGTGGAAGGGTTATCAAAAACACACAATTACAAAGACACTACGATCAACTCCTACTATCTACACCCACAAACACTTAGTACAAACCCCTCTGATCCGACTGCATTTTGAATCTTGTTTTTAAACCAACTATTTCCTTAGTTTTGTTAACTTTAAGAATGGCCTATATTGCGTGTTCTTATTGCCCCTTAAAACGTCAGTGTTAACAGCGCAGTTTGGCGTCTTATTGCTCAACACTGGACCGTTTTGTTGAAATTTCTGGTATGCAACATTGAAGCTTAATGTTTTCTTAACGTATTAGTATTTTAAAAAAAATTTTTTGACAACTTTTAAAAAATGACTTTTGGCCACCAAAACCGGTCCGCGGCCCCATAGTGTATTGGTATAAGTTAGTCTATAAAAACTAAATTTTAATTTAAAAAATGAAATTAAGAAACGAACGCACTATTTAATTTTAGCAATTTTTTAAGGTCTAAAGCTAGGAGCAAATTTTCTAAGCTTTTCCATTCTCAAAAATGCTAGCTCCCTGTCTGAAATAAGCTATACTGCCAGCATTGCTTTAGGGGTTGTTTTCTCCAACTGGTGAACAGTGTGCCAACTCCCGAGAGCCACTCAGTGGCGAGAATCTGGCGAGTGTGGATGCGTTCCGAGAACAAACCGCGACCAAACAAATTCAATTCAGCCCCAATGCAAGAGGGCTTTGGGAAAATAACATCCGCAACGCCGTTTCCGAGCAGAGCAACAACCAACTCAAAGTGCTTGTTCTCAAAAAGCTGCCCCCGAAGTGGAGTTTAAAGTGCTAACAGTCAGAGGGGCGGCCTAAATTAATCCGCTGCCAGTGATAGTTCAGTGTTGTAAGGGCAGAATTAACACAAATCCACTTCGAAATCTCTGTACCCCCGCAGGATATACCGTCGAAAGCCAAACGTTGGAAAAAATCCAATACAGATATATGTGTGTGTATATATGTGTATGTATGTGCGTGTGCATGTGCCAGTGCGTGCGCCTGTAGTGGTGCAATATTTGTGAGCGCCAAAAAGCCGAAGAGACGAAGCCGCGCATTCAAATAAATCTCACGTCGCTCTCTGTCTTTCTCGAAACTCGAATATCGAATCTCGGACTCTCGCGTCGCTTTCTCCAGTTCGAAAGTCCCGTAGTAAAAAGTGTCGGCAATTCTTTTTGGCCCTCTCGCTGCACCACCACTGAACCACCACCTCCACTGTGCGGCTGAAGGACTACTTTGTTTTTGGTCAAGCTTTTCGCACTCGTCTTCGAAATTGCGAAATTGGCGCGCACGGGAGCATCAAGTAAGTGAGAGCGAAAAGGATAAGAGAGAGTGTGTGAGAGAGAGAGAGATGGAAGGGCATGCTCTCGCTCCGATTGCACAATAAAATGGGCAAAACAAAAGGCCAAATACCTAACAAAGGCAAACGCGAAATCACCAAAATTTACATAAATTAGCCAAAGTTTCAATTGCGAGCAGCATAAATCAAATTTCGAACATACAGTAGAGTCGCGTGTGCGTCTGTGTGAGTGTGCCCGCGTGCGTCTCTGTATGAGTGTGAGCCTGTGATTGCGCGCCCAAAAAAGTATGCTATGCCGCTTTACTATTTACTACTACGCACGCTCCCCCCATCACACAAACACACTCGCAGGAACACGCACTCACACCAGCACATGGCACATAATAACGGTTTATCGTGTACTACAGCCCCACGCAGCTTACGCAGCTGCGTAAAATCTCAAGGCTTGACCAATACCTCGTAACCCCTGGTCCTTGCCAGCTTCCCCCCCCAGAGCACTGAGACTCCTTCTTCCCCTTGAACACTGAGGCTCCTTCCTCCCCCTGCAGTTGCAGCCTTCCAAAATGGGGTTTTCAAGTATAAAATAAATATATATCGTTGTTTGAGTTATTAATTATACAAAATACTAAGTATATTATCCGCTTAAAACCACACATTTACCAATAAAATTCTGCACTTACCATTTGGAAAAAATTTTTAAGTTTAAGTTTTTGTGAATTTGAGATGTGGCGTTCCTAGTTATCTGCACACCTGTGATAAATGTACTCAAAAGAATGATTATATGTACATACATATTATAATTATAACAAGTAGGTTAATGTTTTAATGGTTACCAAAGACGATGTTCAAAGCAATCTTGACAAAATCAGGCCAATTCTATTTGAAATCCTTGTAATTGAATATTATTTAGTCTTTAAAAAAGAGGTTTTATATAAAACCTGTCAAAAACAAATAAAATCAAAGTCTTCCTATTTTACCTAAAGATGTTGAAATAACATCGACAACAGTTTTTGTATTTATTAGATTTATACATCATAAAAATATAGGTAGACATTAGTGGCATGGAAGTTATAACTAACAAATAATATTCTAAAGCGGTTATAAACCGTTTTGAATAAAAAAACATTTAGAATAATGGGACTAAAACAAATTAACTTTGCCTTCTAACAATTAGTTTTATAACACAAATGGTAAACATATTATCAGTAAATTTAAAATTTGTTTATACAAAAGAGCAATTCCTGGACCTTCTTATCACTATTAACTATTACAAAAAATAATAATAATTATAAAAAAATACTAATTGGCTCAGAAAACCATTTGTTAACTTGCTCTGTTGGTTTGTTCTGTTGCTTTAATCACAGAGCTCTATTATTTCAACAAGAAATGATAAATCCTATACGATGAAAATGTATATACACAATAACGTTTATATATGCCGATTTTTCAATTTAATCAACATCAGAAGATATGTATATACATTATATAAATTACTACACAAATTAAATTAATTTTTGAATAATTTCATATCAAAGGACCATTAAAAATTAAAATCTGAGTCAATATCAATTCAACACAAATCGCTCAGATTAGCAAAGGGTTTTCAATTAAGTTTTCCATTTTAGTTTTATTGATTAAAATTGCATTTTCCCCTATGATACCTAAATCTCGTTATGCGATGATAAACAAAGATTCTGTGGATATGAAACATGAAATATGACATATGGCCGGCTGGTGTATAAGCAAACAGAACAGATTTATAACTTATCAAACTGTTGTGCGGCCAGACACACAGACATATCCGTCTTTGGTTGTAAAAAGTTTTGTACGCGGCCTATTGAAATTTTCACAGGCACATTAATTCCATTACGAAAACTCCCAAGGCCATATTGCTTTTAAGCTGCCGTTGGTGTTTCGGGCCAAACAAAAACGAAAAGTCAGGCCAAACATAAAAACGCAAAAAGCAAACAAAACAGAGCGGCAAAAAGGAAAAAAAAGGAAGAGGAAAAAGTGGGGTGGACGGTGTGGTGTATGCGCAGGATGTGGAAATGGAAAAAAGAACGGCAGGAGCTAGCGATATATGCGATATAATAAATCTTTTGTATAACACGCAAAACTTTATGAACGTGCGCCAACTATAAACTTTCACTTTTTAACAATGGCTTCGCCTTCGCTCGCTTAATGGTTGCCTGACGCTGCCAACGTTGCGTATACGCCATGTTGCATATGCTTTTATTTTTATTATCACTATTATTTTGTTTCATTCTTTCTCACTCGATACCCTTGTGGAAAATGGATACTTTGATGGGTTGATCGGGAATAATCGATCTTTTCAGAAAGAGTACGTGCTATTTTTAAGGGATATAAGAGGACTATGTCCTATAAATTGTTATAAAGTTTTACCAAAGTTTGTCTTTATTTATTTGACGAGAATTTTACGTTAATTAAGATTTATAATATTAAAAAAAAATTTTAAATAAAGTTAAATAAAAATAAATTTAGTCTTATTCAATATAAACTATTCTTTTGACTAAGAGTTGCGCTAGTTAATTAAAACCACTTAATAGAGTTATATGCATACTATGACAGAAGTTATGGTTCTTTAATAATGATTTAAACCGTAAAAATATTGTAAAAATCATTTATTTTGTATAGGTTATAAAATAATTTTTTCATAGGCTTAAAAATATGTTTAAGTAAACAATTCTCCTTTTTTCTTTGAGTTGTTTTTCTGCTTTACACGTATGTTGACTTCTAACTTCTAACTTAAATGTTAGTTATGTTACTCTAATTTATATATTTATGTATTTGTACATTACCCATTAATAGGTATTTAAATTCAGAAACAAAAACAAATAATTTTGCAAACTTATTTTAGAAATAGGTATTACGTATTACCAATTAACTAAAGATTTTAGTGAGGGCATTGATTATTCAAATATCCCTCCTGGAGTATCGAAAACATGTGGCTGGCAAAGCATCCCCAGTAAGCCTTTAGTCAGAGTTGCATACTGTTCAGGGCTCAGGACTCGCTGCTGTGGAGTCGTTGACTCGCCTCGCCTTCTGTGTGATGTCGCATCCCAAACGTGGATGGCGGATGGCGTTCCAATTCTGTCAAACTTTTTGATGTTGAGGCGGAAGGGCGACGCGAAGGGAGTTGGGGAATAGCGTGTGAAATCCGGTTATATACACATTTATTTAGATATGTGGCAGAGGCATGCACATGCCGAGTATCTGTGAGTGCGTATTGGCCGCAATAAATTGTCTTTATTTCATGCGGATGTGGATGTGGCTGTTGCGAGAGGAAGGGGCAAGGCTTGCAGCATGTTTAATGAAAATTATTACGCGATATCCTTGGGGACGCACAGCACAGCACAGCACACACAGAAGCCCGAACACATTCGCATTCAGGGTAGGATGTATGGCTATGTGCGCCTTTTTGGGGGGTGGCATGCCCATACAAAAAGTCCTCGCACACTTGCACACACCGTTTTCTGGCGAAAGGAGTCCGAGTGAATGAGTGAAGGCGGCTTCCCGCACCGCGCATGTGCAGCAAACCAAGCAGAGCGAAATTCAATTCGATTTCGAAAATATCCCGAAGTTACGAAGTGAGTTATGTGAATGAAGGGTGGGGGCGATGTGTGCGAAAACGCATTTCTAGGTCAAATTCACAGGGAGCGAGGGAAAGAGCCCGCTTCCAAAATCCCATCTATGGCCAACATGGTGGGAAGACAATCGTATTTTCATGAATTATTTTGGTCTGTTTGAGATTCAAAAATAAAACTATTTGGAAACTTTTTGAACAGAAAAGCTACAAAAATATGTCAAAACCACAGACCAAATAGGAGAATATTCTATATTTAGATATTAATAAATATTTCATGCCTTTTATGACATTTAAAAATAACCTAAATGAATTCGCAAATTAAACCCTAACAACTTAACACTAAACTTGCTCCTTTTTTCTTTCTTTTCAGGCCAAACACATACACTAACCTTAGCCACATATCAAACTACCAGCTCAATTACCATTTGTCACCAAAAGATAACTGACCAAATAGCTTCGCAACAATGTTGAACGACAACGGAAAAAGCAATAAAAACTTTTGGCATCACCAAATGTCCGGCTTAAAAGCGCTTATATCAAGTATATGAAAATCGAATTGAAATTGGAATTAAGCTCACAAAAACCAATAGCCACACATTGAAATAAGAACTTAAATTAACGAATTTTAGTTGTTCGAATCGATAAATGAATCAAAAGTGTCAATAAATTAAAATACGAAAACAATTTAAGCGCGAATTCGGTTTAATTTGTGAACTGTTTTGTGGCTTAATCTGCATATGTGCCGGACACGCGAAAACACTGAAACACTAAATAATTATATATTTTTGAAACCAAAAACCAATCGATAGACTGGCGGCGTAACCAAACAGAAGATTAAATCTGCAAATCAATTGATCAACACACATAGATACTTACATACAAACGCACACTACCGGTCCAAAATACAGACGAAATGGAGAGCAAACAGTGGAGCTGCTTTGTGGCCGTTGTGCTGGGCGTGCTAATATTCAAAATGCACATATTTGTCGCATTCGGCGATCAGGATGAGGATATACCGCACAACGAGTAAGTTTTATTCATCATCCGACCGGCAACACCAATATATTCAATTATGCATTTGCCAAACATTTTGGCAATTTCCTCAGACAGGAAATTAATTGTAAATTTGTTTATTCTCTTCCCCCTCCTCCTGCCCTTGCTCAGTTTTCTATCTATAATTTACCTACATATGTAGCTGCTCGTCAACAGTTCAGCATACAAGCTACTGAAACACTTATGCCAATTGTTTATTGCTTCAAGTGAAGGCCACTGGCATGCGCTTAATTTAGTATGGAAGAAATTATTCAGGTTTAGTTACTGTTAAATAATTGATACAGTAACTGGTACGAAACAAACTAGCAAATTAATTAGAAAAAATCCTATTCTGTCTTAAAAACAAAATTCTATCTATTCGGAAAAAATAAGAAAAGATTTAAATTTAAGAACAGAATTGACAGTAAAGAATGAAAGCTCTTTAGGTTTATTTTTATGTGAACTCGATTTGTTGGTCAACAATTTTGGTATGTCTTACTTATCATCGTATCTCTCGGCCATGTTCTCAGCATACGAATACCATCTGCCAGTATAAGTCTTGGGCGTGGTCCTTCGTAATTTTGGAGGTCTCCGAAGTGCTATTGTTGGTTTAAAGACGGTTTTATGTAGTGATCCCGGTATTTGTTTGGCGTGGTACTTCTTACGAAAGCACTGCTGGTACACAAAGTGCATGAAGAAACCATCCTGAAAAAGAATATTTAAAGTTTACGCTTTCTTTTTCTTCGGCTACGATCTCACAGGGCATGCTCTGAAGGCCGACCTGGGCTTTCTTTGTTTGTCTTTAACGGGCATACAGGAAGCTAGTTCAATGACCCAGATGAATCCTATGGCACACACATGTTCTGGTGGGAACCCAGTGGATGCTGGCAACCCAGTGGATGCTGGCAACCCAGTGGATGCTGGCAACCCAGTGGATGCTGGTAAAGCAGTGATTTCCAGCAGCGGTGGGCCTGTACTCGCCAAAGTAGTCATTCTAGTTCAACTGAGCACATTTATAGTACAGGTAGCCGGAGTATGGCTAAAACAGCTTAGACACGCTTTAATGCAAAGTTCTGGGCCAAAGGTCAGGTACAGTGGCTTGAAGTCTTTCATATGTTTTCTTTTTGAGGTTTATCAATACTATTCACAGGCATTAGGAGCTCTTAAAAAATGAATAACTAATTATAATTATCAATATCGTTAGGAATTCAATTTATTAATGTATTAAGAGTTTTTTTTAGGAATATTTAGTTTGTATTTTTTTTAGAATATATATTTGCATTTATTATTTTTAAAATGTATTTGATTCAAAGTAGGTTAGGTAAAATTAACAGTTTTCCAGTTTTCAGATTCAGGCTCAGTTTTTTTTTATTTTCACAATGATTTTTGCACAGCTCGGGACTTATTATATATGTATATATTTTATCTGGTAAATAAATACATCTCACTTGCGCTTGGTATTTTTCACTCAAACCGTTTTTGCTTTCACAATTTAATGAATAATAGAAATGTACCAAATAATTTTAGGCTAAATTCTTTCTCAAATTTATATAATCTTAGAAATGACTTCCCATCGCCTCATTAAGTTTAAGTACTGCAATTATTTTGATTATAAATTTGTTCATGCATCATCAGGATTTTATGTATACCAAAATCTCTTGTGTGAAACTTTAGCCATTCGTTTGCCTTTATGGACCAATTTATTTATGATTATTATACTGTTTATCACATAGAGATTGAAATAAATGTTCCCACTCCTTGTGGCCGCTGACATTCATAGTTATAGTTATCGGCTTAGTGCCAGAAACATATTGAGCAAAATGTCTCGGATATGGGAGGTTTCATTAAAAATGTGCATAAATGAAATATAATGAGTGGCAGGCCATCAAAGGAAGAGGTTCTTCCCCTCATTAAGTATACGCCGGGTAGCCGCCACAAGACGACAAAGAAATTGATGTAGGAAAATTCGAATTCTATTACTCGAAGGGAGGCGACAAGATATTTTTTGGCTTTTTGTATATGTGGGTATATGCTGTACTCAGACGTTGACGTTGGTATGGTATGTATGCGTATCTAATGGATACATAATAGGATTTTGCAATTAGCTTCGCACAGTGACTGCGAACGTGCGGCGGGTGTGGGGCGGAGGAGTAGGGGAAAGGCAACACACGTAACCGCAACGTTCACTTGGCTAATTAACCCAAAAACCAACGGCCATTTGCAGGCAAGGACATCTGCCTGCTGGTGGAAACGGAAGGTGGGCGGGGGGCACAGAGACCAGAAACCGGAACAGACACACTAAGTGATTTTCTTTTCGGTCCCGCTTTTATATCTAATGTCACTTTTATTTATTGAAATTAGGTTCGACGTGCGGTTTTTATGGCTGTAATTTAATTAGTTTGCTGAAGTGTCTACCTTTTCCTTTAATAGAATTATGGGTTGTTGAGAAGTTGCCTTCTAGGAATATATTTTTCACTTAACTATAATATTTACAAGTATTTAATATTAGATTATTAAGATTGCCATTATATCTCCCATCAAACGGAGTCAACATTTATCAACTCTTTAACTTTCATTCTATTCTCGTCCATCTTGGGGCCGCTGACATGCTGTGGCACATGCGTAAAATAAATTTCATTAATTTGAAAAGCAAACTTTTGCTTTCGCTGTTGCTTTGGTTTCATTCGGCTCGGCTTCTCTTGCCTTACCATGTTGCCATTTGCTTTATGTCACTGCAGAAATTCAATTAAATTTATTTCAACTTTTGCTGGCAGGCGCAAAAAAAAAAAAGAAAAACAACTTGGGCCTCCAGTTGCCTTGACGGGTCCAGCTTTGACGATTATGCTTCGGCATTGGGCGATGATGCTGAAGAAGAAGTTGGTCCTGATTCCACTTTCCACTGCTCCTGGTCGAGGTGGTGGTTAGTCCTTCCATTGCTTTTGATGCGACTGACCCACATCGGGCTCTCAAGAATGGTGAGCGTTGTTTTCCCTCGCCTAGCGCTTTATTGGGCCGCTCGCTTCTCCGGCGAACTGGGCCTCATTCATTTGCCTCATTTTCAGTTGCAGTTGCCATTTTAATGCATGCCTCGTTTGCTTAAGCATCCGCCAGCTCCTCCTTCTCCATCCGGTGGCGGCAGTTGCATTGACAGCCGCTCTGCTCCCTCTGCTCTTGACAACAAAATGCTTCTCTGGGTCACGTGCCATGGCCAGAAACTTTTCAGGGAGGACAAAGGGGACAGGCTGTGTCAACGAGGATGTTACATGATTCGAATTCTGGCCGGCCTGCGGATGAGCGATCGATTCAAGAGCCAACTCAACTTGGCTGCAAATTAATCGAATTGGAAAAGTTTCCTTACGTGGTCTTTTTTTAATTTTAAGTGGTCCCCTTTAAGGGATTTCTTTCTTTAAATAAAATGAGAAATTTATCCCTCAATTAAATGAAAGACCTATTAATTTGTTTACCGTACCGAAGCTGTATTTTGTGTGTCATAAAATAAAACTGGCACAATTGCTGCTTAAAACCATTTTGCATTTGAAGCAGTGGCGCTGTGGGTGCTTCTCGTTGGGGCGTGGCAGATCTAATTACCGTCGAGGCAGCTTAAGAGAATAAATAAAGCAAAATCAATAGGGAGGGGAGCAAACAGAGCGCTAACTACTTATGACAAATGACAGTGAAAGTGCATTAAGCAGCAGTTAAGCCGGAGACACAAACAGAAGCGACTGACTGCCGTGCCCCGTCTAGCGCATTATTTTGGTTTTTATTTTTCGCACAACTACCAACTAGGAGTGTATTGTGTGTAAATCACCCTTAGTTGTGCGAGCATTTAGGTGGATTCTAGCGCAAAACACGATAAATTCATTTGCAAATCTTTGTGTGAGGAAGCATGTGAGGTTCCGAGATTAAGAACGACTATAGGGGTAGGCCTCTACTTCAAACTTAAAGTCACATTTCTATTTAAGTCAAACAAAACACACTTCGATAAATTTACTTCTGAACTTCGGCTGAAAAATTCGAAAATTCAGACAAGTCCACGAAATTTTTTTGTAAAATGAACCGCCAAAGAATTATCTACACGGACATAGCGCTCGTTAGCAAGGCAATGAGAGCCATGGGAAAGCCGGTAACCGTCAAGGAGATTGCCGATCACATGTTCAGGTTGATGGGCTTATACGGACTTGAGGCGGACATTCAAATGCTGCTGGAGAACTACCAGCCTTTGGGTTACTTCAAGCGAAAAGGTGATCTGTACAGCATTCCTGCCGAGTTATTGGCCATAATGAACGATTTGGACCGCGAGAAGAAACGGCAAAGCGGTGGCTCTTCCAAAGGAGTAGAAAAGCCCGAGGATTCAGATGATGTTTACGCCTGCGCATCCCACATTGATATATCCAAGTCCTTGACTCATCCATACTACTATCGTTTCAACTAGTTCACATTTGGCTCCAAATGACTAACAAGTGCACGTTTCCAGGGACTTGAGTTAATTTCCGATGTATTTTCCTAATATTTATCATTGATTTTAATAAAATCCTGTTACTGACTGTTAAAATTTTTCTTGTTTAATGGAATGGAGTGTGGCTTTACTTTAAGCCCTTAGCTTATGTTTATATTCCTTTTTTTTTTAATAACTAAAGCCTTAGGATGAAAAGCATTCCTTATGGGTAATCTCGAATGGTTTGATATAGTTAGCTATTTGATGGAATCGAATTTAAGTTCAGTTGAAGATACGACTATCTCTAGGACATACACACTAATACTTCTACACCGGCACACGTTGAGGGCGCATTGAAGTGCGCTCTTGTGATTGCTCATTCAAGTCTGTTGGCAGCGGCACAAGGGGACTCATTTCAATTTCAATGATGCAAACTGGCAAAAACCCATTGACCTACTCCTCCAGCAACAACCACACTCAAGGAAAATCTAAGGAACAGTTGGTAAAGTCAATATTAAATAAGGAACGAGTGGCGAAAGCTATTACCAAATTAAGAGTCAGAAGTGATTAAAATATTTAATAATTATATTATACCTTTTCTTGGATGTTTTATGAAAAACCACACGAAATGCAAACTACATTTCTTTGAGTGCACATCCATCCTATTTCCACCTGCCTCGGCATAAACTTACTTGGCCGAGCAGGCCGGCAAGAAAAGTGAAAAACTGCACAGACAAATGTGGAAGAAGCTGGCAAGGGGGGAAAGTGAAAAATGCAATGGAACGAAACTAGTTCGATAGCTTCAGGTGTAGCTGCACAGGTATATGGTACTTGAGCATGACGTACGTGGTTGGTTCGTGCTCAAAAAGCTGAGACAGAATAGAAAGTCACTACAAATACACCTGGAGCGCTCTTCGCCTCATTTTCACATGGACATAGTTATAGCCATTGTCAAGTTTCTGGCCGTGCAGAAAAAAAAAACTAGGTAAAACAAAATGTGACTATTTTGTTTTTTTTTTTTTATTTTGTGGCTAGCGGCAAGAGGAGAGGTCAAAAGAATCTGCAAAAAAATGTCTTTTACTTCAGGCCAAGAGGATGACGTTGATGGCCTTTCATTGCTGTTTGCTGCTCTGGACCCGATTCTCAATGTTTTTCCCTGCTCCACCTTCGGACGTGTGCATATGAATGGTGCCTTACCGCCCTGTCAACCTTATCCTCCACGATTCGGCAAGGTTCTTGATAGCGTTAAACTGGCACAGAATGTTAGACTCAGTCCCAGGGCGAATTTCGTAGTGCATGTTTTCTGATATGTTTGCTAAAGAAATTGCCCGAAAAGTTAGGCAAATATTTCGTAAATAAAAGATCTTGGAATTATTTTTTTAATACTCTTCGTTCAGGACCTTCTGTATTTTGACAACCTTTCTTAATACCCGACGATCAATAAAAGATTTTTCTTATAGAATAAAGTTTCTGCAACATCTACATTTATGCTGGCCGCACCTTTTGAAGTTGCACAACATTTTTCGGTGATTGTTTTTCCCTAATCGAAATTCTGAAATAATAACAAGTAACCAAATCTCAAATTGATGAAAATATGTTGAGAAACAGAGAAGTTATTATTTTATTTATTATTTTCCAGATCGTTCCTATGGCAGCTATACGATATAGTTATCCGATTTCCATGAAATTAAAATTCTGAAATAATATTAAGTGGCAAAATATCAAGTTTGGTGAAAATATGTTGAAAACTGACAATAATATTTTTTCTCAAAAAAATTTCCGACTGTTCCCATGGCAGCTATATGATATAGTCGTCCGATCCGGTTCGTTCCGACATACATATGTACGGGTGAGGGTATATAGAAGACTAACTGCAAAGTTTCATTCAGATAGCTTTGAAACTGAGCGACTAGTTTGCGTAGAAACGTAGACTCGGCTGTAGATCCTGATCAAGAATATATATCCTTTATACTTTCGGAAATGTCTCCTTCACTGCGTTGCAAACTTCTGACAGAAATTATTATACCCTTGCAGGGTATAACTTCGTTGTTTTTCAACATATTTTCATTAATTTTGAGATTTGGCAACTTATTAATTTTATTTCAGAATTTCGGTTTTCATTTTTATACCCTTGCAGGGTATTATAATTTCAGTCAGAAGTTTGCAACGCAGTGAAGGAGACCCTATAAAGTATATACCTTATAAACCCGACCCTATAAAGTATATATATATAGATCAGGATCAACAGCCGAGTCGATCTAGCCATGTCCGTCTGTCCGTCCGTCTGTCCGTCTGTCCGATTATATGCGAACTAGTCCCTCAGTTTTAAAGCTATCTGAATGAAACTTTGTAGTTAGTCTTCTATAAACTCTCACTCGTACATAAGTCGGAACGGTCCGGATCCGACGACTATATCATATACATAGGTGCCATAGGAACAATCGGAAAAATCTTCGGAAAAAAATTTTAACTTTGTCAGTTTTCAACAAATTTTCACCAAATTTGATATTTGGCCATTAAATATTATTTCCGAATTTCGGTGTTAAGTTCATGAAAATCGGACAACTATATCCTATATCTGCCATAGGAACAATCAGGGAAATAAAAGATAAAATCATACCTTCGCTGTTTCTCAACATATTTTTATCATATTTGAGATTTGGCAACTTTGTATTATTCCTGAACTTTGGTTTTAATTTTATCAAAATCGGACGACTATATCTTATCCCCGGCGTGGCTGCTAGCACTTTCTCCACGCACGCCGCTAGGTAGGCAACACTTTTTATTATTTCAGAATTTTGCTTTTAATTTTTATACCCTTGCAGGGTATTATAGTTTCAGTCAGAAGTTTGCAACGCAGTGAAGGAGGCATCTCCGACCCTATAAAATATATATATTCTTGATCAGGATCAACAGCCGAGTCGATCTAGCTATGTCCGTCTGTCCGTCTGTCCGTTTGTCCGCTTCTAGGCAAACTAGTCCCTCAGTTTTAAAGCTATCTGATTGAAACTTTGCAGTTAGGCTTCTATATACTCTCACTCGTACATATGTCGGAACGCCGGCCTGGGACGACTATATCATATAGCTGCCATAGGAACAATCCGAAAAATTTGCAAAAAAAAATTATAACTTTGTCAGTTTTTCACATATTTTCACCAAATTTGATATACTTTGTCAGTTTTCAACATATTTTCACCAAATTTGATATTTAGCCATATTTTAATATTCCTGAATTTTGATTTTAATTTCATGAAAATCGGCTGACTATATCCTATAGCTTCCATAGGAACAATCAGGAAAATAAAAGAAAAAAGCAAAACTGTCAGTTTTCAACATATTTTCACCAAATTTGAAATTTAGCATATTTTAGTATTCCTGAATTTTGATTTTAATTTCATGAAAATCGGCTGACTATATCCTATAGCTTCCATAGGAACAATCAGGAAAAGAAAAAAAACCATAGCTTAGCCGTGTTTCAAACCATTGCCATCAAATTTGAGATTTTGCAACAAATTATTATTTCAGAATTTCGTTTTCAATTTCTTGTTTAAATTTTGCAAGAGTATACAAACTTCGGTGAGCCGAAGTTAGCTTCCTTTCTTGTTTGATTTAAATTGTATTCTGCAAGGGTATACAAACTTCGGTGAGCCGATGTTAGCTTCCTTTCTTGTTTTTATGTTTATTCCGAAAATGCAATGTCTAGATGCTTAGCTATTTTTCTGTTAAATTATTGAATTAAGGATTTCAGGTTTAAGAAGAAAACAATGGCTTATCGCCTCGGATAAAATTACATTACCAACTCTCCTTTAAGAACCATTCGGGTCAATAAAAATAAACCCAGTTGTGATTTCATTCAAGTTAACTCATATCATTTAACTCGAATGCCACTCATTCAGCAACCTTTGTCGATTCTTTTCTTTCATTTCCAGCATATATATGTACATATGTATATGTACCATATAGTGTAAGTCTCATTTAATTATCATCACTTGACCCTAGCATCTCTGAGCCGGCTCTTTGTTGTTGCCCACCATCAGCATTATCCAATTTCAATCACTTTGTTGGCCACTTTATTTCGCTTCATTGTTTACGCTTTCATTGCTGCGGGCCCACGGGGGTTGCGGGGCGAGAAGGATGTGGCGTCCTGCGTCCTGCTCCTCGGGCTTCCGTTTATAATACAATTTTCATATAATTTAAATTCATTTTTGGCATCGCCCGAGCCATAAAACTTTGTCTGCTGCCGCCGCTTGACTGCAGTTGCACTTCCGTCCCTCGCAATCTGCTGGTGTCGGTGTGTTTTCTGCCCCCTCTTTTGGCCATATAAACATGCGCTTATATTGTATCTAGATGGCGGAGCAGGGTCCTTCGGTTCCTCCGATTGCTTCGTTCGTTCGCTCGCTCGTTCCTTCGCTCTTTCGCTCGCCGCCGGCTCAATATAATGAACATTGCATATACGCAACGTTGCTGTTGCTGCTGCGGTTACTGGTGCCCGAGCACGAGTTTCCTTCGCTTAAGCTCACAGTGTCTCCAGTGCCCCCTCTTTTGCCCCGCCCTATTGATATTGCAGATAATGCCATAAAATTGTGCAAATATTTTCGGGGGCATTATTTTGCATGGTCTTTGCTCTGGCTCAAGTTGACTTTGTTTCGTTCTGACTTTTTCTTAATATTTCAGTTTTTTTCTTTTTCTTTTCGGCTTGAGTCTACTCTTGGATTGTGCGTGCTTGTGCTTTATTTTCAATTTGCTGTTGCTTTACACAGTCGTAGTCCCCCGCCTTCGCCTCCCTCTGGTTTTATGAGCGCTCGTTCTGTTGCTTTTGTTTTGCTTTTGACTTTCGTGTTTAGATTCTAAATGTTTGGCAAATGTTTTCACAATAGTTGGCTGTTGGTCCTGGCGTTGTCCTCCCCTTCCTTCGGTCTATCCGTAATGAGTTTTGTCGCTGTCTTCAGTGTTTCTCAAGTGCGTTGGCTGAAATCTTTTTGTTGGTTTTTATCTTTCTCTCGGATAAGGCAAAGGAACTTGTTGGCAAATATTGAAGGTATATTTGCCTTAGGAGAATTTCGTTAAATGACAACAGCCCTGATTGCGAGTCCTTGCCGGAGCCATTTATTGCTTAATGAAAGATTTTGTATGCGTATGCGTAATGAGATGAAAATAATTTATGCGCAATTTTAAATCCATTTTAATTGATTTTTAATAAGCCACGTATCGATGAGTTCCACTTTATGGGGGGTAATGGTTGAAAAATACGTATATATACAAAATAGAGTCATTGTATTTTAAGTGCTTGTAAGCTTTATAAGCTACTTTTAAACATTAAATATATATATACATATGTATAAAGGTAATTCTTTTTTTTTCTCTTTTGCAGAGTTCGTAATTGGGCCCTGAAGTTCGGCGTGGACTTGTGGGAGTTCGGACGTCAATTTACCAAAATGAATGAGATCAAAAGTGTAAGTAATTACGACTGTCATATGGCCAGACTAAGCACGCACATTGGTTGTCCCGATAATGCAGACATATGTATCAGATAATCCCAATACATTGGCCTGGCAGTGTCTGACTCAGTTTGGCTTGGTTTAGGCAGAACAAATACATTTAAGCTCTGCGGGCACTTAGTCGAACTTATCGATAAGGCAGAATTTATCGATAAACGCTTTGAATGGCAAGGATTAGTGGAAGCTTAACCAACAAATGCGTCAATTTTTCTTGTTTTCCTTTTGGCGCTCTTATTTGGCTCCTTTGTTGTTAGTTGTTTGTTGCTGCCCTAATGCAATTTAAACACAAATAAGGCTAATTGGGGGACACTGCGGGCCAGAATGGGAGTCGGGCCCATACACATGCGAAGTATATGTGAGTGAGACTGGGTCCTATCTATGTTAATAAGCCCGCCTCTGTTTGGCTTTGCTTGACTGCGTGGTCTGCGGTGAAAGATGGCGAACGGCAAATGGCGGATAGCGTCTGTTGGATGTTGGATGATGGGTGGGCTCCACGGATGGAGGCACCCCCATCCCCCAAGTCAGTCGCGTACTTTCGCGTTTAATCAGACGTGCAGTGGGTTGCCTTTATTGTGCGAGTGTGCTGCCTGTGATTATGTGCGAGAAAATCGCTTTTATGCGGATTTATATACACAACTCTGGCGGCAACTTTCCCTTACAGCGGGCTTGCTTTTTATATACCCTGCAAGCCGATTAGTCGGAGGTAAGTCTTACCAGGTCATAATCAGGCGAAATCCAGGCACACACATTGTTCTTTCCTTTGGGGTTTGCAACATAGAAGGGCCAGGTACTGGCTTTTGTACCCCAAAATTCCTCTGGAATAACTTCTTGCCTGTAAATTTATCTTAAGGGATGGCTTGATATGTTTGTTACCCCCTGAATTCCATTTTGAAACGAATAATAGTTTATACGTTTATGTCTTCCGCTAAAATTCATTTCAAAAACACACAATACCTTGGAACCTGATCTTAGTTTTAAGTACAGTAATGATTCAAATGCTAAACTCCCAAGTTCCAGTTTCCAAGTTTAACGTACATTCATCCCAGTGAAACTCATAAAACACTGGACGATTTGGCTAAAATTTCGACATCCCCACACTAGGGTATAAATATCAGTAAAATTATACAGAAAACCAACCACATTCAAGCTGGATTCGGGAGAGGAGGCGGTAGATGTAGCCTGAAAGGCGGCTAAAATGCAAATAAATTTGCTGGCTGTGACTGTCATTGAGTCTGTAATTGTCAAGTGCCTTGTTGCTGTTGCTCGCTCTCCTCTGGCCTGTTGTTGTTTTTCTGCCTGGATGTGGGTGTGTGCGGGTGTATGTTATCATAGGTCCTGTTGTTGTTGTTGCTGTGGTTGAGAGTGGGTGGTGGTGTCGGTGCTACTGCTGCCGCTGACAACGTTTGTTTGTGTTAATTTAAAGCGCACTCCGCTGTACGACGGCAAAAAACGGAAACCTACGCCCAGATTGAATTAAATATCAAGTATACGCGACGTTGTGCGTGGGGAATATGGTCTCTGTGTGTGTATATGCTTAATAAACATTATATCATACCATTTTGTGCGTGTGGAAGTTGATCTGTCCTTCTGTCTGCGTGTTTGTTTGTATGCCTGCGTGCTCTCAGCGGTTGGAGCCTGTGCCACCCTTGTTAACGCCTTTCGCATCGGCATCAACCTTCGATGCCACGGTCGCCGGCAAAGGCTAATAAATTGAAGGCAATATAAAATTATTGACACGCCACAATAAAATAAAGAGCTCACTTGGGCCTCGAATAAGGTTTTGGTTTACACAGCGCTTTAAAATCCGAAAAGTAATTAATTTCGATGCACTGAAATATTCTTGTGGATGAATTTATCAAATTATTGTATGAAAATATATTACAATATTGGTCGGAAAATTCCCGAAAGGTCAAAATTTGTTATATTATGGGGGGGTATGACTTTCACGTGCGGCTTTATTTACTTTAAAGCTGTAAGGACAGCGCCAGGATCAAAGAGGATGAATCTATGATTTGGAGTTACTGTCAACGGAAACGCTTCAGGATTCTCTTAGCCATCATTCATAATCCTCATTGACTTCCAAACCGATGGAATTTCCTTGGTCATATTTTAGCTAAAGAAACGTGTATAAATTACATTTATGCTTTCAATATTTTTGTAAAGTTTATTCACATACAGTATTTCAAGCCTGGTACAACTTTTTAAATAGACTTAATAAAAACAAGTAAGAAAGCTACAGTCGAGTGAGCTCGACTGTGAGATACCCGCTACCCATACTTAAACCAGAAAAGCGTCAGGACGCCATAAAAAACAGTTAATACAATTTTGAACATAACGGACAAATGCAAATGCAAGTGTAATATAATCACATGCATACAAAAATGCATACACATGTATCTATGTGTGTAAAGACGCGTTATTATTGCGTTTAAGCGGCTAATAATTATTACCATTTATTAAAATTGCTTCTCGAATATCGTATAAGATTCTTTTCCGAACACAACCAAGAACGGATAAGAATATTTAGTTGGTCTAATTGGTCAACCATATGAGGCATGCTGCCAGCAGCCGTTTGTGACCATACAAAATTATTTCTTTAATAACTTCGACAATTTTTATCTGATCGCAACCAAATTTTCAGGAATCACACAGACTATAGTTCTTAATATATATACCGCGACTCTAGCTTTAAAATTATACGCTTAATACGCTTTTTTTTGATTTGCAGGGGCGGAAGTGGGCGTGGTAAAAATTTGAAACAAACTTGATCTGCGTGCAAGCATAAGAAATACTGTCGAAAAAATTAGAGCTCTATCTCTTATAGTCTCTGAGATCCAGTGTTTCATACGGACAGACGGACAGACAGACAGACAGACAGACAGACATGGCTAGATCGATTCGGCTGTTGATCCTGATCAAGAATATATATACGTTATAGGGTCGGAAATGCTTCCCTCTACCTGTTACATACATTTCCTGCCGGCACAAAGTTATAATACCCTTCTACCCTATGGGTAGCGGGTATAAAAATTAATTAAGTTTTTTTTTTCTATACTAGATTATATACAAAATATAACAAAAGAATTTATCATTCCGAATATAAATACTACCGCCGATTTTATTGAAAATCTATAATGGGGTTGTCAAAATAATAGGTACACTACGGATTAAAATAAATTCTTTAAGGATTAGATCCCCACTGGGGCATTGGTTTGACGATTTATATGAACTTCAAGGTAGTTTAAATATATTAGAGTTAAGCAAATAACGCATTTTACTGCTTAACAAAGGAGACTGGCTATTAAGCTGCCAAAAGAAGGGAAAAGTCCTTGAAAAATGGCAATAAGTCTTGATTGCTTTCTCAGCTTTATCTCTTTAAATGTCTTTTAGTCGAATTCGGCAATAAAAAAAAATACTTTTTAGCGATGAAACAAAACTAAATCTTATTGAAACTGTTTTTTGCCTTTGGATTATTAAATTAATAGTTTTGTTTCATATGTCATATTAAATAAATAAAATATTGACATGTTCCTGCGACAATATTAATAAAATAATTCCACTTTGATCCAGACTATGCGTCGTCTGCTTCTGGATCCCTTTGCTGACACAGTTTTGTTGTTCTATTGACTTGACTGTTGTCCTTCAAAAAAATGTTTTGCAATATAATATAAAAGGGAAAAAAAGGAAAATTAAAAAGGAAAGCGGACAATGCTGTGGGTGTGGTCCATCCACCCGCCATCCTCTGCTCCTTCTCATTTATCCGTTTTTTTCTCGTTGTTTTTGTGCTGCTGTTGGTGCTGTTTTTTTTTTTTGCTGTATTTTCCATAGCTGCTTTTTCCATTTGGCATTTTAAAGTAGCATAATAAAATGTAAAACAAATGCAGCGCACACGTTCAGTTATGCGAAAGGCGTCGCACAAGGCACAACAAAAAGGAACAACAGGCCAAGACAAAATGGCTGCCAGGACTGTGAGCCACGGGCGAGAGGCGGGAGAGAGAGTGTGTGTGGATGCCTGTGCGTGGCGCATTTTCATTTGTTTTATTTTCCCTATGTCTCTAGCTTGGCAGCGTTTAGCGCTGACTAGCTGAAAAAGTATCTACCTAAGCCATGAAATATGTTCTTCAGACAGAGGACAACCTTCAGCAGGATACAGTCCCTTTCTAGTTTGGTCGAATGTGGAATACTCTTTTACTCCAAGGACTTAGGAGTAGCAGAGAAGGTCATGATAAATTTTAATAAGAAAAGTTATAGGGAAGGTCAAAATTTAATAATTTAATAGATGCTGATTGCTGCTGAAAGAAAATATATTTAAAATTGGAAAATTGTTACCTTTAGTTAGTTTAGTGTGAAAACTATCAAAAAGAATTTCATTATTTTAACTGAAGGCTAAGATGGTTTTATTGCAAGAATCCATTTAATCTAAGGTTTAAATTTGAGGTTTTGAGGTTAAAACAAGAAAATCTGCACAAATAAGTGTCAAAATACATTTAGAAGCCAATTGTTATATTTAAAAAGACTTAATCATGGATAAATATTTTTTAAATTTATGAAAATATTGATATATAATTTCGATTTTATTGAAATTTATTTCAAATCAAAAACTTATGAAAGGCATACATTAATTAGATTCTGGGTATATATGTATACTATTACAAGGTCAAGCTATCTTTATCCTCCGATTTAAACGCATAGCTTTTGGATCATAAAAGGATGTGACAACCGCAAAACATAACCTAAAAACAAGAAAAGGGCTGCCGCCATGTCTGCCTGTCAAACTTAATGTCCTGGCATAAAGTGTGACAGAGACGGACAGACTTCATCGACAACGTGACAGTACACAAAGTGTTGCACATTTACGCAGAGAAAATGACAGGAGCTCGCTCTGTCTCTCTCTTGTCCTTCTGTCTCCATCTCGCTCTGCGTATGTGCCGCCATATCAGCAAATGATGATGTGTGACTAACGGTGTTTGTGATAATGAAGTGGAGCTTGTGTGATCATTGTCAGGCATCTCTTTCGTTGCCCTTCTCTCTCTCTCTTCCTGCGTTGAAATATGGGTCAAATTTGAGTGAAAATTGGCTTTCTCGGTCTCTCTGCGCCTTTGCAGGCCAATAAATTTAAGCGTGCTCTCGTTTTGCACGTAATACAAAACTTTTTGGCTTAAAAAAATGTAAGAAAACAAAACTGGTGCGTGCCGTCGTTTTTCTTCAGCGTCCAGCCTTCGCTTTCCCTCTCTATTTCTCCATTTTCCACCGCCACCCCTTCCTTTCTGTTTCCTATTTTATTTTCACCAGTCGGTTCCGCCTGTAAGTGGCATGCAAATTATTGTTCCCGGTTCCAAGAGCATCTTTACCCCGCCTGTACTTGGCATTCTGTTCGCAGCAGATTGAAGGTAAAAGTAAACCAACTGCAGGCTGAGTTCATGCTGACTGCAATCGAAAAAAAAGGACAGGGAATAAAGGCAAAGGACTTTATCACTTTGGAAATGCCAGCGAAAGTATTTACCTTTGTAAAGTATTGAGAGAAGCAAGATGAAATCTTAACTTATTCTGATGAATAAGTCATCTTACTCGATTGTACTTCATTGATAGAACAGGATTTGGTATATATTTATTTATTTACTCCGCCAATCAATATATGTATCCTTAAACCACATTCAAATTTTAAAATCCTTAATTCGTAATCTTCGCTAAGATTAAATTATATTTACATAAAAAGTAGATATTCTCTGGGTATCTGCCTCAATATATCCTTGTTGGATCTGCAACTTTACAGAATGCTAGCTGGCAGGGAATGAAATGTATTATATATATACACAATGCGCACAAATGTAGGCTACGAACATTCGTATCACATGATACCATTCTTCCTCCTGCTTCCGAAATTCCCACTGATCATTTTAATTTGTTATTTTAGTACATTTTTTGTTGACTTTTTATTGCATTTAACATTTACGCTATTTATTGAAAAATTATTGTTAGAAAAAATAAAACATTAATTCAATGGGAATCCAAAAATTATAGTAGATTCCCGGATAATCTTCTTTATTTTATTTTATACAAGAATTGTATATTGGACATATTTTTAATTTATATGAACTCATCAGATAATTAAAGAAAGTGGACTATCCTTTTAGTTTTAAGCAGTTAAGCAGTACAAGTGAGGATTCTCGTGCTCCCACAGACTTTCAATCTGCCTCCTATTTGGTATATCTATGCAATTATAATTTTTGTGAGCCGGAGTCTGCAACCCAAAATGCAGATTGCTGGTCATTTGTTTAGGCAAGTGGTTGCCCACACCACCGCCAGCCACTGGCCACCACCGTCGGGAAACTCCCGTTCTCCATTTGCCGGATTTGGTGACAAATACAAAGGCCTTGTTGAGGGCACAGCGCTGAGCTTACGCCTTGTGGGCAAAGTGGTCAGGGTGGAGATGGTGGACAGGGTGAAGAGGGTGTGGTGTGGGTGTGGAGACTGGGAGACTGGAGATCTAGGTGGTTTTGTGTGTTTGGCTAACTAAGTGTGTGGCGAACAGTGTTGCGGACTGCAAAGAGACTAATCGTAAATCAAGGCGACGACTCGGCGACGCACTTGAGAGGGGTCCTGGGGTTTGGAGTCTGAACTCCTTAGTGGAACTACTCCTCTGGCTTCAGAGCGGCCAAAATGCACTGGGGCTGCACAGCCACACAGTCCTTGATCTGCTCCCTATGCATATACCCATATACATATATATTTATATATAAGCATATATATTCACAGATGTACATATGTCTGTGTATAGTCAAGGCTTGTCTATGCAAATATTTTAAGTCTGTTGTTGTCGTTTGGTTACGAAAATGCGAGCATGACATACAGCTGCGGACACACAAATGTTTAGCGGGGCGGATCCTGATCCTTACTGAAAATATAAAGTAAATTAAATATTAATTTTAGCAAATCCATCGGTGAGTTTCAAATAAAATGGCAGGATATGGAAGGACCTCATTCCCATTTATGGAAGTTCTTCTTTGCTGTAGTTAGGATTGTAAAAAATTGAGTGAAACTTATTGAATTCAAGTTATTTACAATATTAATTTGTTGTATTAATGCTGTGTTTTAAGAATTTTCGCTATATAAAATCGTTAGGAAAGCTTTTTTTTTACCAATTAAAATTGCTGGCACCTTCTTTCGGATAAAAAAAACCACAGCAATTAAAAGTGACTTGCAGCACTCACTAGTAAAAACTTATAGAGCTTATCAATTAAGCCTCAAGAAGTATAAGTGCAAGCAAAAAAATTAAAGATTTAATTAAAAAAGCTAAAAACAAGCAAAGAATGAAACAAAAAAAAAAAAACAAAATCCTGTAATTACAAGAAGTTTGTTTGGAAAACAAATCTCTGCTTTGCTGAACAGGGAAACATGCGCGTTGATGCGGGACACTGTTGCTCCATTGCTGGGAGAATTCGAAGCGTCGGGAACTGGGTCTAAAGGGCGCCAGCGACATCTTCATTAAAATCTAATTAGCGCATTTTTTGACCAAACCAGAGAGGCCAGACCGTAGCACTGAGGTGCTTCGGTTTCTGAGCTCGCTCCGCCACTTGAGCGCATAATCACTTAGACAGGAGGAAGCCAGGACGAAAGTGAATATACCGAGCAGTCTGCACTGACTGTACTGATAGAAATTATCAAACAAATATATTTGAGGTAAATTTCATTTGCTGATATAATAGAATATATTTATTTAGTTTTTAGCCTTTTTTTGAGTAAATTCTTTGGGAAATTTAAGAAACCGTTTTTAGCCATGAATTGTGCCTTTTGGGATCTATTAATTTCGCTCAGTGTGCGGCTTCAGGTAGCGGATGCTGCTGTTGCATCTGCTCCTGCATGCGTAAGCTGCTTAACTTGTGCTGGAATTTAACAGGAGCAGAAGCCAAAGCTCAGGAATGCTCCTTATTCGCTCGCCGCCCCTGCCCCGCGTCTGCTCCTCGGATGTCCTTGCTCCACTTAAAGTTGTGCACCAGCTGCATACGCACCCGGCTGCAGGAGGTGGTTTGGGGGGAGGCTGGGGGGCCGCCCGAGGGCTCCGCCTTGCGCAGCATTTTCGAATTCCAGAGTCAACCGCAAAATGAAAAACTTTCTATGGCTGCTGCTGCTCCTCCTTCTCCTGCTACTGCTGCTGCTCTCGCTCTTCGAGTGCTACCCATATTGTATACATATTGTATATAGTTTTTGTACCGTCCCCCACCTCCTCGGAGCACCCGCATCCTCCACACACGCGTGCGTCCTTCAGGCGTGCATTGCATTTCGATGCTGCTCTCGTGGAAATTGCTTTATAAAATGTTGCCATCGCATAAAAGTTGGGTGAGGTTTTTGTGGGCGTGGCCGCTGCAGCTGCAGCCACTGCTATGCCACCTAGCCATGGCTAACATCTTGCGCGTCTCCTCAGATATACATACATATAGAACTAGCGTTTTTCTCCATTGATCCTTTTTGCGGCGCTGCGGCTTGTTGCTTGACATCCTTTTAATTTGCAGTGCCTTTTCTTTGCCACGTCCAGTGCCTTCTCGATTTTTATTACGCTCCACTCCACTCACTCTCTCACTCTTGGTTTTTTTTTATTAAACTATTGGCTTTCATTTGGCAATAGTTTCCTAATGGATTTCCAGATGCTATAAATCATTTTTAGAAGGCAAACTTTGGCGGAACGAGCGCCGGGGAGGGTGCGCGATGCCTGGAAATTGGCTCAATTTAAAAGTTGTGAAGGCGTTAAATGTTTTATTTCTCCAACTGCTCCGCTCGGTCTTATTTTAGCATTCTTTTAAAGTATTTCTCAATCAAAAGATTAAAGAATTGTTTATTCTTATAATGGCATTACAATTAAATAAAAAAGTGAAGTCTGAGTTTAATATAATACTTATAATAATATTATATTAAAATCAGAGTCCACAAGAAGCACTTTCCAGCTCAAAAAAAGTCTAAAGTCATGAATTTATTAATACGATTATTGCAAAAAGCCGGTAATCCAATATATGAATGTATATACATATATGAATTGTGAAAGTTTAAGTATAAAAGTTTAAAAAGTATAAAAGTATAAGAAAATGTGTAATATCGTTAATAAATTACATTTGCACATAAATATAAATATAAATTTGCTTAAACTTTCCCAATAAAGTTTAATATTTAGTACCAAGAGAAATAGTTGTTAAAAGTAATGATTTGTAGCAAAAGCTAGATAACTTTCCATAGTCAATCTAAATCTTTGGCTAATAGCTGTCTAATGGCGCCGTATTAACCCTCAAATGCCAATTTCGGGTGAATGTCTGTGAGTCAAGTGCAGCAGACATAATTTGGGCGTTTGAAATCCTCGTGTAGAATTTATAATGCTCAATGGCATTACAAGCAAGACAGAGGCGGGCGTAGCGGTTGTGTGGGGCTCCCTTGTGCCAGTAATACTTTCTTTTTTTGTCTGCCTGTGTGACATTTTCTTTATCCAACTAATGAATGCCTCAAAGAGTTTCCCCTTGCAGTTTTAGTTCTGCGGTGGCCACACAACAGCACACAAATGGTACATGGTTAGGTTTTGGCTCCAGCCACAAATATTTGCCGGGTGTGTGTGTGTCTCTGGAGACACGTACACGCACTTTAAAAAATAAAAGGGTATTAATATTATACAAAATTAAAATATAATATTAATATTTAATAGTAGAATTGTTTAAACTAAATAAATATTCACTCTGGGCATCGCAAACTTTATTGTTTTCTTATTAAAGTAAAGCAATGTACAAGCACTGATTTTTCTTTTCTCTCTTGTTTTATTGGAGAATACTGACTTAAAATGTAAAATTTAAATTATAATTAATTTATTATTCACTAAAGCAGCAAGAAAGTACAGACCCCAAGTAGGAAGTACAACTTTTAAGTAGTCAATTTCATTTTCTTATTTTAAATATGACATTAATGGTATTTGTCAATAAAAGCAATATTTAAATATTTTAAATTCATAAATAATTTAATTTTCTAAATTTAACCAACTATAATTCCTTACCATGTCCTTTTTTGTGAGTGAAAGTCTGTATTCGCTGCAGAGCTTATTCTCCTATGCCCAAGCAGTTTCTCGACTGTTGCTGCTGCTGGCACTGAATCAGTTAAGAAAAGTTTTCTAATTAATTCACTGGAGACATGTACAGGGATGCACACACACACACAGGCACTCCTTCTTCACCATCTCCATCGTCCATTCCCGCCAGGATGCAACGGGACGCGAATGGGCAAAAATATAATTTAAGTGACAGTTTGTTTGAAAAGTGACAATTGGAAATGGGCACGCCTCCCCACGTTAAACTCCATTCCTAAATTGCTAATTTTCGGCACTTAAATGCATGGAAAAGTCATAAAATGCATTTGCTTCCGGGCGACATTTCTGTGCCGCTTTTCTGCTCTTCCGTTCGGTTGCCAGTGCTACTTTTTCGATTATGATTATGGGAATTCATCAGGGAAAACAGAAAAGAAAACTCATCAGAATTTCCCATTAAACCAAATGACAACACGTTCAATGGAAAAATCATTATAATGGCGCAAGGCATCTGCTCGTGTGTGAGTGGTGGGTTCAAGTGGGCGATGTGGAAAATCAGAGCAGGCATGCCGAGGCCATTAACTTGGCCACTAAATGCGTGTGTCTTGGCTCCAATCTCCAACTAGAATGTGTGTGTGTGTGTGTGTGTGCAAAGGATAGCTGCGAGTATGTGTGTGTCCCTAAGGATAAGTGCAATGGATTGTTAAATTTAATTAGAATTATTTTGTCAAATTCACTCACAACTAAGCTCAAAGAAGCTGGGTTCGCATTTTTTTTATTTTTGAAATTTGATAGTTGGAATCGATTGCCTATCGTTTGCCCACGTTTGCCCACCTTTTACTTTTTTTTTCCACTTCCGGTTTCGAAAATATCAAGTGATGTAACTTTTCATCATGTTTTGAAAAAACTAAAAGTTGACTTTTTTTCAATTTTTTTTTTTTGGAAATCGCAGTAACTTCGTTTGCCCACGTTTGACCACCTTTTAGATTTTTGAAAAAATGTACACTTGAAAACGTAACTAAATAGATGTTAAAAAAATGCCCACCGTTTAGAATTTTGAAAAAATGAAAACTTTCAAAAATATGTAATTTTAAAAATTGGCAAAAAGTTACGAAAAAAAAAGTTCACTATTTTCAACTTTTTTTTTTTTGGAAATCGCAATAACTTCGTTTGCCCACGTTTGAAAAAATGTACAATTAAAAAAATATGGAGAGCTTAAGATTTGCTCCTGTTTACCAAAGAAAATTAACCTTTTTCAAAAATTGTTTTCTTGAAAACGTAACTAAATAGATGTAAAAAAAATGCCCACCCTTTAGAATTTTGAAAAAATGAAAACTTTAAAAAATATGGAATTTTAAAAATTGGCAAAAAGTTACGGAAAAAAAAAATCGTTTGCCCACCCCTCAAAACTAAAAAATTAAAAAAAAAAAAACTGCCCACCTCCTAAAACTAAAAAAGAAGAAATGCCCACCCTTTAAAACTAAAATATTTTAACAAAAAACTTCTTAAAAATAAAAAAAATCGTTTGCCCACCCCCTAAAAGTAAAAAAATTGAATAAAAAAGTTCTGCCCACCTCTTAAAACTAAAAAAGAAGAAATGCCCACCCCTTAAAACTAAAATCTTTTAACAAAAAACTTCTTAAAAATACAAAAAAACGTTTGCCCACTCCTTAAAACTAAACATTTTCACCAAAAAACGTTTGCCCACCTCTTAAAACTAAAAAATATGAAATTCCCAAACCCTTAAAACTAAAAGACTTCGTCAAAAAACGTTTGCCCACCTCTTAACTAAAAAAAATTCATCAAAAAACGTTTGCCCACTTCTTAAAACTTAAAAATATGAAATGCCCACCCCTTAAAACTAAAAAATTTCATCAAAAAACGTTTGCCCGCCTCTTAAAACTAAAAAATTTCATCAAAAAACGTTTGCCCACCTCTTAAAACTAAAAAATATGAAATGCCCACCCCTTAAAACTAATGAAATTTTTTAGTTTTAAGAGGTGGGCAAACGTTTTTTGATGAAATTTTTTAGTTTTTTGATGAAATTTTTTAGTTTTAAGAGGCGGGCAAACGTTTTTTGATGAAATTTTTTAGTTTTAAGAGGCGGGCAAACGTTTTTTGATGAAATTTTTTAGTTTTAAGGGGTGGGCATTTCATATTTTTTAGTTTTAAGAAGTGGGTAAACGTTGTTTGATGAAATTTTTTAGTTTTAAGAGGTGGGCAAACGTTTTTTGATGAAATTTTTTAGTTTTAAGGGGTGGGCATTTCATATTTTTAAGTTTTAAGAAGTGGGCAAACGTTTTTTGATGAATTTTTTTTAGTTAAGAGGTGGGCAAACGTTTTTTGACGAAGTCTTTTAGTTTTAAGGGTTTGGGAATTTCATATTTTTTAGTTTTAAGAGGTGGGCAAACGTTTTTTGGTGAAAATGTTTAGTTTTAAGGAGTGGGCAAACGTTTTTTTGTATTTTTAAGAAGTTTTTTGTTAAAAGATTTTAGTTTTAAGGGGTGGGCATTTCTTCTTTCTTAGTTTTAAGAGGTGGGCACAACTATTTTATTCAATTTTTTTAGTTTTAGGGGGTGGGCAAACGATTTTTTTATTTTTAAGAAGTTTTTTGTTAAAATATTTTAGTTTTAAAGGGTGGGCATTTCTTCTCTTTTAGTTTTAGGAGGTGGGCAGTTTTTTTTTTAATTTTTTAGTTTTGAGGAGTGGGCAAACGTTTTTTTTTTTTTTTGTAACTTTTTGCCAATTTTTAAAATTACATATTTTTGAAAGTTTTCATTTTTTCAATATTCTAAAGGGGGGAATTTTTTTTACATCTATTTAGTTACGTTTTCAAGAAAAAAATTTTTGAAAAAAGTTAATTTTCTATGTTAAACAGGAGCAAATCTTTAGCTCTCAATATTTTTTTAGGTGTACATTTTTTCAAAAATCTAAAAGGTGGGCAAACGTGGGCAAACAAAGTTATTGCGATTCAAACAAAAAAAAAAATTGAAAAATAGTCAACTTTTAGTTTTTTAAAAAAATGATGAAAAGTTACATCACTTGATATTTTCGAAACCGGAAGTGGAAAAAAAAGTAAAAGGTGGGCAAACGTGGGCAAACGATGGGCAATCGATTCAATCTATCAAATTTCAAAAATAAAAAAAATGCGAACCCAGCTTCTTTGAGCTTCACAACTGCGTATTGTAGCCAAGTGGCTCTTTAAACCAACTATAAAACTCTAAAAAAAACAGAACTAATAATTGAATTATTTTGAAGGTTAACATATCCCTTAAAAAATAATAGATTTTCTTGGAAGGGATAGAACAATAACGTTATTAGTACAGAAATTAATAAAAACACCTCACAGCAGTTATTTTCCTTAGGCATATTTTCATAAATAATTCTTCATTACACCGACTTTCATGTAATGCTCAGTGTCCTTGCCCAATCCTTAAATGTTTGCCGCAAATTCCACTCAATATTTCCGTTTCTCTTAACTCATTTTAACACGAGCCACAAACCGCGGACATAGCCAATGAATACCTAATTAAATTAATAAGATACATTAAAATAAATTTTATATCAATTTGAAAGTCGCCCGTAGCCATGGAACCTGCCTTCTGCTCCCTGTGCCCTGCTCCTGCTTGGCCATTTCCGAGCCGAGAACCATTTCAGGAGTACATCAGAGTTTTATGTTGGACAATGAGAAAGCGGAAAAGTTTTACGACCCTTTAACCCTTTTTTGTGTACTGGAACCGGCGCCCATCGGTTTTATAGTTTATAGCTGTAAAATGTACTGAGAATTGTGTATCTGATGGCTCTGGTTTTTCATTTGCAGCGCTTCAAGGACAACGACATCGAAGTGAAGCGCAAGGATGGCATTATCCTGCTGCGTGAATTGGCCGCCGAGGTGAAGAACTTTATGGATTTCAAGCGCAATGCTGTCATGGTAAGTGACTACTTGCTCCCAGTTTCAAACCCACTTACAGATTCAGTCTCTGTCCACATTACACTCGGAGAAAATGAGACTGCTTTCGTTTAAATATTTATTGCTAGCGGTAACAAATTTTAAGAGATTTTTCGGTCGATGTAAAGGTCTCCGGGAGAAATGACAAGTATACGACCCCCAGTTCAACACAATCACAGTTTGTTGTTTTTTTCCTGAATGTACGAGAGAGCAGCATCTTCACAGCTTCCCGATCCCCCCCGGGGTATCTACAATTGACAAGTGGCTCAATCGCTCAAAGCTTACGGGGAAAGCGGCGGTGGGAAAACTCTCAAATTTGAGGACGGCACTAAAAACACAACAAAACAATAACAAGCGGACAGGACACCGTCTCCAGTGGGAAACTGGCGCAAAGTGGAAAACAATAAATTGCCGAGGGCCCAGTGGCTAGGGGTTGGCCACCACGTGAAGGAAAGAGAATAGGGACAGGGACTGGTGGTGGTGCAGGTCGGCGACAAATTGAAATTAAAGTGTGCCCCGCCACAAGCACAAGTTTTTGATGGCGCCCGCAGCTGCTGTGAGTGCGTTCCCGCCCGCCGATGTCACGGGCCCAAAGCCCAGGTCCTGGCCATGGATGAGTCCGCAATCCTGCCCCCGTCTGCGGTCCTTGCGGTCTGTCTCTCTCTCTCTGCCTGTGGCTCGCGAATCAATGGAGTTCTCTCCCGCTATCCGGGTAATTTCCTGGGTTCTGCCAGAGGCTAATGATGCGTAGTGTATTATCGAAAGGGCTACAAAATAGACTGGGTTTTAATTGGTACTCAAAGCACTAATCGTATTAATTTCAAGACATTTCAAGACAATACAAGAATTCTGTTTGTAAGCAAATTAATTATAACAAGAAAGGAAGCCAACTTCTGCTCACCGAAGTTTGTATACCCTTGCTGATTACAAATTAATTAAAAAACAAGAAAGGAAGCTAACTTCGGCTCACCGAAGTTTGTATACCCTTGCAGAGTTTAAACAAAAAATTAAAAACGAAATTCTGAAATAATAACTTGTTGCCAAATCTCAAATTTGATGGCAATGGTTTGAAACACGGCTAAGCTATGGTTTTTTTTATTTTCCTGATTGTTCCTATGGAAGCTATAGGATATAGTCAGCCGATTTTCATAAAATTAAAATCGAAATTCAGAAATACTAAAATATGGGTAACTATCAAATTTGGTGAAAATATGTTGAAAACTGACAAAGTTATGAATTTTTCTTTTATTTGTCTGATTGTTCCTATGAAAGCTATAGGATATAGTCAGCCGATTTTCATGAAATTAAAATCGAAATTCAGGAATACTAAAATATGGGTAACTATCAAATTTGGTGAAAATACGTTGAAAACTGACAAAGTTATGGTTTTTTCTTTTATTTTCCTGATTGTTCCTATGGAAGCTATAGGATATAGTCAGCCGATTTTCATGAAATTAAAATAGAAATTCAGGAATACTAAAATATGGGTAACTATCAAATTTGGTGAAAATACGTTGAAAACTGACAAAGTTATGGTTTTTTCTTTTATTTTCCTGATTGTTCCTATGGAAGCTATAGGATATAGTCAGCCGATTTTCATGAAATTAAAACCGAAATTCGGAAATAATACTAAATGGGCAAATATCAAATTTGGTGAAAATTGGTTGAAAACTGACAAAGTTATAATTTTCCTGATTGTTCCTATGGAAGCTATAGGATATAGTCAGCCGATTTTCATGAAATTAAAACCGAAATTCGGAAATAATACTAAATGGGCAAATATCAAATTTGGTGAAAATTGGTTGAAAACTGACAAAGTTATAATTTTTTTTCGTAGATTTTTCCGATTGTTCCTATGGCAGCTATATGATATAGTCGTCCGATCCGGCCCGTTCCGACATATGTACGAGTGAGAGTATATAGAAGCCTAACTGCAAAGTTTCATTCAGATAGCTTTAAAACTGAGGGACTAGTTTGCGTAGAAACGGACAGACGGACAGACGGACAGAAGGACAGACGGACAGACGGACAGACGGACAGACGGACAGACGGACATGGCTAGATCGACTCGGCTGTTGATCCTGATCAAGAATATATATACTTTATAGGGTCGGAGATGCCTCCTACACTGCGTTGCAAACTTTTGACTGAAACTAATATACCCTGCAAGGGTATAACGAGAAAGGAAGCTAACTTCGGCTCACCGAAGTTTGTATACCCTTGCAGAATTTAAACAAAAAATTAAAACCGAAATTCTGAAATAATAATGAGTTGCCAAATCTCAAATTTGACGGCAATGGTTTGAAACACAGCTAAGCTATGGTTTTTATACCCGCTACCCATAGGGTAGAAGGGTATTATAACTTTGTGCCGGCAGGAAATGTATCTAACAGGTAGAAGGAAGCATTTCCGACCCTATAAAGTATATATATTCTTGATCAGGATCAACAGCCGAGTCGATCTAGCCATGTCCGTCTGTCTGTCTGTCTGTCTGTCTGTCTGTCTGTCTGTCTGTCTGTCTGTCTGTCTGTCTGTCTGTCTGTCTGTCTGTCTGTCTGTCTGTCTGTCTGTCTGTCTGTCTGTCTGTCCGTCTGTCCGTATGAAACACTGGATCTCAGAGACTATAAGATTTAGAGCTCTAATTTTCGACAGTATTTCTTATGCTTGCACGCAGATCAAGTTTATTTCAAATTTTTGCCACCTCCACTTCCGCCCCCGCAAATCATAAAAAAGCGTATAAAGTGCATATTTTTAAAGTTAGAGTCTCGAATTTCGGTATGTATATTAAGAACTATAGTCTGTGTGATCCCTGAAAATTTGGTTGCGATCAGATAAAAATTGGCGAAGTTATTAAAGAAATTTTGTATGACCACAAACGGCAGCATGCCTCATTTGGTTGACCAATTAGACCAACTAAATATTCTTATCCGTTCTTGGTTGTGTTCGGAAAAGAATCTTATAAGATATTCGAGAAGCAATTTTAATAAATGGTAAAAATTATTAGCCGCTTAAATGCAATAATAACGCGTTTTTACACACATAAATACATGTGTATGTATTTTTGTATGCATGTGATTATATTACACTTGCATTTGCATTTGTCCGTTATGTTCAAAATTGTATAAACTGTTTTTTCTGGCGTCCTGACGCGTTTCTGGTTTAAGTATGGGTAGCGGGTATCTTATAGTCGAGCTCACTCGACTGTAGCTTTCTTACTTGTTTTATTTTCCTGATTGTTCCTATAGCAGCTATAGGATATAGTTGTCCGATTTTCATGAAATTAAAACCGAAATTCTAAAATAATATTTAGTTTAATATCAAATTTGGTGAAAATATGTTGAAAACTGACAAAGTTATAATTTTTTTTCGAAGATTAAATTATAAAATGTGGCAAAGTCTTGTTGTAGTGATTGAAAAAATTAACAAAAATTTAACAAATTTTAAATTTTAAATTTTTATTTCAATTTCTTTAGTTTTCTTATAATAGAAATTGGTAATTTTTCCACTAAAACTATTGGAAAGATTCACTCCCATGCTAATACTCTGATGATTTTTAAGACTTACCTACGGCTGTCTAAAAATACCGACTTAATTAGCCGTGGAACTTACACTTTAGAAATGGATTTACCAAGTCAAGACGGTGGTGGAGCTCATACCCACTGTGCTTGTCTATAAATGCCAATGGCTCTTTGAAGCACTGAAACGATTTACTGTATTTCAAGCGAAGCATTTTGATTGATTGTTTGGGAAAAGTGTCTCCTTAGACTGCCTTCTGGCCCCAGCCTTCTGCTTCTCCTCCTCCAGCGTCATTCGTCTTCGATGTCAGGCCATTCATCTGGTGGAAAGTTTTCCCCTGGGCCCCTAATGGCAAATTGTTTTATATGCCCTACTGCATCAACTTCTCGCATCCATTTAATTTAATTATGAAATTATTTACAACTCGCTGCGAGCCCTGAGCCAACGAGCCGCATATACGGTGTACGTACAGTCATCGTTGGTAAGCCCGGCTTAACAATTAAATGTTATAATCATCGCATGGGCGACGACTTTATGTGTATCCCGACGGGCCGACGTCCAAGTGCGTGGGTATACATAAATAATTTTTTATGATTTCCGGAAAATATCGATTAAATTTGTTTTGTGTGCGCATAAATATATATATGTTATGTACGTATGTATATATATGTACATATATTTTTTTGGAGTTTGGTTACTTGCGGACACGCTCACATCATCCTACGCACCGTTTCCGATTACGCAGATGCTGTCCCCTTGCCACTCCCTCGACTGCCTTCCGTTGGCCGGAAGTTCGGGTCCCTAACGCAAAGCGCATAGGAAGCACTATTAATTAAAAATCAACCTACATGGACACCAACCACAGACGTGGCAACATCAAAAACAGTCCGAAAGCGACGCGAAAGCGATAGACATAGGGAATCGAGATCTTGATACCTGTTATTTGAATTCCATGATTATCTTTTATAATGAACAATTCCACAAGATATTTTCAACTTGAAGGATACAATATGGTTGATAAGCTGTCGTAGCCTGCCATCCGCAAAAAACTTGAAGATATTGCCTAGAATTTAGTGATATGTAAATACACATCTACTAAATTAACCTCTAAAAACTTTAGTATAATTAATATATACGTCTAGGAATCAAGAATATATAATATAGTGGGAGAGCACAGTTTGTTCCCTTACTGCCGTGTCCTGGAAACCATGTGGGTGTAATTCTATTATGCAAAATAAGCTATAATATTATTATTAAACAGACAAAAAGGTATACATAAATGGGGAATGCTGGAAGAAAGACATTTGATTAAAGAACTTGATAAAAATGAAAGCACTTGTTGACCTATTCTCTGCCTGGTAATTGCGGAGGGTGCCGCACTCATCGCACGATCGCTGCTCTAGAGTGTGGCCTTGGACTGTGGGAATCTCCCCGCTTGATAAGGCAGGCATATATTTTCGGTTAGCAGTCACCCCAAACGGGCAGTTTTAGTCCACTGATTGCAACGAACGGCTCGCTTGAAAATGTATTCGCACAACTTCGTCCTACTGCTGCTCATTGGCTGCCTCTGCCTGATGACGGGATCCTGGGTGGCAGCTGCTCCCGCCTGCAGTGGCGGCATCTACACCAAGGACGGCAATTTGATCATCGATCTTAACACAATAGAAAATCAACTGAACTGTGTTCATAATCAGCATGAGGGATAACACCCACCGATTGAACTTAATATATAAGTGCCATAATTAGGGTACTGTGAATAACAAAACAAACAAACTGTTGCACTAATCGTAATAAGTATTTGTTAATTTAACCAGAGCTTCCTGAAAGCGGAGTAAATAAGTCCTGATGTTGCAATTTATGCAAATTGAATAAGGTTTAAACTCTCTATCTCATTCTCACAAGAAATGTCTTTTTAGAAAAGTATTTGTTTTAAATTATAATAAACACACTTTGGGTATAGCTGGATATTTCAGGAAAGTCTGCCTTATATATACATATATATATATATATATATGTATATACTTCATATGATTAGGCAATTATTTAACAGGTTGTTAAGAAAATAGATTTTCCAGAGAATTTAAGTTGTGGGTCTCAATTACGCTGGCAATTTTCATAAGCAACAGCATTCCTGCAGAATAGAAAAGATACGGGGCGATGCCCAGTTTGTAATTGCCATATGAAAGATACCGGTTTTATGGGACGCACAGCCTTAAGCCGCTTGACCAGCTCTGGCTGGCACAGGCGTCGCTGGAGGGGGTCTTGTTTGGGTACGGATCGAGGCGACCGTTCTTTTGTGGGCGATACAGAGAATACCTCACTTGACTTGGTAATGGCAAACACAAGTCCAGTCGTCATCATTCAATTGGCTTTGGAAATTCCTCCAGCAAGCAACGAGTTTTGCACGGAAAGAGCTCAGCGATTCCAGCACTTGTTGACCTGTTCTCCGCCTGGTAATTGCGGCGGGTACCGCACTCACTTACGCTCGCTGCTCTCGAGTGCGGCCCTGGACTGTGGGAATCTCCCGGCTTGATTACGCCGGCATATAATCTCGGCCAGCAGTCACCCCAAACGGGCAGTTTCACTCCGCTGATTGCAACGAACGGCTGGCTTGGAAATGGATTCGCACACCTTCGTCCTACTGCTGCTCATTGGCTGCCTCTGGCTGATGGCGGGATCCTGGGTGGCAGCTGCTCCCGCCTGCAGTGGCGGCTTCTATACCCAGAACGGCAATCTGATCATCGATATTAATAACTTACAAGCCCATCTGAACTGTGTTCAGAATCAGCATCGGGGATAACACCCACCGATTGCACTTAATATTATATATAGGTGCCATAATTAGGGCACTGTGAATAAAATACTTTAAACTAACAAAATTTTGCACTAATCGTAATTTGTGACGCCTAAATATTTGTTAATAAACCTCTGCACATGCAGGCAAAGTGGTCAACGCACATTTCATTGATCCACGGGTATTGTACAAACAACATTGCGTATACGTTATATTTATAGCACGCGCATGTTAGCAACTAAACTCGTTTTCCACTCGATCTGTTGTGTATCTAAACAACAGAATATATATTTTGTTTATCTGCGCAATAATTATAATTAGTTCATAGGCTTAAAATCAATAACAACGAAAGTGAAACACGTGCTTAAACATTATTATAAAATACAATACTTCAAGTAAAGCAGTAAATGTTGAGAATGTTTGAATATTATTTTACAATTTTGTAATGAACCTAATTTGTATACCCTTGCAGGGTATTATAGTTTCAGTCAGAAGTTTGCAACGCAGGGAAGGAGACATCTCCGACCCTATAAAGTATATATATTCTTGATCAGGATCAACAGCCGAGTCGATCTAGCCATGTCCCTCTGTCCGTCTGTCCGTTTCTACGCAAACTAGTCCCTCAGTTTTAAAGCTATCTAAATGAAACTTTGCAGTTAGGCTTCTATATACTCTCACTCGTACATATGTCGGAACGGGCCGGATCGGACGATTATATCATATAGCTGCCATCGTTCCGATCCGAAAAATGAAAAAAAAAAAAATTATAACTTTGTCAGTTTTTCACTTATTTTCACCAAAATTGATATTTAGCGATATTTTATTATTACTGAATTTCGGTTTTAATTTCATGAAAATCGGCTGACTATATCCTATAGCTTCCATAGGAACAATCAGGAAAATAAAATAAAAAATTAGAACTTTGTCAGTTTTCAACGAATTTTCACCAAATTTGATATTTGGTCATTTAATATTATTTCCGAATTTCGATTTTAATTTCATGAAAATCGGGCAACTATATCCTATAGCTTTAATAGGAACAATCAGGAAAATAAAAAACCATAGCTTAGCCGTGTTTCAAACCATTGCTATCAAATTTGAGATTTGGCAACTAATTATTATTTCAGAATTTCGGTTTGAATTTTTTGTTTAAATTCTGCAAGGGTATACAAACTTCGGTGAGCCGAAGTTAACTTCCTTTCTTGTTTTATAGTAATATATTTGCAATATAAGTGTTATCAACTTGAGAATTATCGGTTTGTAAAATTATTTGTGAACTAGACTTTTAAACCTAATCATCATTAATGAGCTCGACATCAGTCGGGCCGCTGTATAGGCCTCATTTTGTTATATTGATTGCTTATAAAGTTTTACAAATATATAATCGATGCCAAATAAGAAATATTTTATAAGCTTTATAAGCTATAATTTCAAGCTTAAAATGACTTTCTTTGAGTGACTTCAAGCTTAATGGAGTTAATCGAACTGGATCTGAAGGGAAAGGGCAGGAACTATGAGCTCCGTCTGCCGTCGACAATTTGCGTTCATGTCGAACATGGAAAATAATGAAAACCAACTCGTGCGCGACCAGGCGAGCACCTGCTGACACCCCCCTTCCCCATTCCGCCGGCTCCTCCACATACACTGCCCTCGTGGCATCTCCCCTCTTCTGCCCCGTTCCTCGCATCATTCGCTCGGGCACCTGCAGTTGCCTTTTGTTTGGTGCGGCATTAAAATGCTAATTGCCTGTAAACATAAAGGCAACTGCAGATGCCACACACATACACATATACACAGAAGGATACAGATGAATACACACTCAGTCACAGCCGCATGCAGGCTCACATGCATCTCATTTTCCACTTTGTTCGGTGGCGTATGCGTAATAATTTGTATTCCTCTTTCCCCTGGCCATCGTTTTCCCTGCAACGCTGAGTGCTGGCAACGTGTGGCAATCGCCGCTGCTAATTCGATTTCTATCAACGCCTGTCAATGCCGCTTTAACTGAACTGTTGCCAGTGCAGTGGCAACTTGCCACCTACGCCGCCACTCTGCCCCACTAATCGCTGTGTCCTGACTCTTGTGTCCTGTCGCTGACAGCATTTATTTGCATTCGTTTCGCAGTTAAAATTGACTTTAAAATTGCATTTAATGGCGGAAAAAAGGGCCACTGCCACGCCCCTTCTGCCCCTAGCAGCCATACATTTTCCGCAGTGTCTCTGCCCGGCTCGTATTCCTTTTGCAAGAGGGCATTCCATGCCACCCCCTGGCTTCCTGTTCGCTGTTGACTTCTTTGCTATAATGCCACTTGCACTTTGACGTTGACATTGTGCAAGCGAGATGGCAGAAGCAGTTAGAGCGAGACGGGAAAATGGATGGCCAAGAAGGCTGTGTGTGTGTATCGAGTGTATTGGAAAGCTGTTCGGGTGTTTTAAATAGAAACATGCAACAACGTGGCAAGTAAATGTCTTCACACTAAAAGCATTTGCCTTCCACTAAAAAGGGACAAGAAAGGAAGGCCAATCTTCAGAGCCTTTCGCAGCGTAAACATTTCGTGACAGTTGCTACTTTAACGTTGTAATTGCACTTGTGAAATGGAAGCTACCAGTCCACATTTATGGATGTCTAAAGCACCATGATCTCTGGCATTCTTCCTTGACAATCAAATATTTAATTGTGTCTCTGCTAAGTTTGCAAAATAATTGAATAAAATGTAATTGTTAAATAATTATTTAACTTTAAAGGCGATTTCCTCAAAATTGGCACCGAGATCTTTCACAGTGTTAAGATTTTATTCTCCGTTAGAAACGCTAAAAGGTCAATTTTTGTCGGCCTGTGTAATTAGATTATAAAATGCTTATATTTCCAAATAACTAATTTTTATAACTTCCAGATTTTCACTTCGCAAACATCTTAAGATCTTGTATGTTTTCAATATTAAACATGAAAGGAAACTTTTAAGATTCGGTTTATATTTATAAACTATCCTTATTTGATTATATAAATGCTTTATATGTTTTTTAAGGTAAATTTTTCATTAAAAAACACGCACACATCTTAGTGTATATGGCTTAAAGTTATGAGTTTCTTTGCTTATGGCAAACCGAAACCACACAGCTTAGCAGGATACATACGCGCTCAAGTCATTGCCGCCCCGGAAGAAAAGAAGCAACCACAATGCAAAGTTGAACTTTGGCCCGGGAAAAAGCGTTTATAATCCCCAAAGAAGACCGCATCAGATGCGACTGTGACTGTAACTGTGACTGTGTCGCTGCAGCTCAGTCAGCCAGTCACACTTGTGGCTGAAAATACCCAACAGATTTGGCCGGACAGACAGACAGGCAGAGAGGCAGAGGGACAGGTGACATCCACTCGATGTCAGTCTCCCTGGCACCGCCGACTGGTTGCTTGCACTAATCAGGGGTTGAATTCCTGCATTTAAGTCCCAACCCTGGCGAGGCATCGTCAAATATTTAGCCCGAACCCATATTAAAACGTAATATAAATTTCTCTTTTGGCTGAAAAACTTATTGCCTCAACATTTGGCACGTCCATTCAGACGGCAAATATATTGAGCTACCAAAAAAATGTGCGCAAAAGGAGGAAGAAGCCAAGGCTAAAGCTGAGCAGAGAAAGGTCTCAGGGCGGACAGAAATCGTAGCTTAAACACACATCTTGCATTATCCAGCGAAGTCAGCGAAGAACTGGCAGGGCCAGCGGCAGCAAGGGGTAGGGCGTGTAAGGAGTGTAGTCGCTCGGCTGGCTTTGGCTTTTCACTTGGCAAATGGTCAACGCGGGTTCGTTTTCCCCAGCATACTTTCAGGCTGTTGCTCCAGCCAACGCCCAACGTGCTACTGCTGCTGCTGCATTTTGCTAATTCCGGCAGAGCCCAGACACTGCTCCGCTGACATTCGAGCAGGTCTCCTCAGCCGCGGTCGCAGTCTCAGTCTTCGTCTCCATCTCAGTCCCAGTCTCGATCCGAGAGCCACCTCTCCGGAGTCCGGAGTCCCACTCCTTGCCAGCATTGTCATTGTTGGCTTTTGAATGTTAAGATGTCGACAGCTGCACGGACGAGCGACAGGGAAGCCAGCTGGTGTCAAATGAGAATTGTGTGCGAGAGGGCATTGCTCAGGGTCTGTTCCAAGTCCCGGCCCCCCTCATCCACGCCCAATGTCACCCGGCACCATCCTGCTTGATCCATGCAACCCTTTCTCACTCGCAGCCATCCCACTTTGGCGCCCTTCCTGTGCACTTTGCTTCGGTGCCGGGCTGCCTCGACCTTTCCATAAGTGCATAATATTGTAAAAAAAATGTGCAACAAATATTTCATAATACACGGCCATGTTTTGTCTGCCGCTCTTTTTATTTCCCATCTCGAGTCGTGTTAGACAAAGCGACTACGAATGTTGGAAATAATTTACATGGTTGTCACATAGCTCGACTTGGAAAACAACAAGGGAGGCAGACAGCCACTTTCATAAAATAATTGATGAATCAATTAGGGAGGAGAAACTTTTCAACAAACTTGGCTTTCTTGGTGGAATGTTTAACTTGGGAATTACTTCAAAATTATTTAACAAGGGAGTTGCGAGTGAAGAAAGTTGCTCTAATATCAAGTTACTACTTCAATATTAAACTATTTGCATACCCTTTATGGAGGGTAAAGTCTGACTTTCTAACTAGCAAAACATATATATGTAAATCCCTAAAATATCTTATTTTCATAGCTCTGAAATTAGGGAAGAGAAATTAAGATTTTTAAATGTATATTTCTGCAAAATTTCTTTGTGCTAGTAAATATTAATTCATTTAAATTAAATTTCAATCTGGGATTACAGTATTAATTACATTTTTTCAGACTCTCAACTTTAAAAGCTTCCAACCTGCACATTCGCAAATGATTAAATCTCCTAATCTACTTTTAAATTGAAACTTAACTCTGGTAAAAACTCCTGTGAAACTCCTTAATTTTCCACCTCCCACAGACACCTAGCAGAGCAGCCATATTGAATAACTAGTTTGCAGCAACTTTAACTACTTGTACCTGCCCTCGAGCCATGGCAACCAAGGACTCGAAATCCGATTGGAACTCGTCCCGCACAAGGAAGTTTCCACCCAGATGCCAGTCCCACACCAGGACCCACTCACTTACCCAGACTCCTGGCGTGCTCCTTTCTCTATTGACTCACTTTTGGCAGTGTTTATTATTTAATGCCTTAACTAGCTTGCCACTCAACACCTTTTCGGCCAAACTTTAAGACTCCTTAACTAATTCGAGCGCTCGAAAAATGTGCAAATAACTTTGGAGAGCAGAGCAGAATTCGGGATTGGGAATGGGGTGGGAGTGGGAGTTGCCCCACCTGAAAATAAGTTTTCAGGGGCTCCCCTCTGCCGTCTCGCTCCCATTTGTCTGAGCCGCTGACACATTCCCGTGGCGCCAGCGCCAACGGCAGCCAATTTACATTGAAATCTTCTTGGGGCTTGGACCCCAGAGACTCGAGCATTTTTATTCCGTCTTCTCGCCTGTCTTCCCCACTCCCCACTTCCCACTCCCATCCCCATTGTGCCAAAGTAGTTGAACTATTTCAATGCACCCACATGCAGCTCGGGCTCATTGGCCACTGCCACTGCAGCATCTTCAGGTGGAAGGAGGTGGCCGCCAGCTCCAACGATTCCTGCCACCCTTCGGTGTCTGTGTCTGTAACTGCAGGTGTTTGTCCTCCTTCGGAGCAAGTATCTGCCCCCTTTGGGTCTAATTTCGCTGCAGCTAAAGTTCTTGTTTGCGTCTTATGAAAATGCATACTGTGAGGACCGCCGAGCTAAACTTGTGAGAATAATTTGTGCGCCAAGTTACAAAATCCCGCACAGCAGTCCCAGTGATTTGTTGGATCTTGAGTCCTAAACGGGAATGCCATTGAACAGAAGCTTATTTAAGTAGATGTGATAATAATAATAATGAATAAATTGAAACTAAATATTGAATATAAAAAACTGAATGTTAAGCTTTGTTTTAATAAACTTCGAATTCAGTTCATAAAAGGCTTAATAAATATGTTAAGGAGATAAAACATTTCGAGACCTAATTCACAGCTCAAAGAAAAAACAATGATTTCCCCATTGATGTTGGGGATTTAAGTAAACTCTAAACATGCTTCTGGGGGTTGAATGATGTAGGTGGCAGCATACTTTTAATCTGCTCTTCAAGCACTGTGCACAGATACTACAAAGCTCTGCATTACATCCACACACTTACTGCACACACACACTCACAGTGTGTACATACTGTACACAACCATGGCGAACTAAAAGTTGGCCAAAAGAAAGCCAAGCAAACTCCACTGCTTTGTGCAATTTAAGTCTCCGCCAAGAGAATAAATTGCATAAAGCGTGGAAAGTTTTCCAACTTTTCCGACCCACGCCCAATCTTATATCCGCCGGAGAGAAGAAATGGAAAATATTTAAGCAGATTGATGTGCAACAACAACTCTCTTTCTCTTACTCTCTTCCAGCGCCTGATGGACTCTGCCGAGCAGGCGGCACTCTCGGAGCTGGAGGGCCAGGGACAGGCGGAGTCGCCGGCGGGCGGACAGCAGCACTATGATGCCCGGCGGATCAACGAATACAACGCCGATGGCAAGCTGGCGGACGGAGCACGTCACATGGACATCCGGTTCATGCGGCGCTTTGAGCGCCTGCCGGTCAATCTCAGTCTAAGCTCGATTCTGGTGCCGCACGGCGTCGACTTGGACGAGGTGGATGTCAAGTCGGCGCTGCAGTGGAGCGCTCACTTGGATCCGCTCTTCCAGAACAACTTAGAGCAAGATCCGGCCCTGTCTTGGCAATACTTCGGCTCCTCCGCGGGCTTCCTGCGGCGTTTTCCGGGCACTGCCTGGCCGCCAGAGGGTTCCAAGGGCAGCAAGCTTATCCATGACTTCCGCACGCACAACTGGTTCGTGCAGGCCGCCTCCTCGCCCAAGGACATTGTGAGTAACCTCTGGAAACATAAATATAAATTATATAAAATAAATATATTATAAATCAAACCCGCAGATGATTCTCTTGGATTCCTCTTCGAGCATGTCGGAGAAATCTTTTGACTTGGGCATGGCCACCGCCTTCAACATATTGGATACCCTGGGAGAGGACGACTTTGTTAACCTCATCACTTTCTCGGAGGCGGTAAAGACGCCAGTGCCGTGTTTCAAGGATCGCATGGTTCGAGCCACGCCGGATAATATCCAAGAAATCAAGTCAGCCGTTAAGGCCATAAAGCTGCAGGACACGGCCAACTTTACTGCCGGCCTGGAGTATGCCTTCAGCCTGCTACACAAGGTAAGTATTCTCTGGCGAGACCAGGCAACCAGAGGAGTAACCGAATTTCCGCTTTTCTTTTAGTACAACCAATCGGGAGCCGGAAGCCAATGCAACCAAGCCATCATGCTGATCACAGAGAGCACCTCGGAGTCGCACAAGGACGTTATCAAGCAGTACAACTGGCCGCACATGCCCGTGAGGATCTTCACGTACCTAATTGGCAGCGACTCTGGCAGCCGCAGCAATCTGCACGACATGGCCTGCTCCAACAAGGGTTTCTTCGTCCAGATCAACGACTATGAGGAGGCGCGCCGCAAGGTGATCGACTATGCCCTGGTAATGGCTAGGCCCATGATTATGTACCAGGCGGACCACCCAGTCCACTGGAGTCCGGTTTTCGTGGCCGGCAAGTCGGGCGGATTGGGACGGGACTCGGAGTACCAGCGCCGCCTAGTAACGACAGTTTCAACTCCGGTCTTCGATAGACGAAACCATTCGGTGCGCGTCGCCAATCTGCTGGGCGTCGTGGGCACCGATGTGCCCATCGAGGAGATCCGCAAGGTGATCCCTCAGCACAAGCTGGGTCCGAATGGCTATTCGTTTATCGTCGATAACAACGGGCGGGCGCTCTACCATCCGGACCTACGGCCCCTTAGCGATGCCAACCAGTATATCGATCAGCTGAAGCCCAAATATGCATCCGTCGACATCACGGAGTTGGAACTGCCGGAGACGGAGATTGGCAATAACAACGAGATTATTGAGATGAACAAGAATCTGCTCAACGAGGTGGGTTGATGATGTCCTGGAATACTTTAAAGTGGTTTTTTGAAAGAAACTTCTCATGAAAACAACTAATGAAAAGCCTTGCAAAGTCTGAAATACGAAGGATATAAATTGTATAATTAATTACGCTTGTTCAGTTTTAGTTTTTTCATAGTTTATTTAGGATTAGTATATTAAATCATATAATAATTCCTTTAATCATAGATGCGCGGCGACATGATCAGGCCTAAGGAGGGCGAGACCGAGTTCACCGTGCTGAACCACTACGACGAATCCAAGCGAGTGTCAACCCGGACGCATCGCTACTTCTATGGCCCCATCGAGGACACTCCCTTTACGCTGGCTATTGTGCTCCCGGAGAAATACGGTAGCCATGAGTTTGTCTCCCAGCAGGAAATTCGGCATTCGCGTAACAATGGTGAGTTTCCCCCGCAGAGATTGCAGTTCCATCAGGTTTTACATCTCACTATCTTGCTTTTCAGTTACCGAATACTTCAAGGGAGACAACTGGCGCGTACACCCGGATTGGGTGTACTGCGAGTACAATAGCGTAAGCGACTTGGAGAAGGAGAGGGAGAGCTCCGGCGAGTACTCCTCGCGGGATCAAGAGCCCAGCTTTGGGTCACCAGAGGAGCAGGTATTGCATTTTCTGGCTCGTGCCGGACGCCCAGGTTGGAAGTGGATGTCGGTAAGCAAATGAATTCTGGAAGAACGGGTCATTGCACCCATAAAATCACAGTGCTAATCCAGGAAATTTCCTTTCGCTTCAGGTTCGACCCAAATCACCGCAGCCGCATCACAACATGCACAGTGGCTCCAACGGCAATGCGCCTGGATCGAGCCACTTTGGGTCGCAGCACCTAAACTCTCAGGGATCTCGCAAGGCTGAGCCCTACTACTGCGATCGAACCCTTATCCAGAGCTTGGTGCGCGATGCCATGGTAACCGATGGTCTCGACAGGAACACGACTGGCACCTCCAGCGGCAAGGAGGACAAGCAGTAAGTCAGCTTAGCGAGTGCTAGCTACGAGCATTTTGAAATTATATTTTGCATTTTCTTTGGTTGAAAGCACTCCACATAATTTATATGTATTATTTTTGGGGAATTATTTTGTTAATTAATATTTATGATTTATCACAACAGTTATTGTTATATTTATTCACTTGCTGTTAGCTTTTCATTTATAAACTTTACTAAAGCACCGAAAACCGTTTTCTCTCCGCACATATTTTCCTCACTCTATTTCTTTGATGACCAACAATTCTCTCTTCTTTTGCTAATACCTTTGAACTTCTCACATGAATAACCTTAATACGAAAATTCTCCCCCCACCGCAAATAATTATTGAATGTTAATTTTCTGACAACTGCAACTTTTAACTCTGAAATGCACATTTTTAAAATGAATCATTTCTATAGTCCCATCGCCACATTAATGGCAATACTAAAGAGGTAAATCGATGAGTAATTTGAATGGAGTTCGAGTAGCTTTGAACATTGCCACTGCCTTAGAGGACCAGCCCACGGACTATGCTTGAAGGAACATCCCGTAGACCCACTTAACGCTGGCCCTAGCAATTATTAAAACCAAGCCAATTCCGAGAAGTCTAATTTGGATTTTCTTTGTTTTCTCAGGCAAGGCTATCAGAAGTTTGTGGTTGCCACCTCATTCGTGGCCACGAGGTCGGGCCTTCTGCGCTGGATTGACCACATCAAGCGTCCCGAGGACACCCCCGAACCGTGAGAATTCTTATACCCTTTCGCTTTTCCATTCATAAAACTAGTTTATGCTCTGCCACTCATACAGACACTTCAGCGAGGACAATGTAAGAGCCATGGACACGTCCTGGTACAAGCGCGCCATAGACCAGCATTCGGTTGAGCCGGATAGCTTCGTGTACAGCGTGCCCTTTGGCTCGGGCTATGCCATCAAGTCCAATGCCACCTTGGTGACAGCCTCCCATGCCATCTTCGTGGAGCATCGCGGTCACAAGGCACCGGCGGGCGTTGTGGGCCTCCAGTTTCAGCACGATTCCTTGGCCAAACACTTTATAAACATCACCTCTGCCGTGAGTAGCTACACTTTCTTTAAATAATTGTGCCAAACTAACGGTTTTCTTACAGTGCACTGGAATGACAGGCTGCAAGAGAACCTGCGCCTCCGACAACCTAGACTGCTATGTGCTGGACAACAGCGGCTTCGTGATCATATCCGAGGAGATGGAGCACACGGGCAAGTTCTTTGGCCAGATCGATGGCACCATCATGGACTCCCTGGTGCAGGACCGCATCTATAAAAGAGTAACAGTCAACGACTATCAGGGCGTCTGCTCTGATGCGGACAATCCATACACGGCTGCCGGTGGCATCTTGAAACCGAATCGCCTGGGCTCTTGGTTCTTCAGCCACCTCGTGGCCCTGAGTGCCACCTGGCTGTCCCTCATGCCGGCCTCGCTGCGTGCCTGGCCACAGGACGAGTACACCTACGACAATGAGGATGTTGTGTTTGTGGACAATAATTATTCGGACGAATATGAGTTTGGAAATGAATACAATATGCCGGTGGATCAGGAAATGGACGAGTTCTTCACCACTGCCGATGTGGTAAGTTGTAGAGAGATTAAATCAATAATTAAATTAAATAATTAATTAAATGTTGGTACTTTTTAAAGGAATATACGACGCCACCACCTGCCAGGCAGCATAAACCCCATGCCGGTCCTCGATTTACACCGGATCCGCAGAACGCCAGGCGTTGCGATCTGGCCACGGATCTGTATATGCTGCAGCCCGAACGCCTCAACCAGGGTGGCCAGAACAATCCGCTCAAGGTGGGTGGCATTGAAACATGTCTGTATATCTCCTTTAATGTATCTCCTCTTTCAGGGCAAGCTGACCAACTGCCATGCTTCCGGCTGCGAGCGTCCATTTAGCGTTCAGAAGATCCCACACAGCAATCTCATCCTGCTTGTGGTGGACACCCTGTGTCCGTGTGGCTCCAAACAGCTGGATATCGAGCCGCTGGAGGACTCGGGTGTGATCGGTAAGTAATTGACAAAATATAACATTCGGAAAGTTATGCTTAACTTCATGTATCCTTGGATTTCTAGGAGCCTGCAGTACGAGACGACAAAGCCAGGAGCAGGAGTCCCGGCGACGACCCAGAAAGTGCATAAACTACCATCCGGAGGAGATCGAGATCCAGCAATGCGGCCGCGGCAGCCCCCTGCTGCACATGTCTGGTTCGGTGATCGTGGCCCATCTCCTTATGGTGACCGTGACCTTTGTGCTGGCCAATGCGTGATACGAGCACTAAGTATGCTCTGAGAAATAGGGTTTTCTTTTGTTTGTCGAAGAGGAGGCAGCACTAGAGGGTGGAAAAGTCGCAGTTTGAGTTAATTGATTTGAAAAGCCGAAGTAGAAACTATTAGCAGTCCCTCAACCACCACGTTAGCCGAGGGACGAAGGTAATAATCAAATAATTATTAGACGGATTGCAGCCGCGAGCAGCGTTACTCAAATAATAAGTACTAACGAGTTTATATCCATATGTTTGTAGACAATAATTTGCAGGAGATGTTTTAGGCAAAAAGATAGCTAAAGGTAACTTCCTTATCTGAATGTGCAATAACTCGAATACTTTAATTAAACAGTTTAGTCGCGTAATAATTATGGTAATTTCTAGAACGAGCTTTGTTTATCGAAATCACTTATTTTCTACCAATTACAAAATTAATCGAAACAAGCAAAAACCGAAAAATATGAGTGCAAAAAACCCAAAATGAACGAGAAATAGCCATCAGTCGATCAGATTGTGTATATAGTATCAAGAAAGTATTCAAGATGAACAAAATTCCTACCGATAAATAATTCGTTTCTTTCCTCTTTCTAACGTACAACACGAGTAACAACTAGATTGAGTTACTTTTAAACTCAACTGCGTACGCACAAATATTAAGTATTATATCTATTTTACAACCGAACTAAATCGAATTCACTGAACAAACGGAAGACTTGAATTACCCGACAGCAATGTAAAGAACAAAAGGTACACAAAAAAAAGACATAGACAGTTAATATCGTACATACTAAATGCATATGGTTGACATCCAATTTTGACAAGAAACCAAATGATTGAAACCAAAAATATTTTAATTGTTTTGCAGAAAATAAGGGAAAAAGAGCAAACAAATTAAAAGAATATAAAAATAATAATTTATTTTGTATACATTTTTATACAAACCTCATATGCATATGTATAATACAAAGATAAATGAGGAAAAAGAAAAGCAAATCGAATATCGAGCTACTCCTACATTCTGATTTAACTTTCAAATTCTGTTGTTTTCGTTACACTTAATATTTAGATATTAACATATCGATCGGAGTTTAGAACTATGCATTCCCTTCTTTTCTAAACAAACATACGAAACTATTTAAAGAACTAAAAAATAGAAACACCTACATAATCACCTACACACACACATCTACACTCACTCATAGGCAGTCTACACACCCTCGACACCTACAAAACACAAACAATATATAAAGAAAGAATATTTTCTGTGTCTTAAACTTGTATAAAAAATGTCTTCCATTAAAAATACTTAACGAAAAAAAAGAAATCCATACTAAGTAACAAAATTTATAAATCAATAACTACTAATTAACTTAAATTATAAAATACGATTATGTAAGGAACTATATATAAAAAGGAAACATTTAACTCGAAAGTCATTAACCAAGCGTTAGCAATTTCAGAGGTCACCAATGACTCTCCCACCTTGACGGCTATAAGCTGTCGAAGCTGTAGAGGGTCGAAGGTCGACAGAGGAAACCAAAAAGCATTCATACACCCATAGAAACCTAGATAATATTGTTAGTTAGGGCTGGGTGTTCCACACAAGGCAAGGGAAGATCCATACAAGCATTAGAAGAAATATTAGCAGAATACTAAAATATAAATATGTAATAAACCCTATTTATAATACACAACTTGAAACCAGTAATCAATTGTAAGTCGTAACTCGTAAGCGCTGTTTGTTAAACGATGACAATGCCGACGATTATGATGATGTTGCAGTGCGTGAGAGGCGTGTGCTAGAGGTGAGCGGGACACCAGTCGTATGCTTGATCCGGAATGTGTGCGTGTTTTTGGGTGACTGTGCGGCAGACAGGGGTCGAGTGTGAGTGTGCGGGTGCATGTGTGTGACTGGGGACATTGACTGACTTTAAGCGGCGAGAGTGGTGAGAATGTGAGAGAGCTTGTGCTGAGGCAGTTGGAAGTCGAAGGACACTGAATACCTGGTAGGCCAGAGAAGGCATAACACAGTATAAAAATCCCCCATAATTACCCTCTATCTCTCTGTCTCTCTCACTCTATTCATCGGTCGCATTCTCACTCGCTCCTGCTCTCATCGGATCCGAGCAAGAATCCACTGTAAAATTGCATATAGATCGCATCCTTCGCATAACTTCAACTCGAAAATAATAAACATATTTATGTATTCAACTTTTTGCAAAACAACAAATTCCATATCAAAATAACAAGTTAAAGGACACTCTTTACAGATGTATGTATTAATAATATAATAAACGTTCTGCAACATTTTCTATGTTTGTTTATTTTTATAATATGTTTGTATGTGTAGTCCATAATTTTCTAAAGACATATGAATACCTATATTGAAAAAAAAAAAACAAAAAGAAAACGAGAACGAAAAACGATTGTAATGTTTATTGGTCTTAATGGAATGTAAAACAAAAAAATGAAAACAATTAAAACTACCATTATTATCTTACCAATTAAATCAAATTTTTGACAATGCGATTTTTGCTTTTTGGAAATCGTGCTTTTTGCTAAAACAAAACCACAAAAGAATGAAACAAAAAAGAAACTATTATTATAATACTAAACACACACTTTTGCTCTCTATAAACCCTATATACAAGCATCTTTCTATACGGAACATTTATAAGAAGCAATCCGAAGCGAATTAAAAATTGCATAAAATATGTAATTGGGCGAATTCTTTAAGAACTCTCTCTCTCTCCTCAGACATCTCAGAACACAATTAAAGTAAATCCCCGAAACGAACACTTCCTTATTTGCCGCTCCTGATTTGATTATAGATTTCGTTTTTAATTGCTGCATTCAGGACATAAATTGAGACCAAAGCTCAACAAAATGGAAATAAACTTATTATGGAACGAGAACTACGCATACATTCATGTAATATTAGAAACCAGTTACTGACTAAAATCGTTATTTGGAACTCAAGGCATTCTATCAAGTAATATTCAACGTAAATAAATTCTGTTATTGTTGTCGAAGGCATTGAAATAATGAAAACTAAGCTAAACACACAAGCAACTTTTAAGTTGTGAGAGAAATTGTTGTTTCATTAAATTTGTCATTATGAGATTTGAAAATATAAATGTTTATCGCAAAAGCAAAGCAGTATGAAATACATTTAAATGTGTACACAAGTGTAATTCATATATATCTGTATATTCCACTGACCCACAAAAACGGCTTAAAAATAAATATCGAAATTGTTCGACGAAGCTTCAAATTTGGATAAATATAAATTAAAACACACACCTTTTGTTAAACAACACACACAAGAAAACACGCTCACCTACAACACACCCTATAGACATACATACATATAGACAATGCTTTTGTTAATTTTGGATGAAAAGTCTACAAAGAATTTCACCTAATAGATTAAAGTAAATGAAAACTTTTAAGAATTAGTAAAAGTGAAGGAAAATATTTGCAAACAAAAACCTAACTGTTAAGATAAAAGTAAAAAAAAAGCGCATACTTACATAAATTAATATAAACTTGCTCATTATTCTAATTAACAACCGGAAATTATAAGTAAATGGTAATACATAAATAAAATAATTAAACCAAGTTAAGATTAATTCAAACATGAAACAGGAAGATTAACAACTAAAAATATTATAAATACATAATAATATGACCGAAGGAACAGAAAAAAACGAAAAGACAAAAAAGAAATAAATGACAAAAGGTATTATAAAAATAAATTGCTTTATTGTTTTTCAATGATTTGGGTTCTCTTTATGTATATTTGGGGATATATAAAGAGTTGTATTCTTAAGAGGAAATTTAATTTGAATTAGTTTAATTATTTATTTACTTATTTATACTTTATTTATACTTATTATTTTCTAGCTATACCCTCAAGGTTTTAAGGATTGAATTTGATTATGCTTACCCAAAACATAATATTATATGGCCTTAAATAATTCTAAATTTAATACGATTTTTTATCAACTATAAATCTTTGCCTATATATAAACACCATGACATACTAGAAAATAATCTATACGCGTTCAGTAAATCACGATATTGGATAGTGTTTGCCTTCACGACTCTATCAGGCGCTGGGCCATACGCTTACACAAGCACTGTTCGTGATTTCCCCCCATTATGGTTTATCTTGAGAACCACCCCTGCTCGGCAATAAGTAATGGCCGGAAAAGTTAATTGAACGGCCATTGTTTTGGCCAGTCCTCGAGCTCAAGTCAATCCAGCGATCGCAATCGATCTCCATGATTAATGAATGATTGAACCAAATCGAACCGAAGAGCGGCATGTAAACACGCACTCATTCACGCACTTATCTCTGCCCCCGCACAGTGGCGGTTATCGGAGCCGCACAGTGGGCAGTGGGCAGTGGCACTTGAACTTGCTCCCGGCGGCGGCGATAAGCGCGGCACGCGCTCTAACCGGCCGTGGTCAGTTGCAATTGGGGTTGCTGTGTCATCGAAGGCAATCGATCGGAATTGGGGCCATTTGTGTGTTAAATTGCGGCGGGCGGCACAGCGCATCGGTGAGGTAATGTTCCGTTTTCCCCCAAAATCCGTTTGCCTGCATTGTTAGATTAGATTGTGGGTTTGTTCTGGTTTTTTCCAATGTTTTTTTTTTATTATTTTTATTTGGTAACAAAATTTTTGGTGGTCGAGGTTAGGGCAAGGCTACACGTGCCTCTGATTGTCACTCCTAGTTTTAATGTGTTTGCATATTATTATTTATTTATTGTTTATTTTGCTGCTGCTGCGAGTGTATATGTGTATGCACCTTATCATGAATCTAAAGTCAAAATCTGCACTCGTCAGTTTTTGTGAAATTTTAAATTTCCTTTAATCATCGTCACTGCTGATAATTCTATCATGTTTAGACTTTGTTTCACCAATCGAAACATATGAATCATTTGGCGTGTGTTTATAATTTCTGATACTTATAAAATAAAGTTAAAACCAATTGGCTGGAGTTACAAAGTTCAATTTGGCTAATCAGAGAGTCTGAGGCATATGGAACCATGGAGTTGTTAACTATGATAAATACGAGTCAGATAGTCTAAAGTTTTATTATTGAGTGAATAATCCTTTCTCCTTTGTACTTAGAATGGCTCGGTAAAAATTGAAAGGCGATTTTAAAACCTCTTTAAAACGTGACTAAGCGGTCGTGAATGTTTGTAAATAAAATAGGCAAGTAAATAGGTCAGTTATCTTATATCTAAATGCAATCTTTTGACTTTTTTGACTTTCATTTTTAACAAAATATAGAAGCCTCCTTGATTCTTAATCACTGAAATCAAGTCGCGGATTTATTAGATTATTCTCCAAGTCAGATTGCTTCCTCATCTTCTAAATTTATCTATTTACACCATTTTGACAGCCAGATTGATTTGATTAACCCGCTGAGAGTGCTTGTTAGCACCTTTCCCACTAATTCACGGCATGTGTGGCACCGCATGGCTCGAGTGTCTCTGGGAGAGCATAAAACTGACCACACATCAACCCAAAATAATTTAACAAAGTAAGCGAGAATGTAGCGCTAATTTTAGATCGGACACTAACCGGCGATAATAAAACACCGATTTATTTATATACCATATGGCAAAAGGCGTTGAAAAGAAAGGCAAATCTCTGGTAAGCACCGAGTGCCAACGGCGTCATCTATTGGCCCACAGTGGATATGCGAGGGACGTCATGAATGGCATTCGTGGGGTCTCTTCTATGCATCATCCGGATTTCGAATTCCGAATTCCGGATGGCTAGTGGGTAGCCCGCCCCTTTGAAATTCCGGCGGACACGAGCTGCATGCGTGGCCGCGTTGGCAATTCGCGTTAATTGCTCTTTACTGCAGCCAGATGATTGAGTGAATTGAGTGCGAGTGCGATTCGATAAAATTCGAATTTGGTTCACACGTCTGGCGCATGACTCGTAAGTGGACTTTGTTCCCAAGAGAAAATCTAAATATACCCCCGCCACCAACACACAGCCCGATGGCGTCTAGCCTGTCTGTCTGCTGCTCCGAGTCAGAATTCTGGATTCCCACTTCAGAGCATCGAATGCAGGCGCCTCGATTGGTCCAAAGTCCAAGTTGTCAATTTGGTCCATCACATTCGAGCTGGTACAATGTCGTTTGGGGCTCCGCAATTACTACTCTCGGTCTTGGTTTCAATTGCCTCGCATTTACAGAGCGAACGGAAAGTTTCCCCCAACGAAACTGATTAAGTGCGCCCCTCCATTCAGCTGAATTTTTAATTAAGTTCACTCCTTGTAGCCCGAGAGCTGTCTAATTATTTTTGGCTCCACTTCGATTATCTCCTCGAGGATTCACGCTGAGCCCACATGAACAGACCACAATCGGAGCAACACCTGTTCCAACGAAAAACCCCCACCGGTGAGCACATGTTAATGAGATTGCTAAATGAGCTTTGGCTTTATTTTGATCGGAATGAGGAATTTAAGTAAATTTAAGCTATCTTGAAATTTTGAACATTTGGAATTTCGAAAATCCCAGATATGTTTTAGGAAATCAAATACAAATTCTACGAAATTAGTTGTTATAATCAATAACCAAGAGCAGGCCTTTAAATCCAAATTAATCACAAACAAGTTGGCCAAAAATCATATTCTCCTTGTTAGTATAAGGGAAAATACAATTATTTTAATAAATATTCTAGTACAAAATATTGACAGAACATAGAACATTATTTACATTTTATTAAAATCAATAATCCTCTTAATTTTTAAATTTTGTAATTGATTTTAATTATGTTTTAATATTTATTAATTTTAATTTAATTTTAGTTAAGATAATCTTGAGAATTATGCATATGCAATTGCACTTTAATTAATAAGTATAACATTGCATTTTTAATACGCAAATGTATTTAATAATATTCCAAATTGCGTTCAGCCTTGACGAATTGTTTAAGACTCCTACACATCTACTACCAATCTTCGCTCTAATGATTATTTTTATTTCTGTGCACTTCTCTGTATTCCTTTTTATAATTAAATCGAAAGTCGTGGGTGTTATCAATGGTTATCAAAGTATATATATAAATAAATTGTACATTTGTGTTTATGTCTGGCTACTTTCCGGTTGTCAACAAGAAATCCTCTGTAATCAGAAGACTTTGCTCTGGTTGGACCTATAACACCCACCATTTCAATTGGTTATAACCATATATTCTCTTAAATTTGATGAACATTAATAAACATTCTCTTGGATTAGCATATTTTTAACATTCGCCTGTCGGAAATATTTTGAATGGAGAGCCTGAACTTTACAGCGCATTTTTAAAACATTTTTGAAGCGTAGACGTAGTGCTTTCCAGATCAAATGCAATGACAAAGTCTAGACAAGCAAGGCCACCATTAATCATTTTTAATGAGATGAAATCTTTAATATTATATTAATTCTGAACTATAATTCCCACACCAAGCTAGTTTTTTTTTTAATATTTATGTTGCAAACTTCAGGCAAAAGTCGATATTCCCTCAGAGAGGGTACACCTAATTAAATAATCGGTTCACTGTGGATTTAATTATGACACTAAAACATGGTTTCAAATAAAAACAGAATTTCAGAGAGGCCTGGCATCGATAAGCCCTGCTATGTGACGTGTATTTCAGCACGCGCTCCACATTTTGAATTCCGGAGGAGCTCGCCTGGGATCGTAACTCGATCCTGAATGCTGAGAACACAAGTGAAACTTTTCTCTGGACATTTCCAGCGGATTGAACCTGATTAGGTTTGAGTAAGGTGAACGCTTTATTGAGATGTTTCAAGGTAAGCAAAAATCGAGACAGACTTAATCAGTCGCTCGTCATGTGGCCCGAAAGCTGAATCTCAGCGATAAGGTATCAAAGTCGAGATTTAATTTATATAAACAATTTACATATTATAGTCCTCCATGGTAGTCTCGACAGGCCCATGCTCGGCGGGCGTGAAAACTCCGAAATATTCGATCACACATGCTAATCAACTGAAACAACAGGCAAAACGAAAACAAGAAACCTCAAGAACGTCGTAAACGCTCATCGAAAATTGGCCAAAATGAAGAGATTAGCTCGCCAAGGGACCAAACAAAAACAGACTTTGGCTTATCAGATGCAGGCGATGGGTATCGGCGGGGCGTGTGAGTGCGATTCGCTTTCGTTACCCACATTAGCCCCCAAAGAGAAATGCCCGCTATCAAACGAGCCGGCAGGTGATGAACTTTGGACCCGTTGGAACGAACACAGACACAGAATATCCCCGGCCGACGTCAGCTCACGTTTCGGGGTGACGAATGCCGAGCGATCGGCTAGCGATCGAGCTCCAACATCGAACGTGTTTGAATCTGGAGCTCGAAGCCCGGCGAACAGTGAGACGACTTTGCCTGCAAAACAAATAGTATCTTTAAGATACTTTCTGATATGAACAGTAAAACGACTTCGACTGCAAAACAGATTGTTGTATCTTTAACATAGTATCCTATATAAACAGTGGAACGACTCCGGATACAAAACAGATCGTACCATCTTTAAGATAGTATCTTAAAATCTTAAAAGTATCTGTAAAGATAATAAATATTTAGGTTAATAATATTATATATTCAAGCATTTTAATGACACCATTTTCCAGAAGCTTTGATGTCAAATGTTGGTCTCCTGAAAGCCGTGGCCCGGCCCACTGTGCCGCGTGGGTGTTCGACGCAGGAGGCGATCGGAACCGAGGGCCGTGTGCCAACCGGATTTTGGATCGCTGCTGCCGGAGAGAGTGATGGTGTGGCAGAGGGAGGGGAAAGTCGAGCCTTATCAGATCACCGCTCTCTGTCGCTCCCGTTCTCGGGAAAAATAAAAAAAAATTGCGCATCACTTGGCAAGTCACAGCTTTGCTGGCTGTTATCAAACAACTTGCATGTCTGCCGGCTGCAGACTGGGCCATACCCATACCCATGCCCAAACCCATACCCACACCGTAGCGCACATATTCCAGGGCAGCCTTTGCGGTCGCTGCCGTCCATCGTCGAATTATTCACACGCAGACGTTCCCAACGATCGGACCAAAAATTAAGTCGAGAAATAATCAATTGGTGACACACGAAGCTGCTGAAATCTCAGTAAATACTTGGTGACTTTGGTGGCATTTGGTGAATACAAAAATAATAGAAAACACTTTCGGTTAGAAATCAAATAGCGAAACGGATTTGTTTTGTTTAATAAATAATTGCTTGTCACTCCGAGGAGATCAAGTTCAAATGGTGAAATAAAAACAATGATTATTCTGTGCAAATGATTTGCAAAAACAATTAAAAGGAAAAATAGCTATAAAATATTCAAGGACGTTCGCAAGGCATCCCATAAATAAAGAACAAATTTTTAACGGATTATTATTCAGTTTGGTGAGTTATATAACGTCAAATATATATTTTTTATGAGTATGTGTGAAATAATAAATGGCGACTTAAAACAATCTTTAAGCTTTTAAGCAATCAAAATGCAAAAATAAATCTCATAGATTCCTATTAAATAAACAAGAGTGCGGGCCCTAATTTAGATAGAGTGTTTTTGTGGTGAAATAAAGTTCTGGAGAGACTACAAGATCATAAAATCGATATCAGAATATTTGGGCATTACCCAAAGCATGAATACTTCATTTTTCTTAGCGGAAACTCATTCCCTGATTAAAAAATAATCAAGGTGTTCAATAAACAATAAACCCATTAACTGATCGGAGGCCTCCTGCCCTGTGATTGATTGCCACTCGGCTGGTGATGAATATCTTTTTTCGAGCCTATTCCGCATAACCTACAAAAGCTTTTGGCCGACGTGTGCAAATTTGAAAAGCTAATGCCAGGCGAAGAGCTTCTGGATTGGCCAAAATGGCCAAATTTAGTGGCACTAGTGATCCAAGAAAATCCTGAGACGAATTTATGAAGGCATCGCCTATGAGCGTGTGGCAGAAAAGTATTAAGACAGATTAAGTACTAATTTGCGCTGTGGCTGCCAATCTGGGCAATCTCTGTGAGCGGTTCCAAAGGTCACTGCGAGACATGCTCCCAGTCGATGATCGCCGTGAACAACGTGATCGAGATGGGGATTGGGATCGGGATCAAAATCTTGGGATTTATTGCCTAAAACAAGAGCAGTGGTACGCTCATTTTGTCGCAGTGCATTCAACTGCAGGCGAGAGAAATGCAGCAGCCAGTGATAATGGGAGCCACTTACGATAGCCCCGGCCGCTGCCCCGTAATTAATGCGAAAATGATATGGACAGCGGCATGGAAAACCCCCAAGCAGAGCAGAAGGCTCCCCTTCCTCTTCAGACAGAGAGAAAAAATATAACGACACGTAATAATATCTGGTTTCATATCAAAATATATGGAAAATGGTTTCATAAATGAAATATTTAAATATAGGAAATAAAAGATTGGGTGGTTGATACATCTTTATTTTATAGATCGAAAACTTGGCTATAGACACGTGTCTTGAAAAATTCAAAATTCACAGCAATTTATATTAATTAATTTCTTCTTGGAATGAATCCTTTGGATAACAGATAGAATCTGCATTTCTAAACATAGATAAATTCTGCATTTTGCAACTACATAATTACCATAAGCCAAAATTTTCAAATTTGTTATAAATCTTTATTTGAAGATCACTTTTAACAGATGCACATTTTTTTGTGTGCATCAGCTGTACTTTGCACCTCGCTGCTGAGCGCATCTCGTCTCCAGACCCAACTCCACTCCACTCTCCACTTGACTCGCCCAACTGCGATTTTGCATTGGCTTGGCAACCGGCAGAGTTGGGCTTTGTTTCTGCTGCGAATCCGATCACGCGCCGCTGGCGTGCTCGGTGACGTAGCGCACTGCCACGATCGCCGAGCGTTGAGTGACCTTCTTGAGCTTCTTCCAATCCGACCCCCCTATTCCTCGCCCAAGTTGCGGCGCACGCCTCGGATCGATTTCTTTGATAAGTCGGTCAGGCGTTGCACTGCAGCAGTCAGTGCAGAGCTGGCATTACGTCAAGGAAAGTGTGCCAGTCCGCACTTCCTGATCCGACCGATCTCAACCCATCCCATCCGAATCGATCTTTTGTAATGGCCCCCCCAAGGCTGTTACGATGGACGTCACTTTGTGCGGCGTGGAAAAAATCGAGATTTTGGAGCGTGGCAATCTACGTAGATTGTTTGTGGAAAAATATGCGATGAGATGATAAGTGGGGCGACCTATGCTGAAGGCAAGGACGTAATCGACATGATTGGGAAATTTCGAGTTTACAATTTTCGATTAATGTGGAAATTACTTTTCATTTTGTGAGATTAAACTAATGAAAAGGCTTCAATGAGTTGTTTAAAGTAGTTTTGCAGATAATTGGAAGTTCCCATGAATCGGGAAATTAATCACAAAACTCTAGAATTTATAGAATGCTGACAAGCGAATTTCTGGGAAATATTAAATCATCATTATTTTTTAGTAAATATATAGAATAAAATGAGAATATTTTATATTTATAAAATACAAAGACAAAATGGTAAAAGTCTCGTCCTTTTTCATAAACAATTTTTATCTTAAAGATCAATTTGAATACCATTCCTTTTAAAGGAATTTTATAAACCATTACCTGTATTTTATATCTCCAAAGCTCCTTCCCTGTAATGTCCTTATTAACTCATAAGCCTTACTTATCTGCCATTCAACCCCAACACAATGTTGCAATTCGCTAATCTCCGAGGCCTACTCTGCCTGCCAACCACATATTTGATGGACATCGACATCTTTCTATTTAATATTAATTGTTTCTATTAATTTCGATGATCTAATTGGCTTCAGAAAATCCCGGTTCGTGACTAGCACAGCGGGCACGTGTTCTGCGTGTAGTATGACTATAACTCGTGATCTGTGCTGGCCTTCTCAAATACGTACGTACTATATAGACAGTTTTCTTGACCTTACCCGACTGTTCCACATTTAGCCGAGACCAGAACGGCGTATAATGAACAAAAGAAATTCAGTTGGCTGATGAAATTCCCCCACGAAAATAAACAGCTAGCCGTGAAAGTCCCCGCAAATTTCCCCCAATCCCAACACTTTCGTTTGAATTTGAATTGGAAATGGAAATGGAAAATACAGGCGGCAATTAAGGGGCGCCAGGCATTTGGAATGCGAGTGATTTTTAATCGCGCTTATCGGTTGCCGGAATCCGAATTCGAATCCAAATCCGATTCCGATTACCGGGCAGCGTAAATCACATTGTGGGCATGGTTAATGGCTTGATTCCATACTCCCTATGCCCTCGTTTGTGGGGCAAGCGCCCTGGCCAATGGACCATAAAGCATTTCGTGGTGGGCTCCAGAGAGCTGGCTTATCAGCAACGTGCTCACTATTAATTGATTGACACACAATCGGGTCGGATCATCAAAGTCAAGCTTGATAGCGCTGCGGGGCAATTAGCATGAATGGGCCACTCGATCCGCGATCCGCTCATAAATTCAATTGGTATCAAAACCCCCCGTTGCGGCCAAACGCTTGCCAAAAATGAAACCAACGCAAGCGATAGCACTGTGGGGCGTGGCGCCTCACAGGTGGGCAGCGGAAGCCAAAAATGAACCCAAAAATACAAAAAAAAGACAAGAAGCCAGCAAGAATTTATGCAGTTTTGTGCATCGAAGCTGATGCAATGACCGCTGTGATTGCAATTGTCTTCGGCGAGAGCGCCGCCATGTAACCACAAACCATGAGAATGGAAGTCTGCGATTAATTAATAAAGCTCCCCATTACGACGATCGTGTGCCTGCTTCGGCTTCGGCTTCGCGACTCATTCAATCTCGCTCGCGGAACGATCAATCAGCGCCCGCTAGGCGATCGTCACATAAATGGTTCTACTAATCAGTCAACTGCTTCATTCATTCACAACTCGTTTGCGCTACCGCATGTCGGAAAAAGGAACCGCTTTCCTAATAAAAAAAAATAAATAATTGTAAAGAAATAATATTGATACGGCACCAAAAACCAGAAAGCAAACCCCAAGCAAAGCCAAAGATTCAATCGCGTTTCGTGTCCGGGTTCAAAGTGATCGAGTGCCAAGTCATCAGAATCCAATAAAATCCAATCACAGTTCCCTGCGGTACGTGTGGGGTCCACCTAATTGCCAACCTAATTGCATCTGCTTATCAGCAACTCTGCGAAAACTACGCTCTCGATCCGAGTCCTAGCCCGATTGCCAGATTAACCTAAATCTATAGCTTCACCTATAGCTATAGCGCAATTTCATCCGGGCCGTGATAAGGCGCAATAACTTTGTTCTTGCTAATGAAATCGAAACAAAATCATCTGGAAATTAATGTCGAAAAGTTTGCACTTTGCCGCCTTTGCCGATTTATGAATTTGACAAGGCAAATAAAATGATGAAATTTCTTGAACAATTAAGTGAGAACTCGGGCGTAGAGAGTGTTGAATGCAGGTGCAAGTGGCTTTTAATTAGTTAATTAATTAATAAATACAATTTAGATAAATAGTTCATGGTGCTAAATTTATAATAGTTTATTTTTCATTTGTGAAATAAAGGACTTTAAAAAAAAATATCCCTAAACAAGTCAATTTTCTAGAAGCTATAGATATTTAGTTAAAGAAATACCTGTGACATGCACTAATTTCCACTTTGCCTTCTTTTTCATTGCAGTCAGGACCAAAGGAAATCTCAAAGTTGCTCATCATGCATCCAAGCGTATAAGTCGCCTGCTATAAACCAACAGATTCTCAAATCAGTTTTCAAACCGGGCTCGAAGCAGGCTCTACAACGGCAACTATAAGTGAAATTCGCTGCAATTCTATGAGTTTTGTAAATCGAAAAGCCACTACCATTGATTTTTTAATGCTGCCAAAGAGATAGCAATCAGCCATAGTACAAAAGTTTGAGTTAAAGCATAAAAAGTGAATATAATTTGATTGAAGCAATCAATTTCAAGAGCACTAAACGCAGTTCAACCACAAAAATGGCCAAATATTTCATTATCCTGATACTGTTGGCCTGCCTGGCTTTGGAGAACAAAAACATATACAACCGCCTGCACGCCCGCTCGCATCCCAGCTCCCGAGGCGATATTTTGCGACCGAATCCCAAACACCAGTCCCATCCTCATGTCCAGCACACGTCGCAGCAGCTGCAGCAGGAGCACCACATCCGCCAGCAGCGGTCGCGCCAGATCAAGCATTTGGAACCGGACCCAACCAGCGAGGAGGACGAAGCGCCAATTACCAAGCAGGAGTATTATGCCCGCCTCAGGCTCCATGCCATCCACAAGCGCGAGCATCAGCTGAAGCAGGAGCTGAGCTACAACCATCCCGGCGAGCAGCTGAAGGTTCCCCGTCTCTGGCAACATCTCATGGAGGAGGAGGAGAAGTCCCACCGCCAGCAGAGTCCCGTGGAAAGCGAGGACTATCCTCGTATGTTTGGCGATGCCCCTGAGTTGTCGTACCTTCCGTCCGAGGAGCAGCTTGATCTCTCTCCGCTGGACTTTGTCCGCAACGAATTGATGGCAGAGGAGCATAAGAGGGATGACGACGTGCTACCGGAACAGGATGAGGATCCTGTGGCCCCACCCATGGTGCCCGAAGCCGAGCTGATGGAGAAGAACATAACCATATCGGTGAAGTCCAGCGGTAGTGGCTGTCCCAAGTGCGAAAGCAGTCGCCAGGTGGAACATATCACTGAGGAGCAGCTTACACACCTGCGCATTGAGTTTGTCAAGCAACAAATCCTGGAGAAGCTCCGGCTGAAGGAGAGTCCCAACGTGTCCGCCGTAGAGCTGCCGAAGCCTATCTTTGACGGCGTCAGTTTAAGCCATCCGGATGACAGCTCCAAGAACAAGGAGCTGGACGATTATTATGCGCGAACCAGCAAGAAGTTTATACTTCTTAAAAGAGGTAAGCAATCATTTAAATAGTCTATAAAGTCATTACAAATATTCCTAGTCATCTTCATTAAATAAAATATAAAAATGTAAAAGATATTAAGCAAAACATTATCCTTTTCCGTCTTACAGAGGAGGTCGAGTGCAATCGCTTAAATGGAAAACCCTCCATGTGCTTCAGCTTCAAGATCGACGATGCCGAGGGCTTCGATGTCAGCACCGCCGTCCTGTGGCTGTTCAAAAACAAGCAAAATCGCACCACAACCATGCAGAATGGATCCCCGCTAAACAGCACCACTTCAAGGCAAACGATCGTGGTCTCCGAGGTGGAGGTGGAGCAGAAAAAGGACTCCAAGTATTTGCCAGTGGCCAAGACCATTGCCCTGCAGTCGGTGAATGAGCAAGGTGAGTGGTGGAGTGAAATCGTCCCCAAAGACGTAATCGTGGCGTAGCGACGCGTTTAGACCTTTGGTCAGCCACGAAACAGCCAAAACTGACCCCAAATACCCCTAGGAGAGAAATCAAAGCCAGTGACAAGCATATACTAGATGATTTTATAATAATTATTATACCGCTGACCGATAAGTGGCAACGCTAACAGCCGCTGAACCGCCGCTCCATCATCATGTTTGTGTTTTCAATTAGACAGATCATTGGGCAGATTCGTGATAGCATCCCAAAGCTGGGAGTCTTGGATTCGTGTGGGTGAATAACATGCCGAAACTGAACTTTGGCCAAGAAGCTTGAATTTGGGAGTTCCTCGGGTCAGTTGGTTGATAACAAAGAATCAAGCTGGGTTTTAGGAACAAAAGAACAAATATAAAATGTAGAAAATTATATCGCTTAAATAGAATAGTTAATGGAACGGATATTTTAATTATGATTCCTTCAAAGGAGTTACCAAAACTATAGCTAACTCTTTTTATTTTATCTTTTTCCCTCAGATGAGTGGATGAAAATCGATATCGAATGGCCCATCAAGCGCTGGATCGGTGATCACGATCTTAGCCATCTCATTCAGATCACATGCACGGGCTGCGAGGTCAGTGACATGGAGGAGATCATCTCAGTGGACAAGGACTACCGGCCATTCATCATGATTGACATGCAGAACAGGCGAAGGAAGAGCCGCCAGAAGCGCAGCGTCAACTGCTCCAGCGGCATGACCGAGTGCTGTCGCGAACACTTGTACATTTCCTTCAAGGACATTGGCTGGAGCAATTGGATCCTGAAGCCGGAGGGTTACAACGCCTACTTCTGCCGCGGATCCTGCAGCTCGGTGGCGAGTGTGACGCAAGCGGCCTCCCACCACAGCTCCCTGATGGTAGGTGTTCCTAAAATATAATATATATCTTCAAGCAATTGATAATTTAATCCTTTTTCCTTTTATTACAGAAAATTCTCTCCACAAGCGGTGCTAACAAGTCGCTGGAGCTGGTGCCCTGCTGCACTGCCAAACAGTATTCCTCGCTGCAGCTGGTCGTGATGGACTCGAGCAGCTCGGCCACAGTGAAGACCCTTCCCAACATGGTCGTGGAGTCCTGCGGCTGCAGATAGTCCGTGCTAGTTCCAGTGGCCACCAACCAAGACATACACCCACACATCGGACAAATTAGACATAGCTCTCGATCCATTTCAGTTAGCGTTCAACTTCACATCTCTTCAATTAATTTAAACTCATTTGCAAAGCATTTACATTAGCGTTATTATTTAAAGCCTAATTAACTGTAGTGCATGTGCTGCCATTAGTTGTAGTCGCGGTTAAGCTTAAGCTGAATCAAAAGCTAAAGTTAATGTACTTAAGCACTCGAAGTATGTAGCTAGTTAGCAAATAGCTCCAATTAATTTAATAGCTTTTGTAAGTGCTAACTTTAATTATTTTATGTAATTAGTTTCGTTATTTAAGTAGCGTCCATTGATAAGCAAATGCGGAAAGTGGAAGAATAAAAAAGTTATTAAAAGAAAAATAAAATGAATGTTTTAATTTCTGTGGGAAAAATCACTATGAGAAGAAAATCACATTGAACAGGTTAAAATATTCCAGTTTATTGGCAATTGATTGTTGGGAAATTTATTGAACTGAACTGAAGAATGAGAAACTCAACATTAATTTCAAAATAAATCTTAAACAAGGAAATTTATTTATAAGGCTGGCTTTGAAATTTGTCAAATGTAATCTCATTTTCGTAATATGTCACAAGACTTTATATAAACTATAGTTAAGTTTATTTTAAAACTACAAAAATAAAGCTTTCCAAATTCTGCAGTAATCGTATCCCCCAATTTGAATATAACCATGTCGTACTCCGCAAAGACCTTGCTCACGGAGGGTTCCACCGAGCTGAACCACATCTGCGAGCTGGAAATCACTAAGCCCGCCTCGCACCAACGCCTGGTGTCCTTGATCGCCACCATATCGCACAGTTCGAGGAATACGGACACCATATACAACATGATCATGAGGGGCGTTAACATCTTCCGTCTGAACTTCGCCCACGAGTCGCACGAGATGCACTCAAAGACCATCGAGTTGATTAACGCCGCACTGGAGAGGATTCACAAGGAGACGGGAAATTTAAGAACGGTGGCCATTGCAGCGGACACCCGCGGACCCCAGATCCGGACGGGCTTATTGGACGGAGAGGTGTTCCTGCGCACCGGCGACAACTTGAGACTCTCCATCAACCGGGACCTGTACGACAAGGGCACCAAGGAGGCCGTCTATGTAGACTACCCGAACATCATTAATCTGACCAAGACCGGAGATCGCCTCTTCATCGACGATGGCAAGCTGCTGCTACACGTCATGGAGGTGGGTGTGGACGGGCTGCTCTGCGAGGTCATCCAAGGCGGTCAGCTGAAGAACAACTGTAACGTAATCCTGCCGGAAATCGAGATTGACCTGCCGGCCGTCTCCGAGAAGGACATGTTCGACATCCAATTCAGCATGAAGGCCAACGTGGACTTCCTCTTTGCCTCGGCGGTGCGGTGTGCCAAAAATATCAAGGAGCTGCGAGCGGTGCTTGGCGAGAAGGGGAAGCACATCAAAATCATCGCCAAGATGGACAGCAAGATCGCGCTGAGCCGCTTCTCGGAAATTATGCGGGCGTCGGATGGCCTGCTCCTGTCGCGGGCGGATCTGGGCACCCAAATACCCATCCACAAGCTATTCATCACTCAGAAAAGCATCTTGGGACAGTGCAATAAGGCCGGCAAACCGGTGATTGTGGCCTCGCACATCCTGGAGTCCATGCGCACTGAGGTGCAGCCAACGAGGGCCGAATGCTTCGATCTTGCTAACGCCATCATAGATGGCGCCGACTGCATCATGCTGTCTGCGGAGGTGGCCATTGGACCATACCCCACCGAGACGGTGGCTATCTGCGACAAGCTGTGCCGTGAGGCGGAAAAGGTGCTCTGGTTCCGGGACCTATTTTCCGACCTGGTCAGCGAGGTGCGCGGTGAGCTAGACGCGGCGCATTCGCTGGCCATTGCCGCCGTGGAGACGGCCAAGAGAACCAACGCCACCCTGATCCTGGTGCTGACCTCCTCGGGTAGGTCGGCCACGCTGGTCAGCAAGTTTCGACCGCGCTGCCCCATCATGGCAATCACCCGCTGCGAGCGAGCCGCCCGCTGGGTCTACATACATCGCGGAGTCCTGCCCATGCTGTACACCGCCGAACCGAACAGTGACTACGCCACCGATGTGGATGCACGTGTCCACTTCGGCCTCACCTGTGCCAAGAAGATGGAAATCATCAGCGACGGCGATCCCATTGTCATATTGAGTGCGTGGAAGGATGGCGGCGGCTTCACCAACAACCTGCGCGTCGTCTACGCCTTCTTCGAGGCGGATCGCGTGGACTGCCTCTTCCGGGCGGACAGGCGGCTATCGCAGAAGAACACCAATCTCGTAATGGCCAACAGGGACGGTAAGGAAACTTCTCTCAATAACGTTTTGTGAGTAAGCGCAATTGTGGACATGGAGCTCATATTTTTGTCAATTAAACCATTAGGCTTATTTAAATAAAGCTTAAGAATATGTATTTCTTGTTTCGTTATTTATACTAATAGTATGTATAAGTCGGAATTAAATACAGAAGTTATTAAAAAGTAAAGTGAGGATGATTAAACAAAAAGTCTGATGCTTTTAATATTTTTAAAGAAAATGTTAAATTGGATGCTTATGTTTTATAAACTAATTAGTAAGAGTTTAGTATAATAACCTAATTAACTTTTAAGATCTGTGTTCCCTATAATGAGAGCTTGTATATTTTTTACATTTCTAATCGACTCTTCTTTCCCTTGGTGTTTTTATATACATGAAAAATAACTTAGTTTTCAGTCTAATAAAACCGCGTTAGGTATTTCAAGATCACCAGCGAATGTAATGCATTCCTTAAGAATTCGTAGGCCAAGAAAGCGAATCGGCCATGCTGCTTGGGTGTGGCCAGGCGAAGTCCATAATTGAGGATCTCCAAAGCACCCAGAACACTGCACCTTCGCCAAAAGGATGACTTCTTATTGGGTCTGCAAAAGGGATATGTAAAATCGTTTTTTATTTAAAAATAAGATTCTTACAGATTTGAGAGCGGGGAAGCCAGGGCCAGTCCCATCAGATTACCCAAGTCTCGGGCAAGGAGGAAAATAGTGCTCGCCTCGTGACGCATATACGTGGGCTCTGGACACCATTTGAAAGCCTGGCCAGAGAAAATTTAATCAATTATCCTTTATCGCTTAAAGCTCTATATAATCTCACCTGTCGCACAGACCAATGTGGGTCCAAGTCCCAATCCAACTTGATAAAGTACACTGCCACTGCGAGTCCCCCCAAAGCTAAGACCGCACACACCATCACGAGACGTGGCCGCGAGAATAGGTAGTAGACATTGCCCTCGAAGGTGTTGAGGAGCCTGAGGCCAATGTAACTGCCAATGACGCACTGGTGCAAGAACTCTGTGGCCAGATAGAGGCGGCTCAGCCACATGCAGACGACCGAGCCCACTATCAGCGGGTACATCATACATCGCCAAATGGGCGAGCGCCAGGATCTGAACCGGTTCCAGCAGTGGACAAAGCAGAACGAGCCCAGGATGAGAACAAATACAGTGAAGGTCATTGAATGGGCGCAGGGCAGGCCGCCGCTTGTCTCGCAGCTAAGCTGGTGGCTCTCCAAGGCAACCGGCGGCTTGACGGACACTTTCTTATCGGCGAACCGCTCACGTAGCCACCACAAAGGACGCATCTCCGGATAAATCCTGATGTACCCGCAATTATCAATAAGAATTCTTGTACGAGAAACCAATAACATACCATTTCTCAAAGGAGTTAAGGGTGCTGACCAGACTAACCGCCACCAAGAGGTGCATTAGCAGCTCCTGGCTAAATATGCCGCACAGCGGTATAAACAGATTAAAGAGGCTGCTGGGGTCCAGATATACGCTCATGAAGGTCCACAGCGAGGCTCCAGAGCTCAAGCTGTAAGGATGATTTGTTAATTTGGTTTGTGTTTTGATTAATCAGAAATACAAAACTAACCGCTCCTGGGCCCATTCATTGATGAACAGCTCGCGGTTGAGCATATTTGTGTAGGTTTCCATTGTAAAATGCTTGATAGCCTCCATTATGCCTGAATTTTCGACCTAAATTCTCGATTTACACGTCCATTTATTTATGAAATCACTAAATGTGACAAATATTTATTTTTCGTTCCTTGGTTTTTGATAAAAACATCCTTAAACAGCTGATTTCCGCACTTGCGCACTTCCTACTTCCCTTCAGACAGTGGTGGCAAAAATATTGAACATTCGTTACACTGCTTTTGGTTATTGCGAGGCCACAGTACATAATTGAACTGCTTGGTTTAAATATTTAATATTTGCTAAAAATAGAAAAGTTTTCACTCGTCGCCGACGGGATTCGAACCTGTGACAACTAACATTTCAAAAAGACTTCAGCTTAGCCATTTGCACCACCAACCAATCCAAAATGAGTAATCTTATTTTCACGATAATGTGAACATAACTAGAATGTTTAATGAACGTTTTGATTTATTTGGAGCCCTCTGCCTGGGCTGCCTCTTGTACACGTAATGTGTATAAAGTAAAAAGCCTATATCTCCGATATTTATGGCACGATCGCAATAAAATTTGGACAATCTGTGTATTTTGATAAAATACATTAAGCTTTTTAATATGGTTTACATAACTTTATAAATTTAGGAGCTATGCGTTTTTTTCAAATAGCTCCTCCAAAAAGGGGAGCAGCAAAAATTTAAAACAAACTTGATCTGCGTGCAGATATAAGAAGTCTAAATCCAAAGTTTGGTGTCTCTAGCTCTTATAGTCTCTGAGATCTAGGCGTTCATACAGACAGACAGACAGACAGACAGACAGACAGACAGACGGACGGACGGACGGACGGACAGACGGACATGGCTATATCGACTCCTTTAGTGGTCCTGACCAATATTTAGGTAACTTTTGAGGGTCTGCCACGCCTCCTTCTGCCTGTTACAGAAAATCGCACTCGCACAAAACTATAATACCTTTGTACCTTTGGTACATGGTATAAAAACGGAGTAAAAAAGTAGAACGCCACCCAGCCAGTTGGCCAAATGATCCCAAATAGCAAACAACAAACACTGTAAATTACACTGTGTGTCATAATTTTTTTGTTTTTGGTCACCAATCCGAGAATAGTAACAGGTGAATTTCACACGGAGCTCTAGTGCACTGCTTACCTGATTGGCATAGCAAGCAGTGTGATTCTATTGAAATTATTTTAAAAAGCATTTCTTCAGTTTCGATTCGTTTTGCGGATAATCAATATAATCGTAAATTTTCAATAAATAATGCGAACGATTTACAAAAACTGATAACAAATCATATTTTCAATAAATACACATATACATACATATAAGTAGAGGCCGTTTTGTTGTTGATCTTGCTTTTGTTGATCTTTTGTTGATCTAAATTTTGTGTTACAATGGGGGATATAGGTGATACATTTCTCATATAATACACTAAACAAAACATTTCTAAACTATGATTGTACGCGTAGCCTAGGATTAAGAGAGAGATAGAGGTCGACAGTTAAGTACAGGGGATTCTGCCGGAATCGAGTTCGCTTAGCCTAGTGAATGAACCTTAGGAGTACAATTAATTAGTTTTCGTTGAGAGAGAAACGGGCGGCAGGTGGAACTAAGGGTGACGGGGCAGCTGGCAGGTGTGAATGGGGTTTATCGCTGGCGCTGGCAGATCTATCCAAAGTTTTCGAAATGGTGTATGAAATAAGGCAACTTGCGTGTTTTATTAACTTCATCACAGGCAGACATCACGCTCTTGGTCAGCGGCCGTGGGCCGCACGAGAAGACGCCTATTTTGGACACCTACAAAAATAGGCAGACTTAAAAATATATTCGACAGAGAGACAATTAATCAAGACTTACATATGAGTGTTTCTTTTGGACGAACTTCAGGAAGCTGGACATGTCCGGGCGGCCAAAATGATTCACTGCCTTGAGGCCAGTGAATATTGAGGTCTTTGACAGCCGCTGGAAGTGGTTTTCACAGATGTACTGAAAATAGAGATACATTTGTTTATATTTCATATATATTATTGATATACCTTCTTCCATCTTTACTCACCAGCATGGTCGTTCGCAGATCAAATTTGTGGAAGAACTGCGTGATGAATATGTGTATCTCCAGGACATTCGTCACGTCCTTCTTCTCAACATCACGCAGCACATCGATGAACCACTCAAAGTGCTTGTGCGAGGGACAAATCCACAGGAAGTACACCTTCTTGCAGGCAACGCCCGAGTAGCGATTGGTGCTCGTGCCAAAGACCAAGTCGTTGAGGATGGAGGCGTAGGGAGTCACGCCAATGCCTCCGCCAACCATCACAGCCACCTCGAACTTGTACCAGTCCTGATTGCCGCCTCCAAATGGACCCTCTATCCTGATTTTGGGCTGATCCTCTGGATTGTAGTTGCAGGGATCAAAGTAGTTGCGCAGCTTCCACGTCCACGGGCCCTGGGCCTTGATGTGGCAGCTGAGGTAGTTCTCGTGCGGCGCCGAGGTCAACGTGAAGCTGTGCATCTCCTGCGGCCGGAAGGCAGTGCACGACAGCCGCACCCACTGGCCGGAGAGGTACTTTAGGTTGGGCGGCCGATAGAACTTGATCTTGATCACGTCGGAGGGCAGCAAGTCGGTTTCAATCACGTCCAGTGCCATGTACTTGGTGCGCAGTGAGACAATCTTGTCCAGAGTGTACACAATGCCCGGTCCCAGGAAGAACATCCAGAACCGGGGCGGACCTGTAAGCCTGGCCAGTCCGTGGACCAGACTCAGCAAGTAAAGGCCGATATACAGCGTGTGCATGTTCCAGAAGAAGTTGTAGGCCTTCTTCCGGATCGTGGGATGCGCGAACACAAAAATGATGCACATAATGATGAACAAGAGAACGCCCGTGGTGCCGGTTACAGTCTGGAAGAGCCAGAAGGTGATGTCCGGCTTGTAGTCCGAGGCAAAGTGCACCTCACGGGTGAGGCAGCGCAGGTTCTCATGGGATTGTGTGGACACGTGGTAGAAGTTCACAATGTGGCCCACCGTGTGCAGTACCGAAAAGAAGAGAGCCGTACAGGCGGCAATCTTATGGAACTGAATATGGGAGTCCAAGGGAATGTACTGCTGGATGGGGAACTCCTTCAGCTTGGTGATCAGGTTCCTAGGATAGAAGTAAAGGTTAATCCAAGCGTAAAGACGGAATACGCTGCACTCACCTCGACATGGTCAGCAGCAGCAGCGAGTAACAGAAGGAGAGCGAGGCAGCGGAACCCCTGGTGATGGCTATGCCCACGCCCATAATGTGACGCAGATCCGTGTGCTCCGCCATGAACGAATAGTGGATAAAGCGTTCCACAAAAAGCACAATGGTCACAACGTAGAAGAGGAACAGGTAAAAGATATTCTGGCGGTTCTCCTCGAGGAACGTGATGTAGGCATCCCACTTGGCCAGCAGCCAGTGGCGCGGCTTGTCCTGCATAGGCTCAATGTTAAATGAAGTCATGCGTGCCACATTCGTTGAGGTGTCCAGGAAATTCTGCTTGGCTCCCTTGCAGTCCAGGCCGATGGCCACGAAATCGCCCTTGTACTCCTTCATCATCAGCTTGAAATCCTGGTAGGTTAGGTGGTTTTTGTGCTCCAGCCCAACGTCCTGGAACATGCCATCGATCAGCTCGGTGACCTGGTCGTCGCCCAGACTCGTCGTCCGCGCAATCTCCACCAGAGAGCGCATCATTTCGCTCAGCTCGCCCTTGTCGATGACTCCGTTGCGATCGTTGTCGCACATGTCGAAGATGATGCGTAGCTTGTCGTCGGTTTTGCCGCGCGAGAAGAGCACCACCGTCTCAAGGAACTCCTGGAAGCTGATCCGTCCGTCTTGATCCTTGTCCACTATGTTGAACATCTTGCGCACAAACATATCGTTGGGCTTCATGCCCAAAGCGGCAGCAAATTCCGCCTTGGACAGACTGGTGCGCATCACGGTCATCACCTCGCCGTCGCTTGAGGCGTCCGATCGCCGGCGCCGCTCTCCAGGCCGCAAGCCAAAGGTTAGGGCATAGGCCTCGCGGAAGAAGTACTCCAGCCGCTTCTGGCGCCTCTCACGGGTCTCGGCTCGCGCCAGCATGATGTCCCTGTTCACCTCCATCAGGGTCATCTCTTTCTTGTGCAGCAACAGAAAATCCTCAAGTTTTTTTACGAACTTTCGCCGTGCCCCGTATGACTCCAGCTCTAGCACAAGGTCGTGGTCGCTGGGCACGCGCAGCAGAATGTAAGGCTTCTTCTTGATGTGGTTCGTGGCCGACTCCTCCACGCTCACCACATCCACATGCTGCAGACTGAAGTTGCGCAGCTTCTCGCCCTTCCGGTCCACCGTATAAATGGCAGCCTCCGGGCCGAACTTGACGGTGACCAGCCGCTTGTGGTTGGCATGCAGCCACTCTCTGGCCAGCATCTTGTCCACAGATCCCTTGTGCGGAGGCGCACGCAGTGCCTCCTGTCGAATCTTCAGTCGCCGCCGCTTGCTGTTCTGCAGCTTAACCACACAGTAGCCGGCTCCGGCGCACAGAATGGGCACAAAGCCCAGGAAGACGCACACGTAGATGAACATCAGCTCAGAGCCGGAGAAGTAATCATAGCCCTCCAAGTAGGTGCAGGGCTCCAGTTCGGTGGCATTCAGCTGCATGGGCTGCGGGCAGGGGTCACCCGTGCGCCACATAAACACATCCTTCTGGATCTCGTCCACGGCCACGTCCGTGCTGTTTACTATGATGTCCCACAGCGTGATCTTGCGCAGCTCTGCAATCTCCTCGGGCGTGAAGATTCCATTACGCTCGTTCTCGAACCAAAAGCGATCGGCATCACGCAGTCGCTGGAACTGCTCCCTGATCACAGCCGTAAAGAATTCACCCGGCTGGCCGTAGGACTCCAGCATGCCACCCACATAAACATCCACATCATCCAGCTGGTTGTTGTATGCCTCCTTGAGCATGCTTGGGGGGGAAAAAATGTTATTCAATCAGTAAAGAATCTAGCATTAATAACTTACTCCAAGAGTTCTGGTTGGGTTTCAAACAGTGGCGGATTAATGTCCGTCCAGGTCTTGTGCCTCTTGAGTCCGTACGACTCTCTGGCAGTGTTATAATCCGGCAGGCCGTTGTCACGGCCTCGCATAATATTTAAAGCTCCAAGATCCCGGCGAGTGAATTCCATGGGTCCGAAGAGCTTGTCCCGAACATCCGAGCACAGAACAGGATCCTCACGCTCGGATATCTGCGACGCCAGGCCCATCAACACCTCCTCAACGCTGGTGTCCGTAAAGAAACCCTGTAAAAATCGAATAAATCTACTAAAAGATCCTTTTTGTGCATCCCAAAAATAGCTCACGCTGGAATCCCACCAGGTGGAACACAATCGGATAGCCGGATAACCCATGGGCGTTTCCTTGAAGTTGCACTGGCCATCGCGCCTATAAATGCCTGGCGGAATCATCGTGTGACCAAATCGGAAGGCAGCCGCCTGGAAGATGTGGCCGATTCCCGGATGCACGTCCTGCTTGTACCCCTCATACGGTGGCAGAGAGGTGCCCAGGAAGGCGGGAAGGTACTCGTAGACAATCACATTCTGCAAACTGGCAATAACCGTGTGCCGGGCTCGTTGATAAATGTCCTCGTCGCTCCAGTCGGGATGCAGCCGCTTGATGCGCTGGGCCAGGGTATTGTGCCAGCGCAGGAAGAGAATGGCGAAGGAGAGGACAGCTGGATTCTGGTTGGTGCGCGGATCGCCAAGAACTATACAAATAAATAACAAATATGTATAAAACTTGTTAATTTCATTCAAACATCTTTAACTTACGAAAGAGCCGCTCCGGGCTGAGCATCTTCATTACACTCGGCACCGGATTGTTGAAGAGCGGCACCCGCATGGTGTTGCGCACCGGCAGCTTACCGTCCTTCTGGGTAAGCAGGGTGCCGTTGTGGAAGGAGCGCATGGCATTGAGCCAGGCCTCAGAGGTGCTGTAAATGAAACTGCCATCAATCCAAGCAGTCATTTGATTTATCTGCGGAGTAGGATTTAAAGCTAAATTGATCACACCGTGATTCTGGGCCGTGGCCAGCACCGGTACCCACCTGCTCCCTGGGCGCATTCGGACTCTGGCCCGTGCTCCTATCGTAGGCCGCCCTGTGGAACGGAATGTACTTGTCGCCTCGACACTCTCGATCGTACATCTCGTCACATTTCTCTATGTCGATGCGGTGCATCTCAATGGGGCAACCGGACTCCGAGGCCATCACAATCTCGTTGGCCACCACTTGGCCGAAGAAGGCCAGCAGCGCGGTACGGTTGTACTTGGAGCCCAGTCCATCCTTACCCCGCATGAAGAGGCGGCTGAGCCTGCGGGTCGAGGGTCGATTGGCACCTGCCATCGCATAGACTCCATCCGAGTACGAGGGGGGCGCCTTGCGCACCAGGTGGCTGTCTGGAAGCAAAGGGAGGGGTACAGGTGAGCTCTATCCAGCTGGTGACTATGCAAATCGAGGGCATTGCTAAAGATTATAGTCATATGCAAATCCAGGCCGATCGCACTTTCAACTGCGCACAAGGAAAAATTTATCAAGTTTCAAAGAAACAAAAAGTAATGTGTTTTCTTAAGATATTTCATAAATTATTAAAATGTAATCATGTCTGTCTCAAGAATAATCTTAATAAGATATTTTAATATTTATAAAATCATTTCAAATGTCTGTCCTTAGAAATTTTATAAATATCTTAAGAAAACCCATTATTATTTATTTATTTAATTTAATATTTTAAATAATCTCTTAAATTTATCAAAAGTTATAAAGTATCTTGGATCCTTTATTTTATCTATTTATTAATTGCTTTCTTTATTTATTATTATTGATTTATTTTGAAATAAATTCCGATTCTTAATTTTCTTCAGTGTAATTCTAGTTAAGAATGTTATCCGACGTTCTGCCCTTTTTCGAAAGTTGTCAGCAGCCGTTTACCACTTACCCACAGATCCCCAGTCGGGATGGGCGAGGTTATTGTACCAGCCATCATAGCGCTGTTTCTCAGTCTGACTATACATTTTTTCTGTAAAGGAAAAGGTCAGCCGATTATATTATCATTATTTCTAAACACACGCAAAAAAAAGGGAAAAAAGAGTATCAATAGAACTAATATATTTACATTTCTAAGACAGAACAAATATGTATAATGTTCGATCCATAACATTATTTCCTTATAGGACCTTTTTACAATAAATTAGTATTTAAGTTATGTAAACACATTTGATGATAATTATATATTTATATTATAAATGTATGTATTTATTTAAATTTATTTATATATTTATTTCCAATTTGTTTATATATTTAATAATTTATTGTTGCTTTCAAGACTTTAAATGAATAACGTACTTCAATCATATTTATCAACTGAGGAAGCCTCAATAAAAATGATATTTTTACAAACCAATTCCCCGTTTTTTAAAAAAAAAAAAAAAAAAAAACCTTAAACCCCCCATTCCCTGGTAATTTTTTTTTTTTTTTTTTATATTTTTCCCTTAATGTACTTTTCTTCGACCTTATTCATCTTTTGTTAATAAAAAAGGCAAATAAAACTATTGAAACATTTTCTCACTCAATTTCCATTCGATTAAAAGAAAAATCTTACATTAAAACAAACCTTCACCTACATATATATTACCATTTTGGTATTCGGGCAGAATGTGAATTTTTCCTTTTCCCTTTCCCCCCCCCCCCCCCCCCCCCCCCCCCCCACCAACACAATATTCCTAAAAAATACCCCCCCCCCCCCCCCCCGCCCCCCCCCCCCCCCCCCCGGGACCCCCCCAAAAAAAAAAAAAAAAAACCTTTTCACACCCCAAAAAAAAAAAAATTCCCCCCGCGCCCCTTTTTTTGGCCCCCCCCCCCGCCCCCCCCCCCCCGTGCCCCCCCCCCCCCCCCCCCCCCCAATCTTCTCTCTTTTGTGAAAAATAAAAAGGATAAAAAAAAAAAAAAAAATAAAGGAAAAAAAAAAACCGTTTTTCCCCCCAAAAGGTGTGTAAAATTTTTTTTATTACCCCCTTTTTTTCCCCTTTTTTCCAAATTTTTTTATTTTTTCTGCCCCCCCCTTTTCTTGTTTATTTATGGTCGGGTTCCCCCCGGCTCCCTCGACTGTAGCTTTCTTACTTGTTTAGAATCAAGCTGTTTGCCATCACTTTGCCACTCTCAAAAAATACAGCAATTAATTTGCATTTATTTGCGTAATTTCGTTAAATTTTATGCGTGTAAATAACGCATAAATTTGTGCTAGTTATGATCAGAGAATGCTTTAAATGTTCACCTCAAATTAGATAAATAATTTACGCATAGACTTGCGGCGGACACAGTAGCAGCCGGTTTTTACCAAAGTCCAACTGATCCGATAAATTGTAGATTGTGATATTAAAAAATGTATTTGGCTGACTTAGTTTGGTTTTAATTGACTGGAAAATTGATTGACTTCGAGTTGTGGCCGCCGGAGATTGAGTCACACCCAATCGCTTTGCTCTATTGGCCAAACTGTAGGAATGTTAAGGCTTACAATTTGCATATTTTTCTATTATTTTGTGTGATTCCAATGAGTCGCTAAGCAATTTTGGCAAATTGTCTACAATCATACATCATAAAAAGTAATTATAGTACCTACTTTGCTTGATTCTAATTGGGTTTAAGTAATCACCACACCCGGATGATTATAACGGATATATTAAGCGGATTGGTACACCAGAAAAGGTAACAATTACTGAGAGTTTGCAACAAACAATTACAAAAATATACCTTCTTGTTGTCATTTGTTTATTTTTTGACATGAGCAATCTTAAATATTTAAGGTACAACTTGTGAGTTCCTAGTTTCAATACTTAATCAACCCTTTTTCAGGCTGGTTTATGGATGAATCACATATGAAAAACACGAAACAAGCATTGTAAAAATAAATGTTTGTTAAACAGAAGGCACCTTAAAGTGATAAAAATCTGCAAGGCGTAATTGTTCTGACGCTAAACGTTATAATTATGGTTTATTTACGTATAATTGCAATGGGGAATGGCGGGGTTCGTGAGAAACCAGTTTTAAAAATTACCAAGCCAATGCCCGAAACAAAACAAAAAAAAAAGAGGAAAACATACCTAAAACATTCTAAAAAGTGCTTGTTGGATGGGCAAATCGTAACAGGCGTTTAAACCAGTTTTGTTTATTATTTCCACAATATAACTTTTGTTATTCTTTTCTTAAGGCAGCACCCCCAAAATGTCGAAATTAACTCAAGCCTGGAATGAGATTATTTGAATTCATTCTTCACCGAAAGCAAACCATGCCACAAATTTATTCTATGACGTTGACTGCTCAAGAGGCAGGCAAAGCTGCGAATCATGACTATATTTCGTACCATTGTCGAGAGCCGCTGCCTGAATGGCGCACAGCTGTATGAGTGAGTGATGGATAGACAGATGGATGGCAACAGCGAGCCAGCAAACAGAATTAATTCCCAGGGCTGAGACGGCAAACAGAATCAGATCCGGTTAACCAAAAACGTAGCCAGCTGAGGAGAGTCATTTACTGTGAAACTGTCAGAGCGAGGAAGCCTCAGCTGACTCCGATCAACTATATATAGCATATATGTACGTACATATACTCTGCGTTGGCGTAGTGCGGAATGTCGGCAGAAACGAAAAAGAAATAAAAACAGTAACCAACACCTACACGTTAGAGAAGCTTCCACACTAAAGTCAGTTTTTTTTTCTCGAAGCATGCACGACATCACGGATTCCCCTAAATAAAAAACTAAGTACATTTACATACACTCACAAGCTTGGCGGCGTCATCAATTGCCGCATTGTACTTTCCGTCTCTATTCGTCAGCTGTTCGCTCGCGTTCGTTTTCTAAGTCTTTTGATTTATGCCAGCCTAGGCAGTAGAAAGACGCCGCTACGTCGCATAATTCACTTTCATCTCGGGCCGTGCGTGACGGTTTGCTGTTTAAACAAAAGACTCTGATTTTCTCACATGGCTTTTGCAAAATAAGAGACAAGAGAAAATATACAGGCTTGAGTAAATAATCGTCATATACCAGCTATAAAAAAAAAAAAAAAAAAAAAAAAAAAAAAAAAAAAAAAAAAAAAAAAAAAAAAAAAAAAAAAAAAAAAAAAAAAAAAAAAAAAAAAAAAAAACACCAAAAAAAAAAAAAAAAAAAAAAAAAAAAAAAAAAAAAAAAAAAAAAAAAAAAAAAAAAAAAAAAAAAAAAAAAAAAAACCAAAAAAAAAAAAAAAAAAAAAAAAAAAAAAAAAAACCAAAAAAAAAAAAAAAAAAAAAAAAAAAAAACCCCCCAAAAAAAAAAAAAAAAAAAAAAAAACAAACCCTCCCCCCCCCCGGGGCCCCCTTTCCTTTGGTTTTGCCCCCCCTCCTGTACAGAAAACCCCTCCACAAAACTATAATACCTTTGTACCTTTGGTACATGGTATAAAAATAAACAAATATTCGTTTGTAATAAAACAAAAGAGAAAACTAAACCTTCTCTTAAATAATACCTAAATACTGATATTTATGATTTTTAAAAATCTCAAATTATGAAATAAGTTGCCTTAGTCCTCTTAAATCTTGACATTTTCAGAACATTTGACTAATTTGTCACATGTGTGATTAAGGACAAAAAACCAACGCGCTTTCGCTTTCGGTTTAAAGCGAGTTATTAAAAATTAACACTAATTACGAAAAGCGTACAAAAAATTATTAATGCAGACATCTATTTGTTAGCTGTTAATTGGTTGCCAAATTTGTCGCCGCACATGACTTAATTTAATTTTACAATCCCGTACAACGTCTTGCCCCAGCACAACAGCAATACTAACGACGCACAAGGAATTTATTTTATCTCTGGCGGCTTAATTAAGAGTTGTGATTCCCAAAGAATGCAGTCATTCCTAAAGTGAAGTTAAATTGAAACACTAACCAAAACTACACAAAATAATGATTCAGTCCGTAGGTGTGCTTTTTTTCAAGTATATTATTTTGGTCATTCTTATTTCATTAATCAAAATACCTCTTGTCTAATTAAAATCACCAATGTTGGCTGTTCGAATAAATGTGTTGGTATGTAAACCCATCTGAGATGGTATGAGTTTTTGAATTTAGTTTTACTACATCTTTTACATCGTCTTTAATTGAGAAGTTATAAATAAAATGGGAATTTTGTATTCTTTTTCTAATTAAAAGTGTTCTTTCTTTAGAAATCAATCTTGAGATGTGTGATTTCCATGTTCTACAAGGTGAACTACCCATTTTGGAATAGGTATTGTGGTAAAAATCCCAGTAAATATATAAAAATTAATAATTCGTTTCACCTTCAAACCTCTATTAAATTAAAAAAAAATTAAATAAAAGCCAGAACAATAGTTTAAAAAATCAATATTAAATGCAAAAACACTTTTATTTAAATATTCATATTATTTGATCAATCTTTCGTATGTTATTTTGTTATTTAAGAATGTATTTAAAACATTTAGAGCACGTAGTACATGATGACTGTTTTACCTAATTTCTGCTTGTGAGTTCTCTGTTTATTAAAATGGGCGAGCGTAGAGAGCCCCTTATAAACCGAATAAACCGATCGTCATTAAACATTCGAACTAAACTCCAATTTACAGATGAATCATGCAAAAAGATGACTTTGACCAATTCGGATTCATTACGTGTCTGCTTCCAAAATGTAGTTGCATCTTGTACAAATTCCGAAGTAATTAAGTGACAGTTCTGAACACTGAGTACACTCAGGAGCGGGCAGCCCTTTAGCAGCTCCATTAGGCTGATAGTTGGTAATATCTGGCATGTCAATATTCAGGTATTCAATTTTCTTTAGCTTCAAAAGACCACTCAGGGGAACAGTATCGCAGGCCACATGGAGTTCTCTAAGCGAGGGTATATCGCACAGATGCTCCACCTGTTCGCTTCTTAGCTCGTATCCAATCAAAACGAGACTCTCCAGCGGGTCGCCCTCTTTGTTGATAAGTCTCTCGATGAAATCCATTTTGATGGAATCCGAATGCCACAACTGCAAGTGCTTCAACCTGGGCAGCTGGCAGATGATCTCGTAGGGTACATTATATTCAAGGAGATGTTCTCCAAAGGCCAACCTCTCCAAATTGAGGCACTTGGATACTATCACCTTGAAATTTTCTGCCGTGAGGTTATCAATGTACTTGCCGATATTGAGATGCCGAAGCTTCTTCATTTTTATGCAACAAATAGCCAGCTTTTCGGCATTGAATCCAGGATGAGCGCCAATTTCCAGGTGTTCGAGATCTTCCAGCACATGCAAGCCATCGCCATTGTAACCGGGCGCCTCCAACTTTAGTTTTCTCAGGCATGGCAAGTGCACGAGGTTGGAAACAAAATTAGCACAGCATTTCGAATTACCAAAATGCAAGCGGGCATGCAGGGAGGTCAGCTTACGCAAACTCAAGAGATCCACCGGTTTAGGACGTTTGAAAATCATCTTCAAGTGTTGCAGCTCCTTGGAGTATTTACGCAGTAGCCACAAATGCTGTTCGCCATCATTTTCAGGATCCAATGGTGACTCATAGCTGATTACTCTCTCGCCCATGAGTTCCAGAAGATGGGCCAAATCGGTTTCGTCGATATTGGTCGTGACTCGCTCATCAATATGTCTGTATCTACGGCGAATATAGGACTTGTAAATTCCAGAAATATGTCGATTTGAACCAGCCAGCTTTAGTTGGTCCCTCAAACTGAGATATGAGAAAATGGCTATCCAACAATACTCGTTTAATACAAATATAGATTTATGTGATGGAGACCCATTCGCGATTTTTATATTACTTTCAGTTGAAATAAACTGCTCCACCGCCGCTGCGTTTCCATCGGTTGTCTTGGGCCTTTTTGCATTTATTTCAGAAGGCTCTTCATTGCGTTTTCTTTCTCTGCTCCCACTAGGCTGCTCTTCAGTGGTGGGTGTTGAAGCTTTTTTGGTGGCACTTCCAGAAGCTTTCTCGTTTCTTCCGCTCATTTTTATATGTTCTTCACGCCTTGCTACTCAGAAACCGACTGGCATACGCGTTATATGTTCCACAATCTCAATGCCCAACGCTCTTCTCAAAGGGAATTCCCCCTTTTCCTACGATTCTTGATAAGAATTAATGCAAAAACAAGTAATTTAAGAATGTATTTCCAAAACAAGACGGTTTATAAATTGTATATAATAATTGAGGAACTTAAAATGATATAGATCGGTTTTTAATAAAGAGAGGCAGTGGGCCACTGAATAATCAGTAAACAAATATTTTATTCAATAGAATGGGATATATATTATACAAATACTTTTTAAAATAAAATGTGCACAAATTTTTATTTGCCAGCCCGAGAGCTTAAGATATCTTATCTCTCTGATGTATACATAAGTACATACATATGTACGTATGTATGTATATGAGCTTATCTTTATAAAAAACGAAAGGTTGTATACAAATCGGATTGGGTCAGTTTTTCCCTTGTCGTTGACTCATTCGAATACATTGCTGCAGCGGTTTATATATGAATTATTTTTTTAAACAATCTTTAAAGATGCACCACTCTTATTATCTTATCACATCCTATATTTACTATGGTTTAGTTTTATTTTGCAAAATCAAGCCCTCCCACAAATTAAATCAAACGAAAACAGACCTTCGAAAATGCTAATAAATTGTTTGAAAAGAAAACAAAACGAAACAAAGTTTTTGGTGCCAAAAGGCGAAACGAATTTAATGTTCGACTTCCCCCAAACGCCACCTGTGGAGATCGGAGATCCGGAGATCGAAGATCGCTAAAATCATCGATCTTTCAATCAGGAAGAAGCCGGCACGTAGACAGTCACTCCGCGGGAGGGCGTTGCTGGCCAAAACAATGGGATATATTTCACGTTTGTTTGCAGTAATTTCATTACGCTAAATATTGGAAAATAAAAGTATACAAAACGTGCTGGCTGTGCATAAATCAACTGATAGGAAAAATAATAAATGAGAAAATAGTGAAACAATGCGGATCGAATTTGTGGAGGGAGCGGGGAGGAGAGAGGAACTAAACACATTTATTGAGAGTCAGCGGACAGAGGGGAAGCCAGTTGATCGTGCGTTGACATTTGACTTGGCTAACACCGAGCCACGCCCACGCCCCCTTCCCCTGCACAGTCGGTACGTGACTAGATCGGCAGACATCGTGGAATCTGTAGGTTCCCCACAACCAACCCTCCTCTACACCTGAAACTTTATGCTTACTGCTTGGCAAATAGCACTGAAAAAAAAAAAAACGGGAAGTATCTAAATACAATATCACCAACAATTTTGTTCGAGATTCTTTGAAGAATTCAGATAAATTTTTTGCTATTTATCGTAACCTAAGAAAGTCTCTAATCAGATTTTTCTTTGCTTCACTTTCCTTTTGTAAAATTCTGTCAGTGCATTTGAAAACCTATATAAAATTTTATGAATAATAAATTGCGAACTGTTTGTGGCGGAATCTAATCGGTCATTTTGATGCCACGAGATCTGAGCAAGACTGTTGACGTTTTTATAGTACGAATGCAATTATGATGGGTTTATTTGCCTTTAAAACCGTATAATTGTTTCCCTGCTTTCAGCGATTGCCACTAACATTGGAGTGGGCATTCTATTTACAATGTCTAATCTGTGTCCGAGGTCCGAAGCTGGTAACATACATACATCACTCACAACGTAAGTAACTTTAGCTAAATAAATGTGACAGCCATAAAATAAGGAACACTTTTGTATATCGTGGGAGTGTCTAGAAGTTAATGTAAAGCACTAGGAATTTATAAAAACGAACTATATTTAAAAGTGTGTCATTTTTGAACCTTTGAACCTAAGGAACACTCTAACTATACTTTACTTTTTCATTCCCTCACTTCACAAATATCTCTCAATCGCCACGATTCCATGTCAATGCAAATACATCAAATTGAATTAAATAACCATACAATGTGATTAAAAACAAATGTAATCCTAAAGGGGCATCAAATCAAATGGATACTAATTAAATCCACGGGGTATTTTTTATTAAGTATTGTAGGCCGTTGTACTCACCATAACAATGCACGGAGCCCAGGTCCAGGCCCAGACTAATCAGTAACAAAAGCAGAGCTCCTCCATAGGTCGCCCCCGGCAACTGAAGCCGGGGCCTGTGCTTTGCATTTGGACATGGTTTTTGATTTTTGCTTGCTGCCCTCGGATGGGGCGCGCTTGGAACACTCATATTGATTGCAAACAATTTTTATTTATTGTATATTATTCCTTTGTTTGCTACGGTGCGGCGCGAATGTATTGTTAAATTAATTAAGCAAACTAACACTCGGGATGAGGACGGACTTGGGAGGGCATCGGCTTAACTTTGCATTACTTTGCGTTTGATCACAGAGATTCGATTGAACTTTTTATTATTTCACACTTCAATATTTGCGTGGTTGAGATCCCATGATTTTCATTTATTGCACTGAAAGATAAAGTGATTTCTATGAAACATGATTGGTTGTTACTTAGACAGAGATATTTTGAGTCATATTTTGGGCATTTTTGTGGATACCGATTCACTCTGATTCTCATTTAAAATGTTTGTGAGCGCGAAACTATCTATCGAATTAGCATAAAACTTAATGAAGTTATCTATGAATGTATTTGGTTGTGATTGTCATTTGCTGTTTGATTTTTAAATGGCTTAAGTCTTGAGCCTGATAATTCGAGTTGTTAGATTGGCTAAAACCACAGGGTGTTGAAATATTAGAGAAACTTCCCACTAAAGCACAAGCTAACAGATACTATTTATTAGAATTTAATTTATATGAGTAAAATACATAACAAATGGATTAAATAGATACCAATTTTAGTAAAGTTCCATAACAAATATGCAGGACTAAATTGTTAAAGTTAAGAGAATCTATTTTTAGCTCCTATTTTGGTTTCGCATTTTAGGTTAATAGTTTCCATTAAAAATTTAACTACTTGAGATATTTTTTTAACGAAAAAACGTACCTAATAACCGCAGAAAGACCCAAGTAAATGGCGAAATGGTTCGTTAATACCTCTAATTAATTATGAAGTGAACAAATAAAAGCGTATTTATCGAATGCAGTACGGTGTATGGGCCAAATAAATGGCAATACAAATAAAGAGGAACCGGGGAGGAGGCTGAAAACGAAACGAGACGCGGTGTTAAGTAAACGGAATTACCCGCAAAACAATTGACCTTCTGCGAGCTTACGAATTCCATTAGTCATAATCGACAATAGTCGGGAAAGAAGCCGAAAAAAGGCAGAAAAAGCCACAGCAACAAAAGCCAAAAACCAACAACTTTAAGCAACATACAAATGTATCTGTATGTATTGTATCTTTAAAAAAGTATCTTTAAAAGTAGCAACAAAGAGGAGGCACAGAGAAGAAGTAAAGGCAAAAAAAAACATATAAAATGCCATTGCACAACTGCAAACAATTAACATTACAACAACTGCCGAGTGCTAAAGCTAACAAAGTCATAAAGACAAGGAGCTTGGCATTTTTCCGGTTAATGCAATTCGGAGTTTGTTTAGAAATTATTATTAAGTGGCAGCACAGCAGAGGTAGAAAGCACACCTTAGCGGGGATAAAAGCCAAGTCTGAACGCATGGTTAGTTGTGGGCGAACACAAAAAAGGCCAGGAAAATGGGGTGGAGGCGGATTGAGATATAGATTTACTATGTTTATGGAATACAAAATCCATGAAATTGCTTAAAATTTTTTATCACAATTTAATTTCTACATTAAATTTCAAAAAGTTGAATTTCAAAAAACTTTTAAATTCAAGTTTTTCACCGAGAGAGAGGGAGAGAAAGCCAAGAAAGCGTGGAAGACTGGAACGGCCATAATCACTGTGGAATTACGGTATAATACACCAAATTGTTTTGCGGTAGAAGCGCTGGCTCTCTGAACATTAGCCATAGCCCCCGGATACTTCACATCAATTAATAAACATTTTCTGCGGCTAATTGCCGAAATTGTTGGGCAACGTTCGAAGATTCATTTCAAGACGAAATCAAGTTAATTTCCAAAATACTCATTGAACAAAGCTCTTCTAAAACCAGAAACAGACTCCTAAAATTTCTATGGGATAATTTTTCCCGTTTAAGATATCAGGTACGGTTTAGACGTGTATCGTTGTATCTTTGGCTAATTTCACTATGATGCTCTGTGAGTTTTCTTGGATTTTCTCCGATTTTTTTCGCTTTTTTCTGTTTTTGCTAAAATTGCGCAAAAACTGATATTTCTTTGTTTATACTGTTGCTGTTGTTGCACGGGAGGCGAAGGCTGTGGAAGCACAGAAGATGAAGGAGAGGCGGTCGCTAAACAACAAATATGAAACACGAAAATAAATTAAATTCATGAACGAAAACGTAAGCAAAGCCAAGACAGCGACGAAACACGGGACAAAGAAGACTCTAAAAGGGGACCCAAAAAAAAAAAAAAAAATACAGACACACACACTAGCAGAGCGCCGTGGGGGAGCAAGGGAGATGGCAACGCGAGCGCCAAGAAAGATACACGAAAATATCTAACGATTCCCAGCGGGCGGGTGGGTGTTCAATGTTTATCGGGTTTTTGCACTATTTTTTAAACAATTTAAGCAATTTGGCATAGCTGCTGTCTTCACTTTGCATGGGCGATAAAACGGAAAGCAGCAGCGGCACACAATAACGGTGAAGAAGACGGCGCATGCGCGACACGTTTCACATTCACTCTCGTCTGCGATCTCTCACCAGCACACGCGAAGCGGACAGCGGATGAGCGGCAGGGGAGCTGGTGGGCTGTCGAGTGGATGAGCGACGCGGTCTCCACGTCCGCAGCGGCCAATTGTTGGTTCGAAACTGAGCTCAGCTGTGCGGGGACCTCCACAGTGGGAGCCCGCTGAAATGGTTGCCATCGGAACCGGTTCCAGTCCGGCTCCAATCCATCCGCTCATCGGCTTTTTTTGCCGCTCCTGAGCAGCTCCTCAGCTGCTGCTCCATTTCGCCTCGGCTGGCGGGGATCTGGATTGGGTTAGCGTTCGGGTTTGGAGACTGATTTCGGGTCCGGGATCGTGTCCGCCTTCTAAAGACTTCCGTCATATTTGACATGGCGTGTCGTATTAATCACTAGCGTTTCGGACGCCCTTTCTCTATCTTTCTCACAGCATATGAGGGGTTTTCCCAATCTGACGGATGTTGCATCTGAAAGATTGAGAAAGAGAGAGAGAGAGCGGGTGCCACTGTTATTGTTAATTGCTTGCAACAAAGTTGGTTTTAGCTTTGCCTTGAACGGAAAGCTTAACCCCAGATTTATTAGTTAATACATTTTGAGAAGCAGATTTAGGATAAAGTTAAAGTTTACCAAAGCAATTTAAGCTTAGCATTTAAGTTTTTTTAAATACAATTCTGTACGATGATTACAATAAGCCACCGCATAAACGTAAATTACATGAAATTTGCATAAAACCAATAAATTGACCATTAGTTTGTATGAGTTGGAACTGGGTGTTTATGATTCTCGTAAAAACGTGATCTTGGCTTGCAGAAGTCAGTTAGAAGCTATACTAATTATGGTTCATTTGTAGGCTCATCTGTATTTAACTGACAGATCATAAACCAGCCTTATAATTACAATATGAGAGTACTAATCGATAACTTGTATGATTTATAGTTCTTATACCCGGTATCCAGAGGTTACAAGAGTGTTATAGCTGAGTTGAGACCTAGAATGAATGTTAAAAACATTTTTACAGAATATATAAATATTTGGGTGTTGTGCATGATGTGCTTAGCCGTATCCTTTATCCTCTTAAATTTATACACAATACTTTGGGCGCTAGGAATCACACTAGACAGTAGCTACTTGTTTTTGATAGTATGTCCCAAGCAATAAATAAATAGCTAAATAATGTATTATATTCATTCAATTTTTAAAATATATTTATTTGTTGATACTTTTTAAATACCTTTGATTCCTATATTATTAATGCTATAATATAACTAATATACAAATAAGAACTCAAGATAATATTAGTATATAATAACTGGATTTTTCTATAAAAAGAAATGTTTAAGTCGTTAAATTATATACTTTTGTTACTTTAAATCAGTTAGAAATTAAATTAAATTTAAATGTACATATATAAAATATATTTTAATATGTATAACCGTGTGTAATGTTTGTGTGTTTTTAAACAACCAAGACAATGTCCTATTGTACACTAACCCAAGCAGATAATGATTAATTTGTGAAACATTTGTACAGAGACAATATTTTATGTCAATTCTGCAATGAGTATGTCAACAGCTCACTTACCTCTTTTTCGCCCCTTGCTGACCCCGTACTAGCCTCTTCGATCTTTGTTTGGATGTCAGTCAATATTCAGTCTCCATAGTGCAGCTGTGCACATTAAAATCAATTAAAATTCTTAGTATCTTCGATCCGAGCCGGGCTTAACAAGTGCAGGCGGGCATCTGGCAGAACGGGCGCATCTATAAATATTTATTAGTGTAAGAGAACGCAGCCAACTTTTGACACGCATTGAAAAGCGTTAAAAAAAATATAAATGCTAACTTTGAAGTGCACTCTAAATGAATCTCGGGGGAAACAGAAAAAATGTACATACATTCGAGGCGTTCATGTGCAATTGTCATTAAAACAGATGAAGAAAAAGTATTGAAAACAAACACAAGCATAAGTTGGGTACTCGAAGCTCCAAAGCAATTCAGTTAGATAAGTAATTAAATTAATTAATTTTTATGTGCCGCCGATTGTCGTCGATTCTTGATTTATCTGTGCGTGCAATGAGGCAACTTGTAAATGATTTTTTACTTCACGATGGGGCCTTCTAGGCGGACAATTTGAAGTTGACTAAGTTCACTCGATTAGTATCTGCAGCTGTGTGCTGTTTATGGAATTCCGCGATGACAATTAACAATTTAACATGCAATAATTTGGAATAATAACAGAGATACTATATAAACTGGTAACGTGCAGATGCTGGAACTTTTGGCTTTAAACTGTTAAATTACTGGCCATTTTTCACTGCCAGGAATTTTTGTGTAACCAAAAATAGACAACAATTAAGCGTGCCCATCCAATTGGAGTCCAGACCCGATTTTTCGAGCACCCTCTGGAGATTTCTTGTGGCCACCAAGCCCAAACACTTTCGGCGTCAACAACAATTACGTGTTCTAAACAAGCTCTTGAGCCCCCAGCGCCCAGCTCCACCATCTACGCACACAGAACACAAAAAGTGGAATGCAACAAAAAAATTCACAGCATTCCTTGGCCGCAAAAAGTGAAGGGTACAAAAAATGAGATTTAATTTCAGTATTTATGTGAAATGAACTGAAAATATTTGATCCACATTAATAATTAATTTGTCTGGCTCAGCGAAAAAAATAAAATAACAACAATAATGTTTGATGGCTTAACAACTTTCACTGCAAAGAAACACCAAAAACCATGGGGCCAACGACGGTTTATAAGTAAGACACGGCTACGCATAGCTGAGTAATTGATTTCGTACAGCTCGGATTTCGATACAATTTCAATTTCAGTCCCAGATAATATCTATTTTAATGGCTTGAAAATCGAGAGCGTTCGATCGAAGGTCACGCAATGTGGCTAGACAGCGACAACGCACATTTCAAAGAAAAACTTCAGCGCATAAAAATAATAAAATAATAATCGGACAGGTGACAATAACAAGAGCAGCAACAACAGACTCTAGATCTCTAGTGTGTGTAGTCTGTATAGCTTGTGTCGGCCCACAAAATGGAACACGCGCCATTGAAACCGACAACGCGGAGAATAAGTCAAAGTTAAGGCAAAACGCATTAAGCATACGCACTGTATGACGGCCGCTTTGGAGTGGAGAAACACTGAAGCACTGAAATACTAAGCTTGGGCAAATAAGTAATCTGAATTAACTAGCAGGTAGCTGCATTTGGTAGCCGTGTTAGCTTAGCTTGTTAGCAAATAGTTTCAGCTCGGAGTTGGTAGGCCTCATAAATTACGCGGATTTGCCACTAATTGGATTCTTTGATTAGATTCGATTGAATCGAATGAACACTTCAGGGGTAATAAAAGGGTTTTAACAAAAATTGTACGAATTTCAGTTAAATTGGTTAAAAACTTTAATTAGAACGAAGGAAATCGATTTAACTCTAATTAGATAGGGTTTTCGAAATTACCCCAAAACACCATTCAAATTAATTCATTTCAAATCTGAATTGTATTTAAAAGCAAAAATATAAAAGTGGCAACTTAATAGCAGTCAAAATAATTAAATAGAAATATTCAACATAGTAACGACCAATTTTTTTAAGATTAAGACTGTTTTACACTAAATTTCTAAAATTGTCTATGTAATATTAACAATATTCTTGTGAATTTCTTTATTACTAGTTATAAAATAGGTCAGAATGTAAGAAGATAAAATCAGCTTCAATTCGTTCATATTATGAAAAATCCAGAACATGTTTATTAGGATTTTAGAACCTAAATAATTAAAATATGCTAATTGGATTCTTTGATTAGATTCGATTGAATAGAATGAACACTTCATGGACAATTAAACCGTTTAAGCAAAATAATTTAAATTAGAATGACGTAATTAGCAGGACATTAAAAAATTAAGTTAAAAAATTGAACGGCAAATTTTTTTCTTTCACGAATAATTAACGGATAATTAACGGCAAATTATGGTATAATCAAAAGTTTGATTTTCCAAAATTGTCCTGCTAACTTGATGTACATTTTCAATTTTACCAAGTTCAATTTAATTTCAAATTTCCGAATTCAATTTAAAATTCAAAATATTAAAGTGACAACTGAATAGCATTCAAAATAATTTAATAGAAATGTTTAACAAAGCAACAAAAAACTTTTTTTCTTAGAATAATACTATTTTAGACTCAATTTTTTTAGTAAAATTAATAATATTTTTGTAAATTGTTTCAGTAATAAAAAAGGTCAGAATGTAAGATGATAATATTAGCCTCAATTGGTACAAATTATGAAAAATCCAGAACGTAAACCTATTTTAAAACCTCAATAACTAATATAAATGAGGTTAGTAAATTTAATATTACATTGATTACAACAAATCTATATAAATGAATCCCATAAATATTTCCCACAATCATCCAAAACGAGTGGAAACGATTAGATCCAAAATCTTATTCGAGACACCGACTCCAAGACCGAACCCATCCCATATCCATAGCACGGCACTCGAGTGCAGTTCCAAGGTGCACTCGTAGCCCACTCCCAGCACCGGCTAAGCGCCCTGTTTGAACAAGTGCCGGAGAACTCGCTTCCTCAATAGACATGCTGACCTGCATGAGCTTGGCTTTTATGTTCAAGTGCTTGTACACTGATAGAAAAAATCAAGAATTTTGGTCATAAAATTGAGAATTTTCGGTCATGATAGTAGCGTTAGAATTTTTCGATCTTGTTTTGAGATTATTGTTCATTACATCAAGAATTCTTGCATTCTAAATTCAAGACTTTTTAAATTTTATTTAAAACGGTAAAAGATAATAATAAGAATATTAAACGTTGAATTGTGAAAAAAAAAATCTTAAAGCATTACCAATTAAAAAAAAACAAAAAAAAAAAAAATTTAAAGCATTTTTGTTTTTCATTTTTTTATTTATATATTTTCAATTGAATTTATTTTAATTTTTATTTCCATTTTGCTGGACTGGGTGGGGTTCGAACCTGGGACTCTGTGTCTCTCAGACCAGGCGCTTACACAACGCGCCAAGTAGCTAACCTGGAATAGTTCGCCGATGTGTGCATATGTACTCCCTCTGTACTCCCTCTGTACTCCCTCTGTAATCCCTCTGTAAAACTAAGAATGCAAAAATCTTAATTTAAGACATTTTTTTCTTGATATTAATCTTTTTTTGGTATTGTTTTACGAATATTTCTTATTGTTTTGAGAATATTTTGTATTCTTTTAAGCTTTTTTTTTAAAAAACTTATTTATAGAATTTTCGTACTTATATTAAGAATAAACTTTAAGAATGTACAAAATCTTAAAAGACGACTTTTTTTTCCTTTAAGTGTATTAACCCATTAACACACTGAGCTCATGCCTAACTATAAGCCGGGCCAGCAACGATACAAAGTAAGTGCGAGGCAGCAGCAGCAGCAGCAGCAACAAATCAATGTAAAGCTCCCAGTTCCCTTTCACTAGCTTCTAGCACAAAGGCATCCAATTTATTGTGCCATCTATGATATTTGTAATGCAATTTTACCATAAAGAGTCTAGCGAAACATCTCAATCTCCAAAAGCATTCCGAACTCCGGATCTCGGCGGTGGAAAGGGGCAAAATGGCAAAATGCCAACTGACACACACTGAGCATGCGTACGTGATTTCGGAATTAATTAACCGGCTCTGGCTCGGCAACGACACAGCTGAAACCTGCGGCTAAACTGAGCCAAGTGAGGCGGCATTAAGGTGAGACAGAGGCATTGACTTTGGTAATGAAAAGCCAAACAGTCCCGTGCAGTTCAGTCCGCCGGCCCTTCATGCAAGAATGCCGCCGATGAAGGATTACGAGGCACTATTTGCTCGCAGAGCTTTAGCCTTTTGTCGGACTCTGTGTAGTCGCTAAGTGTTCATTAAATACCTGAACAACCAGCAAGGTAACTTTATTATATTTTAAATATATATTAAAGACAATGCGTCATACATTAAATACTATTTAAGGAGAATAAGGCGGAAAGTTGTAATCCGTAATATTAAATATTTTAAGTATTTATTAAAGAAATAGGTGCCAAAAGTTACTGTTGGCATGTCTTCTTATACAAATTATATAAAATTAAATTTTTTAAATAAATTGAAGAAAATAGAGCAAGGAAATTGTTTATTATTAGATGCCTTAAAGCACAAAGTTAAGTTAAATATATATTTCGTATATATCTGATGTATAATAAATGTATACTACTACTACTACTAATACTATACTATTTGAGGAGAATACGGCGGAAAGTTGTAATCCGTAATATTAAATACTCTAAGTATTTATTAAAGAAATAGGTGCCAAAGTTACTGTTGGTATTTCTTCTTAGAAAAATTATATCAAATTATATTTTTTAAATAAATTGAAGAAAATAGAGCAAGGAAATTGTTTATTATTAGATGCCTTAAAGCACAAAGTTAAGTTAAATATATATTTCGTATATATCTGATGTATAATAAATGTATACAGAGGTAGTGTACATAAACAGTAGTATTAAGCTAGCTTTATCAAGTCAAAACCTACAGACGAGAACCCCTCAATATTCGAGTAACCTAAGCCTGTAAGCGAGCAAAATACAGATAGAAGAACATACCTCCCATCAATGTATTTCAATTAATTTTAAAATAAAATAATGTCCCTCTTTCCGTTCTTTCCACAGTTTTTATCTTCATTTTAATTCAGCCGATTTAATAAATCTGATTAAGTCAGATCGGACTACGATATCATGTAACTGGCATAGGAACGTTTCGTTCGGAGGCTCCTTAGGAAAAAAATGTAATTTCACTGTCCCTCAACATATTTTTATCTACTGTCAAATGTGGCATGTAACCTTAAAAAATTAACTTAAAAAATTACTTAAAAAATAAATATTCCTTGCGAATTTAAAATTAGGTTTTTTTTTTTACCGTACCTATATGTATCTACTACTAAGAATTATCTCAAAAAATTTACGATCTAAAATGTAAATGTACAAGTTTTGATAACAGAGGTTTAGGTATTTAGAAAGATTTAAAAATGTTTTAATTTTAACCAAAATCTATTTACGACATACATTTGTATATCAAAAGGCTGCCAATTTACATCAGAACCTAAGAAAATTGTCAACAAGAATGAAACATAACTTCCTTCACTAAAGGGGCCCATCCACAGGCGAGCATGTTGGCCGAGCATGCTGAGTTCGACGAAATTTTCATCGTTAGTGACAGTGCTCGCGTACAAATTTCGTGTTCGCCGAGCCGCTCAACTAAATAGAAATCATTCTATCTTGCTTGTGTTGTCAACAACATGCTCGATAATGGATGGCAACGCTCGCACGAACGTCACTTGAAGCAAACGTTTGTAGCGACAACACGTAGTAGCGCAGCTTTAAAATGTCAAAAAAATGTATTCAAGATTTTATTTATTTGACATGTTGACTGTTTGAAAATTCGTTACAAATGATGTTCGCGTGCATGTTGGCACTAGTTAGTGGGCAAATGAAATTCAAGTTAACGAGCATGCTCGGCCAACATGCTCGCCTGTGGATGGGCCCCTTAAGTGACAAACTTTTAACCTAAATTATAGTACCCTCCCTGAAAGGTTATATAAATGCTTTAAAATTGTATTTTTATCTCAAATAAAAATGTTATTAATAAATGTTACTAACCAGTCTACAGATCGTAAGACCAATATCGATTATCTTTCCTATTATATGCTCATAAGTATGCTAGAATTTATTCGTAAAATTTGTGTAAAATAAAAAGCAAGGGAATTGGGTTATAGGCATACCTACAATTGATTTAAAAAATGAAACATTAATAATATATAAACTTCATTTGTTAAGAAATATTTTCTTCAATTATAATGAAAACATGCATACGACTTTAAAATTCCCTAAATCTTTTACCGATTTGCCAGCGATCTTCTCGCTGATATTATCAGCTGTAAATAAAGAAACATAAACAACAAACCCACACAATAAAGTCAATAGAACCTTTACGAATCTAGAATTATTAATTAAATTAAAATCACATCGCATGCTTAAACTAAGAATGGCATAAATAAGTATAGATGTCAATATCTAGAAATTCTCTGGCTTCTCAGACATTTGTATCAAGTCTTTTATATTCAAATTATCTTCCAGGGGAAATCTGTTGTTCAAATCAGATGAACTTAACAGATATCTCTGACTTCTTCCCCCACTCAGGTTGTGATCAAAAATTCGAAGATGATAAATGAGAAACTCGTAGAGGAACATGCGTTCGCGACTGGCATAGTGAAAAGCCACAGAATAGTTGGAGCAACACCGCAGGCCCTAAAAGGGATATTGTTAAAATATTGATTTCTTAGCCAAATTATATTTCCAGACTTACGGTTTCAACTCGCGACACACTCATCAGACGCAGCCAGTCCGGAATAGTGGAGTTTGTGTCCGCCAAATAGTGCTCCAGATTCAAAGGCATAAACTTGGGTTTGGGATCTCCATCCAGGGACTGTGCCGAGTCGACAAAGTGCACTCCCACGTTCTGCAAACAAATGCCCATGTAAAAGTCCTCAATGCCCATTTTCTTTGGCTCAGGACATATCACCGATGACTCATAGGCCTGGGTCATGAAGCGATTCAAAGCCTCCCGACTCAGAACGTAAGAAGCGCCTCCGGACATGTAACTCTGGAAATTTAGGTAAAAATATAGATAAACAATCTATATATATATGGTTAAACAAACCAACAACATACTATTTATAGCTCTTGGATAGAATAAGCTTCCCAGCTTGACATTTCTTTCTTATAAAACATATTATTCCATAAACATTGAGATTAATATTCCACACGCCCCGAATTAATTTAACCAAACCTGTCCCGCCCTATGTGAAAAGGTTAACCTTGATCACGAATATCCACTTCAAAGTTCCGAAAAGACCACGGAGTAGCCAAGATAGTCCAAGCATTAGTAACGGTGTCCGATTTTTAGCATACCCACAACCAAAATCAAGATGTGTGTTTAATCCTCTTTTAGAGGCCGCTCAGCAGGGAATGAAGTGTCAAAATAGGCATCAATTTGAAATGTGAACAAAGCCGCCAAATTAATCGAAATGATAATGAAATGTAGCAAATTGTTACTCAAGACTTATGATTATGTCGGATAAATAAGCCTCTCTTATAGAATACGTATAATTATATCAAACTCATATTGAGTTATACACTGATCAAAAATAAAATAAGTAAATTATAAAACATGATTAATTTTTTGAACATATGTATGTACATATTCATAGTAAACATAAACCAAACACTTGAGTTCCCATCAAACACACAAAAAAAAAAATAATAAAATAAATGCATAATTCATGGAAGTATAAAAATATGTTAATCGGTGGAATACCGCAGATCTCGAAAATCTCAAAAAACAAAACAAAAGTCCAGTAAACTAAAGTCAGTGAGATATTCACAGCAATCAATCAGAAATCATTATAACATTTATGATGCATTAGGAATAATTATCCCCCGATAAAAATGTGAGAGACGCAGAAGCAGAAACAAAGAAATATGTTTATATATTTCTTTAGAGATAATGCCGACCACCATATGCGTCCCTCCATATCTCATTTATTTATATTTATGCAGACAAAATGTTTGTACTTTGTCCAAAGAAACATAAGGCTTGCACAACGCACCAAAATGTCAAAAGGCGAAATAAATCTTCGACGAGGCGCGGCTGTGAGAGATGCGTGACAGGTAACCGCGCTGACCTCAGATGAAGCACGGCCATTAGCTTGTGCAGACTGCAGCATCGTTAATGCGAATATAATTTCTTAATGTCGAATTGCCTGATCTCCGAGTGATCTATGCATGCGGAAAAGGCCAAGACGAGAAGCTTTTGGCCAGTCAAGATCTTAACTAATATGCAACAGCCAGCCCCTATGATATCACTCCACCAATAATAGATTTAATGTTTGTTTATCGGCAGGCAATGGCCAATAAATCGCTGTTAATTATTATGGGATTACACTCACAAAAGAGAACCGGTTAGTGGGACAAAGAACCCGAAATTAAAAATCGCAAAAGAAAGTTTAAAGAGATTCCCAAAATTACGCATTCACTAAAAGCTAAATGTGTTTTGTTTGAATGTTTGAATAATAAATCCAAGTCAAAGCTTTAAGTATACATAACTCAAAAAGTGACTTAAAGCCAAACACATAATTGTAATAATAGTTTTTATGATTCACTAACTGTTTAAGCTGATTTATTAACAATTAGTTAGTTAGTAAAAAAGTGAGAAAATTTTGCCAGAACGCATGTTCGCACATTAATTTGACATATACAAACTGTTTGCGCCATAAGCACTCCCGCTGAGTTGGGAAGGTATAACTCACTTTGCTCTAAGCTTAAGATCTTAACCCAACTCTCAGTTTCATAAAAAATTTGAATTTCAAATCAGTTTCGAGAAGCGGGCAACAATAGCATGGAAGATGAGCAGTTAATTAGACGCTGATACTAACGATCAAGTCGATCACTTACCGCATTAATAATAAGCGCAGAGAACAATTTTATTAAATTGAATTATAATTTCCATTGAACAAGAAATTAATATTTTCAATTACTGTAGAATGTATATATCAATGAAATTGCTGGATCTTACACACTCTTTTGAAACTGTAGAACTTAAGTAGATTTTTTATCATTTTTTCTTGGTGTCTACGAGCTAAAATCGATTATGCCACTTATTAACCACAACATAAGCAAATGAGGAAGTTAATATGAAGTTATGATCAGCATTTATCACTCACCACATTATAGCGTGTCATCTTGTAGCCAAAGTATACGGGCGTATCCGGATCGAAGCCGCTCAGCAGGTGCTGTAGATTCTCCATGACGACATACCTGTGGAGGTGGTAAAGTTGGGGAGTTTCAAGATCACAGCTCAAAGGCAGGGATGCCCAGCCTTGGCCTTCTAAGCAATCTGATTTTCAGGGAAGCAGAAAAGACAGGACCCTGCCCACTTACGTATCGTCATCCGCCTTGAGGAACCAATCAAAGTCTTGCCCAAAGTTTTCCCAAACATGACGGAATCCCTCGCGGGTCTTGTTCCACAGATCCTCGTAGCCGCCGCCATTTGGCTCGACGACCTGGACCACGCCCAGCGGCTGGTAGTGCTCACTGCTGACAAATAGCAAATGGCTGCATCGCCTACCCCAGGTATCGTAGACCGATCTGGCGAGATCCTCCTCATTTTCTGGACACGTCAGCACCATGCACAGTATCCGGGCGGGCGGCAGTACTTCAGCTCGGGAAAGTGCGTCCGTGGCAACGGACATTGGAGAGGAAGAGGAGGAGGAGCTGCTCCAACAGGGCGAAACCCTGTTCACATCGTAGACGTACAGAAGAAGGACGAAGGCGCAGACGAATCCCGCCATGAAGCCCGTCAGAAGATGCAGTTGGGAGCGCAGCTTGATCTTTGCCGACATGCTGCGCGTTGTGTTGTGTTCTCTGCGACGCTCGACTCGACTCACATGACCGGCTGAAATTATATAGTTAAATATTTTTCATTACGTTTTGATTCAGGAGAATTCAAAGCTATTATAATATAAATTGCTATAGAGACAACGATCGTTCTAGGAAAAATATCATGTCAACTTTAACATTATTAGGCTATATTATTTTCAAAGAAGTAAATAAATTTATTGGCGTCCTTAGAACTTTATACATTATTAAACTTATTAAATAAATTCACATATGGATAATAAACTCAGATTATATTTTTCACAAGGTTGTGCTCCAGTTCTGATTTCATTATTGTCACACGCAGCTATCATCATTCAATTTCGACTGCGCTTACGCAGCATAAAAATGGTAACAAAATGAAAATGAAAGTGTTACCAACATATTGAGGATGGCTTGGCACAATGGGAGACCGATCAATTGAGGCGCATGACATTGTATAACGTCTCTCATTGAGTAATAAACCAATTGCAATTGGGATGAGGTATATAAACTCCAAGTCGCTTCAATTATGCCAACAGTTACCCGACAATTTGTGGAGGCATTCGCACGGAAGGAGTATCCAAACTATTCAGAGATGACAGCTAAGGTGAGGTTGCAGATCCTTGCTACTTTATAGGCTTAATATCAGAATTCGTTGATCAAATTTCAGTTGTTTGTCCTGCTGTCCCTGGCACTTCTCGCCACCGCCCAAGCGGAGTACAACTACAACGAGAAGGCAGCCACGGCGGTCAACTCACTGGAACACTCGGGGTCCAGTTCGGGTGAGGATTTCCTCAGCGACTACCACACTCCCAGCAACAACGCTCTGAACTCGGAGGCCACACCCGATGGCTACGACTATGCAACGCCTAGCCGGAACCAATTAGCTGCCGGCAGCCGCACCGCCAGTGTGCAGGCCTCGAATCTTCTCCAGAACGCGGCCAGTGCCGTCAGTGCCGCTAATGCTGCCAATGCGGATAACAACAATGTAGCGCCCGTCCTGCTGCCCTCGCCTCTGCCGGTGCTGCGCCAGCAGCAAGAGCCAGAGATCTTTCCGCCCGCCAGCTACAGCTTCAACTACGCCGTAAACGACGAGTCCACCGGCGACATCAAGGAGCACAGCGAGACTCGGGATGGCTATGTGGTCCGCGGCTTCTATAGTCTCATCGATCCAGATGGCTATAAGCGCACCGTGACCTACACGGCGGATGATGTGCACGGTTTCAATGCTGTGGTCAATCGAGTGCCTTACGCCTTAAAAACAGTTGTTGTCCCTGTGGCCCAGGTGGCCCAAGCTACTCCTCTAGTCGCCCTTGATGAGCGTGCCAAGTCTCAGAACATCCTGCGTTCCTCGGGAGCAACGCTCTTGGAGTCAAACTCTGGCTCCGGGTCAGGTGTGACATCGGGATCGGGTTCTGACTCCGGGTCCAGTTCGGCTTCGGGTTCGGGAGTAACCAACACTTTCGCGGAGGACAGCTACGCCAATGCTCCCAGGGGATTGGACTCCTCCGGCGGTCCCTACGCCTGAGTCCTGTTGCTCGGCTACGCGCTGGTTGTATATTCCCTCATCGTGCTTCATCTATTACTAGTTTTTTAATTACAAAAATAAAACACTATAAAAAATAACGTTGCCAAGTTTCGGGCTTAAATTAATTGTTTCAAGCTTGAAGAGCTTTTCACTGGCATTTTCAAAGAAGGTGAAGCCTTTTATTGTGGAAGAAGAGTTGACAACAAAAATTGCTTAACTATTTTTTCCCAACTCTCGTTAAAGGTTAAAGTTTTTCCAAACTGCGATAGAAAATGTTGCTGCCACTTCAGTGACATAACAAATAGTTTGTAAAAATTCGTGGATTATATGTACGAAGGGTATCTGTGTATCCAAAGGGCTAGTTTATGATAATGTAATATTAAATATAATGTTGTTCTTTTAACATCAGTGGCGCAGTAATATCTTTTGATAATTTTAAATAGCTTTTTATTTAAAATCTTGGGAAAATGTCCTATAAAATTATGCAATATCTCTGAGCTAATAACTTCGGAGTATATTTGTTTGTGTTCTTTTTGTGTAAAACTTTCAAGCTTTTGGACACATTCGAAAGAGTTTTTAAAACCCCTATATTCATTTGAATTTTGTTTATTTCGTTTTCATTTAATTGTTTAATTTGTACCATTTTTTTTCACTCAAAACCCTGTTATTTATAAAATAAAAAATTAGGGACTAATATCCTTAAATCCAGCTTTCGTTAATAATTTAAAATAATAATAAATCTGGCAACATTGTGGCTAAACCAAGCGTTAAGGTATTTCTCCAACAACATTTCCGACGCGCCCATTTAAGCCAAGTCTGTCAACTGCCGGCAAAGCGCGAAGACGTTTGTGATTATTCCGTTGCTCGGTGCTTACTTGTTTTTTGTTTTTGTTCATTTTGGCCCTGGCTCTTTGTTTATTTTTGTTTTGGGCTTCAAGTTGCGTTCCAAATCGCATTTACTGCCGCTCCGTCGAGGGCCTCCCCGTTTGAAATTCTGTGGGAGTATCGCCAATAAATAAAACGGAAAGCTATCTGGAAAAGAAACATTAAAGAAGTGACAGAAGGCACCGATTCGAGACGATCGAAATGGGATTGCAATGTCTTGAAAAAGCCTCATAGCAGACAGGCAATTGTTGAGCAATTGCGAATCGAAGTGAACTTCAGCAATTCGTGCCATACTCCGTACCAGGTACAGGTACCTGCGCACCTGAGCGTGTGCCCGAAGGTCAACCGCATCTTTACAAGCTTTCGCGTCTGCGTCACTGCCTGAAGAATGTGTTAATTCGGTATTTCGACAACCATCAGGCAGCCTATACAGCGACAACGGCTTGCCACCGGACGACCCGAGATTTGCATAAAAAAGTAAACAAACGCGGCCCATAAGAAGACTATGCCTCACAAAAGAGAGGAATAATCAAAACAAAATCGATTTCATATTACCAACGCTTTGGGGAAATGACGAGTATTCAAATTCACTAAAAACGCCTATGACATGTCAAGTAGGTTTATAACGTAATTCCCTAAAAGGGGGAATCTCCACAAATGAAGGTGTTCTGGTTTTAAAACGGATGTGTAATATTTAATATATTAAACTTTCTCGTTTGCAACCTAACAGAGTAAATATATAAAGTTGGATTTCCTTAAAAAAAGAATAAAAATTTGAAATTCCTAATATAGAATATGGGTTCTAATTTAAACCTTACATATTTCATCCAGCTAAGACAGTTTCTGATATAAAGTTCCTTAATTACTTTGTTTTCGAAATTACTTTTATATTTCCCATTAATTCCAATCAAAATTTTAGTCAATTATATTGTAATTCTTATGAAAAAGATTATGTTTTAAACATTTTGAAAAAGTAGTTTCCATAAACCAACTATTTATATAAATATATACATACATATGTCGAAACAATAGAAAATGGCTCCTAAAATAAAACGTATCTACATACATATGTTTGCTTGCATGCGAACTAAGTGGGTTAGGATTAAAGTTTTGGCTCAGGAAGGCTGTCTACATGTGAGATTATTGAATACAAATCATTATAACTTGCACACAGTGCTCTGAAGGGTTCATGCAATTCAAAGGAGGTTCTACAATGGTCTAGTATTCCTACTCGGAACGTGGAAGTTGAGCTGACCTAACAAGTCAGTACTTTTCACGTCACCGTACATAAGGTTATAAATAAAAGTAATGCCGAGCATAGTTCTACGATTGGCTAAGGAGGGTAAGCTAATTAGGAGAAGTGTACTGTAATAGGAGGGTAGTCTTTGTTCAGCATCCCAGTTTAAACCGCGTAAACCGAAAAACAAAATAATATTCTTGTGAGTTATATACATTTTTTATTATTATTTTTTTCTTATTAGATTCCTTCAAAATGATTGGAATGCGACAGTATCGAAAACGCGTAGAGCTGATCCTGATGATCTTCATCGGCCTCGCCTGGGGCATTCTCCTATCGGAGTTAATGCCGCGTATCCGCTGGCACGGAGCATTGCGGCACAACCAGGGCATAGATGAAGGTTCCACCCTTCGTCTGTTACCCAGCAGTTCCAGCAGCTTATATTCAACTTCTTTGCCCCTGAGTTCATCATCGATGACCACTTCTACCATAACCACTGAATACTCTGTAACTTCTGCCGATCGCCTCTTCAATGAAACTCGAATCCTGTGCCTGGTGCTGACCAGCCCCAAGACTCATCAAAGTCGAGCCGTTCACATCCAGCGAACCTGGGGCAGACGCTGTCACAAGCTAATCTTCATGAGTACCAAAGAGGACAAGGAGCTGGGTGCTGTGGCGCTGAATGTGCGGGAGGGCTATTCGAACCTGTGGGGTAAAACGCGGGCCTCCCTGCAATATGTTTACCAGCATAACTTCGGGAACTATGATTGGTTTCTTAAGGCCGACGATGACACGTAAGTTGGAATGAGGTAAAGAAAGTAATATATAAATACCATATCTTTCCATATTATTAGCTATGTGATAATGGAGAACCTTCGAGCCTTTCTATACGCCCACAGCCCCAAGTCACTAGTTTATTTTGGTAGCAAGTTACGCCAGGATGTGAAAAAGGTATATGTTTCTCTTAAAAGATTAAATTAAATAATAATATTTTCGGCTTTATAGGTTAACATGTCGGGCGGAGGGGGACATGTTCTGAGCAAGGCGGCCCTGCAGAAGTTTATGAATGCCGCCTTTGATAACAGCAGCATTTGCAGCAACCTGAACATTGGATATGAGGATGTGGAGCTAGGACGTTGCATGCAGTCAGTGGGCGTGGTGGCAGGGGATTCCCACGATGAGCACGGGCTAAACCGCTTCATACCCCTATCACCTCTACACTGGGACAAGGACCACCGCAACTCTACTACTTCAAAGGTAAGATTTACCAAAAAAAACTATTAGCGGAACAATGCTAATGTTTACGTTTTTTAAACAGGACACCAGCGATTGTTGCTCCAACACGGCCATCTCTTTTCGCTCTAACAATGCCAAGGAGTTCTACGTTCTTGAATATATAATTTATAACCTAAAGTCTTTTGGCATCAACAAGGATCAGGAGTATGGGCTGCCGAAAAAGTCATTTTTGGATGGCTTAGGAACTAGGCTCAGTTCATAGTCTGTTCCAAGAAAAATGAAGCCTGAAAAAAATTCCACAAAAGCAAAATATGTATAAATCAAAGGCAAAGTATAAATCGCAATCAGATAAATGATTTACTATTGAAGTGACTTCCACAAACAATGCCAAAGAGTGCGACCAAGTTATCATTATTAATATATTTTAATTAAGATACTAAATGTGTTAATATTTATGTACATTAATATAAAAAGAAGGTATTAAATTTCATTATTTTAAGAGATATATGTAGCTAGTATACATCAGACCCCTTCATCGCGAGCCTCTTGACGGAGGATGTCCAGCAATGAGTCCATAAGGTCGCGCTTCATACAAAATTGTTTCCAGAAAGTGCATTTCATAAGGTGAAACATTGTGCACCGAAATTGAATATGTGGAAACACACTGTATTCCCTGAAAAATATATTTGTTTATTGATAATAACATCAATATTTATATACTAAATAATTAAAGCTTTCATTTCAAACTCAATTAAATATACACTCAATCGCATATCTTTGCGTACACCCCAAAAAATTTTCAAATTCAAAGTTGAAACCCATATAGTTCAGCTAATAATTAACATTTTGGACCAATTCTTTTTTCAAACAAAATTTTATTTCGTTGTCTTCAATGACGTATTTTTTAAAAAAATTTTGAAACAAACATGAATATTTTATGTTTAATTTTTAACATAACTCTATGAAATAAGGCACTCGCAAAAGTCTGCGTACAGCTGAACAAAAACTATTTTAATCTTAACTTATACTTGTTTTAGTACCTAGTTGGGTATCCTTTTTGGTTTAAAACCTCCCTTAGGCGTCTCGGCATAGAATCCACAAGATTTTTGGTCTCCTCTGCTGTAATTTTGCCCCATTCATCCATAATTACATCCTTGAGCATTTTTTTTTATGTAATTTTATGTTTACGGATCTTCCGCTCTAGGAGATCCCACAAATGCTCTATTGGGTTGAGATCTGGACTCTGTGGAGGCGTTCGTAGCTGATTTTTGACTTTTAATAGAAGATAAAGCTTCGTATTATGTGCCGTATGCTTGGGGTCATTGTCTTGCTGGAACCAATAATCATCAGGCCCAATTTTTCAGCACTTTTTCCAAAATTCTCTATCAAAATGTTTATATAGGCACTTTGGTCCATAATACCCTCAATAAATACCAAATTTCCGACGCCGCTTGCTGCCATACACCCCCACACCATAATGCCGCCAAAATGCCAAAATTAAAATTAGCTGTAATCGCTCCATTTCGAATTCCAGGATATTTCTAACTGCTGTACGCAGACTTTTGCGTATGCACTTTTTCATAGTTATGTTTAAAATTAAAAATAAAATGTTAATATTTATTTTATAATTCTTAAAATAAAATGTTAATATTTATTTTATAATTCTTAAAATAATTCATCATTGAAGGCAATGTTATATAATTTTGTTAGAAAAAAGAATTGGACCAAAATGTTAATTACACAGGTCTACAAAAATTGACCTTACAAAAGTACGGTGAATAAAACCTTCAGATTGTGAAAGATCTCGGTCTGTATATTGCTAGTTCAAAAATCAAAAAAATTTCTCACGTACCAATTTTGAGGAAATCGCCCTCAAAGTACCAAAAATGACCTATTTTGGCACTTTTCAAACGCTAATAACACAGAAACCGCGCGTGTACCAAAGTTGAATTTGGACTTAAATGAAAGGCCAATCTTTCCCCTTTCAGATTTCAGATGGGTCCTGATTTTAGGACGTCAGGTTCAGGAGCTATATCGCTTTTTCTGAACTGATTTTTGAGCCCTTTTTTTGCTATGTTGTAGCCCTGAAACTATAACAAATTTATTGGGAGTTACATCTGAGTCATCACATTTTGTACTGAGTTCCAGGGCTACAACATAGCAAAAAAATGGCTCAAAAGTTAGTTCAGAAAATGCGACATAGCTCCTGAACCTGACGTCCTAAAATCAGGACCCATCTGAAATCTGAAAGGGGAAAGATTGGCCTTTCATTTAAGTCCAAATTCAACTTTGGTACACGCGCGGTTTCTGTGTTATTAGCGTTTGAAAAGTGCCAAAATAGGTCATTTTTGGTACTTTGAGGGCGATTTCCTCAAAATTGGTACGTGAGAAATTTTTTTGATTTTTGAACTAGCAATATACAGACCGAGATCTTTCACAATCTGAAGGTTTTATTCACCGTACTTTTTCTTGTTGACCTGTGTTATTAGCTGAACTATATGGGTTTAAAGTTTGAATTTGAAAATTTTTTGGGGTGTACGCAGAGATATGCGGTTGAGTGTAGAAATATAAAAAGTAATTTCAGGAATGAAGTTTTCCTAGAAATGAAAAGAAGGAAAGACTGCAGATATTGGTTTGAAATATATGTATAAATTTTATATGATATGATGCAATAAAAATGGCTTACCTTTTTGCATGAATGAACCAGATATGTATACAGCCAAAATTCATTATTGTCCTCAGGTATTAGAAAGTACTGCAGAGCAAGCGAGAAGAATCGATGGCGTCCAAATAGGTCTCTGGAATCGCCGACCGTCACATTTAGTATGTTCATGCATCTGCCCATTTCCAAGTCCTCGGTGCCGATGTCCCCGGGCTCGCAACGCGTGTTCTCTGCTGTCGCATCAACCAACAGCTCCACTGCCTTTCTGCTCAGGACATAGCCCGCTCCTCCGGACATATATATTTGCGAAGCCAAGTTGAATGATGATCCAAAGTAAATGGGAGTGTCAGGAGAGTAGGGCCGGAGCATATACCGCAAGTTCTCCATTATGGCATAGGTGTCGTCATCGGCCTTGTAGAACCAGTCAACCTCATGGCCATAATGTCTGTAGGCATGCCGGAAGGCGGCCTTCGTCTTACCCCAAAGCGTGCTGCGTGCATCACTGACATTCAGGCCCACTGTCTCCGCTCCTGCCAGGCCGGTCAACTTGGATTTGCTGTAGTAGACCACCCGGTTGCAGTGCCGCCCCCAGGTCTCGCTGATAGCCTTCACACCCTTCATGTATCCCTTGGGCCAGGTTATAATCAGGCACAATATCCTCACGGACCGAAACATTTGCCGGGCTACAAGGTTGTTGAGCGGTCTTGGGGCTATGTTCATAGACTTTAGTTCTGGGAAGGCATTCACATAACCGTATGGTCTCAGGTGATAGAGAACAAACTCCAGAATTTCCATTTGACTTGTCGTCACATAGGGGAACAGGACAGCTCGACCAAAGCAACTGTTCCAACTCTACAATAATTAAAATTTGTTGTTAATATTAACTTAATGATTGACCATTGAATCAGTGCACCTGATTTCCGTAGACAGATCGAAAGACGCAAGGCCACAGCCAAAACGATTGGCGCTGAGTAAAGGGTACAAGCACATCCGGAACGTTGAAGGCCAGTAGGGCATCGCTGAGACCCGGTTGCATTCTTCCGAGGCACTCATTAAGGGAAAAGTTGTCGTGCAGGCAATCCCTAGTGCAGAGCTGTTCCAGTGCCTCGCGACTAAATATGTAGTCGGTGCTCGGAACCTGACCCACATGGGCGTATAAGAAAAGGGAATGCAGGGAACTAAAGTAGATGGCACGGTTGGGTGGATAGTTGGCCAGCAGTTGACGTAGGTTCTCTACAATCACAAAGGAGTCCAGATAGACAACCAATAGCCAGTCGAGATCAAGGCGAAACTCCTTGTAGATACAGCGGTAGGCCTCCGTTATCGGGATCTCCCAGCGATTGATGGTGGTGAAGTGATTGCAGCGTCGACCCCAAGTACTGCGAATGTGCTCCAACTTCCGGGGACCGCGCATATAGTCCGACTCATCCAGATAAACCAGGCAATGTACACGTACCTGCTGCCGAAGGAGCATCGCTATACGATCTTCATTCCAACGCTGACTCCGTAATCCCACGTTAAAGTCATTTATTTTCTCATTGTATGGCTTGAAAATATAGTCGTTGAGTTTATCACAGGCAGTGCTCTTGTAGAATATTAATTCCTCGAGTAAAACTAACCAAATCAAGGTTGAAAGGATTAATGGCCAGAAAAACCCCTTCATCAGGCTTTTTGTAACGTACATGGGATATTACGTAATTTTTATATAGAATTGCAGTTCTGTCAGTTAAAAACAAAAATACGTTTCAAATGTTCCTGAGTTACTTTTCATCATTTAACGTATTATATTAAATCAGTATTAAAAATTTTGCAATAAAGACATTACTCAAATTACAAATATGGGCTAATCCTGGGGTCGCAAACGTACGCAATTAGTCCAAACAAGATGGACATACAGTCGGGTGTCCCGACAATAGAATACCATGTACCATTCCAAAGCGCGTCCCAAATTATATAAAAGAAAGAGAATAAGAATAAAAAACTGAGACAAATTTACATATAATGCAAATGTCTTTGCATTCAAGTGCAAAGTCGATAGCTCAGTGGGTAAAGCTGCACTTACATTTTTGTAAGCAATTGGCCTGTGTTCAAATCTACCGCAGGCATAAGGAATTTTTTCATTTTCAAAACATCAAGTATAGTTCTTTGCTTGCATTTTTTTATTTCGTAGTATTAAATACTGTAATTATTTTAATTTACTGAAAAAAATATATATATTTGCTAAGAATAAAAAAGTTTTCACTCGTCGTCGACGGGATTCGAACCCGTGACAACTAAAATTTCAAAAAGACTTCAGCTTCATAGTAATGTGAACATAACTAGAATGTTTAATGAACGTTTTGATTTATTTGGAGCCCTCTGCCTAGGCTGCCTCTTGTACACGTAATGTGTATAAAGTATATCTCCGCTATTTATGGCTATTTATGACGATCGCAATGAAACTTGGACAATCTGTGTATTTTGATAAAATACATTAAACTTTTTAATATGGTTTACATAACTTTATAAATTTATGAGCTATACGTTTTTTTTAACAGCTCCTTCAAAAAGGGGAGCAGCAAATATTTAAAACAAACTTGATCTGCGTGCAGATATATAGTAAGAAGTCTAAATCCAAAGTTTGGTGTCTCTAGCTCTTATAGTCTCTGAGATCTAGGCGTTCATACAGACAGACAGACAGACAGACAGACGGACGGACGGACAGACGGACATGGCTATATCGACTCCTTTAGTGGTCCTGACCAATATATAGGTAACTTTTGGGGGTCTGCCACGCCTCCTTTTGCCTGTTACAGAAAATCGCACTCGCACAAAACTATAATACCTTTGTACCTTTGGTACATGGTATAAAAATTAAAGAAAAAACATTTTCTTAAACTTTTTTTTTGTTTCCGATAGCTTTGGTAAGTTCTTTTCTTAGTGTAAATTATGGTTCTAATGGATTTTTAATTTTCATAATATTGGCAAAAAACATGCGGTCGCGAACGTAATCGAAATGGAAGTCGGAAGTCTAGCAAAATCAAAAAATCTGCGAATGCAATAACTTTACTACTGTGGGCAAAAAGTAAGGTGAATTTGTTTGTAACTTTAAACTAAATTAATTTAACTTTAAATTAAAAATTCAACTTACTTTTTGCCCACAGTAGTACTTTTAAAATAGAGGCATGTAGCTTTCTATCGAGTCTATTCCCAATTAAATATTTCCATTAGTTTTTATACCCGCTACCCATAGGGTAAAAGGGTATTATAACTTTGTGCCGGCAGGAAATGTATGTAACAGGTAGAAGGAGGCATCTCCGACCCTATAAAGTATACATATATATTCGTGATCAGGATCAACAGCCGAGTCGATCTAGCAATGTCCGTCTGTCCGTTTCTACGCAAGCTAGTCCCTCAGTTTTAAAGCTATCTGAACGAAACTTTGCAGTTGGTCTTCTATATACTCTCACTCGTGCCGGAACGAGCCGGATCGGACGACTATATCATATAGCTACCATAGGAACAATCGGAAAATTTTTAGAAAAAAAATTTTAACTTTGTCAGTTTTCAACATATTATCATCAAAGTTGAGATTTAGCCGTTCTTTATTATTCCTGAATTTCGGGTTTAATTTCATGAAAATCGGTCGACTATATCCTATAGCTTCCATAGGAACAATCACGAAAATAAAAAAAACCCTAACTTAGCCGTTTTTCGAACCATTTTCATCAAATTTGAGATTTGGCAACAAATTAAAACAATAATAATTGCAGATTTTCGGGTTTAATTTTTGTTTAAATTCTGCAAGGGTATACAAAATTCGGTGAGCCAAAGTTAGCTTCCTTTCTTGTTTTAATCTGATATAAATGTTCAAGAAAACTGGCCGAAAAAATTTGAACCGTAAAAACCGAAAATTCCGAAATAATAAAAAATGGTCAAATGTCAAATTCCATAAAAATATCTTGAAAACTGGCACAGTTTTAATTACAGAAATGCAGATGCAGATACAGATATTTGGCAGTGCGATAGTTATTATGGGTTCAGTCCAATCTGATAACTAACCGGCTCTATTTCCATTGGCTCTCACCTAACATTTAGAGTTTGCGATCGTTTGAATCGAGTATCTTGGAAACTTAACAGTTTAAAGATACTTCCTCCCTATTAAGATACATTCACGAGGAAGGCTGGCGGTTGGTCAGCACTACGAAGATTGATATACACTGCCGCTCACTTAAATAGCCCACCCAAATTGTTCACACTAAAAACCGAATAACTCATAAATTAACAACGTAAATATTATAATTAATAAAAAAATAAAACGATATCGAAAAAGACTGCGTGGAATCGAACCCTGGACGCCTCGATCGAAGCCTTAATTAACAAAGCTGTGGATTTGCGTAAACAAGCATCGTGCATCGCGCTCTTTCCCCTCCCACACAAGCTGTAGTTCAAACTGTGGCCGCTTTATGGCGTTTTCGGTCTAATGACCCCATTGAACTATTCTTTAAAATTTTTAAAATATTATTGATCAGCTTCAATAGAAAAATCGTTCTAGGAATTGCAAAAATGAAAAATCATATCTTTGCCAAAAATAAAGCGAATTTTAATTCGAAAAACTTTGCGGTGTTCCTTATTTTTAGCTTAACAAACCATAAAAAAATTAACAATTTAAGAAAACAAAAGTCTAAGGCATCGAACTTGACGGAACCGCTTCTTCCATAATTTTTATACCCTTGCAGGGTATTATAGCTTCAGTCAGAAGTTTGCAACGCAGTGAAGGAGACATCTCCGAGCCTATAAAGTGTATATATTCTTGATCAGGATCAGCCGAGTCGATCTAGCCATGTCCGTCCGTCCGTCTGTTCGATTATACGCAAACTAGTCCCTTAGTTTTAAAGCTATCTGAATGAAACTTTGTAGTTGGTCTTCTTTATACTCTCACTCGTACATAAGTCGGAACGGACCGGATCGGACGACTATTTCATATAGCTCCCATAGGAACAATCGGAAAAATCTTTAAAAAAAAAATTATAATTGTCCGTTTTAAACCAATTTTCACCAAATTTGATATTTGGCCATTAAATATTATTTCAGAATTTCGCTTTTAATTTCATGAAAATCGGACATCTATATCCTATAGCTGCCATAGGAACAATCGGGGAATTACAAAAAAATCATTCCTCCACTGTTTCTCAACTTATCTTGATCAAATTTGAGATTTGTCAACTTTGTATTATTCCTGAATTTCGGTTTTAATTTTATGAAAATCGGACGACTATATCTTATCACTGGAGTGGCTGCTAGCACTTTTTCCACGCACGCCGCTAAGTTGGCAACACTTTTTATTATTTCAGAATTTTGCTTTTAATTTTTATACCCTTGCAGGGTATTATAATTTCAGTCAGAAGTTTGCAACGCAGTGAAGGAGGCATCTCCGACCCTATAAAGTATATATATTCTTGATCAGGATCAACAGCCGAGTCGATCTAGCCATGTCCGTCTGTTTATTTAATGTTTTTGTTTAATTTTAGTTTAATTTAACTAAAAACTTCTTTGGAATAATTCACAATAAAAAAATGAAAAACAAAAGACTTAGGCAACGAATTTGACTGCGGAACCAATAACTAACAGCTTGAGCTAATCAAAAAAACTAATTCAATTAAGAACAAGAAAGGAAGCTAACTTCGGCTCACCGAAGATTGTATACCCTTGCGGACTCGTTACTTACAAGGTGACCAGCAGTCAGGACAAGGTCTGGGGCAATCAGAGAACCCACACCGAAGCATTTGTTGTTGTTAAACAACGCCGTGACCCAAGTGAATTGCCCTCTTTCAGGCACTAAACCATTAAACATTATAAACGTCCAGGCCTTATGGGTAACTTGTTCCGCACAGTTCACCAGGATGACCGACAGCAGACACGCCTAACTGAGAACATAAAGGAAATCGGTTTCAAAATATATTTCGAGCATCCAGAAGTACTTGTCCCGGAGCTTACCACAGGGTCATCGCGGAAAAGGACGCAGCCTAAAAACAAAAACCCCAGCGGCCAGTGTCGAATCATCTTGTTAACAACAATAATATTAAAATCGTGAAACGCCGGATCATTACTTATACGGCGTAACAGCAGGTCCCATCTTCTGAATTAAAAATTTATTCTAATAAAAACTAAAACAAGAAAGGAAGCTAACTTCGGCTCACCGAAGTTTGTATACCCTTGCTGAGTTTAAACAAAAAATTAAAAACGAAATTCTGAAATAATAATTTGTTGCCAAATCTCAAATTTGATGGCAATGGTTTGAAACACGGCTAAGCTATGGTTTTTTTTTATTTTCCTGATTGTTCCTATGGAAGCTATAGGATATAGTCAGCCGATTATCATGAAATTAAAATCAAAATTCAGAAATACTAAAATATGGCTAAATATCAAATTGGGTGAAAATATGTTGAAATCTGACAAAGTTATGGTTTTTATACCATGTACCAAATGTACACAGGTATTATAGTTTTGTGCGAGTGCGATTTTCTGTAACAGGCAGAAGGAGGCGTGGCAGACCCCCAAAAGTTACCTAAATATTTGTCAGGACCACTAAAGGAGTCGATATAGCCATGTCCGTCTGTCCGTCCGTCTGTCCGTCCGTCCGTCCGTCTGTCTGTCCGTCTGTCTGTATGAACGCCTAGATCTCAGAGACTATAAGAGCTAGAGACACCAAACTTTGGATTTAGACTTCTTATATCTGCACGCAGATCAAGTTTGTTTTAAATTTTTGCTGCTCCCCTTTTTGGAGGAGCTATTTGAAAAAAACGTATAGCTCCTAAATTTATAAAGTTATGTTAACCATATTAAAAAGTGTAATGTATTTTATCAAAATACACAGATTGTCAAAATTTTATTGCGATCGTGCTATAAATAGCGGAGATACAGGCTTTTTACTTTATACTCATTACGTGTACAAGAGGCAGCCTAGGCAGAGGGGCTCCAAATAAATCAAAACGTTCATTAAACATTCTAGTTATGTTCACATTATTATGAAAATAAGATTGCTTTTCTTTAATTGGGTGGTGGTGCAGCTGGCTAAGCTGAAGTCTTTTTGAAATGTTAGATGTCACGGGTTCGAATCCCATCGGCGACGAGAGAAAAGTTTTTTATTTTAAGCAATTTTTTTTTATTTTTTTAATTTTTCCAGTAAATCAAAATAATTACAGTATTTAATACTACGAAATAAAAAAATGCAAGCAAAGAACTATACTTAATGTTTTGAAAATGAAAAAATTTCTTATGCCTGCGGTAGATTTGAACACAGGCCAATTGCTTACAAAAATGTAAGTGCAGCTTTACCCACTAAGCTATCGACTTTGCTCCAGAATGGAAAGACATTTGCATTATATGTAAATTTGTCTCAGTTTTTTATTCTTATTCTCTTTCTTTTATATAATTTTTGGACACGCCTTGTAATGATACATGGTATTCTACTGTCGGGACACCCGACTGTATGTCCATCTTGTTTCTTTTATTTTCCTGATTGTTCCTATGGAAGCTATAGGGTATAGTCAGCCGATTTTCATGAAATTAAAATCGAAATTCAGAAATACTAAAATATGGCTAAATATCAAATTTGGTGAAAATATGTTAAAATCTGACAAAGTTATGGTTTTTTCTTTTATTTTCCTGATTGTTCCTATGGAAGCTATAGGATATAGTCAGCCGATTTTCATGAAATTAAAACCGAAATTCGAAAATAATACTAAATGAGCAAATATCAAATTTGGTGAAAATTGGTTGAAAAGTGACAAAGTAATTTTTTTTTGAAAATTTTTCGGATTGTTCCTCTGGCAGCTATATGATATAGTCGTCAGATCCGGTCCGTTCCGACATATGTTCGAGTGAGAGTATATAGAAGCCTAACTGCAAAGTTTCATTCAGATAGCTTTAAAACTGAGGGACTAGTTTGCGTATAATCGGACAGACGGACGGACGGACAGACGGACAGACGGACAGACGGACGGACAGACGGACGGACAGACGGACATGGCTAGATCGACTCGGCTGTTGATCCTGATCAAGAATATACTTTATAGGGTCGGAGATGCCTCCTTCACTGCGTTGCAAACTTTTGACTGAAACTAATATACCCTGCAAGGGTATAAATATACATCAATGTGTACATTAGCCACATACTTCATACGACCCAAAATATATTATACATTCCACAATTACTTGTGGTTATATTTTATAAATCAAGAACATTTCTTTACGATAAAAATGATGTCTTCATATCAAAAAATATTAATTAATCATTTCTACTAATAACGCACGCTGCTTTAATTACACGGCTTGTATTTTTACTTGTTGGTAGTTATGAATGTATTAAATATTCTTACATAAATAAATACTCTTACTATATACTGTCTCGATTGACCATAAAACCGTGGGATACCAAGCAGATTTTTCATTCTGCTTTTCGGGACTCATCGTCACTACGTGGACTTTATATGTACTATGAGCTGAATACCTTTAATATTTCCTAAGTGATAACCACAACCTACTAAAACTATTGTCGAATAAAACTTCCAAAATACTAATTATATCTACGGAACATTGCATTGCATTAAACAATTACCCTTGAAAAGTATTATAATTTTATTTTCCTTAAAACAAATTTTGAAAAACATTTCACTTTTCCCAAACTAACTGATTTGAAAAGCTTGCTTAAATATACATACACATTACCTACGATATGATATATTTCAAAAACAAGGAAAGTCCGAATTCAATTTTGTACCAATAATTAAATAATAATAAAATTTGTATTTAGAATAGAATTTTATTTTGAAAATATAATTTGTTTACGTTAATCATTAAGTCAAACATAAAGAGGACAAGGTTATAAATATAACAGAAAAATCTCATTTAATTATTTTTGCTTTATTCAACTACAGATTTTGCTTTCAATTGCCTTTCAATCCAGTCCTTAAACATGGCCACATTTGTGTAGGTGGCCGGGACACCTTCTTGCCCGCACTCAATGCCCCAGTTGACGATGCCCACTTGTTCGTAGCGAATCGAATTATCTTCGAAAGCACAGAACAGTGCAAATCCGCCGTCGCCCACGCAAGCATCCTTATTGAGCTCGCCGCCGGCACAAATTAAACTTTGATCCAGAGTGAAAGTGGGTCCCATTTTGGTTTTTCTTAACTGTGTCTGGCAGGTTGAACTGTTTACCATTGGCAGCTCAATTATCTTCAAAATGTCCGAGCGACGCATCTCAGAGTACGAACTTCTTCCCCAACCGGCAACTTTGCAGCGTTTTCCTTCCAAGGATTTTATCTCCTGGGGCAAGCAGATGGGATGAATATGCTCTTGGATTTGGAACGGTGTATACAAAAAGAGCAGAGCCAAGTTATTGGCTCCAGTGGAGTAGTCAAACCATGGATGGCGCACTAGCTTTTTCACGCCGCGCTCCTCATGGGGGAACCGTTCCCTAACGTGGGACAGGTCCCAATCTCCAGCTCTGACCACAATATCGTCCTCAAATGTTTTGTTCAGCAAGTGAGCAGCAGTGAGCACAACTCCTGGGGCAATTAGAGTACCGCCACCTATGTATTGGCCAATAACGAAGATAACGACTGTCCAGGGGAATTCCCCCATTCTCGCCTGTCCTGCATACGACTGCATGTTCGTGTCAAGGCCATTACTATTGCTCAGGCCGCACTGGTTAGCTTCGCTTTCAGGATTATCCGTTTTAGGCTTCTGCATATACATACATATGAAGAAATTCAGAAATATTTGCTTTAATAAATCGCACTTCGCTTACCCTTTTAACACAGCAAACGTTAGGTGACATACATCCATCTCGGTAAATGAAGTTACTCGATTCTACTTCGCAACGGTCCTTATGAACGCACTTCTCCGATTCATTACAGGCTTTACCCAAAAGGACGCAGCCCAGGAGAAGAGCTCCTATGATCCACTGACGTGCCATTATCAGCCTAAGACGATAATCTTGAAGTGACTGAAGCAGTGCCTGGTTTCGCCGCATTTATACCAGCGGCCACCACACATACCATGACAGCAGGTGAAATGATATCACTTGCTGGTCGTAGTGATCTGTGATGTACACACTCAGACCAGCTTATCAATATAATATTCCGAGAATTTTTATTAAATTCGGTCATCATAAAAGATGACACCAGAAAAGCGTATAAATCATTCTCATTAGGCAAAATTATTTTTTTTTTTTGCAAAAATTTCAACAGTACGATATTAATATTTTTCTTGGAAATTCGAATTTTGTTATTGTTAACACTCGATTTTAATTAAGCGTTGCAGTCCGGTAATTACTGCCTTATTAGTGGTAATATTTACATTTAAAATCAATTGAAAATATGTTTAAAAACCATAAAGCTTAAATTTTTAATCTATTAATTTCCAGATCGATCCGTTCAGCAAGTGAGCAGTACTCACTGCTGCTGGGGCAACTAGAGAGCCGCCACCTATGTATTGGCCATTAACGAAGAGAACGACTGTCCAAGGGAATTCGCCAGACTTGGCCTTATCATCAGAGACAGACTTGTTCCGATCAAGTCCATTCGAATTGCTCAAGCCGCACGGATTTAGATTATTTTCAATTAAAGAATGGTAATCTTTATTACTGATGGTCTTGTCCTGGACTCCTTTATCAGTTATCTGCTCAACATTTGACGTCGAATTCGTCCCATTTGGTTGCTATTATGCGCGTGATAAACGATATTGGTGAGAACATTCAAACAACACTTCATCTGAGCAAAGGTCCACAGGAACGCACAGTTTTGGCGCAGTGCTGGCTTTGACCAAAAGAATGCACCCGAAGATAAGAGCTGCAATGATCCGCTGTTGTGCCATTACCTCTTGTTTTCCCTAGAGAAGAATTCTTAATGAGTGAATCTGAATTTATACACTCCAGCCTATACGTTGGCAATAGGCAAAGCAGGTAATATATAAGTGAAATTTAAAAAGTGTTTTTCCATTTCTGTTTATTCGTGGAACAAAAAAATAAAATGAAGCTTTACCTTAACCTTCTTAACCTATTAAAAATCATTTAATAAATATATGCTCCTGCTTCATAGCTTTTTATATTTTTGATAACAGCGAATATGTGCCAATCTAGCCAAACTTAAACCAGAAAATAATATTATAAACCCATTAAATCCATCGGGCTCCTTAGGTAAATACGCATACTACTGTCAAGGCCTACAGCTTTAATAATTTTCGTAGTTATGTGTTTTAATACTAGTAGAAATATACTTTCACGAGTTATCATCAAACCACTAGATACCTAATTATTCGACATATGTATGTATAGCACTTACATATCTGACCATCGTGAGCAAATTTCAGTCAGAATTGAAGGAGACTTCTCCGACCCTATAATATGATATGGGATCAACAGCCAAGTCGATCTAGCCATGTCCTTTGCAACTTTGCAGTTAGTCTTCTTATACTCTCACTGGTATACATATATGTCGGAACGACATATAACTTTGTAAGTTTTTTGTTTTTTTTTGTTTTTTCGCGCGGGGTCCCACGCCCACCTCCCGCCCAAACGTTCTGGATAGACGCGAGAGAAGAAATAATAGAATAGGACGAGGAAAAAATTAGGATACACTACGAGCAAGTTCTACCAACAGTACAGTTTTAAGTTTTTGAAGGCTTTTAATGCCTTCAATACTACTAAAAAGGCGATTGTAATCAGTACGGGGAACATGCAAATTTGCAAATTGAGCTGGCCTAGCAAGTAGGGGCTCTCCACATCCCCGTTAATAAGTTTATGTAGAAAGACGACGCCAAGCATCGTCCTACGGTTAGCTAAAGAAGGTAAATTAAGTAGGAGAAGTCTACTAGAGTAAGACGGTAATCTCAGGTTGGCATCCCAGGGTAGGCCACGGAGGGCGAAAAGCAAAAAGTTTCTTTGGACTGATTCGATGCGGCGACTATGGACTCCGAATTGAGGAGTCCAGACGCACGAACCAAAATGTCATCAGTTTGCACTTAGAGTTGTTGAGATGTAAATCGTTAGCATGACACCATGCTTGGAAAAGAAGATCACTAGGAAAACCCATTGAATCAAGTTTCCTAACCAGAAGAGAATGATTAACCGAGTCGAATGCTTTACTAAAGTCCGTCTAAATAACGCCGGTTTGAGAGTTTTGTTGGAAGCCCCTAATAACGAAAGAGGTTAGTTCCAGAAGATTGGTCGTGGTTGATCTTCGCCTCATAAAACCATGCTGACATGGAGAAATGACGGATCTACAAAGATGTTTCAAGTGAGGAGTGATTACATTCTCGAAAAGTTTGGGGATTGCCGATAATTTAGAGATACCCCTATAGTTACTGGCCACCGTTTTGCTACCTTTTTTGTGGAGAGGAATAACAAATGATTCCCTCCAAATAAGGGGAAATTCTGAGGATTCTAAAGATAAGGTAACAATTTAAGAAGGGGGTTACACAGCGCCTCAAAGCAATACCTAAGCACAGAGCCTGGTATTCCATCGGGACCGGCGAATATACTGGCTTAACTCGTTTAAGATCATTAATAAGTGATCTTTCGTTTAAAATAGGACTGAAGATTAAGTACGAACTGGGTATAGCTGGAGAAAATGTATGATTTGAAGATGTCGAGGGAGAATATGTAGTTTTAAAAAACTCAGCGAAGAGATTGGCTATTTCTTGATCAGAATTTACAGTGGTATTGTTAAATGACAGAGAGGGAGGGTACAACGTGAGTTTACGTTTAGAGTTATCAAAGTTATAAAACTGTTTAGGGTCCTGCGTGAACTGGACCTTGCAACGAGTCAAATAATGTTTGTAACACTGAGCGTTAAGCACGGTAAAGCTAAATCGAGCACTAAGGTAAGCCGTTCTTGAACCAGTGAGATTATATTTATTATAAAACCTAGATTTTACGTTTTTTAAACGTATCAGCTTTTTGGTAAACCAAAGTGGTTTATTAGAGGCCGACGGATAGGCTTCAGGAACACATAAGGAGAAGAATGAGTTCATGGCACTATAAAAGATATCAACGGCTGTTGCCATGTCAGAACTCATGTAAAGATTAGGCCAATCAAATTCTGCTATTAAAGTGTTTAGCCTCTGATAGTTAGCCTTACGGAAACAGCGGACTCTGTTTAAACTACTACCAGATGTTGTTGCTAAAACTCTCCCAGTGTCGAAAGTAGGATGATAAGGATCTTCAGATTGCGTCATTGGAGGAACTCTAATAAGGTTTACGCCTGCAGGATCGGAGACAAAGCATAGATCCAGTAAGCGGTTTAAAGAATTAAATTAAGCCATTTAAGAGGTTATGCTGCGCCTCTGTATAAAGGACATTTGACCCACCATCAGAAGACCAGTGAGCTCCAGGTATGAAGTCACCCAAAGTCACTAATTGGTCCCTATCAGAAAGCCTATTGGAAACTGCCTGAATTGCCGATAGGTGTTTCAAAGATCTTTCCGCTGGCTTGGCCAATCGGAATATTGGAAGTCGGCATTTTAAATTGTAAAACAAGAAAGGAAGCTAACTTCGGCTCACCGAAGTTTGTATACCCTTGCTGAGTTTAAACAAAAAATTAAAAACGAAATTCTGAAATAATAATTTGTTGCCAAATCTCAAATTTGATGGCAATGGTTTGAAACACGGCTAAGCTATGGTTTTTTTTATTTTCCTGATTGTTCCTATGGAAGCTATAGGATATAGTCAGCCGATTTTCATGAAATTAAAATCAAAATTCAGAAATACTAAAATATGGCTAAATATCAAATTTGGTGAAAATATGTTGAAATCTGACAAAGTTATGGTTTTTATACCATGTACCAAAGGTACAAAGGTATTATAGTTTTGTGCGAGTGCGATTTTCTGTAACAGGCAGAAGGAGGCGTGGCAGACCCCCAAAAGTTACCTAAATATTGGTCAGGACCACTAAAGGAGTCGATATAGCCATGTCCGTCTGTCCGTCCGTCCGTCCGTCTGTCCGTCTGTCCGTCTGTCTGTATGAACGCCTAGATCTCAGAGACTATAAGAGCTAGAGACACCAAACTTTGGATTTAGACTTCTTATATCTGCACGCAGATCAAGTTTGTTTTAAATTTTTACTGCTCCCTTTTTTGGAGGAGCTATTTGAAAAAAACGTATAGCTCCGAAATTTATAAAGTTATGTAAACCATATAAAAAAGCTTAATGCATTTTATCAAAATACACAGACTGTCCAAATTTTATTGCGATCGTGCTATAAATAGCGGAGATATAGGCTTTTTACTTTATACACATTACGTGTACAAGAGGCAGCCCAGGCAGAGGGCTCCAAATAAATCAAAACGTTCATTAAACATTTGGCTTGTGTTCATATTACTATGAAAATAAGGTTACTCATTTTGAATTGGTTGGTGGTGCAGCTGGCTAAACTGAAGTCTTTTTCAAATGTTAGTTGTCACGGGTTCGAATCCCGTCGGCGACGAGCGAAAACTTTTTTATTTTTAGCAATTTTTTTTTTTTTTTTTTCCTGTACATCAAAATAATTACAGTATTTAATACTAAGAAATAAAAAAATGCAAGCAAAGAACTATACTTAATGTTTTGAAAATGAAAAAATTCCTTATGCCTGCGGTTGATTCGAACCCAAGCCAATTGCTTACAAAAATGTATGTGTAGCTTTACCCACTAAGCTATCGACTTTGCTCTTGAATGGGAAGACATTTGCATTATATGTAAATTTGTCTCAGTTTTTTATTCTTATTCTCTTTCTTTTATATAATTTTGGGACGCGCCTTGTAATGGTACATGGTATTCTACTGTCGGGACACCCGACTGTATGTCCATCTTGTTTCTTTTATTTTCCTGATTGTTCCTATGGAAGCTATAGGGTATAGTCAGCCGATTTTCATGAAATTAAAACCGAAATTCGGAAATAATACTAAGTGGGCAAATATCAAATTTGGTGAAAATTGGTTGAAAACTGACAAAGCTATAATTGTTTTTTGAAAATTTTTCGGATCGTTCCTCTGGCAGCTATATGATATAGTCGTCCGATCCGGCCCGTTCCGACATATGTACGAGTGAGAGTATATAGAAGCCTAACTGCAAAGTTTCATTCCGATAGCTTTAAAACTGAGGGACTAGTTTGCGTAGAAACGGACAGACGGACATGGCTAGATCGACTCGGCTGATCAAGAATATATATACTTTATAGGGTCGGAGATGCTTCCTTCACTGCGTTGCAAACTTTTGACTGAAACTAATATACCCTGGAAGGGTATAATAAAATGGATCTATATCCCATCCTAATTAAATCATTATAAATGACATATATTATGACAGTTGACATATCTTGATTATTGGGCACCTGCTCTCGATATACTTCTATTGTTCCTCTGTTGCTCTTGTTGCCTAATTTCTGAATTGGCACGTCGGCGAACCTGCCTATTGTATTTTGGATCTGATCTCTCCTAGGGTAATCTGAATCCTGCCGACGTAACGAGCGACACTGTAAATTCGCTGCCTGCTCTGCCTCTCAGACTTCTAAGCCCTGCCTACGTAAAGCTCTATTCTGAGAATTAGTTACCTGCTCTGCCTGCCTACGTCTGTTTCGTAGCAAAGAGTCTTTCTGCTGGTCATTTTTTCTAAATCCAATACTTATTCTACGGACAGAATGCTGCTGGCTATCATGAAAAGCTTCGCTAAATTCTCTATTTTCTCTCCTACGTCTTTGAGACAGAGTGTTTTCGGCTCTTTCTCTTTCTAAATATTCAGCATCCTTTCGATTGGCCCATTTTTCTCTTGATATTTGAGACCGCTGACTAGCAGACTGCCTAAGCAAACTAGGCATTTTGACTGATTAAAATTATTCAATTATTCGTCAAAATGTTGCAAATGTATAATATAATATATGTATAATATAATATATAATATGGATAAATATATTAAATTAATATTTAATATTAAAAAAAAGTTTCAAAAATTTGTCCAAAAAGAATTTTATTTATTTTTGTAAATTGTAAAAAAAATGTAAAAGCTGAAATGTAATTTACAAAGTTGAAGTTAACAAATTTTTATAATTTTTATTTTATAAAATAATCAGTCAAAAACTAAAATTTACTCAGACACCCGAAATCGACGTTCGAAAAATCGCGCAGCCCTTCTTTACAAAAACGCGTCTTTTTTATGGTAATATGGACCCGTGTACTACTGGAATTTGACCGAGTTTTTGAAATAAATGTATTTTTTAAAAGTATGCCGATTTTCGATTTTTATTATTATATGTATTAAGAAAAAAAATTAAACAATTTTTTTTTATTGCGCAACTTAAAATAAATAAATATAAAATATATAAATTGCGATTAAAACAATAATAATTGCAAAAAATATCGTAATTAAAAACTCTAAAAAGCGGTCGAGTCAATCGTTCGATGCGAATTAAAGTAAAAATGCAAAGAATAATATTGCATTTGCATTTTTGGCAGACGCCTTGTAATGGTACAGGGTATTCTACTGTCGGAACATGGTATTCTACTGTCGGAACACCCGACTGTATGTCCATCTTGTTCATTTTTTATTTGTTGTGAATTATTTCAAATATTTCAAATTATTTCAACTCATATTGCGTGGTATGCCCGATGCTATGGAACACATCAGCGGAGATCCTCCGTCATCCTTGCAGGTTTCCTTTCCCCACCCGCACGATTAGACTGAAATGGAGCTCGTATTTCCTCCCCAGGTGTGTTCTCCGCACCCGTGCCTGGCTCGTGACCCTGCCCACGATGGGGAAAGAAATTCTCATTCGGCGGGGCGAAAAATCTGTGTCCTCGAGGAAGGGGATACTTGCCCCAATCGGATACCAAGCAACGTTAGGGGATCGAAGGTCGCCTCTGGACTGAGTTGGCAGATCAATCCGATGTGATGTTTCGCCTAAAACAAAGACTCTAGCACAACCAGCGCACCTTTTTGCCGTCTCCGGACTCCTGGCCATAATATGCTGGTCCGGCTTTATAGACACACAGATAATGAAGGTCATCACCTTTTTCTGGTCAAAAAATTCAAAATTAACTGGCATTTAATTGCTTTATTTGCAGGCCCTGCCTGGGTGTCAAGCCCACTTCAAAGACCTTTGAGAAATGGGAGGAGCTGCCCATTCCCGTCTATGTCTATGTCTATATGTACCTTTGGAACTGGACAAATGCCTACGATGTTCAGGCCAGCGGAGTAAAGCAGCTTCGAGCAGCTTGGTCCGTATGTCTATCGGGAGGAGAGAAAAAAAATTTATTTGGAGTGGCACGACAATGACACGAGGACTCGAAGTAGTCGAATCCCGAATGCAGTACGATCCTCGCCGGTTGGTGACAGTCAAATCCCAAACGCCAGCTTTGACTATTCGGCGTACTATACTATATGGCAAAACGAAACATTAAAATTTTGATAAGAAACAAGTCAGTCGCTATCAGCTTGAGGCACGCATCATATATTCTAGGAACTTCTGAAAATGAAAATAAAGCAGACTATAATTAACCATGACATCATCCTGAGATAGTCTAAGCTGTACAAAAATAATTATTTTATTTTATGTTGCAAAACTAGTTTCAAAATTGAAAATTTCCGGGCACGCTTACTACTTGCCCCAAATGTGTCCATGAACATGGCTAAATTTGTGAAAGTTGGCGTGACATCTTCACCGACGCCCAGCAGACGATGCCCGCCTGCTCGTAACGATCCGGATTATCTTCGAGAGCACAGAACAGGGCAGCTCCTCAGGACAGTCTCGTCGCCGGCGCAAATCAGACTGGCCGGCGATTGAAAACTTTGTCTAAACTTGACCCTTAGTTGAACCTGGCATAAGTCTCGGTCCACCATGGACAGCTGAACCTCCTGAAGGTAGTTTGAGTTGGCTGATTTGTTGTCCGATGTCGTACAAATGCTGATCTCATGAATCTGAATACTTGGCGTTCCTCAGCCTCCTCAGAATTCGGGACCCAATTACAGATGCCAGCCCTGACCACAACAAGGTGACCAGCAGTCAGTACAAGGCCTGGGGCAGTCAGAGAACCCACACCGAAGCATTTGTTGTTGTTAAACAACGCCGTGACCCAATTGAATTGCCCCCTTTCCGGCACTAAACCATTAAACATTATAAACGTCCAGGCCTTTTGGGTAACTTGTTCCGCACAGTTCACCAGGATGACCGACAGAAGATACGCCTAACTGAGAACATAAAGGAGATCGGTTTCAAAATATATTTCGAGCATCCAGAAGTACTTGTCCCGGAGCTTACCACAGGGTCATCGCGGAAAAGGACGCAGCCTAAAAACAAAAACCCCAGCGGCCAGTGTCGAATCATCTTGTTAACAACAATAATATTAAAATCGTGAAACGCCGGATCATTACTTATACGGCGTAACAGCTGGTCCCACTGAAGCTTATCGATATCTTCTGAATGAGCTTATTCCTCGAATTAAAAATGTATTCTAATAAAAACTAAAAATATACATCAATATTAATTAATCATTTCTACTAATAACGCACGCTGCTTTATTTACATGGCTTGTATTTTCACTTGTTATACCCGCTACCCATAGGGTAGAAGGGTATTATAACTTTGTGCCGGCAGGAAATGTATGTAACAGGTAGAAGGAAGCATTTCCGACCCTATAAAGTATATATATTCTTGATCAGGATCAACAACCGAGTCGATCTAGCCATGTCCGTCTGTCTGTCTGTCTGACTGTCTGTCTGTCTGTCTGTCTGTCTGTCCGTCTGTCCGTATGAAACACTGGATCTCAGAGACTATAAGAGATAAAGCTCTAATTTTTTTTCGACAGTATTTCTTATGCTTGCACGCAGATCAAGTTTGTTTCAAATTTTTACCACGCCCACTTCCGCCCCCGCAAATCATAAAAAAGCGTATTAAGCGTATAATTTTAAAGCTAGAGCGAATTTCGGTATGTATATTAAGAACTATAGTCTGTGTGATCCCTGAAAATTTGGTTGCGATCAAATAAAAATTGTCGAAGTTATTAAAGAAATAATTTTGTATGGCCACAAACGGCTGCTGGCAGCATGCCTCATTTGGTTGACCAATTAGACCAACTAAATATTCTTATCCGTTCTTGGTTGTGTTCAGAAAAGAATCTTATAAGATATTCGAGAAGCTATTTTAATAAATGGTAATAATTATTAGCCGCTTAAACGCAATAATAACGCGTTTTTACACACAAAGATACATGTGTATGCATTTTTATATGCATGTGATTATATTACACTTGCATTTGCATTTGTCCGTTATGTTCAAAATTGTATTAACTGTTTTTTCTGGCGTCCTGACGCTTTTCTGGTTTAAGTATGGGTAGCGGGTATCTCACAATCGAGCTCACTCGATTGTAGCTTTCTTACTTGTTTTTATTTTCCTGATTGTTCCTATGGAAGCTATAGGATATAGTCAGCCGATTTTCATGAAATTAAAATCAAAATTCAGGAATAATAAAATATGGCTAAATATCAAATTTGGTGAAAATATGTTGAAATCTGACAAAGTTATGAATTTTTCTTTTATTTTCCTGATTGTTCCTATGGAAGCTATAGGATATATTCAGCCGATTTTCATGAAATTAAAATCAAAATTCAGGAATAATAAAATATGGCTAAATATCAAATTTGGTGAAAATATGTTGAAAACTGACAAAGTTATGGTTTTTTCTTTTATTTTCCTGGTTGTTCCTATGGAAGCTATAGGGTATAGTCAGCCGATTTTCATGAAATTAAAACCGAAATTCGGAAATAATACTAAATGGGCAAATATCAAATTTGGTGAAAATTGGTTGAAAACTGACAAAGTTATTATATTTTTTCGTAGATTTTTCCGATTGTTCCTATGGCAGCTATATGATATAGTCGTCCGATCCGGCCCGTTCCGACTTATGTACGAGTGAGAGTATATAGAAGCCTAACTGCAAAGTTTCATTCAGATAGCTTTAAAACTGAGGGACTAGTTTGCGTAGAAACGGACAGACGGACAGACGGACATGGCTAGATCGACTCGGCTGTTGATCCTGATCAAGAATATATATACTTTATAGGGTCGGAGATGACTCCTTCACTGCGTTGCAAACTTTTGACTGAAACTAATATACCCTGCAAGGGTATAAAAAGTACAAGCTAAATAAAATGAAATAGTCTGCAGCAGGCGGCACTTTGCTACCCCCCTGCCCCCTTCTTTCCTCTTCTTCTTTACTTTTCACATATAAACAGACATTCGGCGTTGATACGAAATCGAAACGAATCATAGAGCAGAAGCAACAAGAAGTGTAAGAAATGTAAGAAAGCTGAAAGAAAAGAGAAAAGTATCGCGAAAGCAGTGCAAAGTAGCGTGTTGGGGATTCTCGAAACTTATAGATCTTTTAGAAAATGAATATTTATATTATTTAGTATCTGTTGCAAATAAAATATTGCATTCTCATATGGGCTAATTGTGGGGTCGCGAACATACGTTCGTACGCAATTAGTGCAAAAAAATTAAAGAAAAAAACATTTTCTGAAACTTTTTTTTTTTTGTTTCCGATAGCATTTGGTGAGTTCTTTTCTTAGTGTAAATTATGGTTCTAATGGATTTTTCATTTTCATAATATTGGCAAAAAACATGCGGTCGCGAACGTACTCGAAATGGAAGTCGGTTTTGGCTTGCTCTAGCAAAATCAAAAAATCTGCGAATTGGAATAGAATATTTTAATGCAATAACTTTTCTTTTCAAATAGAAGCATGTAGCTTTCTATCGAGTGTATTCCCAATTAAATATCTCTATTAGTCTTTTTATACCATGTACCAAAGGTACATAGGTATTATAGTTTTGTGCGACTGTGATTTTCTGTAACAGGCAGAAGGAGGCGTGGCAGACCCCCAAAAGTTACCTAAATATTGGTCAGGACCACTAAAGGAGTCGATATAGCCATGTCCGTCCGTCCGTCTGTCCGTCTGTCTGTATGAACGCCTAGATCTCAGAGACTATAAGAGCTAGAGACACCAAACTTTGGATTTAGACTTCTTAAATCTGCACGCAGATCAAGTTTGTTTTAAATTTTTGCTGCTCCCCTTTTTGGAGGAGCTATTTGAAAAAACGTATAGCTCCTAAATTTATAAAGTTATGTAAACCATATTAAAAAGCTTAATGCATTTTATCAAAATACACAGACTGTCCAAATTTTATTGCGATCGTGCCATAAATAGCGGAGATATAGGCTTATTACTTTATACACATTAGTACGTTTACAAGAGGCAGCCCAGGCAGAGGGCTCCAAATAAATCAAAACGTTCATTATACATTTCAGCTTTGTTCACATTATTATGAATTGGTTGGTGGTGCAGCTTGCTAAGGTGGAGTCTTTTTGAAATGCTAGTTGTCACGGGTTCGAAGCCCTTCGGCGACGAGTGAAAACTTTTTTATTTTTAGCAATTTTTTTTTTTTCCAGTAAATCAAAATAATTACAGTATTTAATACTAAGAAATAAAAAATTGCAAGCAAAGAACTATACTTAATGTTTTGAAAACAAAAAAAGTTCCTTATGCCTGATGTTGATTCGAACCCAGGCCAATTGCCTACAAAAATGTATGTGCAGCTTTACCCACTGAGATATCCACTTTGCTCTTGAATGGGAAGACATTTGCATTATGTGTAAATTTGTCTCAGTTTTTTATTTTATTATTTTATTTTTCTTCCAACTCAAAAAAAGCATGATTTTTTTTTTTTTTTTTTTTTTGCAATTTTTTGTCCAAATAATGAAAAAATGCGATTGCGAGAATATGCTTTCGAATATGTGGAAATTTGCGTTAGAATATGATAAAGGCTATCAAATTTCATATATTGGACCATATTTTAATGTAACTATGTTGATAAAATTCATTTTAGAGCAGTTTTTCACTTTTGGTCGTGGTTGACCTTTCCCCGGATTTTCCCATATGCATACTTTTTATACCCGCTACCCATAGGGTAGAAGGGTATTATAACTTTGTGCCGGCAGGAAATGTATGTAACAGGTAGAAGGAAGCATTTTCGACCCTATAAAGTATATATATTCTTGATCAGGATCAACAGCCGAGTCGATCTAGCCATGTCCGTCTGTCTGTCTGTCTGTCTGTCTGTCTGTCTGTCTGTCTGTCTGTCTGTCTGTCTGTCTGTCTGTCTGTCTGTCTGTCCGTCTGTCCGTATGAAACACTGGATCTCAGAGACTATAAGAGATAGAGCTCTAATTTTTTTTTCGACAGTATTTCTTATGCTTGCACGCAGATCAAGTTTGTTTCAAATTTTTACCACGCCCACTTCCGCCCCCGCAAATCATATAAAAGCGTATTAAGCGTATAATTTTAAAGGTAGAGTCGCGAATTTCGGTATGCATATTAAGAACAATAGTCTGTGTGATTCCTGAAAATTTGGTTGCGATCAGATAAAAATTGTCGAAGTTATTAAAGAAATAATTTTGTATGGTCTCAAACGGATGCTGGCAGCAGGCTTCCTTTGGTTGACCAATTAGACCAACTAAATATTCTTATCCGTTATTGGTTGTGTTCGGAAAAGAATCTTATAAGATAATCGAGAAGCAATTTTAATAAATGGTAATAATTATTAGCCGTTTGAATGCAATAATGACGCGTTTTTACACACATAGATACATGTGTATGTATTTTTGTATGCATGTGATTATATTACACTTGCATTTGCATTTGTCCGTTATGTTCAAAATTGTATTAATTGTTTTTTCTGGCGTCCTGACGCTTTTCTGGTTTAAGTATGGGTAGCGGGTATCTCACAGTCGAGCTCACTCGACTGTAGCTTTCTTACTTGTTGGTAGTTATGAATGTATTATAATATTCTTACATAAATATATGTATATACTGTCTCGATTGGCCATAAAACCGTTGGATACCAAGCAGATTTTTCATTCTGCTTTTCGGCACTCATCGTCACTACGTGGACTTTTATTATACCCGCTACCCATAGGGTAGAAGGGTATTATAACTTTGTGCCGGCAGGAAATGTATGTAACAGGTAGAAGGAAGCATTTCCGACCCTATAAAGTATATATATTCTTGATCAGGATCAACAGCCGAGTCGATCTAGCCATGTCCGTCTGTCTGTCTGTCTGTCTGTCTGTCTGTCTGTCCGTCTGTCCGTCTGTCCGTATGAAACACTGGATCTCAGAGACTATAAGAGATAGAGCTCTAGTTTTTTTTCGACAGTATCTCTTATGCTTGCACGCAGATCAAGTTTGTTTCAAATTTTTACCACGCCCACTTCTGCCCCCGCAAATCATAAAAAAGCGTATTAAGCGTATAATTTTAAAGCTAGAGTTGCGATATGTATGTATATTAAGAACTATAGTCGGTGTGATCCCTGAAAATTTGGTTGCGATCAGATAAAAATTGTCGAAGTTATTAAAGAAATAATTTTGTATGGCCACAAACGGCTGCTGGCAGCATGCCTCATTTGGTTGACCAATTAGACCAACTAAATATTCTTATCAGTTCTTGATTGTGTTCGGAAAATAATCTTATAAGATATTCGAGAAGCATTTTAATAAATGGTAATAATTATTAGCCGCTTAAATGCAATAATAACGCGTTTTTACACACATAGATACATGTGTATGTATTTTTGTATGCATGTGATTATATTACACTTGCATTTGCATTTGTCCGTTATGTTCAAAATTGTATTAACTGTTTTTTCTGGCGTCCTGACGCTTTTCTGGTTTAAGTATGGGTAGCGGGTATCTCACAGTCGATCTTACTCGACTGTAGTTTTTTTACTTGTTTTTATATTCCTTCGATTTAAAGTATTTTCCAAATTTTATTTCCTAAACCAAACTAAGAAAAGTCCGAATTCGATTTTGTACCAATAAATAAATAATAATAAAATTTGTATTAAAATAGATTTTTATTTTGAAATCATATTTTTTTACGTAAATCATTAAGTCAAATAAAAAGTTGACAAAGTGATAAACATAACAGAAAAATCTCAATTAATTTAATTTTCGGAATTCGACTACAGTGTTCGCTTCCAAGCTGTGATCAATCCAGTCCTTAAACATGGCCACATTTGTGTAGGTGGCCGGGACTCCTTCTTTGCCACACTCAATGCCCCAGTTGACGATGCCCACCTGTTCGTAGCGATCCGGATCCTCTTCGAGGGCACAGAATAGGGCAGATCCGCCGTCGCCCACGCAAGCATCCTTACTGAGCTCGCCGCCGGCACAAATTAAACTTTGATCCAGAGTGAAAGTAGGTCCCATTTTGGTTTTCCTTAACTGTGTCTGGCAGGTTGAATTGTTTACCATTGGCAACTCAATTTTCTTCAGAATGTCCGAACGACGCATCCCAGAGTACGAACTTCTTCCCCAACCGGCAACTTTGCAGCGTTTTCCTTCGAAGGATTTTATCTCCTGGGGCAAGCAGATGGGCCGAATATGCTCTTGGATTTGGAACGGTGTATACAAAAAGAGCAGAGCCAAGTTATTGGCTCCAGTGGAGTAGTCAAACCATGGATGGCGCACTAGCTTTTTCACGCCGCGCTCCTCATGGGGGAACCGTTCCCTAACATGGGACAGGTCCCAATCTCCAGCTCTGACCACAATATCGTCCACAAATGTTTTGTTCAGCAAGTGAGCAGCAGTGAGCACAACTCCTGGGGCAATTAGAGTACCGCCACCTATGTATTGGCCATTAACGAAGAGAACGACTGTCCAAGGGAATTCGCCAGACTTGGCCTGATCATCAGAGACAGACTTGTTCCGATCAAGTCCATTCGAATTGCTCAAGCCGCACGGATTGAGATTATTTTCAATTAAAGAATGGTAATCTTTATCACTGATGGTCTTGTCCTGGACTCCTTTCTCAGTTATCTGCTCAACATTTGACGTCGAATTCGTCCCATTTGGTTGCTATTAGAAATATTATGTAAAAAACATGCCATAAGATACGATCTGTCCCTACTTACACCTTTTATTCCTTCACAGAAAACGTTAAGGATATCACATGCGCGTGATAAACGATACTGGTTAGAACATTCAAACAACACTTCTTCTGAGCAAAGGTCCACAGGAACGCACCGATTTGGGGGAGTGCTGGCTTTGACCAAAAGAATGCACCCGAAGATAAGAGCTGCAATGATCCGCTGTTGTGCCATTACGTCTTGTTTTCCCTAGAGAAGAATTCTTAATGAGTGAATCTGCTTGAGTTTTCTGAATTTATACACTCCAGTCTATAGGTTGGCAAGAGGCTTATCAGTTAATATATTTGTCGAAAAATGTGTTTGGCTTCTTAGAACCATAATTATAATTGTGATTCCTAGATGTTGAGAGTATGCATAAGTGAAATTTAAAAAGTGTTTTTCCATTTCTGTTTATTCGTGGAACAAAAAAATAAAATGAAGCTTTACCTTAACCTTCTTAACCTATTTAAAATCATTTACTAAATATATGCTCCTGCTTCATAGCCGTTTATATTTTTGATAACAGCGAATATGTGCCAATCTAGCCAAACTTAAAACCAGAAAATAATATTATAAATCCATTAAAAAATATATTTTCTTTTTATTTTGCAAGTCGTTATTGCACTTATTCGAATCATCAGTTTCCCTCGTTCCCTCATCCTCTGCCTCTCTTACTTCCTTTTCCCTGTACTTAGCCTCTTCCCTTTCTACTTCCTGTGAGCCAATTTTCCAAGCATCGGGCTCCTTAGGTAAATACGCATACTACTGTCAAGGCTTACATTATTATACCCTTGCAGGGTATTATAATTTCAGTCAGAAGTTTGCAACGCAGTGAAGGAGACATCTCCGACCCTATAAAGTATATATATTCTTGATCAGGATCAACAGCCGAGTCGATCTAGCCATGTCCGTCTGTCCGTCCGTCTGTCCGATTATACGCAAACTAGTCCCTCAGTTTTAAAGCTATCTGAATGAAACTTTGTAGTTAGTCTTCTATATACTCTCACTCGTACATAAGTCGGAACGGGCCGGATCGGACGACTATATCATATAGCTGCCATTGGAACAATCGGATAAAACTTTGAAAAAAAACCTTGTCAGTTTTCAACCAATTTTCACCAAATTTGATATTTGGCCATTTAATAATTTTTCCGAATTTCGGTTTTAATTTCATTAAAATCGGACAACTATATCCTATAGCTGCCAATCAGGAAAATATAAAAACCATAGCTTAGCCGTGTTTCAAACCATTGCCATCAAAATTGAGATATGGGCTAATCCTGGGGTCGGGAACGTACGTTCGTACGCAATTAGTGCAAAAAAATTAAAGAACAAAAAATTTTCTTAAACTTTTTTTTTTGGTTTCCGATAGCATTTGGTGAGTTCTTTTCTTAGTGTAAATTATGGTTCTAATAGTTTTTTCATTTTCATAATATTGGCAAAAAACATGCGGTCGCGAACGTACGCGAAATAGAATTCGGTTTTGGCTTGCTCTAGCAAAATCAAAAAATCTTTGAATTGAAATTGAATATTTTAAGGCAATAACTTTTCTTTAAAAAAAGAGGCATGTAGCTTTCAATCGAGTCTATTCCCAATTAAATATCTCCATTAGATTTTTTTTAATTAAATTAAGTACGGGTCGCGAACGTACGATTTTTCCATCGGACTTTGGACGCTGTTTTTTATTATTTAAATACATTAGAAGATGATATATGCATTTTATCTTGAATATTTGGATTCTTCTAGTGATGTTAGAAAACATAAGTCAAATCATAATGCCTCTGTTTAGAAGAAAGAAGCAAAACAAAACATGCCCTTTTTTTGCGATTTTTCGTCAAAATAATGAAAAAATGCGATTGCGCGAATATGCTATCGAATATTTCAAATTTTGCTTTAGAATATGATAAAGGCTATCAAATTTCATATATTGGACCATATTTTAATCGAACTATGTTGATAAAATTCATTTTAGAGAAGTTTTTCACTTTTGGTCGTGGTTGACCTTTCCCCGGATTTGCCCATATGGCAACTCATTATTATTTCAGAATTTCGGTTTTAATTTTTTTTTGTTTAAATTCTGCAAGGGTATACAAACTTCGGTGAGCCGAAGTTAGCTTCCTTTCTTGTTAATAATTGTTGTAGTTATGTGTTTTAATATTGGTAGAAATATACTGTCACGAGTTATAATCAAACCGCTAGATACTTAATTATTCCTAATTATTTTAATTAGATAAATTTATGCCGTATGTATGTATAGCACTTATGCGACCGTCGTAAACAAAATTTCCCAAAGATATTTTATATATTAATACCCTTGCAGGGTATTATAATTTCAGTCAGAAGTTTGCAACGCAGTGAAGGAGACATCTCCGACCCTACAAAGTATATATATTCTTGATCAGGATCAACAGCCGAGTCGATCTAGCCATGTCCGTCCGTCCGTCCGTCTGTTCGATTATACGCAAACTAGTCCTTCAGTTTCAAAGCTATCTGAATGAAACTTTGTAGTTAGTCTTATATACATCATATACTATATCATATAGCTGCCATAGGAACAATCGGAAAAATCTTCGAAAAAAACTATAACTTTGTCAGTTTTCAACCAATTTTCACCAATTTTTATATTTGCGCATTTAATATTATTTTCGAATTTCGGTTTTAATTTCATGAAAATCGGACAACTATATCCTACTATATAAAAAACCATAGCTTAGCCGTGTTTCAAACCATTGCCATCAAATTTGAGATTTGGCAACTAATTATTATTTCAGAATTTCGGTTTTAATTTTTTGTTTAAACTCTGCAAGGGTATACAAACTTCGGTGAGACGAAGATAGCTCCCTTTCTTGTTTTTTAAATAAAATCGTGTATGATTATTATTATTTTTTGGTTTTCATGTTATTTGTAAATATAGGGAGGAAATTCATTGAAAACAGATTAAACTTTTTTATTTTACAGATCCTTTCCACGAAAATTGATATAGTTATGTTAGCTCTCTTAGAAATAATTATTGGGACACTGTTAAGAAAATAATTTTTTTTTCATTTATAGTTATAGAAAAAAAATGTATTTTCTTACCTAATAGTGGGTATTGCCTCCATGCTTTAAAATGACTTCAGCCAAGCGTTTAGGCATTGAATTAACAAAATCCTGGAATTTTTTTTCTTCGATTTTGGCCCATTCTTCAACAATAGCCTTCTTGAGCTCTGCCAAATTTTCAAATTGTCGTCCATTGCTGTATACTCTATTTGAGAGTATACCCCACACATTCTCAATCGGGTTTAGGTCGGGACTACAAGCTGGCCACTCCAAAAGTTCAATTTTTCTATCATCAAAAAACTGCTTTGACGCTTTGGATACGTGGATACGTAGCGGCGTTATCCTGTTGAAAAACGAACTTTTCCTCCCAATAAGTTTCGCCAAACGGTATCTATACGTCGTCCATTAGGCTTATGTACGTCTGAGACTTCATTCGTGTTGACATATTGGGGATCTTCCGGCGTGTCCAAATGCGGCCCATACTATCATTGACCCACCTCCGAAATTGCGAGCATAGCAGGACTTCCGTTCACGGCGGATATCTCTCCAGTACATCATTTTTCAATTTTCTGCAAAAAGCAGCCGAGCTGATTTATGCCTTGGAAGAAACATAGAAACCATTTTTCCATATTTAATGTTATTATCAGAACCTAAAATTTGGTAAATACGACGGGGGGTGATCTTACTACTGTGGGCACAAAGTAAGGTGACTTTTTAATTTAAAATTCGCGGGATTAAGATGGCGGACCAGTTATTTTTTTTTTTAGTTGCCGGGACTATTAATGACATCTGGGGGTAATTTCATGGCAAAGTTAGTATCAGTACTATATTTACGCTTGTGTTTACCAAACGATCAAGAGTGAATTTGGCGATTTTTACAATGTATGAATTAATTGGTCTGAGAAGAGTCATCAAATTTTGAGTGGTGAAACAAAATTTCGGCTGCGGAAACGTTAAGGATTATTGCGGAAGGCCTTTGGTGATTTTACCACGTCCCAGAAAAAATTTAATAAGTGGTACAAAGGCTTCAAAAAAATTCCGAAAAGAGCACGTCTAAAATCAGGGTCATGATGTCAGTTTTTTTCAATTTTCGTGGTGTGGTGCAGTAAAAATTCCTTCAACCTCGGCAAACTGTTAAGAGGGAATATTATTTGAGCGTTATGTGTCGTTTGCGTGAAGCAATTCGTCTAAAAAGACCAGAATTATGGGCTAACAACTTGGTTTTTGCATCACGATAATGCACCGGCTCACATTGCACTCGTTCTTCGTGACCATTTCGCCAAGAATTCGAAGCATATCGTTCCGTAAGCTCCGTATTCTCCTGATTTGGCTCCGTGTGACTTCTGGCTATTCCCAAAACTGAAGAGACCACTCCGGAGAACGCGTTTTGAGTCGATTGAGGAGATAAAGGCGGAATCGGCGAGGGCGCTCATGGCAATACCAAAACAGGACTATTTGTCCTGTTTCCAGGACTGGAAAAAACGTTGGCATAAATGTATTATATCGGGAGGGGATTACTTTGAAGGGAATGAAATTGATTTAGAAGAATAAAGAAAGAATTTTCGAGTTATAAATAAAGTCACCTTACTTGTTGCCCACAGTAGTAAGAGACAGTTTAGCCTTTTTATCCCGTGAACTAGTCGCTGTATTTAAGGCCAAATTCTTTATTTGTAGTTTAGTTATTTCTGACACTGTGCTGGGTCGGCCCCTTTTTATTGTTTTATTGTACGCCTCCGGATTTTTTAAATATTTTTGAACAATATTCTTGCTTATTTCAACAGTATTGGCTATTTCGCGAATGCTTTTGCCCTCTTTATTATAAAATATCTATGATAAGTGAGTGTCCCAATATTTATTTCGACCAGGTATATCATCTAACTCGTATATAAATATGTATGTCAGAACGACATATAACTTTGTCAGTTTTCAACATATTTGCACCAATTTGGCCACTTAATATTATTTCAGAATTTTGGTTTCAATTTCATGGAAATCAGACATCTATATCCTAAAACTGCCATAGCAACAATCAGGGAAATAAAAGAATAAACAAGAAAGGAAGCTTACTTCGGCTCACCGAAGTTTGTATACCCTTGCAGAATTTAAACAAAAAATTCAAGCCGACATTCTGAAATAATATTAGTTGCCAAATCTCAAATTTGATGGCAATGTTTTAAAACACGGCTAAGCTATGATTTTTATACCCGCTACCCATAGGGTAGAAGGGTATTATAACTTTGTGCCGGCAGGAAATGTATGTAACAGGTAGAAGGAAGCATTTCCGACCCTATAAAGTATATATTTTCTTGATCAGGATCAACAGCCGAGTCGATCTAGCCATGTCCGTCTGTCTGTCTGTCTGTCTGTCTGTCTGTCTGTCTGTCTGTCTGTCTGTCTGTCTGTCTGTCTGTCTGTCTGTCTGTCTGTCTGTCTGTCTGTCTGTCTGTCTGTCTGTCTGTCTGTCTGTCTGTCTGTCTGTCCGTCTGTCCGTATGAAACACTGGATCTCAGAGACTATAAGAGATAGAGCTCTTATTTTTTTTCGACAGTATTTCTTATGCTTGCACGCAGATCAAGTTTATTTCAAATTTTTGCCACGCCCACTTCCGCCCCCGCAAATCATAAAAAAGCGTATTAAGCGTATAATTTTAAAGCTAGAGTCCCGAATTTCGGTATGTATATTAAGAACTATAGTCTGTGTGATCCCTGAAAATTTGGTTGCGATCAAATAAAAATTGTCGAAGTTATTAAAGAAATAATTTTGTATGGCCACAAACGGCTGCTGGCAGCATGCCTCATTTGGTTGACCAATTAGACCAACTAAATATTCTTATCCGTTCTTGGTTGTGTTCGGAAAAGAATCTTATAAGATATTCGAGAAGCAATTTTAATAAATGGTAATAATTATTAGCCGCTTGAATGCAATAATAACTAATAATAACTGTTTTTTTCTGGCGTCCTGACGCTTTTCTGGTTTAAGTATGGGTAGCGGGTATCTCACAGTCGAGCTCACTCGACTGTAGCTTTCTTACTTGTTTATTTTCCTGATTGTTCCTATGGAAGCTATAGGATATACATACCATACATAGTTTTCCGATCTTCATGAAATTGGTTGAAAACTGACAAAGTTATAATTTTTTTTTAAGGTTTTTCCGATTGTTCCTATGGCAGCTATATGATACAGTCGTCCGATCCGGCCCGTTCCGAATCATGTAGGAGTGAGAGTATATAGAAGACTAACTAAAAAGTTTCATTCAGATAGCTTTGAAACTGAGGAACTAGTTTGCGTATAATCGGACAGACGGACGGACGGACAGACGGACGGACGGACAGACGGACAGACGGACAGACGGACAGACGGACAGACGGACATGGCTAGATAAACTTGGCTGTTGATCCTGATCAAGAATATATATACTTTATAGGGTCGGAAATATCTCCTACACCGTGTTGCAAATTTCTGACTGAAATTATAATACCCTGCAAGGGTATAAAAAGCTGCCTACCCGACAGATGTTTTATCTAATTTCCCTAACGAAAATTGCATTACGAAAGCTGTGCACGGTCTCAAAGATCTTTCCTCTGGCTTGGCCAATCGGAATATTGGAAAACGCCCAGTCAATATGGGATCCACATTTGTAGTCGGCATTTTAAATTCTAAAATGGATCTATATCCCATCCTATTTAAATCATTATAAATTTTCCTAGCCTGAGTAAGAGCATTTAAACAAAGATTAAAATCTCCTAATATAAAAGCTAAGAATATTAAATATATTGTAATATTTTTTTAGTTACATATATTTATTAAATAATAATAAGAATTATAATAATAGATTATATTCATTCAAATTTTCCCCCAGAACATCGCTCGTGGAAGAGCTGCAGATATCAAAATCTCCTAGTATTACCAATTTATTATTATTCGTTCTGCGTACTTTTTCCACGTCATACGAAATACTCTGTTTGGCATATATGAGTATTCCGTTTTTCCCAATGCCATTTAACCGATTGCTATCAATTCTTCTTATTATGTCAAAATACCTTCATTTGTACTCTTCCTGGGAAAAAGTTCAGGTTTCAAAAAAACATAGAAAGTTTACAGAACAAATAATATTAACGTTGGAAATGTATTCACGATGTGCGCGAAGAGACTCAACATTGTGGTGCTACAATGAGATGGCATGATCCCCATTGATCAAGAATTCATATTGCGTAGTCAAAGCCTTTTCCCCTCTTAAGCTTTCCAGCTCTGCTTTAACATTTGTAGCTCCAAATCTAGTTGGAGGAACAATGTCTCCTAAAAGGAAAAGACCCGATGCGCTTGTTGCTCTTCTGCATCCTACGTAAAGCGAAGCTCGCTTACTGCCTCATTTAAGATGCTCCTTTTATGAATCGTTGCCTCTGCAGGAACGACAGGGAATTGCTTCCGATCAATCGAAGAATGTCCTGAGCTTCCACATTAGAAGACTCGGGATGTTTTTTGAATGGGAGTCCAATCTGGGTGATCACTTCTCGGAACTTTTGACCTGGCCATGGCACCAACTGTTGGATTTGAAAACTTAATCCAAAGTTTTAAAACTAGTGTGGCGTTGTTGACCATGCAATTGTCAATTTGCATTAATTGACCTGTTTCCCCGTTCACTTGTGTCTATATTGACGGTAATCATCTAGTTTTCTGTTGTCTTGAGGTGCAGCATACATACACTGCCGCTCACTTGAATAGCCCAGCCAAATTGCTCACACTAAAAACCGAATAACTCATAAATTAACAATGTAAAAAATCCGCAATAATTATTTTTGGAAACCTATTTATATATGTAACAAAACTTAAAAAAATTAGTAATGTAAATTTAATAGAAATAACAAAAAAAATACTAATTCCGAAAAGTACCAAAATTGCCATTAAAAATTTGGCTCACTTAAATAGCACATTTTGTAATAAATTCATATTTTGGCTGTTTTTTCGGAAACAATTAATTGAATTATAAAGTAACTAAAGAATTAAAGGTGTATATGACATATTTTTGTAAAATTTTTAATCAGTGGATCCTCCAGGATCATGCATAAATTAATATATCCTGCTGGGTATAAATTGTTAAGGTAGTCCTTGTAAATGGTTGATCAGGACTTTTTGATGCTATCAATGAGATCGTATTTAGTTGAATATTACTTTCCGGAGTCATAGTCCTTTTTTGCTAGCCATTCCTACGCATTTTCTAGTATATTTACCAGGTCTATGCATATGAAACTGCGTTTATTTTTCCAACTTTGGAGATTTATTAAAAAAAAATTGTGACATTTTCAATCTTTAAACTATGCCCCTTCAGAAGCCACACATTTTGCCCATCTTTCGGGCAACTTATGAATTCCTTGCTAGAAGGATTCCTTATCCTTGGACCCAAACCAGTCTTCGAGCCAAATCTTAAGGCCTTTATAGGAATCGAAGCGCTGGTTGGCTAATCCATGTCCCAAACTGGCGAACAAATGGTAATCTGATAGAGCCTAGTCTGGTGAAAAAGCCGCATGGGGTAAGGACTCTCAGCCAAACGTGGCTACCAATTCCTTAGTGACTCTTGCCCGGTGTGATGGCGTTTTTGTCGTCCAAAAGAATTGCTTTGTGCTGCATTTTGGCCTATTCTGGACGTTTTTGGAGCAGAGATTTTTTAAATTCTTCCAATTGTTGCTGGTAGCGTTCGCCATCAACGGTTTCAACCGGTTTTAGGAATTCATATCAAAAGATTCCGGCCTGATCCCAGAAAACGCCCAGAATGTCCTTGCGGCGGAAACGGTTTGGTTTGGGATTGGGCCGGTTGAACTGGACCAACATAGGATTTTTTTCGATTGGCGTTTTGAAAATAGATCCACTTTTCATCCCCAGTGATAATTTTTGGGCTTCCACAGAAATTTTCATTAAAAAATAGCAGAGACGCAACGATGTCCGCGAATCGTGGTTTGTGGGTAAAAAAGTCGACATTTTCAATATTTAAAAAAAATATCTTTTGCAAAAAAATGTCGCAAATAACGTTTAAGCACTTTTGCCAAATGTCAAAAGATGCTAAAAAAATGTTTACCAAAATTTTATCAATCACTTTTGTTACCAATAATTAACAATGAAGTAAAACGCAGTTTCATATGCATAGACCTGATAAGCCAGCGAATATGGTGGCCAAAGTAATTTTGTCACTTTAAGCCAAGATTTTACGATCCTTGGATTGTATATTGGGGCTATATCATTCTGAAACATCATTTTAGGCTTCCAAACTAGTTTTTCGCTTGGGGAAAGTCTTTCTATATAGACATTTAGATGAGACTCACTCATTCTTAGTGTCAAAAATTGCAGTTGAAGTGCGCTGTAGTAGGAAGTCGCTATCTATACCGGAACACCAACTTCTCGATGATGAAATATTAAATAAATATGTTCCTTTTTATGCATCTTTACGTATTTAATACGATTACATAAACAGGAACAAATTTATTTAATATTTCAGTTGGTGTTCCGGTATAGGTAGCGAATTTATTTACATTACTATTTTTTTTATGTTTTGTTACATATATAAACAGGTTTCCAAAAATAATTATTACGGATTTTTTACATTGTTAATTTATGAGTTATTCGGTTTTTAGTGTGAGAAATTTGGGTGGGCTATTCAAGTGAGCGGCAGTGTATATGGCAGTCCCTGGGTTTCGGACGTTTTTTTATATTTTGGGAATTTCTTAGAGTAATTTCTTTGCTTCTTAATGACATGTTAGCTGATTTTACAGTATCTATGGCAGTTGCAACAAACTCTTCTGTGGCGATTTGAGCCAGCTTTAAAGCGTTGTATTGATTAACCTCATCATTGGAAGCAAATAAGTATATGGCGTCATCAGGAACTTCAGTTGGCGGGGCAACTCATTCTCTAAAAAGCTTCAGACCCACATACATATGTCATGTTTGCTTCAGACATGTTATTAAGGCCAAAGCAAATGCATGATCATTGCGTTGTCTCATTATTTCGGTTAACTCAAAAAACTTAAAATTACTCCAGAGGTTTGTGCCAGCCAAAATATTATGTATATGGATTTGAAATATTTTGTAGAAATATCCACCGATCTTCTACTGGGCTAAGCTGCTTTAGATCTCTAAATTATAGTATAATTGACTTACCTCCACAGATTACATCCTAGATCCTAAAAATTTGTCGAAGTCCTTGATCGTGTATCGTGTTTAAGGAGTGTAAGTGTAAGACCTCAAATTCCAAAAGCTGCCTTTCCAGAAGTTAAGGGACCTGGAAAGCAAGCAAAGGTTATCATCAGATACTACTAAAGGGGGAAGTCTAATAAGTTGAAGTTCGCCATCTTCTGGGTTATTTAAAGCATTTTCCTCTTGGAAAATATTTACGTTTTGTCCGCAGAATCTTGAAGAACCCTCTCTAGTTCCATATCATCAAACACATCATATCGCTCTTTGTTGCGCTTTATGATTGAATTATTATTTCTAAATGTCATTTCATTGTCATTTGCAATAAGTTCATTTTCTTCGTTTCTGCATGGGAAGAAAAGCATTATATGCTCTCTAAAATAATCCGACGGAGAAGAGTTCAAGCTGAAGCAAACCCATCTTAGAATAAATGCATGCTTTCGTCTTTTGACACTTCCAGTCCCATCAAGCAGTTGGTAGTTTTGGTCTGCAATGGGATTTTTTTCTTCTAGTTCCAAGTCGATCGCTTCATCATAATCTTCATTGAACGGTTCTGATCGTTTCGTTTTTCTTTCAAATTTGTACCAAGCTGCAAATTCTGCAAGGCATATCGATTCCAAGTCTCCATGCCTTTTCACGTACCGATCGCGTAAATTTTGCTCAAAAATATGTGTTGAATTCCCAGGAAGCTGCTCTAATTCTCTTATTTTTTCTCAGCTTCCCAATGAGCTGGAGCGGAGCGGAGACCTTTCAAAATGTGATATCCGTCGTCATGCCGTACAAGGTTATTAACAAACGTATTGTCCATCACATTGGCAGCAGTTACCGCACCGGATTTTTCGCGTAGGGCAATTGAGATCGAGCTTTGAATTCGATTCATTTCATAGTACTTGTACATGTAAAGGACTCTAGATACCACTGCACAACGACGGTCGTAGAAGCGAATCTGCGACCTTGCTTTTTTTGCATGGTCGATTTAATTGGGTATTGGGCTGTTGACGGTCACAAATTTTTGGCTGTCCAAGAGTGAAAATCGTGCAGTTTTCATTGGCCTTTTCCACCCGGAAACGAGATTCAAGGTTCTTAAGGGGGAGTACCAGCGCTAAAGCCATTTAAAGGGTTTGGCGCGTAATACTGGACTTGGCTTTAGAGGAAGCCGCATATAGTACGTCCGCAAAGAGGCCCGAAGCCAAAGCAGATTGGCGTATATACATATGTATATTTGCTATTATTATACCCTTGCAGGGTATATTAGTTTCAGTCAAAAGTTTGCAACGCAGTGAAGGAAGCATCTCCGACCCTATAAAGTATATATATTCTAGATCAGGATCAACAGCCGAGTCGATCTCGCCAAACTTTGCAGTTAGGATTCTATATACTCTCACTGGTACATATGTCGGAACGGGCCGGATCGGACGACTATATCATATAGCTGCCAAAAGAACGATCCGAAAAATTTTCAAAAAAAAATTATAACTTTGTCAGTTTTCAACCAATTTTCACCAAATTTGATATTTGCCCATTTAGTATTATTTCCGAATTTCGGTTTTAATTTCATGAAAATCGGCTGACTATATCCTATAGCTTCCATAGGAACAATCAGGAAAATAAAAGAAAAATTCATAACTTTGTCAGTTTTCAACATATTTTCACCAAATTTGATAGTTAACCATATTTTAGTATTCCTGAATTTCGATTTTAATTTCATGAAAATCGGCTGACTATACCCTATAGCTTTCATAGGAACAATCAGGAAAATAAAAGAAAAAACCATAACTTTGTCAGATTTTAACATATTTTCACCAAATTTGATATTTAGCCATATTTTAGTATTTCTGAATTTTGATTTTAATTTCATGAAAATCGGCTGACTATATCCTATAGCTTCCATAGGAACAATCAGGAAAATAAAAAAAAACCATAGCTTAGCCGTGTTTCAAACCATTGCCATCCAATTTGAGATTTGGCAACAAATTATTATTTCAGAATTTCGTTTTTAATTTTTTGTTTAAACTCTGCAAGGGTATACAAACTTCGGTGAGCCGAAGTTAGCTTCCTTTCTTGTTTTTTCCCCTTTTGGGCCCACATCAGTCGTAGCGGCGTCGTAAGAGGAAAACATTTTTCTTTGCTTTGGAGCGGATGCCCAGGGCTCAAGTTCTCGCCTAGGCGGCTGCCTTATGTTTAGCAAGGCGAATAAACTCCACTAACCGATCGTAAAGGGCGTTAAGTCAGGCTAGCCCGAATCCTCACCCCCAACCAAACCAACACCCCCAGAAGCGATCGCTGAGAATCGTTAGAGGGCGAGGGAAGGGTTTGAACATTTAATTTGTACAATTTACAATTTACAATTTGTATTTTAAATAGAATTTTATTTTGAAAACATACTGTTTTACGTAAATCATCAAGTCAAATAAAAAGTTGACAAGGTGATAAACATAACAGAAAAATAAAGCTCAATTAATTGAATTTTCGGAATTCGACTACAGTGTTCTCTTTCAATTGCCTATCAATCCAGTCCTTAAACATGGCCACATTTGTGTAAGTGGCCGGGACTCCTTCTTTGCCGCACTCAATGCCCCAGTTGACGATGCCCACCTGTTCGTAGCGATCCGGATCCTCTTTGAGAGCACAGAACAGGGCAGATCCGCCGTCGCCCACGCAAGCATCCTTATTGAGCTCGCCGCCGGCACAAATTAAACTTGGATGCAGGGTGAAAGTAGGTCCCATTTTGGTTTTCCTTAACTGTCTCTGGCAGGTTGAATTGTTTACCATTGGCAACTCAATTTTCTTCAGAACGTCCGAGTGACGCATCTCAGAGTACGAACTTCTTCCCCAACCGGCAACTTTGCATCGTTTTCCTTCGAAGGATCTTATCTCCTGGGGCAAGCAGATGGGCCAAATATGCTCTTGGATTTGTAAACAAAATGAGCAGCGCCAAGTTATTGGCTCCAGTGGAGTAGACAAACCCAGCATGGCGCACTATCTTTTTCACGGATTCAGTGTATAGTATTTTCAATTATAGAATGGTAATCTTTATCACTGATGGTCTTATCCTTACCCACATTAAGGATATTACATGCGCGTGATAAAGGATACTGGTTAGAACATTCAAACAACACTTTTACTGAGCAAAGGTCCTCAGGAACGAACCGATTTGGAGGAGTGCTTGCTTTTCCCGAGAGAAGAATTTATAATGAGTGAATCTGACTGAGTTTCCTGAATTTATACACTCCGGTCTATACATCGGCAAGAGGTCAGATAATATGAAATGGGCTTCAAATGAAATTTAAAAAGTGTATTATCATTACTGTTATTTGTGGAACAAAACAAAAACGAAACTTCTCTGACCCTTAAACTAGTATTGAAAATCTCTTTATTGGTTATTATATGTTAACAGCGAATATGTACTCCACACTTATCAAACTTTAAAAACTAAATAAAATTATAAAAACACTTTAAAAATTATTTTATTTTATTATGCGATTCGTTATCGCACTTCTTCGACCTTTACATTTGTGTAATTGATTTTTGAATATTTTAATTCGAACAAATATATGAACTTATACATAAATATATCGGATATATTTAGTTTTAGTCAACGAAATATGACTGTTTAAACTCACTTATATACAATGCTTTTATATAACTAATGTAATTGATTATAAGAACGTATATGGGCTAATCCTGGGGTCGCGATCGTACGTTCGTACGCAATTAGTGCAACAAAATTAAAGAAAAAAACATTTTCTGAAACTTTTTTTTTTGGTTTCCGATAGCATTTGGTGAGTTCTTTTCTTAGTGTAAATTATGGTTCTAATAGTTTTTTCATTTTCATAATATTGGCAAAAAACATACGGTCGCGAACGTACGCGAAATAGAAGTCGGTTTTGGCTTGCTCTAGCAAAATCAAAAAATCTTCCAATCGGAATCGAATATTTTAATGCAATAACTTTTCTTTTAAAAAAGAGGCATGTAGCTTTTAATCGAGTCTATTCCCAATTAAATATCTTCATTATTTTTTTTTTAAATTAAATTAAGTACGGGTCGCGAACGTACGATTTTTCCATCGGACTTTGGACGCTGTTTTTTATTATTTAAATACATTAGAAGATCATATATGCATTTTATGTTGAATATTTGGATTCTTCTAGTGATGTTAGAAAACATAAGTCAAAGCATAATGCCTCTGTTTAGAAGAAATAAGCAAAACAAAACATGCCATTTTTTTTGCGATTTTTCGTCAAAATAATGAAAAAATGCGATTGCGCGAATATGCAATCGAATATTTCAAATGTTTCTTTAGAATATGATCAAATTTCATATATTGGACCATATTTCAATCTAACTATGTTGATAAAATTCATTTTAGAGAAGTTTTTCACTTTTGGTCGTGGTTGACCTTTCCCCGGATTTGCCCATATATCGTAGTCCCTTGAAACAAATTTACATACTTTGGGGGTTTCTACTTCTCATGGGACTGCTCATCCGTGTCCTCATCAGTTTCCTTCGTTTCCTCATCCCTTTCCTCTGTTTCGGTCTCTGCCTCTTTTAATTCCTTTTCCCTGTACTTAGCCTCTTCTTTTTCTACTTCCTTTGAGTCCATTTCCCGGGCATCTGGCTCCTTAGCTTTCTCAGTTGTTGTAGTGTAGATCCTGTCATAATCATCCACAGAGTCCTCGTTGCTGGCTGCCGGTTTTTCAATGGGAGCAGGAAGTAACTGTCCCACCTCAAGCTTGGCAGGCAACGGCTCCAGAGATCGCATTAGGCCGTACGGCTTGAGGTGGTAGATCAGATAGTCCAAGACATACATCAAGTTCGGAGCCACATAATGGAAGGAAATGGCCAGGTCAGAGCAGCAGTCTAGACCCTGTGCAAATGGTAAAGGCGATCATGTCATTCTTATTAATATAAATAGAGTCTTGATTAAGGGTGAACGAAGAATCTTACGTCATCCGTCTTGTAGTAGAGGTATTTCCAATACCAATAGTTTTTGTCCCATTTGGCCGGTATCAGATGATGTTCCGGGACAAACGGAAACATCCGTCCGCGTCCCACCATGTCCCTGGAGTCGCCGGCCGTCACATTTAGATGCTCCATGCAGCGACCGATCTCAATGTCCTCGTTGACTACCGTTCCAGGGAGGCACATCTTCGGGTTTGGAATGCCCTCTACCACCAATCGGCGGAGCGCTTCTCGACTGAGAACGTAGCCGGCGCCGCCGGACATATAGCCCTGCGACACAAACGGCTTAAACTTGAAGCCAAAGTGCACGGGCGTCTTGGGGCTGTACGGGTAGAGCATGTAGCGCAGGTTTTCGATCACGGCGTACGTGTCGTCGTCCGCCTTGTAGAACCAATCGGCGTCGTTGTAGTGGTGCTGGTACACATACTTGAATGCCTCCTTAACCTTGGCCCACAGGTTCTCACGACCCTCGCCCACATTTAGCCGCACCGTGGGCAACTCGTCGTCCTGGCCGGAGCTCATGAATAGCAGGATGTTGCAGCGCTTGCCCCACGTCCGCTTCACGTGGCGCGCCTTCTTCTTGTGGTTGGTGGGGTTCGTCATCACCCAGCAGAGGATGCGCACCTCTCGCTTAAGCTGCTCGGCCACGGTGGTGTTGTCATCGGAATGATCGTGCTGGAAGGGATCGTGTTCGGGCGCCTCTGCCGCACCAAGCTGTCCTCGTCCATCATGGGAGCTAGCCGGGTTGCGCAGACGCTGACTCAAGTACGGATACAGATTCTCATGGGGCGAAATACTTGAAAAAAGCACCGCCAGGCAATAGCCCACCACCAGGCCGACAATGAGTGTGAATACGGATCGGTTCTTCGATCGAGGAGCTGCAAGTAGAGGCCACAAGGAGACCGCAAATAATAGGTATTATTGGTAACCTAGACTCGTAATAAATTAATCAACTTACCCTCCGTAAGCAGGGACCGTGATAAGAGACTGGCACTGGACATCTTTTCACCTAAGGAGCTATGTATTTTAGGTCACTTCAAATTTCCCTTTCAACTGTAAACTCTTGAAGTTCACTTGAGTCAACAGCAAGTTGGTTTTGCCTCGAATCTCCTATTGTTTACCATTATGTTACGTCAAAACTTTGAAAACAATATGTTGTTCACAACGAACTGAACCCGAATGCGTTTGTCAACCGACTGAGTGGCAAAGACGTCGACTAGTTCTGATCAAATGGTTTGAATGTAGGTTTATCATGAAACAGTTGTTTAAATATAATTTAAAAAAAGCGTTCTATGTAAATGACAGATATGTACATATAAAGATCCTTTAATAGATACTTATGTATTACAGTTACATTCTGTGGGTAAAACCAAATAAAAAATCCTAAAAACAATGAATACGCTCGAGCTACATATGAAAATATTATTCAAGTAAGATAATCAATGAACAAAGATTAATTATCTTAGGCTATAGTTTGGCAGAACCAATTAATAAACAAAATGAATTCTAATAAAATTTTCAATGATATAACGATTAATAATTATTGTAAATATGTACAAATTAAACAGTAAAACAGCATTAAAAAGATAATACATTTAAACAATTATTTTAGGTAAAACCAAATTTGCATACTTCTAGGCATATTCCATTTCTTTTCCGATACCTTTAGCTTTAGCTTTAACACGTATATTATTTGACTTTGCAGTAATCGTGTGTCATTTTATTAAACTTGCAAAATTGTGGGCTACACTTAAATCGTAATAAAGTAAAGAAGTAATTAATTGTCGTATCTAGTTTACAGGAAAATAAGCAAAACCCATTGAGTGTTATTATCATTAATAGCTAATTTAGGGACAAAAAGGCGTTTAAACGTAAAGCACTTGTCAACAATTGCTTAGGGATAAAGTAGGACTATAAATAGTTTCAAATATACATAATTAAATATTAGTATGTGTGTATATATTACTGGTTATGTACAGGGGACATTGTAACATTATCATTCTGGGTCCATGTTAACATTCTTTATAATAGCTAACATTATCGTTATGGTTAATGTTTAAATTCAAAATACAAGCTCCAAGAAGTTGTTAATATGAATGATACGGTTTATCTAATATATATATGTATGTATATAGTTTGCTTTTCATGGGGTTTGCCATTTAGTTTAGCTTGGACGTGTTCGTACTAGTGGATTTTTCACTTTGATAATTAGTTTTAAGAGTGAGTGTTTATGGCATAAAAAGAAACAAATTTCGGGATATGGATATGGATTGTCTATCCGGAAAAACGTAACAGTAAGGATAGAAACGGCCAGTTAACCGAACTAACAGTTAGCAGCTAGTTTTACCGGCGGGTTACATTCCAAAGGTTTCCGAAAATCAAATTGATTTTGATTAGAGTTATGGTTAATTTTAACTAACAGCTGACGCTCTTATTGGGTATTGAGAATTCTGTCTTAAGCCATTCCCTCTTCGTCTCCAATCCATATCCCCGGTTTTTCCAGTAACCCGCAAACCTCTCAGTGTCTCTCACGGGCACTGTGAGGGCAGCTCTGCCATAAACACTCTCACTGCGCTTCTCCTTCTGTTTCAACATAAGCAAAAAGGCCAACGTATTGTGCATAAAGGTACTTGGGAGGCATGGTCTCTGATCCGCGAACATTCCCTTACGCCGACATCGTCGGTACTGTAGAAGCAACTCCGGACGTGACCATCGCCTTTGCGCTGCGCGCCACCATCGTCCGGACCCGCTCCTGAAGGTAATCACAGATGGAGGTGTACTTCTGTTGGTGCGCCAGCTGCAGGGCCGTCAATCCCTCCTGATTCTTCATCAGCACATCGCTACCGGCGCCAACCAACTGTTTGCAGACGGTCATGTGGCCAAACATGGCTGCCGCATGCAGCGCCGTCTCTCCGTTGGGCAGGAGGCCAAGATTGGGGCGGTATTTGAGCAGAACAGTGATGACCGCCGCATGGCCCTTGTGGGCGGCCTTGAAGAGGGAAGTGGCACCGTCACAGCGCACTGTGTCCACGTTTGCTCCATTCTGCAGCAGCACCTTACATATGTGATCCTGGCCCATCTGGGCGGCAATCCAAAGGGGCGTGGCGCCGTCAATGCGCTTGATATCGATTTCTGCACCCGCTTGAATCAGCAGGGACAGAACTGTGCGATGTCCATTCTGAGCGGATATGAAAACTGGCGTGGCACGGTCCTGGAAAATATAAAATTGTGTTCGATTACATGAATGTTTGTAAGCATTATAGAAGTTGCTTGTTTATATATTGATTTCCATTTATTTTCAAGGTATGCACCTTCATGTGGGCATTCACATTCGCTCCGCAGTCCAACAGCTCTCGAACTATCTTCACATGTCCGCCTTGGGCGGCCACAAAAAGTGGAGTTCCCCCATCGGCAGATGGTGTGTCCACACTGGCGCCGGCCTTCATTAGGATCTTCACTATGTCTAGGTGACCGCCTTGGGCGGCAAAGAAGAGCGGCGTGGTGCCCGTTAAGCGCCGGGAGTTCGGATCAGCGCCCTGATCAAGCAGCTCCATCACGCAGTAGGTGTGACCACCAGCAGCAGCCAAAATAAGCGGAGTCGTGCCATCCTGTTAATGAGAAGATTATTCGAAAAGCATGTTAATAAAGATAAATTAAAGATATTTTTATGTATTTTGTTATACCCTTGCAGGGTATATTAGTTTCAGTCAAAAGTTTGCAACGCAGTGAAGGAGGCATCTCCGACCCTATAAAGTATATATATATATACTTGATCAGGATCAACAGCCGAGTCGATCTAGCCATGTCCGTCTGTCCGTCTGTCCGTTTCTACGCAAACTAGTCCCTCAGTTGTAAAGCTACCTGAATGAAACTTTGCAGTTAGGCTTCTATATACTCTCACTCGTACATATGTCGGAACGGGCCGGATCGGACGACTATATCATATAGCTGCCATAGGAACAATCGGAAAAATCTACGAAAAAATATAATAACTTTGTCAGTTTTGAACCAATTTTCACCAAATTTGATATTTGCCCATTTAGTATTATTTCCGAATTTCGGTTTTAATTTCATGAAAATCGGCTGACTATATCCTATAGCTTCCATAGGAGCAATTAGGAAAATAAAAGAAAAAACCATAACTTTGTCAGTTTTCAACATATTTTCACCAAATTCGATATTTAGCCATATTTTATTATTCCTGAATTTTGATTTTAATTTCATGAAAATCGGCTGACTATATCCTATAGCTTCCATAGGAACAATCAGGAAAATAAAAGAAAAATTCATAACTTTGACAGTTTTCAACATATTTTCACCAAATTTGATATTTAGCCATATTTTAGTATTTCTGAATTTTGATTTTAATTTCATGAAAATCGGCTGACTATATCCTATAGCTTCCATAGGAACAATCAGGAAAATAAAAGAAAAAACCATAACTTTGTCAGATTTCAACAAATTTTCACCAAATTTGATATTTGCCCATTTAGTATTATTTCCGAATTTCGGTTTTAATTTCATGAAAATCGGCTGACTATATCCTATAGCTTCCATAGGAACAATCAGGAAAATAAAAAAAACCATAGCTTAGCCGTGTTTCAAACCATTGCCATCAAATTTGAGATTTGGCAACAAATTATTATTTCAGAATTTCGTTTTTAATTTTTTTTTTTTAACTCTGCAAGAGTATACAAACTTCGGTGAGCCGAAGTTAGTTTCCTTTCTTGTTTTTTAATTATTTTCCATTTATTTTTTAATGTAAACTACAATTAAATGGAATTAATCCAAAAGCCTAGGATAACAAATCCAATGCAATACTTTGCTGTGTGAAATACAATGAAAATCTTCAAGTTTTTTATAGATCTAAAGCGATAAATGAAAAACCATTTGGTTTAATTGTTTAATGGACCCACCATGAAGTGATTTGCATAGCAAATTGTGATTAGTTTCACCAACTTAACGCCAAAGCGTTTCGTGTGGATTTGCATGCATGTCTGTTTGGGCCTCGTCGGACTCGACAAAAACTAAACAGACGGGAAAGAGAAAGAAGACAGTATATCCCCAAGGGAAAATCGCGCCACAAATCGCTCTCGATGCACTTGGACTGAATCCGAACTGAATGGGGGAGTCACGTAGAGCCAAGTCCAAGCCCGCGTGCCCTTTCCGTAAACTCTTGCAGACCAGCCGGCATATAATACCGTGGCACAGTGCCCCCGCAGTCCACTTTCCTTTCCTTTGCTCTTCGGTCCACGCTTCGCTGAACATCAAGTGAAATTTAATTTCATTTTTTTATACACTTGCAGGGGGTATTAAAATATTGTTCAAATTCTTGAAATTAACAATTTAACCCTTCCCTAACTATGCAGTATGTCATCTCACTGCAGCTTTCTAGGTAAATTGAAGGTTGCGAAATACATATATCAAATGTGTTATTAATTCGCTAATAACCGTATTTAACAAAGCCAGCAATAGCATGTGGGGATGTGATAATTAAATTATAGATATAGGTTTATAAGCTTTGTTCTTGAATAAAAGTGTATTTTAGTGTTCGGCGAATGTACCTAATAATAATTATTTCTTATTCAGTTTTGTTTTGCTGCATTTTTCGTCTTCTTTGCCAATTGGTGAGTACTTTAAGCCAACAAAGTGTTAACTCCTAACTGATTTTAACGTTGTTAAAAGTTTATACATACATATATATTAATTATTTTGACACATATTTCGTAATAACAACTGCTTTTATTTTCAAGTGGCATGTTTAACGCTTTACGGATTGCATGTGTAAGTTCAGTAAATAAATCCAAGTTGTTATAACTTGTCACACACCGGAATGAGGAAGTAATATCTAAGTTAGTCAACCGAAAATATAATTTATTTTCTATTTTCTCCTATTTAAATTCATCTCAGATCTATATCAATGATTGTTGACCCAATAACATGCCTAAACATTAGACTTACCTCATCTTTGCAGTCCACATGAACTTTTCCGCTGTCCAGAGCTCTGAGCAGAGCCACTTCATCGCCCCTCATGGCTGCCATGTGCAGCTGCACATCCGACGGCGTCTCTTTCTGCATTGAGGGTGAAGACAGAATCAAATCAATTAACAACTCGAAGCTGCTGCAGCTATGAAAACAAAGAGGTATTTGGATAATGACACCCACGGCCGCGTTCCCCACTCAAAAGTTGCCTCATCCGGGGGGCGCCTATGTCGAGGAAAACACGATGACGATGTGGGGAAATTACTTTTCCTGTTCACTGTAATTAGGGTCATACCAGTTACAAACAGCAAAAAGTTATTTAACAGCGGATGTTGGTGCACATTGGATGCATTTTTTGAATACTTTTGCTGTGGCCTAGCTTTAATGTTAAATGTATCTTAACACTATCAGATGCATTAATTTTCTTTATATTGGGTTTCTTCTTTAATGCATATTTAAATGAATTTATTTTTATTTAATAAATAACAGTAAAAACATACATAGGAAATTTGAAGCTTTTCTAGTGATGAATGCAATTCATGCATATGCAATTTACATTTTACCTAAGAATTGTATTATTTTTGATAGCATATAAATTATAAAATTATACTTATCGTGAGTGCTACTTTTTAGAACTTTCAAATAAAATCTTCATTTGATTTTGTAACATTAAACACCTTTTTGAGGCATTTCAAAACTCTAGTTATACCCTTGCAGGGTATATTAGTTTCAGTCAAAAGTTTGCAACGCAGTGAAGGAGGCATCTCCGACCCTATAAAGTATATATATATATATACTTGATCAGGATCAACAGCCGAGTCGATCTAGCCATGTCCGTCTGTCCGTCTGTCCGTTTCTACGCAAACTAGTCCCTCAGTTTTAAAGCTATCTGAATGAAACTTTGCAGTTAGGATTCTATATACTCTCACTCGTACATATGTCGGAACGGGCCGAATCGAACGACTATATCATATAGCTGCCATAGGAACAATCGGAAAAATTTACGAAAAAAAAATTATAACTTTGTCAGTTTTGAACCAATTTTCACCAAATGTGATATTTGCCCATTTAGTATTATTTCCGAATTTCGGTTTTAATTTCATGAAAATCGGCTGACTATATCCTATAGCTTCCATAGGAACAATCAGGAAAATAAAAGAAAAAACCATAACTTTGTCAGTTTTCAACATATTTTCACCAAATTTGATATTTAGCCATATTTTAGTATTCCTGAATTTCGATTTTAATTTCATAAAAATCGGCTGACTATATCCTATAGCTTCCATAGGAACAATCAGGAAAATAAAAGAAAAAACCATAACTTTGTCAGATTTCAACATATTTTCACCAAATTTGATATTTAGCCATATTTTAGTACTCCTGAATTTTGATTTTAATTTCATGAAAATCGGCTGACTATATCCTATAGCTTCCATAGGAACAATCAGGAAAATAAAAGAGAAATTCATAACTTTGTCAGTTTTCAACATATTTTCACCAAATTTGATAGTTACCCATATTTTAGTATTCCTGAATTTCGATTTTAATTTCATGAAAATCGGCTGACTATATCCTATAGCTTCCATAGGAACAATCAGGAAAATAAAAGAAAAAACCATAACTTTGTCAGATTTCAACATATTTTCACCAAATTTGATATTTAGCCATATTTTAGTATTCCTGAATTTTGATTTTAATTTCATGAAAATCGGCTGACTATATCCTATAGCTTCCATAGGAACAATCAGGAAAATAAAAGAGAAATTCATAACTTGGTCAGTTTTCAACATATTTTCACCAAATTTGATAGTTACCCATATTTTAGTATTCCTGAATTTCGATTTTAATTTCATAAAAATCGGCTGACTATACCCTATAGCTTCCATAGGAACAATCAGGAAAATAAAAGAAAAAACCATAACTTTGTCAGATTTCAACATATTTTCACCAAATTTGATATTTAGCCATATTTTAGTATTTCTGAATTTTGATTTTAATTTCATGAAAATCGGCTGACTATATCCTATAGCTTCCATAGGAACAATCAGGAAAATAAAAAAAAACCATAGCTTAGCCGTGTTTCAAACCATTGCCATCAAATTTGAGATTTGGCAACAAATTATTATTTCAGAATTTCGTTTTTAATTTTTTGTTTAAACTCTGCAAGGGTATACAAACTTCGGTGAGCCGAAGTTAGCTTCCTTTCTTGTTTTTTTTTAATAGCCCTCAATTTGTTCTTAAGCCTATTAAACTATACGAAAATTATATTTTCTTAGGGTTATATCGGACAATAAATCATTGTGGTCACCCAAGTTATAGCTCATTACAATTTACGGAAAGAGGGAAAAGGCTGGAAATGCTTTTTCAAACTAAATGCAGAGTAAAAATGTCAACTTTGCGGTAATAAAGCGAATTAAGTGGTCTAGATGTGTGTGTGTGTGTCGGCCTGGCAGGAGGCAATAATGCAGGGACTGAAGCACCTGTTGAAAGACACAACAACTAGACGGGGCAAAGACAAGTGAAAACCCTCACATGTACATGACGTGACTCAAGTTGGCTCGGCAAGACGTTGGCCAGGGAAACAATGTAAATGCTGCTGTTGCACTTCGGAATGACATAATGACAATGATGATGACGGCGATGATGCCTGATGCTGATGATGATGATGACGAAGATATTTATAGGCAGCGAGGCGCAATTGTCAGTGGCAGGTGAGAAACACTTTTAAAGCTTCAGACATACGCCAGACATATGCACTTAGTAAATCTGATTGCCAAACAATGCAAAAGATACAATACGTTTCTAGCAATACAAAAAATTAAATGTGGAAAAGTCTGAAAATGTATTTCTAAGCCATCACATACATGATGACTTTGTTAGTTATTTTCCCCAAACCGATCGTTTTCCCATCACAGAGCTATCCCGTTCCGAATGAGTCAATTACCGTCTTAAATGGGTCAATACCTGAGCATTTACTCACCTTTAGCGACATGGTCGTGCACCGTGCTCTGTGCTGGCCTCTGGGTCTGGGTTTGTACCGGCTCTCCAAGCGATTGCACCTGCTTACAAGCCCGTTTCCATTGACCGATTTTCCAAACTGTAACGCTGCTCCTCCAACTGCAACACAACTTCGGGCTAACAGTAACAGAGCAACAGACAGCACCAGCTAGCAAAGTGGCACCAAATCAGATCCCGGGAAAACCAGCAGCCGCACCAACTACAACGGGCAACTGTAGAAGCAGCATCATTCCCATCTACACTTAAGTCCAAACTGAATGTTTAAGTCCAAGCGACCAGTTCCCGAAAGTCAAGCACTGCAAATAGCAGAGAAAATAGGCACGAGTTGCATTAGAATTAAGTTGCCGACGCGTTTACAACAGGTTTTCAAATCCCAAAGCCTGCAATTAGAATGCAAAAAAAAAATAAAACAAGAAAGGAAGCTAACTTCGGCTCACCGAAGTTTGTATACCCTTGTAGAGTTTAAACAAAAAATTAAAAACGAAATTCTGAAATAATAATTTGTTGCCAAATCTCAAATTTGATGGCAATGGTTTGAAACACGGCTAAGCTATGTTTTTTTTTTTATTTTCCTGATTGTTTCTATGGAAGCTATAGGATGTAGTCAGCCGATTTTCATGAAATTAAAATCAAAATTCAGAAATACTAAAATATGGCTAAATATCAAATTTGGTGAAAATATGTTGAAATCTGACAAAGTTATGGTTTTTTCTTTTATTTTCCTGATTGTTCCTATGGAAGCTATAGGGTATAGTCAGCCGATTTTTATGAAATTAAAATCGAAATTCAGGAATACTAAAATATGGGTAACTATCAAATTTGGTGAAAATATGTTGAAAACTGACAAAGTTATGGTTTTTTCTTTTATTTTCCTGATTGTTCCTATGGAAGCTATAGGATATAGTCAGCCGATTTTCATGAAATTAAAACAAAAATTCAGGAATAATAAAATATGGCTAAATATCAAATTTTGTGAAAATATGTTGAAAACTGACAAAGTTATGGTTTTTTCTTTTATTTTCCTGATTGTTCCTATGGAAGCTTAGGATATAGTCAGCCGATTTTCATGAAATTAAAATCAAAATTCAGGAATAATAAAATATGGCTAAATATCGAATTTGGTGAAAATATGTTGAAAACTGACAAAGTTATGGTTTTTTCTTTTATTTTCCTGATTGCTCCTATGGAAGCTATAGGATATAGTCAGCCGATTTTCATGAAATTAAAACCGAAATTCGGAAATAATACTAAATGGGCAAATATCAAATTTGGTGAAAATTGGTTGAAAACTGACAAAGTTATAATTTTTTTTTCGGATCGTTCCTCTGGCAGCTATATGATATAGTCGTCCGATCCGGCCCGTTCCGGCCCGTTCCGACATATGTACGAGTGAGAGTATATAGAAGCCTAACTGCAAAGTTTCATTCAGATAGCTTTAAAACTGAGGGACTAGTTTGCGTAGAAACGGACAGACGGACAGACGGACAGACGGACAGAAGGACAGACGGACATGGCGAGATCGACTCGGCTGTTGATCCTGATCTAGAATATATATACTTTATAGGGTCGGAGATGCTTCTTTCACTGCGTTGCAAACTTTTGACTGAAACTAATATACCCTGCAAGGGTATAAAAATAGACGAGGAAAAGGAAAGGAAAAAAGAAAGGAATACAATTGGATGGAAACTACGAGCTGGGAAAATGTGTTTGAAGTAAAAAAAAAATATTTTAAACTATTTTATTATACCCTTGCAGGGTATATTAGTTTCAGTCAAAAGATTGCAACGCGGTGAAGGAGGCATCTCCGACCCTATAAAGTATATATATTTTAGATCAGGATCAACAGCCGAGTCGATCTCGCCATGTCCGTCTGTCCGTCTGTCCGTCTGTCCTTCTGTCCGTCTGTCCGTTTCTACGCAAACTAGTCCCTCAGTTTTAAAGCTACCTGAATGAAACTTTGCAGTTAGGCTTTTATATACTCTCACTCGTACATATGTCGGAACGGGCCGGATCGGAAGACTATATCATATAGCTGCCATAGGAACAATCGGAAAAATCTACGAAAAAAAATTATAACTTTGTCAGTTTTCAACCAATTTTCACCAAATTTGATATTTGCCCATTTAGTATTATTTCCGAATTTCGGTTTTAATTTCATGAAAATCGGCTGACTATATCCTATAGCTTCCATAGGAACAATCAGGAAAATAAAAGAAAAATTCATAACTTTGTCAGTTTTCAACATATTTTCACCAAATTTGATATTTAGCCATATTTTATTATTCCTGAATTTTGATTTTAATTTCATGAAAATCGGCTGAATCCTATAGCTTCCATAGGAACAATCAGGAAAATAAAAGAAAAATTCATAACTTTGTCAGTTTTCAACATATTTTCACCAAATTTGATAGTTACCCATATTTTAGTATTCCTGAATTTCGATTTTAATTTCATGCAAATCGGCTGACTATACCTTATAGCTTCCATAGGAACAATCAGGAAAATAAAAGAAGAAACCATAACTTTGTCAGATTTCAACATATTTTCACCAAATTTGATATTTAGCCATATTTTATTATTTCTGAATTTTGATTTTAATTTCATGAAAGTCGGCTGACTATATCCTATAGCTTCCATAGGAACAATCAGGAAAATAAAAAAAACCATAGCTTAGCCGTGTTTCAAACCATTGCCATCCAATTTGAGATTTGGCAACAAATTATTATTTCAGAATTTCGTTTTTAATTTTTTGTTTAAACTCTGCAAGGGTATACAAACTTCGGTGAGCCGAAGTTAGCTTCCTTTCTTGTTTTTATACCCTTGTTTAAAATTATAATCGGTTAGTAACTTATTTTACAGACTTAAAAGATTATCAATTGACAATTACTTCTGACAAACTTATAAATACATAATAAGCAATACTGCGAAATTATACCTCAAGCAGTGCCTAACACAATTTGCATTCGTAATTTGCCATTATTTTTTAATGAAGATAGAATGTCTTGGAACTTCTTGGGTCAAGGCTGTAAACTATTGCAAAATGGTTAATAATATGGTGCATAATAAAGCTACCACTTAAACCAATTTTGTCTCAAAGAAAGTATTGTTCAAAATTGCACATCATGAATTTCGCCTTGATTTTCCCCGTTTTGTTATTAATTTTTTTGCATGCTGTAATTTCTGTGTTGTTATTGGTAACTCCCCCTGACAATTGACAGGCGGTGCGGCCTCTCAGATCGGACCTGACTTGGCTTTATCGACACGCAATAGGTAAGACAAAGTGAAGCATTTTCTTTTCTTTCTGCGGGCTTTTACTTTGTTGTTCGTTGCCTTATTAATTGCATTTCATGCAAGCGCATTTTTTTTACTGGTTTACAGCTTTTTATATTTTTTTTCTTTTTATGAGCCGCATCATCATGCCTTTTGCCTCTCAACTTTTGACCTAGAAAGTGCTTTAGTTTTTGGGCCTTTTTCATGTGGCTTTTCATCAACATTTTCTGGGGCATACACGCACATTGCAGTGACATCATGAGTTTACAGTTTTCCTCAGTTCTATTTATTGACTTTTCTTTGGTTTCTAAATATTGTTAATTACCTCTTTTGATGCATCTTTACGAGTCATTTTTTGAAGTTGATGTGAGTTAGTTTTTTTTAGATGTGGCCTTTGTGTGAAGTTTTTTAGGAATACCTTTGATGAATTAACTAAATTAATAAATAATAGTACAGCAAGCCTTAGAAGTTATAACTGATATGAAATATTCTTCATTCTTGGCACCCAACATACCTTTTTTTTCTACAAGGCTCTTAACACTGATTAGATTGTTTTGGCGGACAGTCTGAAATTACCCGTTGTTGTGGGGATATAAATGATCAATAGTTTTTCAAAAATCTTATCAGTGTTGAACCGTGTTGCCTCTAGCAATCTAAGTTTATATCTCTACCCCATTATAAATTCCTAAAAAAGTTATAATAAAATAATTAACTACGTTTACAATATAATTAGCTGAATATAGTTTTTTTCCTAGACCTTAGATTTTGGCTTATAAAAAAAAATTAAACATTTTGTAACTTAGTCCGGCATCCAAAAAAAACTATAACATTTATGGACATTTTTTATAAACTTTATGTGTTAACTTTTGTTGTAATTAGTGTTATTTTTACGATACCAATGATTAGATTCACTTTCAGTTTCGTTAACAATTTTTCTGCTTTATTACGAGTATCTGGGTCTTTTCGCTATTGTATGTTTCAGTTTATTAATAGCGTCTCGCGCTATCATGATCTCATTTCATTTTATCTTTTCGCTGTAGCTTGAATTTTGCTAAGAGCTCACACATTATGCAAAACTATCATCATTTGCACAAATAAAAGGTCAACAGGCAGCCTGGCCACTTGTGAGATCTCACCTTAAGAAGTCTCAGGAACCGAAACACAACAGAAACAAGCAACCACAATAAACCAAGAGTCACGCCGCTCGGCTTTTCCAAAAGCAGATGACGCGAAGGGGACCGATTGTTGGCAAAGTTGGCGAGCAACTGAGAAAGCCAAGTCCCACAGCGACTGCAGAGAGCCCCAGCTTTTCCAATACCCTGTACTGCCAGATATTCAGGGTTTATTGAACAGAAACATTAGAATTACTGAAATATTAACTGAAATATATTTTTGAAAATATTGAAATTTTACGGACTGAAGAAATCACCAAGGTTTGGACATCTTTTTATTAAGTGTCAAAAAGTAAGGAACAAGATGTTACCTTGTAAAAAACAAAAATGAACACTGAAAGTAACACCTTGAACATTTTATATCATATTATTTATAAAGTAAAACTATATGTATATTTTATAGCATATTATTTATAAATTAAAGTAGTAGTATGCCTTCAAAAACTTATTTTCTCGAGTTTTAACATTCATTGTTTGAATATTTTCAACGAGGAACTTGTGTATAAATACACGATATGTCTTCGTCTACTCCACCTACATAGTTCCAGTTCTCCCAAAGAGTTGAACAGAATAAGAGTAAGAGGGATCATGCCGTGCGAGAGCAATGCACAAACAAATAAGGCTGACCTCAGGCGTTGAACGCCGCCGTTGAAAGTTCATTGAATATACACGCGACTTGAATTGCGAATTCAGCGACGCCCATAAATAGGCAACGTGGACTGTAAATTCCAGGACATGGCGCGGATTAACCGCGACAAAAACAATCCTTCTCACACCCACTCATCCACTCACACACCCGCAGCACATTCACACGCGAAATCGAAGGAAGTGTAAGGCTATAAAAGTGCCTGAAATAAAGGAACTTCCTTGCCATTGACGAAAATCGGTGCTGACACCGAGCGAGGTCAAAAAAAGTTTCCCCGCTCCCCGCGTCACCTTCCACGCCTGGCTGACTAACTTTTGCTAAAAATCAATACTCACGTTCTGTCTGCAGTTAAGCTGAGTAAATCCGAAATCGGTGCAATTATTTATGAAGAATCTGAGACATTTACTTGATGCACCAATTTATATGCAATATAATTTTCCCGTCGCGAATTTGTAGCCTACGCTCGGCGAGTGTTACCGTTAGTGGAAGACAAAAATACACTCATTTCGAGGAAATGTACTAAGCTACTTTTTGATCGATCTTTTCGTTTTTTTTGTTTTATGTTTTCTATCGATAAGGTTTAATTTCAATAATAAATAATATACAAATGCTTATTTAATTTTGTTTATTTAATTTAAAATAAATAAGTACAAATTAATATAAAATATACTAAAAGTACCAATATATGGTCCGCGTAAACTTTGTACCGAAATTCCGCCAGAGCGCGCCACTCGCAGCGCAGCCAACTTCACGTCCAGCTGTCATTTCTTTCTCTTTTTCGCCTCCACCGACGAGTTGCGGTCGCTAGATTTGTAAATTTCTACAAAAAAGTGAGTTAGCCGGCCGTTCGGGCCACGAAATGTTTGTAAATGGTATCTTAATTGTTTTGTCTACCTTGCAGCCCCATAAAATGGAGAACGACGCCGGTGAGAATGTTGATCTGTACGTGCCCCGCAAGTGGTAAGTGAAACACGTGTTCCCCGCGCATTCCTGCCGCCGAGTACTTATCCGCTCCTCTACTGAATTTACAGCTCGGCGTCGAACAGGATCATCCACGCCAAGGACCACGCCTCCGTGCAGCTGAGCATCGTCGATGTGGACCCTGAGACCGGCCGCCAGACCGACGGCTCCAAGACCTACGCCATCTGCGGCGAGATCCGTCGCATGGGCGAGTCCGACGACTGCATCGTGCGTCTGGCCAAGAAGGACGGACTCATTACCAAGTAAGTCTCTCAATTGCCCCTCTTCGGTCCGGCAGGCTCCTAATCGACCTTTTTTTCTTCGTTTCAGGAACTTCTAAAAATGTGCAAACAATAAATAGAACTTGATTTGGTAATAAAGCGAATTCCCTTTGTAATTTAACGTAAAAACGTTCGGACTTTGTGATTTACTTTTGGATTAAACAAGGCGTTTAGGAGGGTATTTTTAGAAGCCGAGTTTTGACTTATCTGTGTACACAAACGCTGAACATCAAGGAGTAAAAACTGGCTCGGATATATTTAATTGTGTTTACATTTTTTGTTGCTGTAGTGAGTGGCAAGCTGCAAGAAAATGCGACGTTTCACTAAATTTAATGGAAACTCGGAATGATTTATGTTTAACGTGCTCTTAAGTTGATATATTCTTTTTATTTATATCGAGAGCTAATTGGAAATACAATATTCCAATAAGTAATATCGCCTCTCAAAGGACGCTAGCAATTGGATCGAGAAAGCATTCTATTAATATACCTCTAGTTTATGAAAACAAACGGTCGACTTTACTCACAGAAAAAATTTCAGTCAATGTTTTTATAAATATATTATAGCCAACCACGGATGTATGCAAATGGCAGGAGGAGAAATAGATTCTTGAGCAGCATCACTTGCTAATGTCATGTCAGTGTAAACCGCAAGATTGCAGACTTTACCGAATTTATTTGGTAAAAACATTGAACACAGACTTCCGGCCCCAAATAGAGATATTCAAATATGGTTTTCCTTGGATAATAAACATGATCAACATGAAATTATGTTCGATATTAATTTATGTCCTCCCCAACATCTATGTGCACCAATGGGTGTTGCTCTGAATTTCCTAGCCATGTTTTCATTATCTGCCAAAATCTCAGCTTTCTTTCCATTTTACTTTAGGTTTCGCTATATTTGATCATAATTAAAAATATTAATTTTATATTTATAAATTACCCACAATGCCGCAGTAGCTTCCCTACTTTAAAACAGTTTAAACATTTTTTTTGTTATATTCTTATATTTTAGCCGAAAGTAAATTCACGTTTATCCAATTTTTTTAATTTAAACCTAAAATAAAACAAAATATTAATAAATTTAGAAGACTAAAAAATTACGTTTTTATAGTATTTTTAGTATTTTATTGAAAGGTCTGGTCACTGGCCTATAGACAATTTGTGGCTCATTTTGAATGTTGGCTAAACTGGCCATACTGCGCTCTCTTTGGTCGTGAGTCGAAAAAGATATATAATTTAATTCCGAGAAGAAAAACAAAATACCCATCGTTGGGTTCGAAAGTGACAGTTTTGTGTAGGTGTAGTAGTTTAGAGCACAAGAAATCGGTGGTGTGCGAGGTCAAGAGCCAAGGCGACCAGCCAACTGGAAACGGGAACTGCTTGTCCCTAAAAAGGATGTGACTACGGAAAAACAACAAAGTGCAAAAAACAATCTGAGGTTCGGGATTATTTATGTAATGCAATAAGTGGACCCCAGTATCTTAGTGAAGCCACATCATCTGGGACACACAGTATTCAGCCGTCTTCTGGACTCATATTTTTGTTTGCGAAAAGTATTAGGTGAGTGCGCTGGGCCTAGGCTCTCTTGCGAAAAACAAAAGCATAATAATACACTCGCTCATAATGTTGTGGGAGTTACCAATTCTTGCATTGTCGCGTGCTGAGTTCTGACTCATTAGCGAGCGAATCCAGGTGCACAACTGACTCACGGATATAAACAATACATACAAGCACCGGGGGAAGACAACGATCTGATATGTTGTTGCACAGTAAGAAATCATTATTAATCAAGAACGTCTAATTGGAAATTACTTCCCACTATAAACCTGTGAAATATTTGTAGTTTTGCAAAGTAAATTACCTCACCCATAGGCTTAAATTCTCATCTATACCTGTCTACAATCAAGAAATGGCCGGTAATTACGCTGTAGTAACTATTGATCTTATATGAAGTATGGTATTTAAAAAACATTTGTTTTTTATATTCATAGAGTCGTACTTTGGTCAAAAAGAAAGGTGGGTCATTGACAAAATTATTAGCCAATTAAAAGTACTGAAACCCCATCATAGAATATAAATCCATTTCCGAATATTGTCTTAAATAATTAATTTTAACCTTGACATTTCGCATTGTGTGTGCCCACGTTCCCCTCTTTTGTTCCACTGTGCGCCGCCCACTTTTCGCCCAGTACATTTGCACCCAAATTGCACTTAACTCGCACCGAGCGAACGATAATTTGAGCGCCCCTCTCTTCGCCCTCTCTTCTGCACATCGTCATTCGCCATAAGTAACGGGCTTCCAACAAATACTTATACTGGCGCACACACACACCCTTACCTACGTTCATTCACTTCGATTCGTTGTGCTTTTGGTACCTTCGTCGTTGTTGCTTTTTTCCACATTATATTTTTTATCATTTTTAGCCACACAAAAACTATAAATTATCTGGGTGTCTGCGAATAAATATTTGTGTCTATTTACTTGCACCCAAAGTCTGATTGGTGGGTACAGGGAACCCTTGCTTTCAATGACAAAACGGTCAGAAATTATGAGGCAGTCGCAAGTGTGAATCGATACGAAGAGTGCTGATAAACGACAACGAAACATAGTTATCAAAGTCTCGGCAATATCTAGATAAGCTAGTATATCTAGGAATCAACATGTGTATCTGCGCAGCGGAAGTACCACTATTCCAGGTGACGCGACTATAGAATACGCATCCATAACATAGTTTCAGATACCTTGCATACTTCCAGCGGCATCAAAAACTGAGTATAAAATAAGTATCTATTGTTAACTTTTTGCTATTTGATTTAATAACGAATTGAGACCGTACTAAATCCCAACTAAATCCCATAATCTTTGTCAGACAGGTTTGTGTCGATTAGTACAGATCGGACTTTAACATATACAAATTCCAACATTTACTATAAATGAATTAGTGAAATAATAAACAAGTAAGAAAGCTACAGTCGAGTGAGCTCGACTGTGAGATACCCGCTACCCATACTTAAACCAAAAAAGCGTCAGGACGCCAGAAAAAACAGTTAATACATTTTTGAACATAACGGACAAATGCAAATGCAAGTGTAATAATCACATGCATACAAATTTACATACACATGTATCTATGTGTGTAAAAACGCGTCATTATTGCATTCAAGCGGCTAATAATTATTACCATTTATTAAAATTGCTTCTCGAATATCTTATAAGATTCTTTTCCGAACACAACCAAGAACGGATAAGAATATTTAGTTGGTCTAATTGGTCAACCAAATGAGGCATGCTGCCAGCAGCCGTTTGTGGCCATACAAAATTATTTCTTTAATAACTCCGACAATTTCTATCTGATCGCAACTAAATTTTCAGGGATCACACAGACTATAGTTCTTACTATACATACCGAAATTCGCGACTCTAGCTTTAAAGTTATACGCTTAATACGCCTTTTTATGATTTGCATGGGCGGAAGTGGGCGTGATAAAAATTTGAAACAAACTTGATCTGCTTGCAAGCATAAGAAATACTGTCGAAAAAAAGAGAGCTCTATCTCTTATATTCTCTGAGATCCAGTGTTTCATACGGACAGACGGACAGACAGACAGACAGACAGACGGACATGGCTAGATCGACTCGGCTGTTGATCCTGATCAAGAATATATATACTATATAGGGTCGGAAATGCTTCCTTCTACCTGGTACATACATTTCCTGCCGGCACAAAGTTATAATACCCTTCTACCCTATGGGTAGCGGGTATAAAAATATTCATGTAGTTATAAGAGAACAATTTCTTCTACTCTTACAATTTTCACATAAGAAATTATTTGCTTTATATTCATATAGCGCAGAGTAAGCTACTGTGTTAAAAGGCTTCCAGCATCTCTAGTCAGATTTCACTGTACTGTCGCAATGCTGTGAGCTACTAATTTTCACTCTTCCCAATCTGCACCCGCCATGCCCTACCACCACCTCGTCTGACAATGCCAAAGCGTTTCATTTAAGAGTGATTCAATCAGTTTAATTGGTATTCCCTGAGCAACATTCGTGTGAGGGCATATATATGTACATACATATATGTATATGTACATAGATATATGTTTTAATTTTTCTGTTTACACTTGTGATTTTTCTGCAACGCTCGCAATTTTCCGCAGCACGAAATCGAGGGCAGGTCAGTGCAAGAAGTCAATTTCTGTGAGACATCACCATGCACTTACTTAATTCTTAATTATATTGCTCGCAGCTCAGTTGGCTTTTGTTTGGCATGTTTTCTGCTTTTCCAAATGCCGACGGCACGCGCTAAACAACCGAGTCACGGAGACAGAAGGAGGATATATGTATGTACATGTATACAGCCAGCACAAGGGGAATATAATATGTAAATGTAGGCAGAAAATTCTGTATTCCGTATAAAATTACGCGACGTGAATGTGGGCAGCTTTTGGGGTGGGAAATGCATAACTAGACAGTCCGGAATAAGAATATATTTATTAAGGGTTATAGACTATGGGCTCAATAAATATTCTCCTTGCGGTGATATGGCAATCGCCTTAAAGAAGATACTTTTTATAAGGACCTGTTTATAGAATTCTTTCAAAAGAACTTATCTTTAAACCCTAATTTTTGAACATCACTCTGAAATCATGTCTTAAAAAATCGGTTTATTTTTTGTATAAATTTTAACCAACAATACAAATTTAATTATAAAATTATTATGTTAACCCCTTACAATTACAGATTTTGAGGATGACTTACTGGTATTTTCTCTTCAACTTCTAGCTTTTGCGGGTTAAAATTTTACAAAAATTATACAAAGTAGCTAACATCAGCGCTTCTCTTTCAGCTTACGCTTAGCACAACTTAGCCGGGTCAAAGTTTGCACTCATATAATCAGGTCCCTCGAAAATCTTCTAATAATCGTTTGCCCAAATGGATTCTTTGTGAGTACTTAGATGAAGGTGTTGTTCCCTTAGAATCGTTACAAATCGCATGAAATGTTCAATAAGTATGTATAATGCATGAAAATTACAATTTGAATTTTAGATTTGTAATGATTGTGATTAACTATTTATTCAAATATCCAGTAGTGGTGTTAATTGAGTTGATAAATGCTCAAGCCATATATTCTTGATAAATTCTGGTTTCTGGATTAGTGAAATTGTTGGAAATTACGACACGTGCTATTGATATTTTATATTTATTATGTTATTTTTATAATTTTATGTGTAACGTTTACCATGTAAACCTTGTAATAAATCATTTTCCAAGAAGACTGGAGCTAGTGGTACTCTTATTAAAAATGTCGTCATAATGCGGTAAAACATGAGTCAATGCGTTCAATTTCTTGTCTTGAACTTTTTATCAGCTTAGTTAGTATGACTATACCTAAGTTAAGGGGTTCAATTTATAAAACCATTTCTGGCGATAGGAAAATCCATAAATATGACGTATTTACAGAATCTATAGATAATTATTTTAGAACTAGTACTTTGGTCTGAAACTATCAATATTCAAAGTGCCAACTAAATTCTTTTTGTTTAAAATTGTTAACAAAAACGAATTATTTAACTTATAAACAAACAATACACTTTCGGAGCTCAAAAAGAGCTATTAGTCATATTCCCACCAATATTTAAGTCATTAGCTTAAACTCCCACCATGCATTTGTATTTTCCGGGAATACTTTTTCCCGACCTTAGAAATATAGATGTTTACAACACTGCAAAAATCGCAGTCGCTTTTAAGCCGGTTTAGTTAGTTTTTTCAACATATTACCGGCTTCAAACCAGTTGCTTACCAGTTCTTGCAGATTTAACTAGATGAGAGAAACCCTGAAAAGAAACGCCACTTATCAATTATTAAATAAGATTTAATCAAAAGTAATTATTTTGTCACTTTTATTCGTGTGTATTCTCTCGTGTTTGTACAGAAATTACCAACTGAGGACGATTTTGGCGAAATCTTCCCTCACTTCATAATAGCCCCAATTAGCAGCTTTGAGAGTTTCACGTTTCATGGAATGATGTTGCCTTTGAGTCAACAATTTTCCTTTTAATGAACACTAATGATAGCTAAATGGAAATTAATTGACTTATGTACGCCGAACTGGCAAAATTTTAGGCCCAGAGCCCCGCGTCACTTGGAAGTTCATTCAATTTTAATTTGAAGGTCGTGAGTTTGCTTTTCAATTGGGTTAGGTGGGGTGTTCTCTCCATATATTTGTTCAATTTATTATCAATCGGTATGCTCACCTAGACCTCGAGAGTCGCAGTTAGTCAATTTAGAATTATTGAAACTTAAACATATGTTTTTTTGTACGATTTTTCCAGTTTAATTGTTTTATTGCGATATTTCTTTGGAAAGACTATCCCTCCATCTGCCCACCTTTGAAAACTTTCCTTTCGTAAACTTGCCCTTTTAGCCAAATGTTTATAATTTCCTTTCAACGTTTTTAAGTGCTGGTTAATGGGCGTGGACAGCCACGCCACATCTAAATAAGCGTTGCGTACTTTTGTACTTGAACTTGTAGCGTAGCAATTAGATTATTATTTCAAATTCTATATATCTGAGCACCTGAAGCGCATAATCAAATTAAAATTACTATAAATTATTTGCTCCTTAATTATCGAAACAAGTTTTAGTTGCGTGCAGTTCAAGGAACCTAAAGGTGCTGTAGACAACAAAAGCAGCGCACATCGGATAGTAATCGCTTGGAGAGTATATATAGTATTCTTTATCGTGACGTGATCAACATTTAATGTTTGCAAAGCGAGTACGTGTAAATAAAACACCGGCGAACAGCGTTCGTTCAACCATGAGCTCTGAGCTTGAGCTCCGTAGGTTGGAGCTTCTCCTCCAAATAAGCTCTACCTAGATCAGATAAACCAGTTGGCTGTAACTCAGCTGGCGGGCGTTGAAAAACTAGTTTTAAAAAATGGAGTTTTTTTTGTGTAAAAAAGCCAAGAAACTTGCTTGGCAATGCGGGGAAGTCACAATTTTTGATAAGCAGCGTGAGGAGGTTCAAAAATGGTTAAATATGATTTTATTGTTTGTGCCATCTAAAGGATTGCATTTTAATTTTATTTAAGATAAAGATATTTAAATGTTTTAAAGGTATTTCTGGTCTTTTAAAATTAATTGTAAAATTGTACAAAAGTATGCTATGATTTTTTTTGTAACAAATTTCGTATAAACATGGTTTTTTAGAGTTATACAAATTTAATTCTCTGTTTTAGATACCTTTTCAGGGAATTTTAAAACTCTACTGATGGCATTTTATTATTTTGATTATTTTAATTTATGCAACATTTTTATGTACTATTATTACGTCGTGTTTATTTTTAGTATACAACTTAAACACAGTATACATATAATTTCAGGTAGTTAAATCAAATTACCACCTATAAAGTTTCTTGACTCTCATTGCAAGTTCTCTTTTATATCTGGGCCTTAAATTTTATTCAAGAAAAACGTTTTATTTATTTACTAAAGTACGGGTTTCTTGGTCTTAAAAAAATGCAAATATTAAGTAATGTTTTCCTGCATTCGCAATTAAATTTGCTGATTAGCTGAGTTCAATTCAAATAATTCTGTTAATTTTCGCTCAAAGGCAGAGCGCTCGTAGGCCGTTTGTCCATGTGGCAAATTAAATTTATTTCAATTTCCAGAAACTTTTCTTCTTTAGGATACAAATAAAAAAATTGGCAGGAATTTCTCTGTTTGTTTATGGATACATTTATTAAGCCAATGCCAACTCGTGATGGAAATTAATTGCCGAGCGAGTTGGTGTGTTGAGTTAATAAGAGATACAAGTACGAGTAGCCGGCAATCGAAGAATCAAGAACTGAGCGCTTTCAAAACTACTCAAAGGCAACTCACGAGTGGAAGAGACTGGCTGAATAGGAGAGAATGTGAGAGAGAATATACTATAATTTGTATACCCTTGCAGGGAATTATCATTTCAGTCAAAAGTTTGCAACGCAGTGAAGGAGACATCTCCGATCCTATAAAGTATATATATTCTTGATCAGGATCAACAGCCGAATCGATCTAGCCGTCCGTCTGTCCGTTTCTACGCAAACTAGTCCCTCAGTTTTAAAGCTATCTCAATGAACCTTTGCATTTGGTCTAGTATATACTCTCACTCGTACATAAGTCGGAACGAGCCGGATCGCACGACTATATCATATAGCTCCCATAGAAACAATCGGAAAATGTTTAGAAAATCAATTTTAACTTTGTCAGTTTTCAACAAATTTTCGTCAAAGTTGAGATTTAGCCGTTTTTTTTTATTAATGAATTTCGGTTTTGATTTCATGAAAATCAGGAAAAATAAAAAAAACCAAAAGTTAGCCATTTTTTAAACCATTTTCATCAAATTTGAGATTTGGCTACTAAACATTATTCCAGAATTTCGGTTTTAATTTTTTTTTAAATTCTGCTAGGGTATACAAACTTCGGGGAGCCGAAGTTTCTTGTTTCTGAGCTTTCTTGTTTTTGAGCTACTAGTTGTTATAATGGACTCACACGCAGTGAAGATCGGTTGAAATGTACTCACTTCCACTTTACCGCTCGCGCGATGGACGTCGGTGCCGCCGCGTTTCTCTAGCTGAACAACACATATGTTTGCAGCTCATAAATATATCCGTATTTTGTGCTTTTGCGTGCTATTTCTCTGTGCTGTAATATTTATACATACAAACATTGAAGGGGAAGAGGAGAAGTGCTCCAACCAAGCAGAAGACTAGTGAAAATGCCCCGGTCTTGGCTTCCCCATGATCATCATCTGTGCAACAAATGAAACCGAAAGCAAAACGCAGAGGAATTAAATTTATTATTATGGTGGGTGCCCATTATCGGGCCATCTGGGCCGCTGATTGCCCCCTTTTCCCTTGTTTTGTGTGGCCATGGTAAAATGCTAGCTAATATTTCCGCTCCAATAAATTTCCCTGGGGTCCTCCTGTCAGCGGGCAGACAAAGACTTCCAGAAGCATTATTCAAATTGAAGTTATGATATTTGTAAAGGAATTTATTTCAACTAACAGTGTAAACCCAATGACTCAGATCTGAAAAAATTTCCAAATATATGATATTAGACTCAGTGCGTTATCGATTGCTCATAGACTTATCTATCCTAGTTCCATTTATTGAGTAGAAAATATATATGTATATGACAAGTGTTTGTTTGCCTTATCAAGCGTTGTAACAGTCACAAATAAATCGGAAAAAAATAACAAATTTAGTTATCAAATGTCAAGCCATTGAATTTGAATTATATTAAATTAAATACTTATATAAAAACCCACTCAACGATAGCACTGCACACAGTTTGAGCTAAAATTTTGCTCTTTCTTTTGACTTTTGGCTAACTTTATCTTATCGCCGTCGTCCGTTTGTCGCCATCAAAGTCGACGTTTTGTTGTTGGCAACGGCAAGCAAAACTAATATAACGTACTAAAATGGAAAAAACATCATTATGTGCCTAACGTCTAACCTTAACACTTTATTTATGGCCTGTACGCCCCTCGGCTTATTATATTATTTGTGTTTGTGTCTAAAAAAGGATTTCCCAAATGTGGCGAAACTTGATTTATAAACAAACCCGTTTATCTAAAAGGGTGTATATCCGTTATTTTTCACTCTGTACGCCCTGGAAAGCATTTTTATTATTTTTTATATTCTTTAAACATTAATCAACCTGTCATTAAAGGCGAGAATTTAGAATTCTCAGAAAACAGGCAGCTTAGCAGTATTTCTAAATATAAATCAATTTAATAGCTTTGTTTAACATTTTTATATTTTATTTATGTTCCGAATTTTATTTCTAAAATTCTAAGAAAGGATTCTTATCAATCCAAGCAGTGATAAGGAGCCACATCTCTTGAAATAAAAGCTGTGACGGAAACAACAAGACCATAACAATTAAAAACAAATGTAGCAATTAGCGAAAAATGTTGAACACTAAAGAGTAATTAATATCCCATTTAAAGGGAAGAGGAATATTAGATTCTCGTTCTCTCTATATGAATATATCAATGGGTTTGACCGACACCGAGTCTCGTGCATTTCAATTGGTTAATATAGAACGACAGCTCAATGGATTGCCATGATGCCTGGTGACCCAATGTTGGATGGCTTATTTTTTGTTATATATGTGTATATATATATTTGATATTGTGGGTGTCAAGTTGCTGGCAGGCATTTTTATCGATGCCTCGCTCTCTCGCCATTTCTGATGTGGACGATGTGTGTGCCTTTTGATTGATGGACGGACGGCTGTGGCTGGCTTAGAATTGTTGCTGGCATAATAATGCCAAAGGCCCATTTGGCATTGTTTTTGCCATTTTACCCTCCCGTAATATTCTTTTCGTATTCCATCAGCACCCTTGGGCACTGTCAGTTCACTGAGTAGGGTTAAGCAATGCGAGCTGTAAATGGGTATAAATATTTTTTGTTTGTGTAAAATTCTGCATATCGGAGGAGTCTAATTTGAACCTTATTAAAGGGTTTTTTCAATTATGTAAAAATATATTTGGGATGAAAAATTAAGATAAATTTGATTTGTGTTTAAATTTTTAATATATTCTGACATTGTTTTCGACCGCATTTAAAATTCTTTCAAACCCAAAACCATTTCTTGCAATTTTCTGTGATTATTTAAAGTAGTATTTGTTTGTTTTTGTGGTATTTGTTTGTTTGTTTAAAACAATTTTTTTATAGGACCTGAATGTATTTAAATTAATTTTTTATGAACACATTTTAGGTTTTATAAATAAATGTATTTTTCTACAGAAATCAGACTCTTGAAGTCTCCGAAAAAAATGTCTATGCCACAAAATGTTAGACCGCAAGATTAACACTGACATACCATATTCAATTATACTTTTACCCATATTTTTGGGTGATTTAAAATTTCTACGTATTATTTCTACCTTATCACATAATTTGCAGTCTTAGAAAAGCATGTTTCCAGCTTAGCGAATAAATCAGAAAATTGATTCTTTGTTTTTGTTTAAGTCTAAGCACAAGGAGTACCCCTGATGTCAGCGGCCCATGCCGGGGTCGGCTGTGCAAACATTTGCATTTGCTTTTAGAGCGAGCAGCCGGGCCAGACAACAAAACAAATTCAATGTTTATTTAAACGACACCCCACACCCTTTTTGTACCCCCTTAGGGGAGCTTGTTTGTGTTTTTGTTGGCCATCCATCTGCCAACCTTGATGCTCTGCCGATGTATTTAATTAAGTTGACATCCCCGACTAACTGAGCGATTCTCTGGTCTCTATTTGCAGTTGATTTAATATAGAATGCTACCCAGCCTGGATACCTTAATGCGTTGCTCGAAGCGAGTTCTGCAATCGCCGCTGGAGGCGGCAGTGACCAGCCAGATGCGGAATGGCCACAGCAAGGCGGCTGCCGGGGGCATCTATGGCCCCTTTACGCCGGACAACGATCTCAGCTGCTCCGGACGTGGCGATTGTGTCAACAACACCTGCGTCTGTGACATTCGCTATGCGGGCAACGAGTGCGACATCTTCAATTTACCCTACTATGCCGGCATCTCCACCGTCTTCTACGTGGTGGCTCTCGTCTCGGTCATCCAGCTGCTCATCTGCATTGTGGCCGAGTATCAGAGACTTAAGCAGCCCTCGATTCTACGCGCCTGCCGCATCACCACCCAAAAACTGCTCTACTTTATGGTCTTTGTGGCGGCCTCTCTGCGGGGAGCCTATTTTACCACTCCCGTAAGTAATGCAATTTCTTACGAGTTGATCAATGTATTTATTTGTATTTGTATTTGTTTATTTTCAGTTGGATTTGCAGCCACAATGGGCCGTTACCTTGATGTCCGCTTACTACCCATTGCTCATGACCTGCGCCTCCCTCATTGTCTGCATGTGGGCCGAGGTGAGTGTGGGTTACAAATAAAATTGGGTAAAGCTAGGTCTAGAGCTGCAGTGTTCCATGGAATTAAGCCATTCTTGGATATATATAGTAACTAAATCTGCTAGCTCGAACTTAGGAGAGTGAAACTATTACAGTAAAAGGCACTTGTAAAAAATATTGTAACATGTTTAACAAACTAATTTGAGAATTTCTGTAATATTGACTCTGTATCAAATTCCATTTGCTAATCTAAGAGATCTAGTTCAGCCGGAGGACTAGTTTTAAAAAGAGAACTAATACACTTCAAAAAGAATATTATTTAAATATTTGAAAAAGAATTAGAAAGAATGATAGAAAGATTTTTGGCTCTCCTCCCACATGCAAATTAAATTTAATTAAGTCTCGACATATGTATGTAGCTTTGGCTTTTGTTTTTCAAGCAACATCGAGTCTTCCATATAAAGAGTGGCATTCCTTACAAAAAATAACATAATGATGTAAAAACTAATTGCTACTTGAGAAGCTCTCAACGCCATTGCTTACTTAAAGAAATAATACATCTTGCGGAAAGTCCAATAACGTTGATCAGAAGTATTGTAACTCTAAGATAGAGATTGATAAATTGTAATAATTGTTTAAAATTATATCAAAAAAATAGTTTTCGATAAAAAAGTAGGAAAAGAAAATTAATTAAAGGTCTCCCGGACATTTCCTTGTAAATCCAGAGATCTCCCTTTGCACCAAGCTCTGGCTTGGCCTAAGTTGGAGTAAGATTACTTGAGAAAACTTGAAAAATGCTAATGAAGGTGGAAGGAAGTCGATAGGGCCAACAGCGTAGAGGTATGTTTTAGTATATCTAATAAAAAGTTTGACAAATTAATACATAGATTATAGATTATTGCACACACAACATGACTAAGGATGATTGAGTAAAAATTTCTGTTGATTAAAAAAACGAAAAAAAGAGAGAAAGAGAAAATGTCAACAATTAGGCCGTAGTCTATCCCTGATTCTATTTCAAAGTTAATGCAAATTTCACTTTTCTAAGCTTCTGGCTAGCGTAACGCATTTGAATAATGATAACTTATCTTTACTACTAAGTATAAGAACACATTTCATAAATTTCCGTGATAAACCAAAGCCAGGTAATAATTTCCTAGTCACGAGTCCACCACTAAGTAGGTCTAATCAGCTCAAAAATGGCGATTGAACAGCCTGACGTACCAATATACTTATTTGATCGCTCCGACAACTGGATGGGGAAACTAGGGGAAAACTCTCTGAACAAGCACCATTGTGCTTCGCTCTTACCTTGTATCCGAAGTTCACTTGCACTTGCCAGTTGCGATAACGAGTCGAGTACTTTTGCACCCGCAAGTCTCGGGCTAATTTCAATTGTTTTTGCGGAACGTATCTTGGGGCCTGCCTCCCTCCCGATAGGCAAACGGTATTAATTAAGTTTTGAGGCGAGAGTACGTACACCAGAACCCAAAATGAAATATAAACTGTGGGAAGAGGAGGAGAACCTGGTTACTCATTATATTCATTCACATTTGTGCCGTTCGTCGTTACAGATCTTTCACCTACGCGATATTCGCTGGGAGAAGTCGCAGTTCCTCTCAAAGAGCTTCCTCGGTTTCGTGGCTTTCAACTTCTTCCTGTACAGCCTCTTTGGCATCGAGGTCTTCAACTCGTTGATTAACGCGGAAAGACGCGACTACGCCCACATCTTCAACGGATGCTATGCAGTATTACTACTCATCGTAGTGGTCTTCTTCCTCATCTACGGCGTGGAGGTGTTCTTCAAGTTACGCGGGGGCTTTGTGTATGATCAGACGGGCAAGATCCTTGGTCCCAGCGAGGCGATCGTAAATGCCTCGCAGTTGCATCAGTCGCGATTCGGGCTGCTGAGTCAGGCTGTAATGCTAATTGTGATTGTGGGCTTTCTCACCTCTGAAACTTTGGGCGATTTCTGGAAGGCCAAGTAAGTACAAAAGCTCTTTTTTAATTTCCCAAAACAGCTGGATTACATTTTTTTTAACCAAATAGGGTTCCTGTTAACTCGCGCAACTGGCATGACATTATTTTCCGCATCGCCGAGATTGGAGTTGCTCTGTGGTTTCCCTGCTGCCTGTGGAATTCGATGGCTCCCGAACAATTATGGATCCTGAATCCCCGCAAGCTGCTCTCGCGCCAAATCGATCCATCGATACCCACGCTCAATGCGGATACGAACAAGTTGTCGCCCGAGGAGGGTCAATCGTTCTTGGCCAAGAAGGACTGCTGGATCTGCTATGACAGCGATAAGCCAGAGCCTCTGATCCAACCCTGCCGCTGCACCGGTGACGTGAGCTCAGTGCATCATGAGTGCCTCAAGCGTTGGCTGGTGGAGAGCTGTAGCAATTCGGAGGCTCAGCTGTCTTGCAAGGTTTGCGGGCATCCCTACGAGATCGAGAAGTCCAAGAAGTGAGTATCAACGTCCTATTCTTCTAATAATTCAGATATGTTCTTGTGTCAATATTCATGATTTTGTTTTGACTTTAACTTTGAACATTATTTATATCATAGCAAAAAATGTTCGATAAAAAATAATAAAAAAGATTAAAAAATTGAGAGCATTTTGTGTTCTTTTTTAAATTTTCAAGTCAGTGTTTATGATCAATAAAAAAATGCCGAATATTGATATCCGAATCCGATATGTACATGTATCGAAAATATTGTAAAATAATCTTTTACAAATAGAGTTAATCGCCACTAATGTTAAAATATCGATACTATCAAAAAATAACCGTAAAATGTCTTTTAATTAGCTTTTTATACCATGTACCAAAGGTACAAAGGTATTATAATTTTGTGCGAGTGCGATTTTCTGTAACAGGCAGAAGGAGGCGTGGCAGACCCCAAAAAGTTACCTAAATATTGGTCAGGACCACTAAAGGAGTCGATATAGCCATGTCCGTCTGTCCGTCCGTCCGTCCGTCTGTCTGTCTGTATGAACGCCTAGATCTCAGAGACTATAAGAGCTAGAGACACCAAAATTTAGACTTCTTATATCTGCACGCATATCAAGTTTGTTTTACATTTTTGCTGCTCCCCTTTTTGAAGGAGCTGTTAAAAAAAACGTATAGCTCATAAATTTATAAAGTTATGTAAACCATATTAAAAAGCTTAATGCATTTTATCAAAATACACTGACTGTCCAAATTTCATTGCGATCGTGCCATAAATAGCGGATATATAGGCTTTTTACTTTATACACATTACGTGCACAAGAGGCAGCCGAGGCAGAGGGCTCCAAATAAATCAAAACGTTCATTAAACATTCTAGTTATGTTCACATTACTATGAAAATAAGATTACTCGTTTTGAATTGGTTGGTGGTGCAGCTGGCTAAGCTGAAGTCATTTTGAAAGGTTAGTTGTCACGGGTTCGAATCCCGTCGGCGACGAGTGAAATCTTTTTTATTTTTAGCAAATATTTTTTTTTTTGTCCAGTAAATAAATATTTAGTATTTAAATATTTCAGTATTTAATACTAAGAAAAAAAATTCAAGCAAAGAACTATACTTAATGTTTTTAAATTGAAAAAATTCCTTAGGCGAATTGCTTACAACAATGTATGTGCAGCTTTACCCACTGAGCTATCGACTTTGCTCTAGAATGGGAAGACATTTGCATTATATGTAAATTTGTCTCAGTTTTTTATTCTTATTATCTTTCTTTTATATAATTTTGGCACGCGCCTTGTAATGGTACATGGTATTCTACTGTCGGGACACCCAACTGTATGTCCATCTTGTTTATTCTTATTCTCTTTCTTTTATATAATTTGGGACGCGCCTTGGAATGGTACGTGGTATTCTATTGTCGGGACACCCGACTGTATGTCCATCTTGTTTTCCAATGCTTAGGTCCAATATATTAGTCAATATTTTCTGTCATCCCTCTAAAGTGATTTCTAAACGAAAATCCTTTTTTTCCTTGCAGACTCGAATGGGACAAGGGCTTCACCATCCAGCATTGGTCCAAAACGGTTATATTGATCACCCTGATGTGCGTGACCGGTGCCACTGCCTGGGTTGTCATCCAGATGTACGTAGATCCATTGGTGCGCGTTATGACCGTTGGCATCGCCGTCCTCATTGGCTACGTGTGCGTCAAGTGTCTGGGCGAGAATACAGTGGTGGCCTATCAGCGTGCCAAAGTCAGTTCGATCAATATAGTGACCAGCTCGGAGATGGAGAAGTTGCACACCATTTGTGAGGAGGTTAGCAGTGCCAGCACTTCAACAGCGGCTGCGGCTAGGACGGGAGCTCAGGCCTCCTAAGATGATCGCTCCCCCTAACACACATCAGCTGAACTTACAGACGTTAAAAAACCTACTTACTTACCTTAGTTTAGATCGCGTTTAGCACACATTTTGCTCAATGCTCAATTATAAGTTTATGAGGATGGTCTTCTCCCACCAGCTCCCCCAAAACCTCAACCGTGTACATAGGTTTAGCTAACACGTTAGCGTTTCGATTAGCGAGTCAATTTCGTCTCTCAAATTATCATTATGCAGATTTCCAAAAGCGAAATGTATTAAAAGAAGCCAAATATTATATGTAGTGTAAGAGGCGTAGGTCAGTAGAGAACCGAGAATTTCTTGAGATTATGATGAGTATATGAACGAGTTGCCAAGTAGCCAGATGAGCTGATCAGCTGATGATTTGCGCCAGTAAGTCAGCCCATAATGCTGACATGTAGTTTGTAATTTTCATTTTTTTTCTTTGTTTACTTACAACCTAATTTATGAAGGCATTTTCGATTTCATCCATTTCATATTCGGTTTCATCCTTGGAACAAGTACTTGGCGAATATTAAAATAAGCGAATTACATACGTTTTTAATTTGTATTTGATTGGCATAAGTTTCGTATTAAATCCTAAGTTAACCGTTTAAGAAGCTAATTTATATAAACATGTGGCGCCCATATATACATATACATATATATGCAATTTATTGTAGTTGCTACACACACGATTTGTCGAAAGCAAAGTAAAACATACACAATCCTTAAGAGAACCGAAAAGCAAAATCCAACACATATAATTTAAGCTACCATACAATTTTTGTGATAAAAAAAACAAACAATTAAAAAATAATTAAAAATTTATAAAACTTAAAGACAGTATTTTATTTTGGGGGAACTTTTAAATAATATGTAATATGTTTAATTGTTTGAAACAATTTCTTAATACATTTTCATGCTTAGAGTTCCAACTAATTCATAAAAATATTCGCAATATCGAAAAATATAATTTACCAATAAAATATCAATATCAAAGTTATATCGAATCAGTATTAATCTTTACTGACATCTCAAACGCAAAAGCGTCGCCAACAATCCAAAAGGAAGGTCTTAACCGGACCCAGTCGAGACTCTCGACCCTTGACAACCCGCATCACCTTTTCAAAGTAAAGGAGGCTGAGGTTCGCGAGGTTTAATCGTGCGGGCGAATCGGTGGTGGTCACAAAGCAAAAGGGGATTATTCTTCGCAGGGGGCTCTAAGAAGAGGCGTATTCCCAAATTCGTAAAAACAATTTTTTTGATCACTTATTTAAAGCTGGATTTTCCTTCCCTGCACTTTTGGATTCTGGCCTGATATTTCGAAAATATTTAAGCTGGAACTCTTAGGGGGATTTGACAAATTTGATTTGGTTTAAAAAATGTTAGCATTTTCACATTAAAAATTATACCCCTATGCCAACTCAGAATAAAAGTTGTGTTTAGTGTTTAAGCCTAAAATCATTTATTTTACACGTATCTACTACAAAATATATATATATATTATGTACGAATTATATAGCTTATATAATATACATGCAATAAAAGCAAGTCAAGCTATGACCAACTTTAGTATTATTCCATTCAGCTATTTTAGCAACTATTTGAAGCTGAAATACATATTGTATACACTTGTAATTAAATAATGATCAACAACTTAAGGGTTCTGTGGCCCCATTTGAAGTAAAATAACAACTGAAGTGCAAATTCAAATTGTAAAATTCACAAAATATAAGAATCAAGCTGCGGTGCCTACCTTACAGTAAGAGAAACACCACTACAGTTGCGCTAGACAAAAGTATTTAAATAATGGCTTTTTCTCTTGGTGCGGCTAAAAACTAGAACAATTTTGTTATATTATTTGCAAAAATTATCCTAAATTTAGACTTAGTTCTTCAGCTTTGGCTACACGCTCTGCCGGATTCAAGCTAAAATTAAATAAATTTAACTAGTTAGTCCAGAGTTCTTGGCTTTCGGGGCTTTGAGATGGATGCTTCCGGGTCATTGTATATGGGGCATAGTTGGAAATATGGTTGGTGTAGCTTTAGGTAACAACTGCCGAACGCTTGTCACGATTCTTTCCGCGTGTTATGGAACGTGCCTTGAATGCGGCGGCATTCACGAGGTGCTGAAATCGAAAAATTAAAGTATAACGTTAGTTGGTTAATTCACGGAACTGGCTTAAGTCAAAAGCCGTATAGTGGGGATGGCAGAACTTACCCGCTCCAGCTTGGATGGCTTGACCTTGGCGTTGCCATTGATGCCAGTATTGGTGGGACGCGGTCCCAGCTGGAAAATGTCGCGAATGAACTCGTTCTCCTGGAGCTGCGATGTCATACCAGGACCCATGACAGTGCACATAGCCGAATACTGATGGTGTATGGACCAGGCATCCAGAGTCAGAGACTCGTTTCCAAAGCGAATGCTAATTTCGGGTGAAATGTCCTCCTGTAAAAAATTAACATAAAATAATTCTTAATCAAGGTAGGCAACGCTTGAAAATTCCTATTTAATAATGGGAAATGCACAATATTCAGTTGTATTTTTCTTTCCACGCAAAGCAGACTAAATTCTATGTTTTATTAAAAAGTTTTGGATGTAAATTATCAAAAAAAATTTAAAAGAAAAATAAAAAAAAAATCGTAACGAAATTTATATTCTTGTCTTGGCTACTTTTAATATAAATTGCCATCAAAATGATGTTATCAACCTATCAGCATGACTATGTACCGCCAAACGCCAAAAGGTACGAGTTTCTTACCCGCCCCGGTGGCCAGGAACCTCCGCTCGTCGTCGAGTGTCAATGCATTGATGAGGAAAAGATCAAGATCCCGGTGGCGGCCAAGGACTGTGGCGGCGTTGAATGGACAGGAATTGCACCGATGGGTAAACTGGTTGATCCGCGGCTCATACCCACCGAGCTCAGCCAGGATCAGGTGGACAATATGGCCTTTTCGGCGGAGACAGACTGCCACAAATTGCAACCCAATCGCTTCTTGAAAATTCTGCGCACCGTCTACCCGGATCTGTACGAGCGCCTCAAGGTCATGCCCAAAGAGGAACTGAGCCGAAGGCTGGAGAAAAATCGCATGTACACGACCTATCAAATCGATTACTGCAGCATGAACGAGTATCCGGACGGCATATACGAAAGCCTGAAGACTGAGGACGACTCTAAGCAACACACCAACAAGATGATGACCGAACGCGGACCCTGCTCAGAGTTCCGTTCGAATGTGATGAACGAACTGGAACGTGAAACGTCCGCCGGCTTCGAGGTGTCGCGGGACGAATGCGAGAAGACATACAAGCCGTTCAAGACGAACTTCTCGGATTCCTCACAGTTTGTCGAATCTGGCAGCAACTCGCATTGGAGCGCAGCTCCAACCACATACCGCAAGATGCCCAGCTTTACCGAATACATGGACTCGATTAGTCGCAACGGTTGTGTTATTATGCGCAACAAGCTGCACGATCACTCAAAGTGCTTGGCCAAGTACTGCAAGCACGAGCTGAAGTTCACTTGCAATGACATGAAGTAATCCAGTCCTTCCTCAACTTAAAGTCTTGTGCTTCATTTTGGTTTGAATAAATGTGTAACACAAACATCTTTCTCTCTCTACCCCTGATGGCTAATTTGTAAAGCTGAAGAACACTCACCTCTAGGTAGCGCAGCACATCACGGAAGGTCGCCCGCTGGGCCTTGCGATCACGCTTGGCACGGTATTTGTGCGAATCGGTGGCCAGTTGCTTGACAGCCTCGCAGAGCTCACCGATATCCTCCTCCAGGAAGTCCTCATCGTGGGCACGGCCCGATTCCAAGATCAAAGCTATAGTCTCGCCAGCAGCCATGCGTACATCCAAGTGTGTGGATTGCAAGAGACCCAAGAACTTTTTGATAGAACTGCAATGGATTAATTCAAATATATTAACTAATGTCATAAAAAAAAACCTGAAATTGTAAGATTACTTTCAGTTCCAATGAGTACTTACGGGAACATGTTCTGGCCAGTTGTCATGAGCGAAACAAAGTCACCGGACGGTATCAGTGTGAGTAGCAGTCCCCAGGCAGACAGAGCCTCAGCATGAAGAGTACCCGCCTCAGCGGTGACGGAGACTGGGGTTTTGTCATCGCCACGCAAATAACTGCCGGCAAAGATGGCCTCGAAGTACTGCATCAGTTGCACCAACTCTCCGACATCCTCACAGGCCAAAAAGCTCAGCAGTCCCAGAGCAGTGCAGCATTTGGCACGCGCATCGAAGCCCACAGATTTATCCTGAACTGTGTTCAACAGGAACTGGTTCATTGTCTTTGAGAAACCCTCGTCGCCGCCCAATTGAAGTACCAGGAGGGGAGCGAGCCGAGCGCCCCACACCTGCTCCTGTCCCTTGCCACGGCGTATGCTCTTTTCCACAAAGTCCATCAGGGTCATCTTGCGGTCCTCCACAAAATCTGGCATATAGCGGTGCATGAGCAGTTCGCAAATAGCTTGCAGTGCCTGAACACGGGTCTGGGCCGACTTCTCGGTGGCCTGCTCTAGGGCCTTCTCAAACTTCTCCTCGAACCGCTCGTTGGCCAGTTCGTCGGTGGCTTCAGAGGATGCGACCTCCGAGACGTGCGAATAAACGCTGACATTGTCGAAGGACTCGTCCTCCGAATTTGAGTCATTGGTGCGGCCTGCGGAAAAAAATTAAGTTTGGTCTAAATATTTTTGGAATTAAATTAATAATAACAAAAAATGTATTAAATGTATCTGGCGGTTAGCCTCTTGTCAAAGGTTAATAAAACTCAAACAAAACTTATAATGCTTAAATGAAATGTTAGACTTTCTGGGGCTTTGGCGGCATTAAATTTTACTAACTTTCAATCTCCTGCATCGACCAAAAATATAAAAAAAAAAGTGATATATCAAATAATATTCCATTAGACCCATTTTATAAATAAGCAAAAATTATAAAAGGTCAGTACATAAAAAGCAGTATTTATATAAAAGAAAATCGATATATCTTGAAATAAAATATACTTATATGTGCATCCGATCGATATTTATCGATACAATATTGAATAATACATATTTTTCGCAAGGTCTAGCACTGATATTTTAAAAATCGTAGTTTGGAAAATAAGTTTACCAAATATTTTTTTAATTCATTAAAATTATAAGCAATGTTTAACCAATATAACAAAATTTTGCATTATGACAACTAGTTTTATTTACAAAACATATAATAATGAATATTCCAAAGATCTCATAAATATAAACGAAAAATATATATAAACAGCTTCAAACACTAACTGAGCCCAGTGCTTTTCAAACCTAACAAAACGCAGCAATATGCCAAGCTTTTCCGCCTTCAAGCAGTTCCCCATTCTCTTGCTGTACTCATTTTAATTTAAGCTAAATACAAAGACATGTATATGTATTTTATGTAGTGAAAATTCCAATTAGAAATTCAATTACATTGTTCGCAACACAGCAATGACCTTCAAGACCATATGGTTTGCTCTCAAATGTTGTGCAACAAGTTTTGGCGTCTTTCTCTCGGCAGTTTTTTTTGTGTTTGCTTACTGCGACAAGCCAAAGAAAGAAAAGAAAACCCGTCGTCGGACTCAACAACAACTTTCATTATGGCGATTTTCCACTGCCTGTTTTCTATTTGGGGCAAGGTAGTTTCCGCCTCAGCCTCGTGTTTTTCACCTTTTACACAAAGGCGAACATAGCGACTCAGCCAGCATGCGGTAACTACGTTTGCTGCCCAATAGCGAAGGAGGCAGAGAAACAGCTGTTGGTTGGTGCGGTCTGAAAGTTGTTTGGGATTAGATTCGGGAGAGTATGCAATCTGGCCCAAGTGAAGGTACATGCTGCATAACACAGAGTTGCATAATTTTTAGGTCACCCCGATAAGGCGGCTGAGCAACGAGAGGATAGAAATAGTTTCTCAAAGAGCGAAAACTTCCGCGTCTTTCTTGATATTCAAAAGCAATGGGGAAAAAGAAAGGGTAGCCAAAAGAATGATGCCTTAGATACAGAGTATAAATAAGAATGAATTAAATTTGAAAATATTCTTTAACTTGATTCACCCTGCATCTATAAAAATAGTTGTTTAATTATAATCCTTATATAAACTAAGAAAACGTTGTACACAAAGACCCTATGTAAATTTGACTAGAGCTCTCGCCGTATAAAAAATAGTTCTATTCAATTTATATTAAAAACAAAGTTATATTTTGTAATATTTATCTTATAAATACCAAAAGCAATGTGTTTACAGTACAGTCCCAAAATGAACATTAAAATATTATTCCTCAGTTATTTCGAGTAATTAAAATTCTTTATTGAAATCGAACCCAAAATGATACCCTACGATTTTAGGACCGAGGCATTCCATTCTACTTTTTGTCATTTGCGTGATTCTGATAAGCTGGCATTGAACGCTCGCATGAGTGTTTGAATACCTCTATACGTACATGTATATATGTATATACAATTATATATATTCAAGTGTTTATATATATTTGGCATTCGGTTCATTACTTGTGTTGTTGCGTAGCCAGCTGAGCGCGTGAAGAGCTTTTGGTGCCAACACAGCACAGCAACAAAGCGCAAAAACACTAAATACTCTACAATTTGAATGCCCTTTGACATTAACTTAGCAGAAGATTAGGATAATTGTTTTAATAAAGAAATATTTAAAGCTTGTTATGGTAAATTGTCACTAATTTTTATTTTTGTATTAAACAAAACCGCTTCGGTTTTGTGTTCACCGTATAGTGGGGGGGTGCCCCATAAACATTTCGATTGATATTGCCAAACAGGTTGTGGGCACAAAAAAGCTTTTGTTTTTGTAAGCCAACGAAATACACAATCTAGTGTACGTACATAGTACACAGTATTTATTAGTCATGACGAATGGAATGACTAATGCAAAGGTCAAGCGAAAAAGCAGCTGTGAAAATTTCGCCTGCACCGGCACATCTTTTCCCCTCCCACACACCAATCGCCATCTCGTTCCGCCTCGTGTGACTCACCTTTGCCTGCTCCTGCTTTTTTGTTGCGTCGCGGCATGTTGCTGTTGTTATTAGCCGATCTGTTTTTGCGTTGTTCAGGAATTTTGTTTGAACTCAACGACGACGACGTTTGCTTTGTTATTGTTTGGCCTGCTTTGGCACAGCAGAAAACAAAGGAAAAATCGAAACCGATTCCGTGTAGCCGAGTGTGTCCTTCTGTCCAAAGATGGAGACGAAGAAGAAAGAAGTCTACACGACGGCAAAAATGTCTACACTCTCGGCTTTGGCGGCAACTAAACGCACGTGGTTCCTTTTCACGACTTTATTGATTTCTTCTTCGAACGGAACTTAGGTTAGAATTCGGGTTTATTTCTTGTCTCTCGAGGGCTAGTTGTGTTGTTCCGAAACGATTTTGATCAGGACGCACCTATGCAGAAGCTTTGGTGCTTCCAATTTTTGGAAATTCTACACGATTGTCTCTGCAACTGCTGCACGCGGCGCTTGCAAATGTTCAACTCCGATCGCGGAATGAAGGTCGACGGCTGTTGCGGGCGTATTTTATTCACACTCTGCTGCTGGGCGATAGTACAAAAATTTCGTGCTCTGGTCGTCGTTGCAGCAAATTTCATGTTTGATTGCAATGAAGTCACTCTCCGCGCTGGCAGACACCCGCCCTCTGTTCGGAGCTCTTGTGAAATTCCCTTGCTGGCGTTCAATGTCGATTTTTGATTAGCGATTCCCTATCCCGTTCCGCTAACCTCGGATATTGGGTATTTTGCGTAGGCCAGCACTGGCACTATGTTGACTCGACGGTAGCAGCTTTCGGAAAGCTTTTCGTTTGGTTAAAAATAATGCAAATAATTAAGCACTTTGATAGCTGATTTTGACGAAATGAAAAAGTGAGTGACCGCATAAGGTGGTGCGGGGAAATCCCACGGACGACGATGGAATGGCCGAAGTTGTTATTATCGATAGGCAGTCGTTATTGAATTTTGAATATGTAAAGAAATAACAGATAAAAAATGATTATTATTTGTAAGTTTTTATGACTAGCGAAGAAATTTAAAAATAATACGGTCCCTGTTAATAATAGTTTATTATTATATTAATCTAGCCTATTCTAGCAAACTTGCATTTGTTTTGATAATATATATATCGATAAAATTATATACTTTTTTCATCGAGCGCTGTTGCAGCTAGATTCTGAAAAAAAGGATATAATTTATATAAAATTTTTATATAAAATGCATGCTCAGATATTTTGAACCATTTTTTTTATAAATAAATCTTTGATGTCACGATTATGTTTATCAATTTGATTATGTTTCTAGATTAATATTCATCCAGTCGCTATTTCCATGACCATAAACTAGTTGCAAATGTAAAGCTATATCTGTCGTGAAATAAGATAAGCTGACAACACTGGTACCCACTCTGCCATTCACGAGAGAGAGTTTTTAGTTTTTGTTTAGTTTTTTTGATTGCAACTCGGATTTACGAAAGTTAAGATCAATAATTACTCAAAAGTTAAGCGCAATAATTACTCGTCGATTGGCGGAGGTCGATAAGAACATTGTGGAAAGCTTCATCCGAAGCTCAGTAGAAGTGAACTTCAGAACTCGAACTTTGTCACCAGCGGTCACTTGCCTCGCATCGAAATCGTCGCCCGAATCTATGTATGAATGCCCAGCGGAATCAATAAACTGGAGACAATAGAGCAGACAGCGGAGCAGAGGCTTGCAACACCAATTCGGATTGCAAAAGCGAAATAATTAGGTAATTTGTAAGCGACAGCCAAGAGCTATTGACCACATCTCGAGGCTGGGATTATCGCCTCGGACAGCCGTTGAGCATTTCTATATATATATATCTTATCGCTCTTAGTCCGATAATCGCGTACTATGGAAAACAATTATAACCATTGACCTAATCTTGCAGGAATGGCCGCCATTGAGGAGCGCTTCCAGGCCGCCGTGAACGTGATCAAGGGGCTGCCCAAGAATGGACCCTACCAGCCCAGCACCGGCATGATGCTCAAGTTCTACGGCCTGTTCAAGCAGGCCACGGAGGGTGCCTGCCTGCAGCGGAAGCCCGGCTTCTGGGATATCGTTGGCAAGGCCAAGTGGGACGCGTGGAATGACAATCGTCATATGAGCAAGGAGCAGGCCATGCAGCGCTACGTGGAGAGTCTGCAGGAGATTATTGAGACGATGTCGTTCACGGAGAACGTGCAGAACTTTGTCGGCAGCCTCGATGGCCTGGGGAACATAAATCTGGACGAACTGGAGCTGGTATCGCCGGGCATGCGAGAGTTGGCCGAGTCGCATCCCAACTCGCCGTTCCATTCACGCACAAATAGTCCGCAGCACGGGTCTAGCTGCAATGGCGAGACAGAGGCGGAGGAGGCACCGTTGGCCACTTCCGAAACGATAAAAGAGAACGGCCCCAGTACGGTGCCCGTGGTGACCAATGGCCATGCCTCGCCGCCATTGACTAATGGCTACGGCCCGAAATCCGTTAACTATGCACATGACAGCCACAACTTCACGAGCAATAGCAGCGTTGCAATTGTGGAGCCATCGGACGACGAATACGACGATCCCTACGATCTTAGCCACGAGCTAACCCAGGCGATTGCCCAGAACACTGACTTGTTGCGCCAAATTCAGACTGCCATCTCGCGCTTGAACACCGATGTGAGCGGTGTGCAGCAGCGGGTTCGCAGCCTGGAACAGGCGGTTAATGAGGTGCGAAATGTCCAAAAGTCAAAGGGAGCGGCGGGGGCAGCGGCAACTGCTTCGTCGAGATCACAGCCAGCCTGGTGGCCGCTTAGAAACATCTCTCCGCTTTGGTTCGCCGTCCTCATACTGTGGCCTTTCCTGGTGCGACGGTTTGCGCGAATGCTCCAGCAGGCATCGCCGCAGCGCAGACGCTGACACAGAGAGTATGCAGAAGGATGCAGGGACATGTGGTAGTTAAATTGTAAGTACAAAAAAATCCTTTAAAAATTATATGAGATCTTGGAACAAGCTTTGTGATTCTCTTTCTCTAAAAATAATAATTTTATCTACGAAATGTCCGCCATGGATATTCCGTAACTTTAAGCTAATATCTGCATATTATATTTAGTATACGAGAGCGGTATTCCCGTAAGATTCACGGCCACGGCGAAACCTGTTTGGTAGGGAAAGCTTTTACAAGTATACTTGTTTGCATTTCATTAACATATTTTAGGAAACGATCACCCAAACTTATAACGATTGTTTGAATATCTTCGAGTATTTAAACAAGGGAAAGTGCGTATCTTGCTCTTCTGTTTATGGTTTCTTTTCCTTAACTAAGAAGCAGAAAAGTATATATGTTGAGCGTACATTATTGATCAGCAAAATTATAACAATACTTATTCAAATTCTAATTACTTTAATTGTATTCTCATTTCCAGATACCCTTGGTTACGGGCACGAGCTTGGTCTTTAACTTTCGTTTATCCACGAAAGCGGTTCTTCGGTTATTGTACAGAGTTGGCCTTATTTATATTTACAATTTTCAAATCCAGTTGCAATACCTTTACTCTACTTTTGTAGTCGTACATATTTGATGTATATTATATGTATATTTAGTTTGTAGAACGAAACGCGACCTTATATTTTGTCACATTCCCCCAATCATCAGATATTAGCTTGTAAGTCAAATGTTTCGCACATTTTCGTTTGGCAGACGGCGTTCGTCGCTATTTCTGTTGAAATACGGTTGTAAGCGCGTAAACTTTATTGTGCATTATTTTTGTTGTATTATAATTTTTGTAATAAAAAACAATGACACATAAAAAAGAAAAAATCAAAGTGCCCTTAGGGTTGGGGTGTAATGCGAAGATAATGCTTGCCGGAGGGAACTTCAACGGTCTCAATGCCACTGGGAAAGAGTTTCGGAACATCTTCGGCTTTAACTGTGGGCAACACCATGCAGTTGCCGCCTTGTTTCCAATCCGCCGGCGTAGCGACGCTCTTTGTTTGGGTCAACTGAAGGGAATCGATGACACGAAGGATTTCACTGAAATCGTAAGGAAAATATGGGATTAATGACTTTTAATTCCAAAGTTAAAAAATGTAATTTTAAATATTCGAAACCCACTCAAAATTGCGTCCCGTGGTGGCTGGATAAAGGATGGATAAACGCAGCTTCTTTTTCTCATCCACAATAAAAACAGCCCGACATGTCAGCGGAATTCCCTCCGCATTAAGCTCATCCTTGTCCAGCATATTCAGTTTAACAGCCAGCTCCCGTTTGTCATCGGCTATGATGGGGTAGTCGAAGCTGCCCAGTTCTGAAAGCAAAAAGAAACTGTAGGAACAAGCAGGTGGGCTCAATCCTTCAACCCACTGGCAAAGCTCTTGATGTCCTCGATCCAGCCCTTGTGCGATTCAATGGTATCACAGGACAGGGCAATAGGTTTAACTCCGCGCTTTCGGAACTCGGGAATCAAGGCCGCCACTCGGCCCAACTCCGTGGTGCACACAGGCGTGTAATCCGCCGGATGGGAGAACAGGATAGCCCAGTTATCCCCCATCCAATCGTAAAAATCGACCTTTCCCTCGCTCGTCTCAGCCTGGAAGTTGGGAAATGTATCACCAATATTTAATGCATTGCCCGACATTGTTGCACTCGGGTAATAGTTTGAAATAGTCAAGATGATGATCAAGTTTTGGATAAATTGGAAACAAAATTGCCGCGATAAGTGGATTCAGCTGATCAAGCACAAGGGCTGCAATACAAGAAAGATGAGTGGCACGGGATTGGTATTTCCAGAGCGAATGCAATGAGAGTATACAATTTAATTAAATAGGCCGTTCTCCACTATTTTCTACTCGTTTTCTCTAAGGATTCATTCCTATATTTCAAATTAATTAAATCTTCTAATTAATTTGTGGGGAAATTCTTATATATATTCTTGGTATTTTCAAAAATTAAATGGTTTAGTATGTTTTATCTTTGAGTTTTCGGTCACACTTGTTTGAAGCTATCCCATTTTGTGTTTTGATTTCTACACCTGGCGACAAAAACAAAATCCAGATGACAAATCTCAGCATCAGTGGCCAGCAGGTGCCACTTGCACCGCAGCCCATCGCAGAGCCTTTCCGGATCACCACGAACGCTCCGCACCAGATGAACGATGCCAGCCTGACGCCCGGACGAAAGAAGCTGCAGAAGTGGCTGGGTCGAGTCCTGCGTATCGTCATCACCGACGGCCGTGTCCTGGTCGGATTTTTCAACTGCACGGACCGTGATGCCAACATTGTGCTGTCCATGTGCGCCGAGTACTTGGTAGAGGGCCAGGAGCCACGCCTCCTGGGCAACGTAATGGTGCCCGGCAAGCACATTGTTTCCCTCAGTATCGACGAGCCCGATCCACAGTCCAGCCTCCTGGTGCAATAGTTAGATGTCGTATCTCGCGGTTTTAGTTAATTTATATTCAATAAAGTACAATAAAAAATGTATTTTATTTAAAAATGTTTATTTTTCGAGTTGAATATTTTCCAGTTTCAGATAGGCTAGAATAGCCTGAAGTAAGCTAAGCTGGCAACACTGCCAACCATGGAAGGCTGATGAATCAGCTGTGTTTGTTTGTTTGCTCGCACAACTATTCCTGTGCCAATTAATTCACTTAATCAAGCGAAACACCAGGCTGAGGACCGTTTCGATCCCATTCAATTGAGGCCAATCAGCAGCGATGGACTTCACGACCTTCGTCAAGCCCTCCAATGGCAGCGGTGACGCCAATGGCGCCCAGACACTGCAGTTCTGGAAGCATGTGGAGTACATCGAGAACCACGGGAAGCAGGAGGACGACTATGAGTACTGCATGACCGAGTTCCTGCGCATGTCGGGCATCTATTGGGGAACCACGGCGCTGGACATAATGGGCCAGCTGGATCGGCTGGAGCGGAAATCCGTCATTGAGTTTGTGAAGCGTTGTCAGTGCCCGACAACGGGAGGCTTTGCGCCCTGCGAAGGCCACGATCCCCACTTGTTGTATACATTATCTGCTGTGCAGATCCTGTGCACCTACGACGCTCTAGAGGAGATCGACTGCGAGGCGGTGGTGCGATTCGTGGTGGGCTTGCAGCAGCCGGATGGCAGTTTCTTTGGCGACAAGTGGGGCGAGGTGGACACCCGGTTCAGCTTCTGCGCGGTGGCCACGCTCACGCTTTTGCAGCGCATGAAGCAGAGCATCGATGTGGAGAAGGCGGTCAAGTTTGTGTTGTCGTGTTGCAACCAAACGGACGGAGGTTTTGGATCCAAGCCGGGGGCGGAATCGCATGCGGGTGAGTCATGAAGTTATACTTTATACTTTATAACTTATGAGTAACGATTACGTTTGGGATCCTAATATTCCTTACCTTTTGCATTCTGCAGGCCTGATTTATTGCTGCGTCGGCTTCTTCTCGCTTACCAATCGCCTGCACCTGCTGGATGTGGACAAATTGGGCTGGTGGCTGTGCGAGCGTCAATTGCCCTCTGGCGGTCTGAACGGTCGACCAGAGAAGCTGCCGGATGTATGCTATTCGTGGTGGGTGCTTGCATCCCTTACCATAATGGGTCGCCTGCACTGGATAAGCTCCGAGAAGCTACAGCAGTTCATTCTGTCCTGCCAGGACTCTGAGACTGGCGGCTTCTCCGATCGCACCGGCAACATGCCCGACATATTCCACACGCTCTTCGGCATCGGTGGCCTCTCCCTGCTGGGGCACTCCGGCCTGAAGGCTATCAATCCCACGCTCTGCATGCCACAGTACATCATCGATCGACTGGGCATTGAGCCGCAGCGCTTGGGTAGGCCGTGAAGCAAGCGCATCAAAGCTATACATTTGTAGCCAATCAATTTTGCATAGATCCGATCAGACCCCTCCCGTATTTCCTAGTTTTATTTGTACAAACGAAAAAAGACCAAAATTCCACCGCAATAATATGTTATTCACGTAGTACTCAATGCTCGTTTTCCTTTTACTACGTTGTGCATTTACCCATCCTCTAACTTATATGTATATTTTGTATAACGAAAAATAAGAGCAGCACTAAAAAATATATATTATTTTATTACAGCAAACTAAAAGGGTTTATTTAATTAGACACTAAAAACGCAATGAAATAAACTTAAACTGTTAAGCGATAGCTTTAGAAACGCTAAGGCATCGGTCTGCTAACCTAAGGCACATCCCGGTTAGTCATTAGATTTCCATCTGATTGATATTTTTGAGAATTTTGTTTTGCTCTGACCAACATCCAACAGCTTCCCTTTAAAACAGCTTCCCTTTAAACAAAACTTTAATTAGATCGATCAAATCTATCGCGCTCTTTCCCTCTTTACCCTCGCCAACAAGCTGTAGTTCAAACTTCGGTCGCTTGATGGCGTTACGAGTCGTAACTTACGACCCTTTCAAATTAAATTTTCAAATATGTTTAAGATGTCAGTAAGAGGTTCGATCCCTCGCAAAGAGATTTTTAAAAAGCTTTTTTTCATATTAAAGAGATTTCTCTTCATTTTTTTTAAAATTATTATTTTAGTAAAGTATGTCTTAAAGCGTAAAAATAATTTTAAAAAACTCTTTGGCAAAACTTCTATTCGACATCCTTTAAATTCTTTAATTTCTACTTAATATAAACAAAAAACACATTTTATATATGTTTAGAAAATTTATTATAACTGTTTCAAAACTCATCTTGACCAAGCCACGCAAATTTATAACGCGCTTACTCTATTAATTCAGCATGAATGTTATACCTTTTTCAGTCTCTCTGTATTAGTTTAAAAAATCTCCAGTAAATCCACCCAAGATGTAAAAAGTTATTTATAAATCAATACCATTTAGACCAATTTTAACATTTTACTGATTTATTTGCAAAAATAATTAAACTAACATTTGCAGATGTGACAAAAACAATTTGAAATGTTCTCGCTAATATATGTATATAGTCTAGGCCGTTTTACATATTTAAGCTAAATACATATCGATGTGTAAATTGTTATGTACATGAGGAATCCAAGTGTAAGGACTAAAATAGTTAAGAACGTGGCAAAAAAGATTGCTCTACGAAAAATACACGAATCACACGAAATTGGAATTACAAACTAAACATTAAGTGTAGTCACAGTGTGTGTGGGTTTCAATTATAGACAATTGAAATGATTCTTACAGAGCACAAAAACGATATTAAACGATATGTACATAGGCAATGTCCGAGTTGTGTTTTTGTATGTGTGTAATCTGTAGTATACTCGATGCACGTCTAAGGCACTCTATAAACAATTTCAGCTAACAATTCTGTTAAAAAATGTATTTCGTCATCTACTATGGACTAATGGAGAGGAGCGTTAGGAATTACTGAACTTTTCGTCACTAGTCAGCACATTGTAGGCACAGCCCAAGGCCCAGGAGATTTCATGGCCATCAATCTTCTTGTAAAGCTGCAATTAAAATTAAAACAATTACTGATTTATGTACAAATTTGTGCATCTTTTTAAAACCCACCTTTATTTTCTTTCCGTCGTTAAGACCAAATCCTTCGCGCAGCAGCGTTGAGATAAACGTGAGGTCGAAGCACATGAAGGGCTGCTCATCATTGGGAATGGCACAGACCTCCTGGGCCTTCTTGCGGAACGCCTCCACAGTGGTCTCTCCGCCAGCTATCGGATCCACCAATCCCGTCTCGACAGCCCGTTCGAAGTAGTAGCTGAAGGCAGCCACAGCATGCTGCTTGAGGGTAAATGGCTTGGGCTTGACCAGCGGCATCACCTTGCTCTTGACTAGCTCCAGGCAGGCGTCAAAGTCCACAATTGGCTGCTCGGCACTGGACTTGGGGTTCTCCTTGCCACTAATCTTGTACTGAACGTTGCCGTACGTCCATGTGCGATTGGCAATGATCGGATTGACGCACGCGCTCTCCAGCACTGACACTTCCTTCTTGTAGCCATGCGAAAAAACGGCATGGCGTGCGGCCATTAGACCAAGGCCCAGATAGCTGTGCGTAAACACGTTGATCTTCTTGCTGGAGGTCGCCACTTCGTGCATGTATTTATCGTACACGGGCACCTGTTCCGGATCCGTTGGCGAGAATGTAACCTGGGTGCTGCCGCCGCCCAGATCCAAGGCAGCCGCCTGGTTCGTCTTAGACAGGCGGCCCAGCAGGAAATTCACGGTGAACCAACTGAAAATGCCTTCATCGGTGCCATCCATTATCTCCACTGCATCCATGTCTACGCTGAATTCGGACTTGGCAAACAAATCACGGACGGCATTTAGGATGTTTTCCGCTTTGCTGGCTGGCAGCAACCTCAGGCCGGCGGTGGCCTTCAGTACCAGCGGAGTGGACGACCAGTGCTCCTTGGGTATAAAGGCGCGAGCCTCATCCAGCAAAAGCTTGATGGAGTGCGCTCCATCGGCTGGATTGTCAGCAAATGAGCTCAAGCCAGGCTTGCGCTCCTTGAATAGCTCCTCATAGAGCACCAGCTTGTTGTCGATAAAGCTGCGATTGAACTTGTAGGCCAGGACGCGGCTTCCCGTGGATCCGGCATCAATGATGGCCGCATACTGCACCTTGCTGTATCCAAACTTGGAGGCCAAGCGGGCCAAGTATGGGCTGGCGTTCTCGGAGACAAAGCCTGAATCGTCGGCAGGTTGATTGATGGTAGTTTTTGGTTTGGGGCGCACGACAGGTCGGACAGGTGTCGGAAAATGGGGTTCCACATGCACATACGGAACGGTGACCGTGGGAAAAACAGAGGGTTTGGTTAGCACAACTTTGGGAACGTCGTTCTTAGCATAATACGAATGATACACACCAAACACAAAGACCAGTAGAATGGCTGAAATGACGAGGCAGAGAAAGAAGATCTTGAGGCCGCTGGGACCACGGTTGCCGCCGCTACCACCATTGGGGGATCCGCTGTTTTTCCGCCGCAGCGGCTTTTCGTCGGTGGCCAGCTGAAGATAAAACATTGAATTTGTTAGTTAGAGAGTTATTTCTAGTTCGTCTTCTGTATATTTTTGAATAGCGTTTTTTTAGATCTCTACCAGCTTATATTCGTATTTCATCGCTCAACTTCTCGGGGAGATTCCCGTTGCCTGCTCAGCCACAACATTTATGCAAAACTCGGGACTCGTGCGGAACAACACATTTCAGCTGGTTGGCTGGCTCTCTTTAAATATTAACACGCACGCTGTTTACTATCTTTTTTTGAAATGTCAATGATTATGTTGTTTTCATTTATTTCTTTTTTTGGGGCTTTTATCGCTCGCATGGCCAGGGCTACGGCGATGCAGCCACCGATAACGATTACCAGGGCTATAGCACCTTGTTAATAACGGTAATGTAGTGGCCCTAGAGAAACTTTTTTGTGGCCATTTTGAAAGTTACGCGGGACTTAAACTCAAAATTAAAGAAAATTATGTTTTATGTTGTATCATTTTACTTAGTACAATACTAATATGTGTATAATAGTTACTTGATTAAGATAAGTAATAAATCATAAATGTATTTACATGTGAAAATCTACTCAGCAACTGCTCAAAAGTATGCAATGATAAAATATTTTTTCCTAACAATCAATTATTTAAAAAAATTTGCATTCTACATAATAAAAAAAACGTCAAACCCATTAAAACAACACAAATAAAATAAAAATGTCTTAATAAAATTAAAACAAGTAAGAAAGCTACAGTCGAGTGAGCTCGACTGTGAGATACCCGCTACCCATACTTAAACCAGAAAAGCGTCAGGACGCCAGAAAAAACAGTTAATACAATTTTGAACATAACGGACAAATGCAAATGCAAGTGTAATTTATTAAAATTAATTAATTTATTAAAATTGCTTCTCGAATATCTTATAAGATTCATTTCCGAACACAATCAAGAACTGATAAGAATATATAGTTGGTCTAATTGGTCAACCAAATGAGGCATGCTGCCAGCATCCGTTTGTGGCCATACAAAAATATTTCTTTAATAACTTCGACAATTTTTATCTGATCGCAACCAAGGGATCACACAGACTATAGTTCTTAATATACATGCCGAAATTCGCGACTCTAGCTCAAAAATTATACGCTTAATACGCTTTTTTATGATTTGCGGGGGCGGAAGTGGGCGTGGTAAAAATTTGAAACAAACTTGATCTGCGTGCAAGCATAAGAAATACTGTCGAAAAAAATTAGAGCTCTATCTCATAGTCTCTGAGATCCAGTGTTTCATACGGACAGACGGACAGACAGACAGACAGACAGACAGACAGACAGACAGACAGACAGACAGACAGACAGACAGACATGGCTAGATCGACTCGGCTGTTGATCCTGATCAAGAATATATATACTTTATAGGGTCGGAAATGCTTCCTTCTACCTGTTACATACATTTCCTGCCGGCACAAAGTTATAATACCGTTCTACCCTATGGGTAGCGGGTATAAAAATCAAAATGCCTTTAAAAATGACACAATTTAAAGCCACCACGAATGAAGTTTTACTATATATAAAAATTTAGCCAATTCCTTTAAGTGCAATTTATAAGCCGCAGTCTCAAAATTTATTATTCGAAAACAGACAAAAATCAAAGAGCTTTCCCTAACTTATAATAATAATGGTTCCTGGTAATATTGTCCAGAGATAATGATTACATATTTTCTGTTTTCTTTTGTATATTTTTAAAAAGCTGTCTAAAATTAAATTTAAAAAAATTAACAAACATTAAGCTCCCTTGCCCGCAGAATTTCAATAATCTAAGCTTGCTCAAATGCACTGGATACAAATAGGAACCTGTCGCTTGTCTAGGGCTAAAACGGCAATCCCAAAGTTCAAAGTCATGCTAAATTACACAATATTCAGTGGACTCCACAACAGCTACGTCCATGCGTCTAGATTCGAGAATTTAGAGGGCGTCTTATCACGTAACCTTCGTGGCGATATGACAACGATAAGACGCAATCAGTTTTGACTACGGCAGACATGCCTCGGCTACCACCAACAACTAATACTCATAAGTGGGACAGGCAAAAAGCGATATTTTAGCTTGATTAAATATTAACGTGGCTGGAGGGCAGCAAACAAAACTGATGAAATTCCCATTATTTAAACAAATGTTTCGCTTTGCTATTGGTAAGTGGCTGGTTGACGTAAAAATAGCTTTCAAGACCCGAAGAAAACATGTTTAGTTTGGTGCTAATGGACTTGACAACGCAAGTGTATTAATATTACTGTCACTGTACATTTTTCTATACAGTATTTAATTTTGTAGAAATTATACAGACATACAGCAATTACAGAACGTTTAATATTCACGGTGTGAACCTATCGCATATGTTCCATTGGGCACGCCGCCACTGTAATCAATAAATCAATTGATAACAGGGGACGTGGGCGCCCGCCTTTTGTGCCGGCTAACGATGAGTAAGAAATGAGGGAAGCATGAAATACTTTCAGAACTTATCAGAAAGTACATTCTAAATCCATTTGGGAAATACTTTAATGGTTTGGCTTTGTCACTTGATTTGATAATTCGTATTTCATTGTATAAAATTATTTGGCGTAAGCAAAATAGAGAGATTAGGTAAAATACGAAAAGAGAAGAAGAATAGACAACTAAATAAAGAAAATAAAAATAAAGTTGTATTTCTTATTGTGAGGTTTTTAAACAAAAACTATTATTCAAAGCCTTTTTGCTAATTGTTCGAATTTGAATTTCAGTGTGATTATGTATGTAATTAACTTTTTTGCTGCTTAAAATTTGTCGGACAGATAAAGTCCCAGTTAAGGAACTTTGGTTTTCTACCGCCAAGTAAGTACAAGAGCTTACAAATTACCTCTTCGAGGACTCAGAATAACATCACCTAGTTAATTTTTACCTTTAACATAAATTACAAATTGCCAGAAAACCTATTTATCTAGTCTTTATATCTTCAGTCAAATAGCTTTTAGATACATTCATGGTGATAGGAAAAAAAAATTGCTAATGGTACAATATAAGGAGGAAATGGAGAGATAATTATAAAAAAACAAAAAAAAAAACAGTACGAAAAAATAACTACAATGATAATAAAAAAAGAAAATAATTGGACTAATGGAATATTGAGCTTCTAGATCACCTAATAAATACTTAAGCAACTTGTGATCAGAAATAGTTTTTTCTAATTGCTCGAGTTTTAAGCACTTTGGATTATTTCAAAGCACATTGAGAGAGCGATGAGGCAGATTATAAATAAATATAAATTGTATTTCACTAACTCTTCTCCCACAAATTGACACTTGAGAGAACAAATGGAATTGCGGATAAAAAGAGCCACGCAAGCAGGGTTAAGGCCACGTCTGCACATACTGGCAACCTGTTCGATTTCCTTGCGCGCTGCAGTGGCTGCTCCTCCTCCGCCACTGTCCTAGACTGGTCCACTTGCATCTGCATTTACTGCTTCTCACCGGCGTAGGTGTCTCGTGTGTATCTGAATTTCGTTACCCGAATCTCCGAGAAAGCAATTGAAAAGCCGTCTAGCTACATTCGAGAACCGCTGCCAACTTAATTGTTTGTGTGGCCTTTTTATGTGGGTTTTCATTCTTTTTCTTGTTGTTTGTTTGAGCCCCCAATGACCTTGCAATTGAGCAGCAGAGGAGCTACGGAAAGCGTGGCTACCCTGGACATCTGGCGCTGGGTTATTTAAAACAAAAAATAAATAAACCGGCCGGCTCAGCCAAAGCAGAGAAACTAATATCACTTTGTACCGCTGCCTGGCACAAACAAACATGTTCCGTGTGTGGAAATTTAATTTGCATGATATTAGTTAATCAAGCGGAACCTGCTTGCTAGCTCTCGCATTACGATTAAACGTTGAAATAGCATGTAAACTACAATTTAAATTTAAAATTGGCACCACTATATCGAGAACTCAGTGTGCGAATCATTTGATTTTGAACTTCCGCCTCAGAAACGAGCGCCTGCATGCGTGTGTGTGTGTGTGAGTAAATTGGCGTAAGAAATGTTGTTTTATTAGCCTCTTTAACCTTTGCCTTACTTTTCTCTTCCGCACATCGGTGGTGTTCGTCATGTTGTTGTTGTTTCTGTTGTATTACTTTGTACTTAATTATGTAAATAGAAGGACGTTTTAGCAAACGCGGCGCGGCGCCTAATTTGTTTACGTTCGATGGTATGCGTTTGAGAATCGCCGAGTTGGAACGCACTAAACTCTAGGAATCTATATCTAATTTGGCGCGCCTACCGACAAAAAGACTGTGCGAACAAAACGAAAACAAGCTGTGACCGCCACGCGCAGCAAGCAAATGGCGTCTTAATAAACTAAAAACATTTATTTACCACCCACTAATATGCCGCAGCCCTATCAGCTGTTCGCGTCTATCGGGTAATCGTTATTGGTTTCGTCATCTGTTTGGGACTTTCGCTTACAATCACAAAGAAAAAATAAGTTTTAAATCCTTGTCAAAAATGGCAAATTCATATCAATCAGATAAAGAAATTAAATTTAACTTTTTCTCTGTTGCTAAACGTATGTTCGCTGAGAGGCAAAATGCGTTACACTTTTTAAATGAGAAAACTCTAACCAGCTGAATGGATTGGCCAGACCGAATAAATTACTTTTAAGAATTTTAAAGCTAGTTAATCATCAGCTTTCAAATAGACAACCAGCATGAAATGTAATTATTTAGTAAATATTAATTATTATTATTATTAGTAGTAAGTATTAAATCTCAATGAAATATTTTTCGGCCCTGTTAAATAAAATCAGAATAGAATACAATCAAAGAATCTGTGCTGGACACATCTCAAATTTATTTATTTATTTTGAGTTCATAAAAATAAAGTTTAAGTTTACAGCCACAATGCCTACTCGACCTAGGCACTGGCCGTCCGCTCCAAAACGAAATCGCTCCAATGCGAACTTCTCGGTTTTTTTCTTTTCCCTTTTGATCGCCGAACCCCTACGAAAGACACAAGGCTGCTGATCGGAATCCCCCATGACTTCCTTCCTTTTTCCGACTCACCTAATTCAGAGGGTCGGCCGAAATCGAACAAAATCGGTTGCCTTTTTCCTTTGATACCACTCCAGGGCTTTGGTTCCTTTGCCTTTTTTTGTTGACTGTCAGAAAACTTGGAGGTTCAAATAGAAAAGAACGCCACTGCGGCTCGCCAATGGCGCCAAGCCTCTTAACAGCAGCCAAGAAACCCGCTCTCACCGAAGCCATTAACAATCCGCCCTGTTGACCTGTTTCTGCTTTCTCTTGCCGCCCGAATCAAATTCAACAACTAGCACACAGAGGGCGCTCCTGCAGATCTGTGGCCAGCTTGGCTGCCAGCGCTACACAGCTGTGGAAGTAACAAGAGTATATAGCTTCGTTGAATTCAAAATTAACTGTTATTTTAGTTGATAACTTAAATGTATTACCAGGCTTTCTTTGAAGATATAGTTTATAAAGTCTGGAATATCTCTCTGTATTAAAGTTAATCGTGTGATTTGCAGACCTTTCCATTTACATTTCGTTTGTTGGTTTGTTCGTTCGTTTGTTCATTGTTTTCAATGTTTTTAACCGCAAAAAAAAAACAGGCGCTTGAAATACGATTATCTATTAATTAGATGCATAAAAAACCCCACAAAAAACAATTATAGTTCAATATGTACATTTGTTTCAATTTAATCTCCTGAATAATCGAATAAGAAATAATTGGCCCAAATGAAATTGTTTTGTCAGTTTTAATTTCTAATTAGGTAACTTAATATTCAGATTCACGTCCAGATGGCGTAAATTTGAAATTTGATATGAATTTTTCGTTTTTTATAGGAAATTTATAGCAACTTCGTTATTTTTTTCTGAAATTTTCGTGAAACTTCGTGAAACTTCGTGAAACTTCGTGAAAATGTTATTCAACACTTTTTCGACTTCGACGCTTTATAAACACTGCACCACTTAGAGACATTTTTCAGCACTCTTCTAGCTATCGTCTGTCGGCTAGCTGTCGGGCAAACAGCTGATCTGCGGGAAATCAGCTGTCCGATAGTTTTGCATATCGATAGCCCAGCCATCGTCATCGATGTGTATTTTCGTGCTCGCTCTCTGCACAAACACAAAACACGCAACTAAATTTAATTTAAAACCCCATCAAAAACAATGCAAACGGAACCAATTAAGTGATAAAGTGGCAATCGGGGCCCCGCCGAAAGCGAGCGCATTGAATATTTCGAAAGGAAGGGCTTTACGGGAAACTTACACAAACCTTTTTTCGTAAGTGCTCTGCCCCTAATGTGGTCTCTTTCGCACAGCAGAATTACTAGTTGCTGTGTGTGTGCGTGCGTGCCAGTGTTTGTGTGTGACTTTGACTGCAGTTCGCGTTCGTTTTTTTATACTATTAAAACACAAATGGACACTAATAAAAGTGAACTTATTTGATGTGAGAGAAGAAGAGCGGAAATCGGCATTTGTTGAAAATGCTGGAGTCAGCCGCAACAGCAAAAACAACTTGCCGCCAACGAAACAACAACTACAAGGCTCTATCGCCACCACACGACAACAACAAAAATTACTACAGCCTTATTACTACACAGGAAAATTGTGACTGTGTGTGTGCGTACGAGTGAGTGCGCGTATTTGTGTTGAATAATGTTTAAACATTTCTGAGTTTCGCACACAAGAAACAATTTAAGTTGCAGTCACCAGTCCCAGCGAGCAGACATACAATTGAAGCAAACGAAAAGCAGGTAAATGCAAAGTCAGCAGGCCAATTGTTATAAACAAAATATGTGAACATAGCCAAATGTGTCAAAAGTTCGTCATTGCTCTCTCCGCACTCCCTCTCTCTTCCTCTCACTCTCTGTTACCTTCTCCCATACACTCCGCTCTCTCCATCTCTCTCCCGCCACGCCGTCGGAAAAGAAAAGAAATTAATTTTGAATTTTTTTCTGTCTTTTTTTTTGCCTTTGTTGGTCTCTCGCAAAATTTTAATTTTAATTTGCTATGCGCAGCGAATTCGCGCGCAAAGGCAGAAAAAAAGAGGCAGCAACAACAATTGCCAAGTAATAAACGTCAAATGCCAGACGGACGCTCTCTCGCGCGCGCTCTTTGCCGCTGTGTGCGTGCGTGTGTGCGAATGTCTGTGCGAGTGTGTTTGGGTTTGCTCGATTTTGTTTTTGTCCAAGTTTGTATTTTATCTTTTATTTAGGTGTTTGCATTAAATAAAAGCACCGAAGGCAAAAAGAAAATCGCAGCCTTATCACCCTTCAATTCGTTATTTATTTGATTGGGTTTAGAATAGAAAAAAGAAGACAAATCTGAGAGCAACGCAGCGAGAAAAAGAGCGAGAGGGCAAACACACCTCAAGGCAATTCTGATAAGAACAATTGTTAATTGTTTGAAAGCCGACATTCCAATAGTCCATTCGAACAGCAAGAACCACATGAAAAAAATCGGCAATTGGAAATTGTGTTAGCTCCTTGATTCGTTGTGACTGATGAAATATTGCAGCTGCACGCCGTCACAGTAATCGGCCAAAATGTAACCTGAGTAGATAGCTATACATTTTAATAGATGGAAGGTCTCCTTTAATTTAGCTTTTCATTGCTTCAGACTTGGAGATACATAACTCTATAAATACCTCAAAGTTACAGGTTTATTGTCAGGTTAATGACTTTTCAAAGACTCAAAAAAGTCTCCAATTAAGACTAAATGGAAAATTATATCCATTGTCTTTGCGTGTTCTTTTTACACAATTATACCAGGCACAGCACCGTCGGTAAAAAAATAAATATAATAAAGGAAATTGGTACAAATTTTCTATTCTATTATTCCTTTTCTTTTACAAATTTAAAAAACTTTTAACATACAATTCTTAATAGGCGATCACAAGAAATAAGGGGCCAATTTCTTTTTCGTTCTTAGATAAGCTCATGCTAAGAACATTTTGTTGAATAACTCTTTATCCAACTCAAAATAAATGCATAACAGCTGTTTTAAATTGGTAGCATTGTGTGTATTTCCGCCTTACAGCACAATTCAGTGGTTAACAGCACTCTGAAAAGTTTCTCGTTTAGTTAAATTACACAAACAATATAATTTTCCTACAAGTTTTACTACTATTTAGTCTTTTCGGCCAGAACTTAGAAGGAATTTAAAAACTTTCCCTAAGTACGTGTTATATATTTTTAAGGGTCGATTTCTTACCCTCACAGGCAAGTACCTGATAGATATCTAACCGGAAAAGACAGTCATCAGGTAAACTTATCGTAAAGCAAAAAGTTGCCAAGATTCCAGTTCCTAGTTAGCTCCAAGCTCTTCTTAACCGATACTTTATCGACCGCGAAATTTTGTCTGGGAGGGTCTTAAGACAGGAAGAAAACGTAAGATGTTGTCATGAAGTATTGATGTTAAAAGCCTTATTTTTATATAAAAAAAAAAATATCTACATTACATTACAGAAAAAGCGTTAGGAATATCCCAAAAATTTCATCTTGAATAGCTCTAGTTTGAAACTATGTTTCGGGAACGAATTAACCATATGGGCAAGATTACGATACATTTCTATTTTATACACATCTTAGATACATAAACATTATTATGTTGTATAATGCATTTTCAAAATGGGAAGAAGCTGGAATTAAAAAATATGTATATTTTTCATCACAATATTTAAAAAAGTATAATGAAAATGGGGAGATATTAACCTCTCCTCCCTGCCGCTTTATAAGAAGCTGAGAGCGCTTTTCCTTTTGTTGTTCGCACGGTTTCGAATTCCAATGTATTGGCAACACTAACATTAAACTGGCGACAACATCCAGCAGTGGCAACAAAAGAGCACATCATTCACTCTCCATTTGCCGCTCTCTCTAAAAATTCATTCACACTTTTTTGGTGGGGGAAGACATATTCTCTTTGTTTCGTTTGCTCAAGAATTGTATTGGATAATTAGAAAAAAAAAGTGTACTTAAATATTTTCATAACCAATTAACATGCCCATGTAAAGACGATCTTTGGCACTGTTAATTTTGGATGCGCTGTTAAACAGCTCCCCGCTCAAATGCCGCTCGCTCTCTCACACTCACTGCGCATGCTTACTCACTCGCTTCGTCTCCCTCTCGCCATCACAATGACAATCGCAATTCCTTTGCCGCTCTTACAGTCTGTCGCTCGCTCGCCATCTCAGTTATCGGCGTTTGTTTTGTCACTCTGTTTTGGATTTCGCAGGCGGTCGCATCGCAAACACAATCGCCGCTGCCGCCGTCGTCGCCGTCGCGACGTGTGAAAAATGTAAAAGCGAAAATAGCTAAAGAATATGTAAAGTAAAGGAAAAATTTATACCCAAATGGCATCAGTCGAAAATATCGTGTGATTATCGCCATAAGGAGTATCCGCAATCAAATTCCAATAAGAGTGCTTACAATTTAATAATATGGTGAGAAGTGTATTCCATCGATGTTTGTTCTGTGTGCAAAGTTCATAGTCAAAAGCAATGCAAAGGCAAGAGCAAAGTAAAAGCAAAAAGAGCAAAAGCCAAATCTAAATCAAATGTAATCTTAAAAAAAGTTGAAAACGTAAGTTTAGCAGTGAAGAGTGCGATGGAAGTTTGATTAAAATATTTATAAAACGAAATCAAAAGGCCTTCCTCTTTCGCGCCTCCTCCGTCTCCCTCTACCCACACGACCGCTCGTTCGCTCGCACACTCTATCTCGCTCTCGCCACTGGTTTATTTTTAATTCGCTTGCGAAGTTTCAATGCAAATCAAAAATGGAATAGAAATCAACAGATCAAACACAACAACAATTTTCGCTTTCGCATTTCAATACCAGGAACAACAACAACACCAGCAACTCGAAAACGGAACAGAAGAGACTAGCAAGAGGCGAGCGAAAAAAGTGAAATGCGCATTGACTTCGGAACATTTTTTGTGTTTTTCTTTCTTTTATTGTCAATTTTTCAAACGGCACTTGGACCTGGACCGTGTGATTATGTTTCTCTCTCGCTCTCTCTTTCTACCGCTCTCGCTCTGGCCGCACGTTCGCTTTGGCACGCTCACTCTCTCGCCGTTCGCTTTCTGCTCTTCGCTTCGGCTAACGGAACTGCCTGCCGTCTTCTTATTGTTGTTGCTGCCGCTGTCGTTGTTGTTAGGCAAAAGTCAAAAGCAAAGGAAAAGGTGCGTTGCCCTTTGCCTGGCTGTAACAATAACCAAAAAAACAACACATCAACTAATGAATGAATGTGAAACAAAAGACAACAGCAAAAGCAACTATGAGATACCCGCGCACCATCAGATACATCGCTATAATTTTCTCGTTCATCTGGCGTCTTTATGATATTATCTACGCTACATTTTTGATTTTAAATTTAACACCTGCTGTTCTTCCATCAACTCTATGCCTGCAATGTATGTACATATGTACACATGAATGTGTGTGTGCCTGCTGCAATTGCGATCAACAGCTGTTGTTAGTGGAGCGAAAGAGAGAACACGAAATGGGAGAGCGCGAGCGAATATCTGTGCATGTCATAAGATTATATATGAATGTACATACATATGTATATGTATGTCCTTGCGTGTGGTTTTTTTGTGGCGTTATGTTGTTGCAGCTGTGTGGGAGTTTATGTCATCGGCTAATCGAAACAACGTTATCAGGACTGGAATCGATACTTTCTAAAGTATAATTTTTAAATTTTATTTCGTGGGATCAAACCTTTTTAACTTACTTTTTAAAAAGTACTGTGATTTTACATGGTGAACTTTTGTACACATTGGTTATTATTGTTAATTATCAAATGCCATCACTTTAAGACATTTTTCTTATTCGCAGCCGTTATAAAAATAAAATCGCCTCAGATAAAAGCAATAATATTAATAAACGAAAAATAAATTAACAGAAACTAAAAAAAAAGTTAAACATTTAGTAAAGAATAAAATGTTTATTACCCATTGCATTATTGAAATCGTAGCCATTAGCTTTACTAAAAACAAACAAAGAATAGACGCGTAAAAATTTTGAGCAAAACTTAGCAAAGCCTATAAAATACGCCTTCCAATAGTTATTATATATACACGCATTATATACATGCATATACATAGCCATAGCACATAAACATATATACAACGCTTAGATAATGTAGATACAAATGGAAAATGACAGAAGATCGATAAATAATCGTGGAAAAAGTGCGTTATATTCTAACGGTGCAATCAAACCTTAATGCAGATCTAAACGTGGCTAAGCGATATTACGGCTACCCTTATATTTAATATATATACATTAAAAACATATATATATTTCTTAAATCCACATAACAATTCAAAAACACAAACAATTTTTACAATCCTCAAGTTAGCAGCTTAAAACCAACCAATGCAATTACTTTAAAAAAATTACTTTATCGGTAATACAAATGCGTATTGAACAATTAATAAATATTGAAGAAAAATTTATTAAATAAACAAGTGCAAATTACAAATATAAATTTAATAAATAAAAAATAAATTTAATAATAAAGAAGATTTCAAATATTAAAATTAATTTATCCTACTATTCATAGGTTTAAATAATGAAATGCAAAATTTTATAAATGCGCCCCAAGTGCTTAATTAATAACAAAAACCACATCAACAGCAACAACATACACAACAAAACTAAAAACAATGTAAAACAACAACAACCTCAACCAACACAGCGAATCGAGCAATATTATCTATAATAATAATACAAAAAGATCCATTAAAATTTGTTGTTAAAATTGTTAAAATTCAAATTAAATCAAAGCTAGCAGCCTGCCAATAGCAACAAAAAATTTAACATCAACAACAAACACCACAACTAATGCGGTGCCCCAGAAACATCGTCAACTTTAGCAACTCAAAAAAACTAAAGTTAGCAGGAGATCAGGTGGGAAAGGGAAAAGGATACGTCGCTTTCCCATCAACAAAACCCGGGAACCTTGGACTAACCCCGCGACGCCCATCAAGGGCGAGCTGGACTCTGCTCCATGAGACAACCGGCAACTGCAGGAATAGCAGCGATTGGAAACCGATATGGATATACATATGAAAAAACTTCCTAAGCCACGGTAAGTTCAAGAATTAATCTTTAATAAATATATTAAAATATAAATGGGACAATATTTTTATGATCTAAGGAGGAATTTATTAATTTGCTTATTTTTATTTTGCAAACTTCTGTTTACAAAAAATAAAAAATTTCTAGTTCAATATGCAATAAATTTACCGATTAAATTCCAAATCAAAAGTTAATTCCCTGGTTATACCCAAATCACAATAGACCAAATGCTACGCACACATCCAATCGGATCTTCCTAAAACTTTTCTCATTTCTGCAACCCTTTTCTTTCCGGCTCCTTTCCTCATTTTCTCATTTTTTATTGTCAATGAGCTGCGGCGGCCACTAAAATGTATAATTGAAACTTGTACGCCCACACACACACACATACACAAAGGGGGGTAGCAAACAAACAAACCAGGCACATGCACATCCACATTATAGATACGTATGTATAAAGAGTCGGCAGTCCCACAAAATAAAAGAAAAACCCCAAGAAAACTGAGAAGAAAAAAAACGGTCCCCAGTTGCTTTTAGCGCCATGCAATAAACAGAGCGAGAGAGAGCGCTGCCAAGTTTTGCTTGGATTTCCTTGGCCTGCTCTTCCACCCAACACAGACGATGGTCTTCTCAATACCTCCTCTCAACCGGCCCCATCTTGTCGTCTGTGGTCCCTACCTTGAGCAAAGAATAAAAATCCAAGTTTTTTTTTAATACCCGGTTCTGAAAGAGAGAGAGTGAAAGGGGTATATTGGATTTTATGTATTATCAGGGTTTATATAAAAAGGAGCATGGTTTACTATTATTTTAAAATTTCTGCAGTTGTCTAGTGAACTCAAGTTTAAGTTTTAGTATTATGATATTATGATATTAAGATATTAAGATATTAAGATATTATGATATTATGATATTATGATATTATGATATTATGATATTATGATATTATGATATTATGATATTATGATATTATGATATTATGATATTATGATATTATGATATTATGATATTATAATATTATGATATTATGATATTATGATATTATGATATTATGATATTATGATATTATGATATTATGATATTATGATATTATGATATTATGATATTATGATATTATGATATTATGATATTATGATATTATGATATTATGATATTATGATATTATGATATTATGATATTATGATATTATGATATTATGATATTATGATATTATGATATTATGATATTATGATATTATGATATTATGATATTATGATATTATGATATTATGATATTATGATATTATGATATTATGATATTATGATATTATGATATTATGATATTATGATATTATGATATTATGATATTATGATATTATGATATTATGATATTATGATATTATGATATTATGATATTATGATATTATGATATTATGATATTATGATATTATGATATTATGATATTATGATATTATGATATTATGATATTATGATATTATTATATTATGATATTATTATATTATGATATTATGATATTATGATATTATGATATTATGATATTATGATATTATGATATTATGATATTATGATATTATGATATTATGATATTATGATATTATGATATTATGATATTATGATATTATGATATTATGATATTATGATATTATGATATTATGATATTATGATATTATGATATTATGATATTATGATATTATGATATTATGATATTATGATATTATGATATTATGATATTATGATATTATGATATTATGATATTATGATATTATGATATTATGATATTATGATATTATGATATTATGATATTATGATATTATGATATTATGATATTATGATATTATGATATTATGATATTATGATATTATGATATTATGATATTATGATATTATGATATTATGATATTATGATATTATGATATTATGATATTATGATATTATGATATTATGATATTATGATATTATGATATTATGATATTATGATATTATGATATTATGATATTATGATATTATGATATTATGATATTATGATATTATGATATTATGATATTATGATATTATGATATTATGATATTATGATATTATGATATTATGATATTATGATATTATGATATTATGATATTATGATATTATGATATTATGATATTATTATGATATTAAAATAAGCAGTTTATCAATAGTTTTGACTTTGTTTAATATTAATACCTTACGATAAATTGGTAAATAGTTTTCCTTTACAACAATTTACAAAATTTGAAATGTATATGTACAAAAAACTTGAATTTAATTGGATTTAAGAAGGGTATCAACGTTGTGGAAAAATTCCTCAGCACCATTCTTTCTCGTTTCCTCGTCGCTTTTTCTTCGTGTTTCGAGTTTTTGTTGTACATTTTGCCGGCGTCGCCACGCACTGTTTCCCCATGGCTAACCCATTGTGCACTTTTCGCTGCAATTTGTCGAAAACTTGGTTTTATTTTTTTTATTCATTCGAAAGTTTAACCATAACAGATTTCTTTAGACCACTTCCGTCAGGGCGGAAGGGTGCGAGGGTTTTATGTTGCCCCCTAAGACTCTTAAGCTCCCATTTTCTGCCCAAATATAAAAATCCAACAGGCTGATAGGAGGGAAATGCGTTTACATAACATTATAACCAAAAAAGTCCTTTTTAAATTTGTTAATTTCTACGAATTTGACTTTGTAGCAATAGTTTTTTCGCTAAAAATTAGTATTTAAAGTCAATATTGTGCAAGTAATCCACAAAATTTATATAAAATTGACATATAGGAATTTTCTTTTAGCTGGCCAAAGAAATTTGGGGAATTTTTAATACTCTTTGATGACAAATATATATATATTTATCCTCACGAAACTTTATCGAGTAATATGGTCTGATCTAAATTACATGGATAAACTCAATGTAATATACATACATGCGATTTGATGAGCACCACCTGATGTGGGTCCTGAGTCCTTGGTCATTTTATGACTTTTTGTTGGGTTCCGCGTGTGCGTGTGTGCTCCGCCCGAGAGGGGGAATATTGGTTTGGGGAAAAATGTGGGTTAGGGAACGAGACTAGAAACACTAGCGAGCAGCCAGTCAGCGTGTGCGACACACTCAGCAAACTGATAAAATTTTAATTTCTCCAAAATTGAAATTTTAATGTGTGTCTAGAGCGCGGTTTGCCCCTGCACCACCACCACCGACGGCGGCGGCGGCAACGACGCCACCAACGTCCTTCCCTTCCCGCGTTCTTTTTGTTGCACTTTGGCCTCCACCCTTCTGGGTTTTCCCCACCTTGCAGCAGAAAATGTGCCGAGCACCATGCCCGTGCCCTATGTGGCACTCAGACACACACGCGCACAAGTTTTCGGTTTTTGTGGGTTTCCCAGCCCAGCACCCAAAAAACACCCCAACCACATTCTATTGCATTTCGGTCGCCCCCATTTTGGGCGACTTTCCATTATATTCCCCGCCTTTGGCATTGGCCAAAAAGCGAATTTCCTCCGCTGCGTCCACATTATAGAGTTGAATTATTAAAATTTGTCTGACTGTGTGTGTGTGTGTGTGTATGAGTCAGTTATGAATACCCAAGTGGCTGCCAAGGAGCGGAATAAGCCTACACACACATCGGATAGTCTGCTCAAGAAGCCCACTTATGCGGATTGGTTGATGGAGCAGGGGAGATATGGTTTATGCACACGATTTGAAGGTGATATAATTCGAACTATTGAGTTGTCATTCCGTAACTAATTTTCAAGTCAACTGGAAAGATAAATGTGTTACTTGTACTTTTACTTGCACTGTATTTTAAAGGTGTTTTAGAACAAGCTAAATAGAAATTGGGATTGGGAAGGAAGGGAGAAATATGAAGCTAAAATAAGCAATACAATTTTCTGGTAGATACTTGATCAAAAATATATATTTTCTTATAAAATTACAAGGTGACACTGGTGCTTTGCTTGCAATTCTGTGTCAAGGTTTTGTGCGTTATGTGAAACATATAAATATTTCAACCTACAAAAATAGGTAAAAAATAAACCAATACTAATAATTCTTAAAACAACAAAAATTTCGAAAGCATCTGCATTCCGCATGCATCAAACTGATAATTCAAATAACCTCCTTAAATAAGGAAGAAACTGATTCTGTGTTGGCATTGAGGCCTCCGCATGATTGGACTGCCTTCGTGGATGCCCTTTCACCTCTCCATCATTGGCCCACTTGCACTATTGACCCACACACCTAATTGATATGCTACACGTATAGAAGGCAATCAAAGTGCGATATGTGTGTGTATGAAAGTGTGCGAGGTAGGAGACGACGAATTGGGCGCAAGGAAATCTCTCTGGGGATTTTACTTTTTATGTCGAAATTATACATTTTATTATGTCATTTTAATGCTACAAAGGCAGGCACTGAACGTAAAAGCCAAGAAGGGCGGGGGCGTAAGCAGAGGAGGAAGAGCCCCAGCAACATGCAAACTAAACTAAACAGTCATCCAACATCCCTTGGCCCCTTTTTCCACCTCTTTGCCGCTCTCCCCGGGGCGACCCACCTTATGGCAGACCATAAATCAGCAACAGTTAGGACACAGAGCAACCAGAGCAGGGAGGAGGGAAGGAAGCTTGTTGGCAGGAAGGAAGTGCAGGGTAGCCCTGCTTTCATTTTGTATGCAAAAGTGAACAAGGTGGAAAATAGAATGAGATGCAAAGAAAATGGGAAAACAAACATTCGAGGAGTTGCACGGAGCAAAAAAAGAGGGACTTTGAAGAAGAAAGGATTTTAAACTACCATTAAACTTATTTGTCTACTTTGCGGTTCTACCTTTATTCATTAAAATCTTGACTGTTTTCTAAAAAAATCTATTTACCTCAGATTTTTAGTTTTTCATTCAAATATGTCTCTGTTTACCTATTTTGTGCCCTGTGTACAATTGTATAGTGAACAAATTAAAGGACGAAAGTTTTAGGGCTTTTTTACTCCTCAAGGACTTGGCGAAAAGATCAGGACGAGAAGCAGGCACATGTAATTTTTATACCTTATAAAATTTAACCAGCAAACTGAACAAAAGAAATCGAATACGGAATCGTGTGTTGCGCACGGACACTAAACTCGCACTAACACACAAATAACAGATGTTTGGGGGTGGAAAGCTGGAAGGAAGGATGTGAAGGATGTGGAGGATAAGGATGCGGACGAGGCAGGAGCAGAGAAGAACGAGAACTGTCATTGAGAGGCAGCCAAATTGTTTTATGTCTATCGATAAAGTAAATCACTTCCCCTTCTCGCACTTTTGTTTGCAAATAATTCGCTTCATACTTTTTACAAGGGGCTTTTCATTCGAGTCCTTCTTCCTTTGACTGCTTACGTTTTTATGTACACATGTACGGTGTGTATTCCGTCAGCATCGGTCTTCGCTTTTATTTAATGACCCGAAGCTTGTGTTTGATGCCCAGCCGAAAATCAAAAAACAAAAGCACAGGGAAACGGCAAGCAAAGGGAAAACCAAGCCAACGAATCTGAGCCCACCATTGACACGTGTTGGGATTTGGGTGTGTGCATCTGCGGGCAGGGGTGAGGTTTATAAGGATGGGGAAATTCTGGAATCAAAGCCCACTCACATGTGGCATACACACAACATCATCGAGGAATTAATAAAATATTATGAGCCACGATAAATCCAACTTCTGATTAACCCCTGGCAATGTTGGAAAAGGTTTAATTATCTTTGGGATTTTTATTAAGAAAATCTATTGAAAATAGAACGACTAGATAGAGTTATCAACATAATAATACCCTAAAAAGAGGCCTAAAATCTCCTATACACTTCTCAATTTCAAATCTATTACAAACCCTGTAAAAGTCGAAATTTTAATTCTTTTTCCTAACTTTTCGATTCGTGAAACTCCCCGACACAATTCGTTGCTAGGTGCCACTCCCAGAAATGGCGACCTTAAATGTAGCCAGCAGCACCTTCCGTCCTTGTCGTTCCTGCCAAGGCTTTCTCACCTAAGATGATGTCTCCCCTGTCTAGTGCCGCCTTACCCTCCAAAATGATTAACTGTTGCACACCGCGTCGCCACGCCCATCAGTCAGTTGCAGTTTAGCTGAAGGACACACGACGTAGAAAGGGGTGCGATGGGACGGGGGAGGGTGCTCTATAGCGTTGCCTTGGCGTTGTCCATGTCTTTGTCCATGTCCATGTCCATGTGCCATTGCATCCTGCTCCTCCGGCACTCCACCACTCCGTTTGGCGACTTGCATCATCGTTGTCGCCTTCGACTCGCGCATTTCACACACAAGTGCTGCCACTTTAAGCCCGCGTCAACAGGCGGAGTAGAGCCAAGAGGAGCAACTGCAACTGCAACTGCAACTGGAACTGTGGCTCCTTTCCGCCGCCTCCCTGCTTGTTGATTTATGTATACGCTGCTAGCCAAGGATTGGATATTTTAAGATAGTTATGATGTCGAAAGCTGCGTAGAAAAAGTTGTTCTTCGACTTGACGTTTCGTTCCAATATAAGTTTGCCCTCAGTTTGTGCACAACGAGTCAAAGGTTGGATGCCTGGTTCTACAGATAAAGATATACGAAAAAAAAAGAATTATAATGAGAACTTAGAAATCTTAAAAAAAAAAAATTAATAGGAACATTTTCTTTTACGATAGTTTTCAAGTTACTTCTTTTAAGGACAAAATTATATTTCACTTGATTATGTTCTCAAGATTAATAATAATGAAAATATTATACCTGAAAAAATTGAGATTTATACCGGAAGTAATTAGCTTCAATCAGACATTAATTGAATGTATTTCCGTTTAAATTTTAATATTTTGAATCCTTGCTCAAGCCTGCACATGCCCTATGCCTGGAATTCCTTCCTGGAAAAAAACCCCATTCCTCTACATAGACATATTTCCCTCTCAGCGCGACCCTGGAGCGGAAACAGTAAATAAGTTGCACTTTTCCGCTTACCGGAGGGTGGAAAGTGTGGTGGATTTTTCATCAACCTTCTTTTTCTAGCGAAGGAGAATCAAACGGAGCAGAGGAGCAGTGGGTGTCATTGGTGGCTTTCGTAGCCGACAAATAAAAACAAAAACTTATTTGCCATTTATTTGCAGTTGACTTTGTTCCTTCGTTATTAATATTGACAAGAAGAGGGCAGGGAATCGACAAGGCTGAATTGCTAGGGTGGCTGGAGTGGAGAAAGGACCTTCCATTGGCATTGCGTGTGCTTGTTTTTGTGCTTAATGCGCTAAACTGGACGCTTCCAGCCCGCTTTATCACCCTCTCCTGCTCCTTAATTCTGCTCCTTTTCCACTTCCACTTCCGGTGCTGAGGACTGAGGACTTAAGCTGTGGTTGTGGTTGAAAATTGTAACCTGAAGCTTTACTGAAGGACTTTTTAATGAGTGTTTGTGTTTGATTGCTGAGAACCGTAGCGAAGGAAGTCGCATCATGGATTCTTGAAATTATCACGCTGCAGTGCGAAACGTGCTCTGGGGATAGTATATATCAAATGAAGACCAAAATGGTAGAAGAGAAGAATGTGCTCATTGTTTATTTCCTGTTCATGCTGTTTTGAGATTACAATTTCCATTTATTTCCAAAAATAAAAGCGGAAAAGTTGATTTCCTGTGATAAAATTTGACCGAATAGTTTAGATATGAAAATGAATATCTTATGAGAAACTCATAACAGGAAGACCGGGTTAACTCCAAAAAAATATCAAAAATCTTAGCTGTTAGGACCATTCTAACAGGTAAAATACTCGTTTTTCTCCCCTGTTAAGTGATTAAAATTCAAATAATTTAAGGGAACTTTTGCAGAAACGAGAGAATACGCACCTAAAAAAAAGCACCACTGCATTACCCCCTCTTTTGTTTCATTTTGCACTTCATACTCGTTAGTTTGTTGTTTTTATTGTTGCCATTTTTGTGGGGCTTTTCCAACGTCATCCACTCACAACAACAACAATAATATTAATAATAACAAGACCGGCTGTTGTGTGGGTGCTGCTAGTGCCATCTCACTTTTACCTCCTCTTGCTCCACCCCCTCTCTTGGCACCTCTCCTCTTTACCGTGGTCTTTCGTCTTGTTCTGCTGCTTGGCTCACACGTTTACCGTAATTAGGTGTTAATATGACATTTTGCTCGACATTCAGCAACAACACGGCTGAGCAAAAAGCAAGCTGAAATATTTATGCAGCCTGGAATATTTATGCACTATTCTGCGTGCTTGCTTTGCTTGTATACTCACATAGATACATACATATGTATATGTATGTGTTTTCTGTTTTTGTATATTTATTATTTATTTACACTTGTATGAGTAAGTGCTTTTTACTTGTAGCGCCCGCTCGCTTGCTCTCACAACACAAATTTGTTGTTTTTGTTGCTTGCCTAGCGATCAATAAATTGTCGGCGGCTCTCAACTCAATGAGTGTGCGTGTGTATCTGTGTCTGCATGCGGTGGCAGTGTATTAGTTTCGCTACTTTTGGATTAACATTGTAATACTGTTCTTCAGCTGATTCCCCCTCTTTTCTTATTTTCTTTCTCTTTGCACTCTGAGCTTCTGGCATTCTTTGTAAACATTAGGAAAATGAGTTAATGTATGAGCGGTGTTGACAATTCAAAATGACAAAGTATTTGTGAGTCGAGTTGGTCAACCTTAATATTAATATGATTTAAATTTGAACTGAATATTATTAAAAAACGAACAAATTACACGCTGCTCTCTGGCAGGGCTTAAACCATTTTAAACCATTTTTGAAGATATTAGTTTTTACTACATTCCGGTTAGATTTAAAGCTAAGTTAGCAACAACACTTGCCACAAACATGCATCTAGCGTTTCCCATCTTCTCACGTATGTATATATTTTCTTGTTTTCATCCTCCTCCTGTTTCTTTGTTTATTTTATTAGCTCTTTGTTGAACATTATCAGAGACGTTTGCTTGTTGTAAATGTTTATCGATTACCCATGAAATATCTAGGGGTTTTCCCTGGAGGCTAAGCATACTAGCGACTGCATAAAATATAATTGCTTAAAAATAAGTGATGAAGCAATGTGGAAATTAAACAATAACATGAAAGGACGCTAACTTCGGCTCACCGAAGTTTGTATACCCTTGCAGAGTTTAAACATAAAATTAAAAACGAAATTCTGAAATAATAATTTGTTGCCAAATCTCAAATTTGATGGCAATGGTTTGAAACACGGCTAAGCTATGGTTTTTTTTTATTTTCCTGATTGTTCCTATGGAAGCTATAGGATATAGTCAGCCGATTTTCATAAAATTAAAACCGAAATTCGGAAATAATACTAAATGGGCAAATATCAAATTTGGTGAAAATTGGTTGAAAACTGACAAAGTTATGTTTTTTCTTTTATTTTCCTGATTGTTCCTATGGAAGCTATAGGATATAGTCAGCCGATTTTCATAAAATTAAAACCGAAATTCGGTTATAATACTAAATGGGCAAATATCAAATTTGGTGAAAATTGGTTGAAAACTGACAAAGTTATAATTTTTTTCGTAGATTTTTCCGATTGTTCCTATGGCAGCTATTTAATATAGACGTCCGATCCGGCCCGTTCCGACATATGTACGAGTGAGAGTATATAGAAGCCTAACTGCAAAGTTTCATTCAGATAGCTTTAAAACTGAGGGACTAGTTTGCGTAGAAACGGACAGACGGACATGGCTAGATCGACTCGGGTGTTGATCCTGATATATATACTTTATAGGGTCGGAGATGCCTCCTTCACTGCGTTGCAAACTTTTGACTGAAACTAATATACCCTGAAAGGGTATAATATAATATATTTATTTAAGAGTTTATTGAAAATCTATAAAAATAATAAAATTACATAATAGAATCCTAATATAAGGAAATTATTTATAACAATTTAGATTTAAGTGGGAGTAGTGACCCTTTTAAAGATCAATCATCGAACCAGAAACAAATCGATAATTATGCAGTTAAAACATTGGCCGCCAATAACACCAAGGAAAAGTGCAACAACAATGGAAATTACAATAATAATGGCAGTTCGGCCGGGGATTGTGGCAAAACATCATCGACCGACTCTGGGACAAGCCCACATTTCATTTATGAAAATATATTCAAATGTGTGTGTGTGTGTGGTGGCACAGCAAGGGTTAGATACACTCGTAAATACCAAACAAGAACGGGAAAAAGTGAGCCGAACGGACCGAACAGACCCCTGAGCATTGAGAACTGGGAACTTGCCAGAGTTGCTCTAGTTGCGTGACAGAGACAACGAATGATGAGGGTTAGAGTCAGTCAGCCAAGCTTGCTTTTTTGGTGTTTGCTGTTGCTGTGGGAAATTCTGGCAATCATCATAACTTACTCCATTATTATTCTCCGAATAGTTTACCACAGAAACGGTATGAAAAACACAAATTTACGAAGAGGAATATAGAAAATCAAGTCAAAAGGAATGCCATTAACCAATTTTTCCACTTCTGGAATTTTCACACTTTTCAAACCGCGAGTCCTGAGTTCTGTAAAGTAAGAATTCCTATAGAGTCGATCATTTTAATGCTTTGTAAGCTATATAACTTATGATTCCTATGGTATTTGGACTTTGTTTTATAAATTATTCACTTTCTTTAAGCACTTCGATGCAGGTTCAATAATGGCGATAAACACCTTATTTTTATGCAAAAACTTCAATTACTAGAGGGGAGATTATAGAGTCGACGATGATAACTATAAGATGACGTCGTCATTGCACTAACAACAATGCGAAAAACGTGTCGATGCCATGTGCCATGAATGTTAACACCCAACGCAGTAGCAAGAATAGAAAATAGGAGTAAAAAGAAGTCCTGGCCAGACGCAAAAAACTTTGAAACAGCCACCCACAAAAAAATCTCCCAGTATATGTATATCTGAAAAAACTCTTTGATTTTCTTAGAATCTGCCTTTTAAACCATAGTTAAGTATATTCTATAGTCTTGGCATACATTTTTGATTATATAAAATAACCTTGAAAGGAGGAGACATGAAGACAATCATAGGAATCACATATAAATATCTCATAATTATTTAACTATTCTCTTGGGTTTTTGCCTACTTAAAAATCAGTTAATAGCAGACAAAATCGGATTTCAAATTTAAATTCGAATGTAAATAACCCACTATACAAATTTACTTTTCCGTTATCAAAGTTGCCACATAAAAAATTGTATCTTTGATGTACTTAAACTGTTGGCCAATTACCAAAATACATTTATGGTTCTTATAATTAATGACCTTATTAGATTTCAAATAATCGATAATAATTAAAATTCAAAATTGAGCAGAATTGCCATTAATAAATACGCGCTCATTTATAAAAAAAAAATTATATTATTTTCGCCTGAGGGAAAATATATAAAATTCGATTTAGTACAAATTTGTTTAATCCAGCTTTAACTTTTGATGTATTTTATAGGATTTTCTTAATGTCTAAAACATTTTACATGTTGCTTTTTTCCGATCATTAGATTTAATGGTGCTGAGCAAAAAATACATAGAAATTCCATAAACAGTAGCTTTTACAGGCATCTCGAGAAGAGACCTCCTATTGATTTTGATTGCCACTCAATACTTTCTATTGAGTTTGTTGAATGTTTAAATCAATTACAAAATTATGAAGTATTAAGTATATTTAAGCAGAAAAGAAAACGTAGTAGTTTCCAAAACGTAGGAATATCCTTTTCAATATCCTGCCTTTATTTATAAACCCATCAATAGGCATTCAATTCTAAATAACACAGCAAACTCTCTGAGGATTGGCACATTGCGCGTCCTTGTTCTTGTCTGCGTCAGTTGCGTTTTTCCTGAAAATATATATCTTCACTGAATGCCAAAGTAGGGGAAATTCCGCAAAATCCAGATAGCCGGCGACGATGGTTTTCCTAAGCTTTTTGTTGCTTTTACCGACCGCCGCCCACTTAACGCAAATGAAAAGCAGGCGGCAACAAAAAAAACCAAAATAACAATCAGAAAAAAAATGTAATTTTAGCTACAAGTTTGTTGAGTGAATGCGGCGGCTATTTTAAAAATAAACATCGACAAGGCAGCTCACGCGGCGGCAACAGAAAATAGATAGGAACTGAGGTGAAAATTGCCAGGAGAATTGCAAAAGTATAGAGAGAGTAATTGGTTTAAGTGAAGAATTAAAGATAACTTTTAAATTTTAGAGAAAAAAGGTTAATACCGAAACTAGTATGTATTCGTTAGAGTTTGCTATACGCTTGCTGAGTGATTCATTCCACACAAACAAGTTGCCCGAAAATCAGCATCAGGTGTGTTGTCTTCTGCTCGTTGGCCCTCTTCATTCTCCTTGGCTTTACTTTAAAAATAACTTATAGTTGCGCTATTTTTATGGCCTTTAAATTGCCAAATGATTTGTGCAGTTTTTATTGGAAGCAAACTTTTGCTTTTAATTTTTGTTTTTACTTTGTTGCCTGAGTTTTATGGTAAATTCATTATGTCAGCTTGAAATCATTCCTTATTGATAGTTGTCGTATTTATAAAATGTTTATAATTTTAATAAAAAGTATTTGATTTTCTTATACTTTTCCCCTTATCGCTAATTAATCACACAACATTATGCCTAATAAACTTTCAACACAACCAATTTACTTTGACCAACAACAAAATTCTTAAACTTTGCAGGTATCACCATTACCATTCACCATAATCAAGTTATTTATAGTTTTTCCACAATTTTCCCCATTGAAGTTAAGTAGAGAAGCAGCTGGGAGCTCCTAGAATTAAGTGGAAGCTAAGGCAGCTCAAACTCACTTTGCCGTCAAGGTTAACCAAGTTAATAATCTTTTTTGCCGATTTGAGGGCTTTGCTGGCATCACGTTTCATCTGCCTGATAGAGAAACAGAGATAGTGATAGCGACAAAAAGCGAGGGAGAGGTATATATGTTTACTTTTATATATTGTATATATACATATATATCAGCTCTCTGATAAGTTGCCACTTGATAAGACAGCAGAGTTGGATTTTTGTTCACATTGTTATGGAAATGATATTTCTTTCGATTTTTTATGTACTGCATTTATTCTCGGACATTTTTGCACGTTTTCGCTTTTGTGGGCGCGACTCTTTGTTTTTTGTATTTGTTGCTTTTCCTATCAGAATTGTAGGGCCTTTTATTTGCTTTTTTATACCCTTGCAGGGTATATTAGTTTCAGTCAAAAGTTTGCAACGCAGTGAAGGAGGCATCTCCGACCCTATAAAGTATATATATTCTTGATCAGGATCAACAGCCGAGTCGATCTAGCCATGTCCGTCTGTCCGTTTCTACGCAAACTAGTCCCTCACCTATACTCTCACTCGTACATATGTCGGAACGGGCCGGATCGGACGACTATATCATATAGCTGACATAGGAACAATCGGAAAAATCTACGAACAAAAATTATAACTTTGTCAGTTTTCAACCAATTTTCATTTGATATTTGCCCATTTAGTATTATTTCCGAATTTCGGTTTTAATTTTATGAAAATCGGCTGACTATATCCTATAGCTTCCATAGGAACAATCAGGAAAATAATCAAGAAAAAACCATAACTTTGACAGTTTTCAACGAATTTTCACCAAATTTGATATTTGGTCATTTAATATTATTTCCGAATTTCAATTTTAATTTCATGAAAATCGGCTGACTATATCCTATAGCTTCCATAGGAACAATCAGGAAAATAAAAAAAACCATAGCTTAGCCGTGTTTCAAACCATTGCCATCAAATTTGAGATTTGGCACCAAATTATTATTTCAGAATTTCGTTTTTAATTTTTTGTTTAAACTCAGCAAGGGTGTACAAACTTCGGTGAGCTTAAGTTAGCTTCCTTTCTTGTTTTTTTTTTTTGTTGTATTGCAAATGCTGGGTAAATGTGTTGCTTATTGCAAGTTTAATAATGATTACGATATCTGTGTTGGGCGATAAGGTAGCTAAATATTTCCCTCTGCTATCTTTATTGCATTTATTTGATATTTATACATAAAGTGTGGTAGTTTCTGGTTTCTAAATGCTTAATACTTTTAATAATAAGTAAGCAAAAGTTCAAAATTTGAATTCACTGATTTAAAAATGTTGTCTTTTTGTCATAATTAAATTACAACTTTTGCATTTATCATAAAGATTATTATTTACTAAACTTTTCCGGTAATTTAAGAAAATATAATAAACATTTTACGTAATCAAGCCATAAGTTTGTCTGCAGCTGCATGGGGATATGAAGCGTGAAATCAAATCAACTCAATTTGTTATCGATAACTGGTAGAAATCTCATATTACTTTCCCCATTTTTCATTCATACCTTCAATCGAATTATGACAGGCGTGGAGAGTCAGCAGCGCAGGGGCTACTTCAGAAAAACTTCCACTTGCACATTGGCAAGCAATTTGCCTGCCAAACCTAAGCTCCCTCTCCCCGCTGCCAACACCCAGCTAACCAGAAACCTTAACACATTTTCATTTCTTTTCAACGCGCGCGGCGCCAAACTTGGAGTAACAAAGTTTGCCCCTTTGGCCCACTCCGCGAGCAACACACAAATACCACACATGACTACAGTTAGAAAAACAGAGCCTTAATTGATAATTTTAAGAAGTTAGACAGATAATTTTGTTATTCAAAATTATAACTAAATTAATAATGCGATTTATGTTTAAAGAATACATGAATTTTACTTTTACTTTCTCTAATTATGATGGAATTTATGAAAAACTAATTAAATAGGATGAAAAGCAAGGAAATATTTTGACTATGACAACAAATGTTGCTAGGAACATGTTGAGCAACATTTATTGGTCTATTTAAATGTTGCAAAAGTTAAGCAAGCACAGAAACGTTGCTTAATAACTCCCATGTTTATTATTCACAGACGGAAATGATTTTGAGTTTATAATAATTCATTAGAATTGCGATGGATTTTTCTGCCCGTAACCTACTTTCTTTCTTGTAGATAGGCTACAAGAAAGAAATTACAAGCTTCAATAAATTGAAAAGAATTATGAGGTAAACTTATGGGATTTAAAAATAACAAATTAAAAAACAAGGATTTATTTTTTTAGTCTCTCAATTCATAATATCATTTTTTAAGTGTAGAATTTTGCGTTTTTGGAAGGAGCAAGGAGCAGGATTCCGAGTCACGTAATTTAATAAAATGCCAGAGTCCTTGCTGCACACTGCTGCACACACCAGTCAGAAATACTGTGAGAGAAAGAGATGTGTGGAACGTGAGCCCCGACTGCTTTGCTCCCGCTTACTAAGTTCACCTGTTCGCCTGGCTCACCTGACGCCCACGCGTGACATTCTCCCCGCGCCCCAAGTCGGTGTACACGTGTCAATAAAGAATCGGGGGAATCGGTTAGGTCGGGAAACAGTTGGGTCCTGCAATAGGAGTCTTGTTGAATAGGTTTTGTCCAATGAAATTACCATAAAAACTTGCAAGAAAATTTAAAAGAAATAAAGGGTTTCAAATTATGATTATTTTCGTTAAATATTTCCTCGTGTTTTTGGGCTTACATTGGATTTATTTGAAATGCGATTCTCAAGGTTTATTTAAGTGTGTTAATAGGGAGGGTTTACCAGATCTGTTGTACTTGTTAACAATAAATAAGCACATATAATATTCAACAATTCAGATAACTGAATATTTCAGTGGTACAAAATATTTTCGGATATTCTGTAAATTCGTTTTCTTTCAAACTTGTTCAAGCTAAACTTTCTGTTAAAGGAACAACTTTATTACAAACATTTAATCTAACAGGCAACCCTGATTTGCGTGCCTCCACCTCCCCCCATCCCTTAAAGAACTCCTCACATCGTTTCGCACACACATTTTCACAGAACTCACCTCAATGACGTAAAAGGCTATGCAAATTGCAATTGCAACATCAACATAAACAACAAACAAAGTGCAGAGCTCGCTCAGACTGCACTGTGACTGCAGCAGCAGTAGCAGCAGAATCCAAAGGGAAATAGCAACAGTTACTCAAAGGGGGAAAAGGATGTAAAACCGTGCCAGATGAAACCGCACCCAAAAGAGCCAACAACATTTACGTTCCACCAGCCTCTAGCTCCTGCTTCTATATATATGTACATATATACATATATATGTCTCCCTGGTCCACATCCTTTAACTCAACTTGACTTGCTCGTTTGGCGCTACTTTTGCGGCATATCCTTGCATATCCTACAGAGCCTCCTCCCCCACTCTGACACTTTCTTTTGTGCCTTTCTAATATGGTCTCGTTGCGTCCCATCTCCGCCCTCTTCACTCCAGTCGCTTTCAAGTTGAGCGCCTAAAATGCGGCGGGCAGGAGTGTGGAACACATCCTTTTTACTTTGAAAATGCAACATTGAACTGTCAACTGCCTCCGCTCAAGCCACGCCCCCTTGTCCTCGTCCTCGTCGGCGTCGCACAATCCATTGCATTTTGGCATGCAATTTCCAAATGCATCGCACAGCCTACAAAATTGTCGTTCGCCGTTTGAGGGAATAGCTTGGCTGGGAGGATCTGATCTGATCATTTATTTATTTTAATTTACAAATAAAAATCGTTATAATATCATCATTATTAAATATCTAAATAATGTCTCTATTTATATTTTTATTTTACAATATGTTAAACATTCCATGACGCATTGCCCCATCTCTAATCTGTGCATTCGCTTACCACTTTTTATGTGAGTTCCATCACTGGCCTCCAGGGGGCTTCGTTCAGGGTGTGCATGTGTCTCTATTTCGCTTCGGGTCCGGTCGTCGCTTAGTTTGGGGCAAGTTTAATGGTGGCTATAACCCAGAAATTGCATGAATACTCAAGTGCTTCCTTCTGCTCCCGATTCTCCGTAGTCGCTCCTGAAACGCCGCTATCGCAGTCCAAGGCTTGGCCCTCGTACATAAATCATCATTGCTTTTGAGTTTGCTCGACTCGATGTCGTCGTCGTCGTTGGAGTCCTTCGTCCTGCCGGGCCACCTCCTTGGGCTTTTGCCATGTCTTTTGTTTTCATTTTCGCTGCTTCTCCTGGCCTGGCCTCTCTTCTGTTCGTTCGTTTTCTGCTTCAAGTGGCAGTTTCATTCTTTTCGGCTTGTAGTCCCTCCCTCCCTTTTTCCTTGTGGCGGAGAGTCCTTTGAAGCTTTCTTCCCCTTTTTTTGTTTTTGTTTTGACCTGCCTCTGTTGCTGCTGATATGTATTTTATAGCTCATTGGCGGCAGTTACGCTTCAGTTTCCCGAATCTTTAATTGAGCGTGTGCAAATGGAGTTTCCCTGGTCCCGGAGCAGTGGCGAAGGAACCCAGATTTTCGTTACGAATGGAAAATAGCCCATAGGAGTGGGCAGGGGTCTTGGCAATAAAATACAACATGATTAATATGATTGTCATCTGGAATATATCGTCTACGAGTGGGTAAAAAAAGCTTCAACTGGGTATGATAAACTGTGAGATACTCGGTATCTAAAGAAATGTGGTCATGGTCAATTATGAATTAAAATTTATTAAAATTTATTTTAAACTTTATTTATTAAAATTTATTAAAAACTTAAATTAAATGGGATACCAAGCTGAGGAAAAATGTTTACAAATTATTGCAAATGTTGCTAGGAAACATGTTCAAAAACCCAAGTAAAAGAAATGTTTCTAGAAACATGTTTAAGCAACACGGACAGTCCTTGTTATAAATATTTCAGGCATAATACGTATACATATGTACATACATAAGTAAAAATCGGCCAGATCGAACGAACATATCATTAGGCAGTTAATAAAATTAATGGGAATTCATAGAGTATAAATAAAACTTTGTTTTTACAAATGTTAAAATTAGCGATTCCCGACTTTCCACTCATAAGCCAAAAGCCAATAAGTGTGTCAGATTGAAAACAACAATTATGATTCTTGCTATTGTACGCATAATAATAAATGTTTTGATATTTAATGTCCCATTTTGTCGCTTTATTTACCTAGATTTAATAATTTTTACACGCTGCTATATGTGTCAATGCATGTTATTTGATACCCGACAGCAACTTAATCCGCGCCGAGTGAGCTTCAAAGCGGAATGCAAATTCCACTCAGCGGTTTTGCACGCATTTTTTGCAACTTGTTCTTCAGTTGTTCAGCCATTTAACGGTGGCACCGGTGGTGCAGTGGGTTGGCGCTTCATTAAACAAGCTTCTTGTGACCGACATACTTTGCTTAATTTATCAATACCAATTACGCAGTGAATGTACAAAAGATGGAAAAAATTAACGTTGTAAATAGAGTATAAATATTGTAGGTTTTTTAATTAACTTTTTTTGTTTTAAAAAATATAATATATAAAAAATATATATACATGTATAAACTTAATTGGAACTGTAAAATATTTTATTATACAGAAACAATTAATATTTTAAATGCGATATATTCTTACCTGCTATAAAAAAATCGATATTTTAGATAAAATTCTCGATATTAAAGATAAAATTCTCGATATTTTAGATAAAATTCTCGATATTTTAGATAAAATTCTCGATATTTCGTCTCTGTCCCTCATATGCCCATCTCTCTTTCTCTCTCTCTCTCTCTTTCTTCTGCTCGGTCCGTTTAAAAACGCTTACATTGATTGATTAACTCGGAGGCGCGACTTTTGTTGCGTTTTTGCACGCGTGCGGTTTTAAACGCGTGCCTCTCTCTCTCGATCTCACACATACATATGTAGATGTGTGTGTGTTAATTGTTGTCAAGGTTGCTTTATTTAGTTTATGTTTTTGCTCATTCTCTTTTTGTTTCCTCCTCTTTTTGGCTTTTGCATATGTTTCTTGTTTTTCGTCTCGATGTCTGGTTTTAGTTTTTTTCTCTCTGCCGACTCTGTTGTTTTTTTCTCCTTACTTCTCGGGTTTTTATTTATTTTTTATCTGGCGTTGCTTTCTTTTTCTCGGTTGTTGTTGTTGTTCCTTTTCATGCTCGAAAAGTTTTGCGTTGCTGTGATTTGGCTAATGCAATTTGGTAGCCGCTTTGTTTGTCTTTGGCCTAAATTTTTGTTTCGTTTTTCTTCAGGTTAAGTCTATTCCTTTTTTATTTATTTTATTCTGCCTTTTGTTGTTGGTTGGATTTGATATGATTTCTATTGATAAAAGAACCCTATGAATGACAAACAAAAACTTTTGATAAACGATTATCGCAATAAATTGATCAATCCTTAACAAATTCTTGATAAATTATGTATTAAGGTACTCAAGTTTTAATAAATATGTGGGAGTGAATATTATTTTGTGTGTATTCAGTGAGATAAAACTTGTGGGTTGACTGAAATAAAAAGAAAACACTATAATAAAAGTAATCGAAACCAGGCCACTCAGAAGTGTTAAAGCTTTTTCGCTCTCAGCAAATATTTTAATCAGAAATGCAAGCATAAAATGGATGTGGAAAGCAAAGAAAAAAAGCATAAGTAAGAAAGGAAAAAAAAATACAAAAAATGGTTTCAACGCACCGACGACTACTTTCTACGCTCAAGCAAGGCAAAGTAAGCAAACGAATCTGATTTAAGTGCGAATGAAAGGGAGGCCATTAAAGCCCTCTTCCATTTGTCACTCTCGATGGAATGCACGCAGTTTGATCGATACAACTTTAAAATAGGCCAAGAATAAAGGAAAAGCCGTGTCAAGGTCGTTGAGAAGGGGAGTGAGAGGGAGTTTACTGCGTGGGATAAAGTACAAAAATAGGAGTATAGTTATTACTGCGAAGCAAAGAACAGAATATAATGTTAACTTTCACTAATTTAGAGCTCAATTTGTAAGACCTCAATTCGAAAATATAAAAATATTAATATTTCTAAGGCTGGTCAGACACATATAATAAAATAGAATATAAATTTCTAATAAAAACTATATAAATGGAATGTAATAATATTTATGTAATGCTTTTTTTTTAACCTGGTGCCACTGGTTGTCAATCTTATTGAATCAATAAATATTAAATAAATTTATAATGACGAAATCAAATAAAAATAAAATAAAATAAATTTCTGATAAGAAAATAAATAAAATTTATTTCTAATCAAAAAAAAATTAATTTTTAATAAAAAAAATTAATTAAAATTTTGATGTGAAAATAATATTAAGTAAAACAAATTAAATATAATACAAAATTCTATTGAATTTTACTAAAACAAGTAAATTTTAAAATAATAATATATTATAAAACGTAAAGTACAAAAAATCCCAGATTATTTATACCTGAAAAAATATAAACTCCCAACTGGAATTTTCAGATAAAAAACATTAAATATAGAGCAGATAACAAAAAACTTTATAGATTTTATTATCAAGCAGTCAATTCTCGTATTTATGCGTAAAAACGTTGTGCACGTAGACTCAATACTTTATTTTTAAAATTCTTGTTTTCTCATGTGGTTTTCGTCCCAAGTGTGTGAATGTGTGCAACCGCAAACATGACATGTTGATAAGGGGCAAAATTATACAATCGAATCAAGAGCTTCGACTCGTTAAAAAGTAAAAACAAAACGAATCTATAAACCACTTATCAGGAAAAGCACACAAATTGCAAAGAAACCGAGTGGGAATGGGCAGTGGTTTTATTTAAGCGATCCCGAATGAGATTACATTAAATATAAAACGGCTTCCATTTAAATGATACGTTTTTATCAGTTTTGAACACTAAACCTATCTGGGAATGGCCATTTAATATGAAAAAATTATAAATTATTCGGAATTGTTTTGAAACTTGTTATCAATAAAAATTAGTAAAAGAAAGTTGAAAATGTTTAAGAAATCAGTTTGGGATAGATCATATTTTGAGTGTAAAAATTGTACTAATTGGGTTTGTCTTCCTTTACAAACTTCAATTAAATGAACATTTACTTGCTTAATCTTAAGATTAAAACAAGAAAGGAAGCTAACTTCAGCTCACCGAAGTTTGTATACCCTTGCGGAGTTTAAACAAAAAATTAAAAACGAAATTCTGAAATAATAATTTGTTGCCAAATCTCAAGTTTGATGGCAATGGTTTGAAACACAAAGAAGCAAAGAAGCAAAGAACTATACTTAATGTTTTGAAAAAATTCTTTATGCCTGGCGTTGATTTGAACCCAGGCCAATTGCTTACAAAAAAGTATGTGCAGCTTTACCCACTGAGCTATCGACTTTGCTATTGAATGGGAAGACATTTGCATTATAAATTTGTCTCAGTTTTTTATTCTTTTTATCTTTCTTTTATATAATTTTTGGACGCGCCTTGTAATGGTACATGGTATTCTACTGTCGGGACACTCGACTGTATGTCCATCTTGTTTATTTTCCTGATTGTTCCTATGGAAGCTATAGGATATAGTCAGCCGATTTTCATGAAATTAAAATCAAAATTCAGGAATAATAAAATATGGGTAACTATCAAATTTGGTGAAAATATGTTGAAAACTGACAAAGTTATTGTTTTTATACCATGTACCAAGGGTACAAAGGTATTATAGTTTTGTGCGAGTGCGATTTTCTGTAACAGGCAGAAGGAGGCGTGGCAGACCCCCAAAAGTTACCTAAATATTGGTCAGGACCACCAAAGGAGTCGATATAGCCATGTCCGTCTGTCCGTCCGTCCGTCCGTCCGTCTGTCCGTCTGTCCGTCTGTCCGTCTGTCCGTCTGTCTGTATGAACGCCTGGATCTCAGAGACTATAAGAGCTAGAGACACCAAACTTTGGATTTAGACTTCTTATATCTGCACGCAGATCAAGTTTGTTTTAAATTTTTGCTGCTCCCCTTTTTGGAGGAGCTATTTGAAAAAAACGTATAGCTCCGAAATTTATAAAGTTATGTAAACCATATTAAAAAGCTTAATGCATCTTATCAAAATACACAGACTGTCCCAATTTTATTGCGATCGTGCCATAAATAGCGGAGATATAGGCTTTTTACTTTATACACATTACGTGTACAAGAGGCAGCCCAGGCAGAGGGCTCCAAATAAATCAAAACGTTCATTAAACATTTTACTTATGTTCACATTACTATGAAAATAAGGTTACTCATTTTAAATTGGTTGGTGGTGCAGCTGGCTAAGCTGAAGTCTTTTCAAATGTTAGTTGTCACGGGTTCGAATCCCGTCGGCGACGAGTGAAAACTTTTTTATTTTTAGTAATTTTTTTTTTTTTTTTTTTTCCAGTAAATCAAAATAAATACAGTATTTAATACTAAGAAATAAAAAAAATGCAAGCAAAATTTGAAAATGAAAAAATTCCTTATGCCTGCGGTTGATTCGAACCCAGGCCAATTGCTTACAAAAATGTATGTGTAGCTTTACCCACTGAGCTATCGACTTTGCTTCTAAATGGGAAGACATTTGCATTATATGTAAATTTGTCTCAGTTTTTTATTCTTATTCTCTTTCTTTTATATAATTTTGGGACGCGCCTTGTAATGGTACATGGTATTCTACTGTCGGGACACCCGACTGTATTTCCATCTTGTTTCTTTTATTTTCCTGATTGTTCCTATGGAAGCTATAGGATATAGTCAGCCGATTTTCATGAAATTAAAACCGAAATTCGGAAATAATACTAAATGGGCAAATATCAAATTTGGTGAAAATTGGTTGAAAACTGACAAAGTTATAATTTTTTTTCGTAGATTTTTCCGATTGTTCCTATGGCAGCTATATGATATAGTCGTCCGATCCGGCCCGTTCCGACATATGTACGAGTGAGAGTATATAGAAGCCTAACTGCAAAGTTTCATTCAGAGGGGACTAGTTTGCGTAGAAACGGACAGACGGACAGACGGACATGGCTAGATCGACTCGGCTGTTGATCCTGATCAAGAATATATATACTACTTTATAGGGTCGGAGATGCCTCCTTCACTGCGTTGCAAACTTTTGACTGAAACTAATATACCCTGCAAGGGTATAATGAAATAAAATCCTTTAATTCATTTTATATTTTTCTCTATATCTTTGCAGGTGAGTCGTCCAAGCAAAAAATAATAAAATTAAACTAGATTACGACCGAGCTGAGTAAGTGAATCCCCAATTTTGTGTCTGTCGAAGGTGCTTTCTGGGCAAGCGAAAGTTAAGCCAGAGTTCTAGCTGTGTCTGTATGTTGCAGTTGATAAACCACTTCAGTGGAAATTTATGACAAGTCACAAAAACGGGCAGGAAAGGAAAATTAAAATTTTAACTGCCTGGAAACGTGTGAAAAGTCGCATCCACCCGCAATCATTTCAAGAGAGAAAAAGAGAGATGGGGGCATAAAACATTGTTGTGTGTGCGCAAGGAATCGTAAGGAGAAGTGCTGTGTGAAAAATGTTATTATAGATTTCACTTTCCCCCCAAGCCAAGGTCTGTGGACAAAAGAAGATTGCGGGTTAAATGTTAAGGGGGAGGGGGAGGCCAAAGGAGAGTTTACGAGGCGTATGCTTGATGGGTTTTACGACATTCTGACCCGCTCTAAAAAACCCTTCGTCCACCCTTGACGATGGTGCTTATAAAAAAAAAAGGTCGAAGCTGTACTGCAAAGGGTGATGGTTAAAAGGAGTGTCCAACTGAATATTTTTGATTTTTGACTAAGTTATATTTATTGGGATTTAAACCTAAATCGAATTAGAACAAAAATATCACATTTAATTAGGAAATTTGTAATTTTTAAACAATGTATAAACTTGCTGTCCAAACTCAGCTTTGGTACTAGTTGGGAATTTTAGCGGCACTGCAACCAGTAATTAATTTTTAAAACACAGAATTTATTCCCAATACCTTCATTTGTCTGGTGGATTTTGCTGTGAAAATTGTCATAATTTTGGATTGGCGGCAGAGCATCTAAACTTCATATGTCGCCAGGTCAAGTTATTCGCCTTAGCTGTTTGATTTCCTGTCAACCTTTGACCTTTTCAACAGGCTGTACAACCTGCGGCAAACATTCTTCTGCTCATCACTCCTCTCCAGTTGCTCGGAAACATCATGTTACCCACATTGTGTTTGTCATCGTCCAGTTTGGCAGCCATTGGGTTTCACTTTTCCTGTCTCTCCGCGCGGCACGCGATGCGTGTGCCACTTGTTTGGACCAAGTTACCAGCACCAAGCAAAGTCTGCTGCTTGCCTTCTGCCCCCCTTCCCCTTGGATGCCTCAGCTGCCTGTGCTTGTTATTGTTTAACTGGCAATGATTAATGACAATGTCACCAACAAGAAGAAAAATAATAAAAACAACAACAGGGTAAAGGAGGAGGTGGAGGTGACGGCAGGGGCGAAGGAGGTGTGTTTCGAGGGTCTTGGAACATTGCTGGCATTTCTTTTTGCCAGTGACCCAGAAACATTTTGCGCTGTCTTCACCGTCAGCTGCCATTCACCAATTCACCACTCGAGAGTGATTAGAATTTTCGGAGCGATAAAAGGGAGCATTTTTATTGATTTGTCTGAGTCACTTTGTGGGGTGGTCAAGGGGGAGGAGAATGGAGTTAAATCTGAGTATATTTTGGGGATTCTTGGAGGGAAAACTTCATGTTAATTATACGGTGAACATTGAATATATATAGTAAATAAAGTTTAACTATATATAAATTGATAATAGATATTATTTTCTTTCATTTAGTTAGAAGATTGTTTCAGTGGCTAGATATGAGAAAAATATGCTAAAAATGAATTTATTTAAATAAAAAAGTAGCTAGATTTAGTCATAAAGTTGAGTTATGAATTATATATTTTTTTATTTTCTGTTAAAATTTGCTGACTAGCAAATTTGTGGGGATCTTCTTACTCTTTTATTCATAATTTAAATTCGTAATAATTATGACCCAACTTGAAGCTTACATTTCTGAATCACTCGTTGATCTTGAGTCACATTCGCAGAGAAAGCTGATGAGTGTAACATTTACATAAAACTTCTTATAGTCGGAAGTAAATAAATTCTTAAAGTTAGATGTACATATCTCAATTAGTAAGCTTCTTAAAACGCACACACGCCTGTAAGCAAATATGTCCGAAAGTTTTTAATCATTTTGACGCAACAGGAAAGCGGCATATTTAATTTTTGGACAAGCCAACGCACACGAAAAGTATTTACTTTCCTTTTTGCCTTAATTTTCTGTGACATTTCACATGCATACAATATACATATGTATGTATGTACACGTACATAGCTCTTACCTTTATTTTCAGTTTTTGGGTTTTGGTTTTATTTTTATTTATTTGTATTTTTTTTTGTTGCTGCCCGCCTTTTTATGAAGCTTATTTTATTACACACCGCGCGATGCGACGCTCTGCGTCTGTCTGTCTCCGTCTCCACCTCCGCCCCATCTCTTTCTCTCTTTCTCTTCGGGTTGACATCGTCGTTATGTGAAAAACCTGCCTCAAGGTTATTGCCTTCTACCCGAAACCAAGACGAAAAACAGAGAAAAAACCCAAAAGAGAGCGCAAAAACAAACAAATTTCTCCATTACATGATGGGGACGGTGGGGAGCTCTCTTTGTAGTTATTGTTGTTTCTGACATTTTTGTTGTTGTTTTTTGCTTTTGTTTTTGTTATTGCTTGGTATCAAGCTCATTTAGCTGATGCTACTTTTCGCTGTTGCTTTCTCGCTCCTTTCCCTGGGCTTTTTGTGGAAAATATACAGCAAAGCAAAGAAAAGAAAAATACAACAAATAAAAATAATAAATACAACAAATGAAAAAAAAAAGAAAAACACTGAATACTTATCGAGTTCATTTTGTTATGTACTTGGCAGTTTCGGTATAAATTATAAGGTCAAGGATTTTTTATATTTCATTTTATTTATTTTTAATTTTAAGAACTCAAAATTTTTGCTTACTGTCTTGCTTTGTTTATAACTTAAGTTAAGCAAGAGCTTAGCCTTGCCGAGAAATTCTTGTTAATTGGAAAGAATATAGTATGTTTTTCAGTATAGAAAACTCCGATGACTAGAAATTACCAAGATAACACTTTATTTATAATTATATATTTAATTTTGTATCCTTGTTCTGACATTTATTTTACTTGTTAACTTGGTCTTTTAGCTACGATTTTATTTCGTTAGGCCAGAGGTTCAAAGAACTTGACGCAAATGCCAACAATAATTTTTCATTATGCCAAGACAACAAAATCGAACCCTATTTGCTGCTCCTGCTATACTTAGTTAATTGTGGCTACGCGGCATGAGAAGATAGGACACAAGGATGTATACATATAGTCAGTATATATAATAGGACATATATACTAAAATATATCGGGTCGTTCGACTTACTTGCCTTTGTTATTTACGGCAAGACTGTCAGCGGTGTCAACGGCACGCTACAGACATTGGGTCGACGTCATTTGGTCATTTGTCAAAAAAAAAAAAAAAAAAATCAGGCGAAGAAACAGGTTCCTGGGGGGCGGCAGACAGATAAAACCGACAGGCTCTGTTTTCCATTTTTGGTGGGGAGCCCTAGGAAAGACGGGGAAGGCAAAATGTTCCCCCAGTTCCAGTGAATCACCAAGTTGCTGTGGGACTAGACAAAAAGAAAGGGAATCCTTAATATATATAATTAATTGAAATTAAACTTTATTAAGAGATTTACATCTTTAATATATTATTGTAAATTAAAATAAACCAGAAAGGATGCCAAAAACTGAACATTTGCTAAGAGAAATGTGTGAATTGCAATTGCTTCTCTTAAATTAAGGCGATAAATAATGTTCAATACATTTATATTATATTAAGATGACCAGTATTCAAATTTAAATTTAAAAAAAATTTAAGTTAATTAATTTTTGTATGTAAATAGAACGTTGACTTAGTTAATTGAGATTAAAATCCAAATATATAAAATGCAAAATCTTAAAGAAAAAGATTATTAACAATCATAGCTTAGAGTTAATATTTCGCTCTTACGAGTTTTTGAATGCAGTAATTTTGGGAAAATTCCAGTTATGATGGAAACACCCCTTATATCATTTAGGTTCATTTATGATGTTGGTGTAATTAAATACATACGCGAAAAAATTTGTTCCTGCATTAATTTCATACATTATTATTTATAAACAAATAAATTAAAACAATGCCATTTATTTTTATTATTTTTCTGTCATTAGCCCAAAACATCTTTTTAAATGGAACATTCATATGTTTTTAGAGCAATTTCCTACATTTTTCAATTCAGGTTGCCACCTCATTTAAGAGTTTAGATCATGGTTTTCTTTTTTTTTTATTTGAATTAATTTATTTATTTCATAAATTTGTCCTCGCATAAACAAAGTATAGTCTCAATGGCAACGAACGTGCAACACGTCGCGTACACAGCGGCTTTAATGTTGACACGAGTGCTGAGTAATTGTGAAGCGTGGGAAGAGATGGAGGTGTGAGTACAATTCCTAAAGTGCATTCTAAATGCAAATGAAAATTTAGTTGGTAATTTTACACATTTCTTTTTAGTAACTATTAATTTTTTGAATATATCTTACGTGGATATCTTATATACATATGTATATACGAGCATTTTTAGTAGCTTTATCTCCAGTCGGCTTTACTTAATCTAAAAACATCTAGTTTCGATTATGCCAGATCACACAAACAGATTGTTTATCAGAAAATAAGTACAGCAAAAGGTTTATTAAATTTATTAAAAATAATAGCACATTTTTAATTAAATGCAATATAATTACAAGTTCTTTGGTTTAACTGCCGCATTTGTGGTATGTACAACCTTCAAGCCCCCGCCCTTTGCATTCGTATCCTCCCACTGATAGGTAGTTGGTAGTTTGCGCAAATTAAAGTGGCATACAGAAGAAGTTTTTCCAACATAAAAAAAGGAAAGAAAAATACAGGAAACTAAGAAAATGCCAGCAATCACACCCACACAACCCAACTACTGAAGAGGACGAGGACTGTGTTGTTGGTAGAAAAAAGTAGCAGCAAAACAAGTTGATGAGTCTAAGTGGTTAAAGAAGTTGAAAAGTCAAAACTGGACGATGCGTTCCGTCCTACGTCCTTCTGTTAAAATGGAGAGAGAGGGGAGAGCGAGAGCTGGAGCGTTACTTCAAGCAGCTGTTCGGAAAGTTGTGTGAAGTTCTTGCTACCGAGTTTTCCATTTGCTTCGAAAGAAAGCAGGCATGAAGAAGCGCCTCCACCGCGCTGTGCCTTTTGATTAAAGGACGTAGGAATTTTTTAAGGAGCTGACAAGTTGAGAGATACTTGAGTTAAGCTCAAGGAGACACACACACATAGAAAACAAAATACTGTACGAGGTCAACAAGCAAGCTGGTTGCCAGATAAATGCGATAAAGCGTGAAGGGATGTGCACTGTAGTTTATAAACAAAGGTTTCTTTTTTTTTTTATAGGTAAAATGATACGAAAAATTGGACAAACATTTAATAGGTTCTTTTTCAAGTATTGTATTCAAGTATTTCTCTTGATAATATTTAACCTATAGTTATAGTTCCCAGTTTGTTTAAAGTATATTTTCTTACCTTTATTTTTGCTGTCAAAAACGCAGAAAGAAATAATTAAAAAACGGCCAAAACGGCTGAAGAGAAATGTACAAGATGAAAACACTTGAACCAAATAGAGCGAACAGAAACAAGGAACAACAAGGAGGCAATTGGTAGTACGAGTGGGACATAAACCAGAGGAACGAGGTGGTAATAAAGGCAGCGGGAGGATGCAAAAATGTACAAAACAAGCTTTTGCTTGGCCAAAAACAAACAAAACACAAACGAACGAAATGTTACTGCCGTCGGCGTTAGCAAGCAACAAAAATAAAAACAAAACCAAAAGCAACAGAAGGCAGCAGCAGCAGCCAGCAACAGCTTCAACTTCATTCCCAACCAAACGACAGTTGGAGTTTCTGGAGGGTTTAAGGGCAGAGGGAATTTTGTGGGCATAAGGTCGCCGCTTCGGTTGCCAAATGTTTTCCCTGCCACGCCCCTTACTTTACCATTTCCATTTACAGCTCTAGCTCCAGCTGTAGCTCCACCTGCACCAGCTCCACCTCCAGCTCTGGCTACATCCTCTTGCAACCAGTTGCCACCCTTTCCCTTTAAAGAGTCGCTAACCGCCTGCTGCTGCCGCCGCCCCCTTGGTCTTGTTGAGCATTTGATGAGTTTTTAATTGGTAGTTTTTTCTCCTTCTTTGAGCTTGTGTCCTCTCCCCAATCCTCTGTTGGGGCATGGTTATCCCTCAAAAATGGCTAGGACTCGATGGCTCTGAAATCCTTTCCAAGTTGGTTTTCACGTAGATTGGTGGGTTGCTTATGTAAATAGCTGGCGATGCAATTAAGTAAACAATTCGTTTGGAGTGAAGGCACTAATGGATTACAACTGAGAAGGTAAACGTAGAGAAGCAACCTAAAATATGGTTCACTTGGGGGTGGCCTTATTTATTAATTTAAAAGCTTAAAAAAGAAGGAAGAACTTAAGCAGCACTAACTTGAAATACATTTTACTGTTTAAATGTTGGTGTTGGTGTGTTGTAATGTAGCCCCTGACCCATTTTCCTGTTAATATAAATTGGCCAAACGTGTCACAGACATTTGTGTTATTGCCTTGGCAACCACTCTGAACCCTCCGTACATCCATCCATCCATTCGATTCCTGGCCACCACCACCTCCAAAGCTGTCATCTTAATGATGTTTTTGGTGAGAACTCTCTCTCTTTTGGTTTTCCCTCTTAATTGACATGGGTTGCCAGATACATATTTATATTTATATAGATGTAGATATTTGTATGTAGGTAGATTGGGAGGCCTTTTAATATTTCTGTATCTCCATTGGAGGGCTATCTTTCAACGTATTACTTGTGTGTATTCACCGTTTGCTTGGCTGCCAACCAAAAGCAATCCAAGCTTAATGATAAGTTTTTGTTTTCATTTATTCAATTCAGTTTCTAATGAAGATGGGAGTATTTTAAAACGTTAAATTTAAATCTTCAAAATGAGTTAAATTTAGTTCAATATCGTCATCTAAGCTTTCATGGGGAAAGGGTTTTGGGTAAATATAAATTTTTGCTTTTTAAAACGAATTTGCAATTGTTGTGGCACTCTTAATGGCCAAACAATGTAAATGTAATGTGCTGTAATTAATTTACAATGAAGAACGTTTTTATTGTGTTTATTTCATTTGATTTTATTTACTTTTCTTATTTATCTGTACATAACTTTTGGTTGTAATTCATTTGAATAAACTGTGAGGGAAATAAGTGAAATTTTATTCACAGATAAAATATACCCTAATGATTTATTGTTATTATTATTTATTATCCTCTTGTTAATATTTAACCCAATTAAAAATCAAACAAGTAACTGCTTGGACTCTCCCAGGTAACACATTTACTTTTAACCAAAAAAACAAAACTCTGTTATTCGGTTTGTTTTAAAAGTCGTATAACTTTTCGCATCATTTCACGGAGTTGTCAAATAAGGAACCTGCAAACGAAATTGAACCCGGGCCAACCTCCAAAAACTTTGGGGAAGCCCACGAAACCAATCGACCTACAAGGAACTTGGCTTGTCTTACCTGCTGCTGCTGCTGGTGCACTTCCATGGTCTGCATTTAATGTGTGTCATTTAATGTCAACTTAAATCAATTGAAATGTCAATTACAACAAAACACGTAACTAACCGAAAGGCCCGCAAAATAAAACAGAAAAGGATAAGCGACCAAAGAGCAGGCAGAAGCAATGTTTTGGGCCAAGAGGAACTTTTATTTTTTTTTTCTTGTTTTTCCCCCTTTTTTGTGGGCTTTACATTTGCCAAAGTAATCGAGTCGAATTGAAGGTGAAATCGGATAGACTTGGGGGAATGCCATCGACTGTTGATGTCGACTGGGCAGACATATCCAAGGGGTATCTTCTCTGGGCTTTGTACCCAGTACTTGTAGAGTGAAGGGGTATATTGTTTATTATCTTGTTGGATATTTACTTTATTAAAGTCTATATAACAAATTGTGAGAAAGAGATTTAATGATATATTGAAGAAATAACTTAATAATTATATTCATAATATATTTTTACTCATTTAAATATTTTCTGAGTAAACCAGGTATTTCATAGTAGGAGCTCTTTGTCTTTCTTTATTGTCTCCAACATTTATTTTTAGGCTCACGAAAAACGGGGCGAGCGGATGTCTCGCTTTGGGTGTCACTTTGGAAACAGGTTGACATCAAAGTTTTCGGTGCTCTCGCAGTTTGCAGTTCAAATGTCGTCGTCGTAGGCTGGCTCCAAAGATCCTTCCCCTTTCGTTTTCGGTCTGCCCACCAGATCCGTTCAAGGAAACTACGGCTACAAATTGCCGAGGACGTCGCTTGGTTTTGGTTACTTAGACCAGGAATTAGCACAAAAGAAAAACTCGAGGGGGGTGAGGGATTGTGGGTAGGGAGTAGGTGTATAAACATGAAGCGAACTGGCAATTACACAATCTCTTTCAACAAAGGCTAAAAGCAGAAGAAAATTTTTTTTGCCAAACTCTCGTCCGTCGTCGCTGTCGATTTGTTTATATAGTTCTTGCAGCTGTGTGTTATATCTTTTTTGTCAATTTCTTTCTCTACGTTTTTCACTTTTTCTTATTTTCCTTCTTTGTTGATTTTGTACTTTTCATTTGGATCTCGTTATGCAAACGGCATTCGCTTGAGGTAAAATTTTAAGACGATGTGGGACTTTTGCCTTGGGTTTACCCCATTAACTGTGATTTTTATTTTCAGGGGCTTTAAGGGAGAGCTCTAGCTTGCTTTACCTGTTAATTAGAAAGCTAAGAACGTGAAAAAAGCAAGTTGACTTCGACAAGTCATAATTTTACGTTAAATAAACATACGTTTTACTCCATTAAAAAAGCGGCTACATTACTATAATTTATTAATTTATAAAGTATTTTTGAACACGTTTCTTTTTAGTCTGTTATCGTTGTTCACTTGCATATTTTAATGCTGCAAAAAAATAAAAATTCTAGAGAAAGGTGAGAAGTAAACTAAAATAAAACAAGAGCCATGAACATAAAGAGGCATAAAAATGCATTATTTCTCCCCTCTAATCCCCCCACCGCAAATGTAAGAACTGTAAAAAATATCTGTGCATAATTTCATAATGAGGCACTGAACTAACACGCTGGCAGCATCGTCTGCGGTAACTAAGGATGGCTGAAGGGCGTGAGGAGGCGTGTGGCATAGCGTGGGAGTGGATGTGGAAGTGGGTGGCTTTAGCTTCAGCATATGCTCCGCTTGGCATTTAAAAATGCGTTCGCATTTCCGCTTTGAGTGTGAGCAAATTGCTCATACGCCGTGTTGAACGCGAGATGTGCGGGCAAAAAGGACGACGACGACGGCGGCGATGAAGAAAGTGAGCGGCATGGCGGGGGCAGCTGAGAGCGGAGGCGTGGCACGTCTCTGCTCATAATTATGATTATATGAGCCGTGATTATTCGCTTTTGCCTGCAGTAGCTGCGGTGGCTGCTCCTGTGATTTGGCCTGTGGCAATGACTAACTGACTAACTAACTGACTGGATGCCCCTTTTTAGGGGAGTGAACTGAACGGGTGTGGATTGAAATGATTGACTGACTGCCTGAATAGGAAATGAGTGAGCGGAATCCTCTTCAAATGACTTGACTTAATAGCCGCCCATTTAAGCATTTTGAAAGTCAGATTCTGGGAATATTTTAAATAATATAAACAAGCAAAAACTGTTTAAATAGTACAACAGTGGACAAAAGTATTTTGTCAAAGCTCATAGCAATATTTCAGCGAGTATTTCTCTTTACTCGTAAATGTTGCAGGATCCATTTTAGTTTCCATTTAGAGATACTATATATGGCTTTAATCAGGCAAAGTATAACCCTGATACGTCAACTAGTTTCTTTCTTATAACACATTATGTGAGAAATTATGAATTTTTAGGTGGACAAAAGTATTTTGACAAAACATAATTTGTTCGAAAATTAATATGAATTGCCAAAACTTTTAAGAATTAAAAATAATGTACAACAATTAAACCCTCCCCTTTCATATGTGACCATTTGCAAGCGTGGAGGAACACATTTGACCAAGTTCTGAAGCATTTTAGTTGAAATATCCTTTTGAAGTCCTTAGACTTCACTAATTGTATCCTAACGTTTTCTAGTTAACTTTTGACTCCTTTTGGGTTTTAGGTAATCCAACACATTCCCTAGAATATTAAGATCTGCACTTGCGGAGGCTAATCTAATACTTAAACGTCCAAATCCCTTCAACAACTTTGAAATTATTTATACTTTTTGAAGTAAAACATTATCCTGCGGCAGGATAAAGTGTTGCCCAATGAGTTTGTCGTCGGCATGCGATCCGTAATCGGTAAATAATGTTCTTGATTCATTGTGCCATGAATCGGTTCCAAAATAGGGATCTTGTTAACGTAGATGCATCTCAAAAACTTTACATGGCAGCCAAAATATACCAAAATACACCACCATATAAAGTTTTTGAGATGAATCTACGTTTGTCCACCTAAAAATGCATAATTTCTCACATAATGTGCTATAAGAAAGAAACTAGTTGACGTATCAGGGTTATACTTTGCCTGATTAAAGCCATATATTAGTATCTCTAAATGGAAACTAAAATGGATCCTGCAACATTTACGAGTAAAGAGAAATACTCGCTGAAATATTGCTATGAGCTTTGACAAAATACATTTGTCCACTGTTGTATTTATAATCCCTGTTTTGAAAAAAACCTTTCCTGTATACAATTTAAATATTAAATTGCATATCCTTTGCTTTTTGTTTACCTTGTAATACGAATTTCAGCAATAGGGTAATTTTTCCGCTTTATCGGTATTCACTAAAAGCTACGTGACCGCAAATTGTATAAAATAAACGAAAAACACAAAAAAAACTAAAGCTTCCGAAAGATGCAATAGATGCAGCAGCGAATGTGGAAAAGTGTAGAGCGAAAGAGCGGAAAACTCATATTTCAACTATAATCTTATCAGCTTTTCGATGTTGAGCTATAACCAAAAAAAACAAAAGGTTGGGAAGAAAAAATGAAAAACAATTTATATAACCAAACAAATAAAAAAATAAATAAAATCTCTGCAGGAGAAAAGGGTTTTTCAAATTATGAAAGTAATGTCTGTGAGCTGATTTTTTTACTTGAAACTTTATATACTTCTTAAAAAACATATTATTCGAATAATAAATAGGAAATATCGATAATTCTATAAAAACATTATTGGAGTAAACATAAAAAAAAGTATATTTGTTGTATTTATTGCTTCCTCCCACAGGTCCTGTTTTAGATTAATTTATGAAAATATATAATTTGTGATCGATATTTATATATAGAAAATTTCGATTATTTATTTTATTTTATCGAATAATATCTTCAAGTGTATATTAAGCTTTAATTTCGCTAATTTTCAATCCTAAATTAAAACCTATAATCAATGAAAATTAAATGTATTTTATATTGTTCGATGTTTCGGGATATTCAAATGCTCGATATTTATCGAATCGAATATTTTCCCCTTTGATATTGAAATCTCCAATTTGTATGGACAGATTTTTACTACATTTTTAGTTATTAAAAGTTAAAAAAATAGTATTGTTTGGTCCTGCCTGTTAAGTAGCAGTAAGCTTTGAGATATTTTCCACGAAATTTGTTTTATTGCCAAGCGATTGAGAGAGGGAACTGGCATAGATATTGCTGCTGTTGGGGAGCACAGGATGTTTGCACACATGGCTCTTTGCTGGCCGCATTTGAGAATAAATTTGCATGACGATGGCGGCGGCAAGCCAACAATTGTTGCGGCAGTGTCCTGCCACGCCCCAGCGCCTCCCACTTTGCAGTAGCAAAAGCAACAACCAGCAACTAAAAGCAGCAGCAGCGGCATCAGCAGCCAGTGGCCGCCTGCAGGGATACACTTGCTCATCTCCAGTCCCTGCCCTTCTTCATACCCTCCACCCCCCAGCCTGGGCTCCCAGTTGCTTCAAAATTTACGAGCAAAAGCATTTTCAAGAGTTTTATGCGCGTTGAGTGGCAGCGGCAGCGGGGTTTAGGAGGGGGATCCTGGGGACCCAGGGATGGGGACATCTCGTGCCTCTTTGCAGGACCAAAATTTTAACTTTGCAAAAAAGCATAGCATATCTGGGCACACACACACACTGTGGCGAATAGATATAGAGTCTATATGTAAATATATATATATATATATATATATATATATAGGAAAAAAGGAGAAAAAAAGGCGTTTCATTTGAGTTTTCATTTCCTCTTTCATTTTGATTTTTGTGTGTTAGTTTCGCAGTTGTTGTTGATTCTTAGTGCATTTTCCCTAGCCCAGTTCGTCAGTCAGCCAGCCAGCCAGCCAGGAAGTAGGAAATTTTCCGGTTTTACTGTTGAGCCTCCTGCTGCCAGGAAATCGCTCCTAGCTAGCCCTCGTCGATGGGCAAATGGGAGTGCTAAGAGAGCGAGAGAAAGAGAAAAAAGTATAAAAAAAACGCGCACACACACACACAAAATGAAAAAAGCGGAACATCCTCTTGGTCCACAGTGGGCTCCCATCTATCCATCCACTAACCTAGCCCCCAACCAAAGGCAATTGGGTTGACGGGCGTAGTAATTTCAGTTGAGAGACACACAGCAGCCGCACCACGACGAGGAGAAGAGGCTCTCTGGCGAAATGGAAATGGAGCATTTATTGAACTTTTCGCTAAAGATATTTTTGTATTTCTCGAAATGGGTTAACCGATGGCGCAGAGCGGGAGCGGTGGGCGGAAGATGTCCGCGGTAGTGTACCGTTGGCTGAAATGTAGGCCGTTTATTTTTGCCCGAATGAGATTGGGTTTGGTAGAGAGCTTTGCTCCTGGTGCCTGCCGTTGCTGCTACTTTAAAGTTTTCCCGCTTTCCCCATGCAATTGTAATGAGTTTCTCGTACCGGTGTGGGTAATGGTTCCAAGGATAATGAGCAGCAAGAAGAATCCCCGGCTATTAACAGGGGTTTATGGTTAACCTTTTGTAAAAAGCCAGCATTTCTGACAGAGGAGATAGAAGTCCTCATCCATTGAAGCTTTGCATAATTATCAGATTTTGCAGTAAATTGAACATTAAAGTAGGGGTTTATGTTTTGGTTTTGGTTTTAATCAAGTTAATTTAAAATTAAAATATTTAAAACCTTTGAAATTTGTATTACTTTTTCTTAAATAAGTTACTAGTTGTCATACAAAAAAAAAAAAAACCGTGTAATATATTTCTCAAATCAAAATAATGTAGTTCCCCATATTACTGACCTCGAAGAGGTGAAAAATCAAAAGAAAACAAAAGTGCATATAAGAATATTTCACTTCGATTTATTCCGCTCAGTTTATGTTTTCTGTTGAGGCCGAGGAGATTCCCCTTAAAAAACCGCCAAAGAAAATGGGGAAAAGGAGGGCAGCAATTTGACTTTTAATTTGTCACCTGCGCGAAAAATTTGCGGAAATAATTATCGTTCATTCATTTTGTTGGGCTTCTTTACCTTTATTTGCTTGTAAATTGCTTTTAAGAAAAGTAAAAACAAACACAAAAACCATACTGTGTCAATGTATGAGCAATAACAATGCCAATAATAACAATAACCATAAGCAACAACAATCGTTTGGTCTTTTTAAATCGTTTGCCAAATGTTTCATGAATCATTTCATTTGTATGGGCTTTTTTTGAATGGGGTTACCGATGAGCCATGAGGGGGGTTGAAGTGGCTGGACGGATCGGAGATTAATAGGGTCGATGGTTCAGAGTTGGACAGCATCGCCACATTTGTGGAAAATGGCAAGGCGACCAGCCGCCACCAGCTGCGGCCCCGATGAAAATGTCAAGTCATCAGGAAAAACCAAGGGAGAAAAATTGCAAGGAAAACATTGTGGTTTGTTTATTCGCTTGATTTGTGGTCACATAGTACACATACGAAACGTGTGATAAAAATCAATGGCTTTATCTTAAGCATCGAGAGAGCGTCTTGGTTATTTGCCTTGGACATTGTTATTAAATAAGGTTAAAAAGGTTTTTGGAGAATTAACCCAACTGAGTTTTATTTATTTAAATTTACCATTAATTAAAAAACAAAGTCATGTCATTTAATTATCGCATTGCTACTTTTTTATTTACTTAATCCCATTTTGCAACATTGCTGACCTATCTGTCTGTCTATCCATCATTGGTTTCCGCTCATTTAATTATTGGAAAAATAAATAATAGGGGGAATGGAATTTTCCGTTAATTCTTTAACAATTGGGTTTGATTTTAATCAGTTGCTTACTAGATTCTGCATTCCTGTGTCCACCTGCAATATTTGTTTGTTTTGAGTAAAGTTGTTTTCTTAAACAATTTGTTTTTTTTTACTCCACAGTTCGAAGGAAAATTACAGCAATTAGTATTTTCAATATTTAAAAAATAATACAAATTAGAAAAACTCTTTTTTTTTAGACCAACAACAGATTTATAAAAAGATTTGATTTGAGATCTATGATTTTACACATACAGAAAGAAGGACAGGCAAAATCTTCCTGACTAGAGGTGTTTTTTCTTCTGCCTTTTACTTGGGGGCCATAAAAATGTTAAGGAAGTCTTTACAAAGAACGCAAAATGTTTTTTCTTTGTCAAACTTTTTTGAAAATGAAGCAAATAATTATGTGTTTTTATTTAGCACTTATTTAAAGACATTATAACTATTTATGGAAATCAAAAGGGTATATAAAAGTTATTATTTAGTGTATTTAATAAAATTGGTCTTTAAATAGATTTTCTTTCCTTAAAAAGAAAAATATCACCATGAGAAACAATTGGTTTGCTATAGAAATCTTTGCTCTTACGAGGCGACTGACTGTAATGTGACAGGACTCCCGTTGATGATTATGTTGTACTATACATACAAACATACATATTAACGTGTGTATATGTTGTGTGTCCCCTTCGGTTTTCGGTTAACAAACGCAACAGTCAAAACAGAGGCAGAGAGCCAGTCAGCCAGGCTGTGAAGGGGGCTCGGTTCTGCTGACATCTTGCGGTCGTTCATCTAACAACCTAAATAAGTTTCGCTGCCTTCGCTGCTGCCACGGAGAGAATACTCGTTGTACATTTGTTTGTGTGCATATTTTATTTTTTATGGTAATGGAGCACAGACCCCGACCATCATCATCGCCATTGCCGTCGCAGAAGTCGCCGCCAACTCACTTGCTGTTCCACTGTTCCAGCGACCGACTGACTCACTCTATGAATAGGCCTAGCCCCCAAAACAACATAAAATAATGTAAAGGAAAACCAGAAAGGAAGCTAACTTCGGCTCACCGAAGTTTGTATACCCTTGTAGAGCTTAAACAAAAAATTAAAAACGAAATTCTGAAATAATAATTTGTTGCCAAATCTCAAATTTGATGGCAATGGTTTGAAACACGGCTAAGCTATGGTTTTTTTTATTTTCCTGATTGTTCCTATGGAAGCTATAGGATATAGTCAGCCGATTTTCATAAAATTAAAACCGAAATTCAGAAATACTAAAATATGGCTAAATATCAAATTTGGTGAAAATATGTTGAAAACTGACAAAGTTATTGTTTTTTCTTTTATTTTCCTGATTGTTCCTATGGAAGCTATAGGATATAGTCAGCCGATTTTCATGAAATTAAAACCGAAATTCAGAAATACTAAAATATGGGTAACTATCAAATTTGGTGAAAATATGTTGAAAACTGACAAAGTTATGGTTTTTTCTTTTATTTTCCTGATTGTTCCTATGGAAGCTATAGGATATAGTCAGCCGATTTTCATGAAATTAAAACCAATATTTGGAAATAATACCAAATGGGCAAATATCAAATTTGGTGAAAATTGGTTGAAAACTGACAAAGTTATAATTTTTTTTCGTAGATTTTTCCGATTGTTCATATGGCAGCTATATGATATAGTCGTCCGGACATGGCTAGATCGACTCGGCTGTTGATCCTGATCAAGAATATATATTCTTTATAGGGTCGGAGATGCCTCCTTCACTGCGTTGCAAACTTTTGACTGAAACTAATATACCCCACAAGGGTATAAAAAAGAGCTGCGTAAAAAAGTGGCAAACGGCGTTGACAGGCGGCTGAGAGTTTGGAGTTCTTTGTAGCGAAAAGAGTGTGTGTTGTGGCGACTCTATTTAGGAAATCATCTCACTGTCTAGATTTTCTATTTTGTAGCTTATAAGGGAGAGATAAATCTTAAATAAATCTTAGAAGTTTAACCCATTTTACAGAAAAGTTTTACTTAAAAGTTTACACTTTTGGCAAATTTAAAAATTTTAGTTTAGAAAATATTTATATATTTTATAGATTTCTTACATCGAAGTGTTATTTAAACTCTTATATATATTGTAAACTTTCTGGCAAATATAACAAAAATCTAAATTCAACTATGACTTCCCCCAAATCGAATGGTAAAAACTTGAAAAAGCACTACAATATTCAGACTAATAATTTGAATGTGCTCTATCCCAATACTATAACGTGTCATGTCCTGAAGTTATACTTGACAATTTTTTATTGATACCATTAAATCTCAAATTTCACATCCGCATGGCTAATAAATTGCCAAATTATTCCCCAATCAATTTGCACTCAGGGAAATGATATCAACCTTTTACAACAGCATAGAAAATACAACAGCAAACCACACGAAAATCAACAAATCGACAATTTGACAGAGGTTGAAGGGGGATGGATGGCTATCAATAAAAACCAAATTACAAATACATAACAGATGCAAAAATAGCTCAAAACAATTTTTATATTCGAGCCGAAAAATGCAAACACTTCAATTTGGGTTTTTACCAGAGGGCAAAGTGGTGGCAATGTATGTGTACATGCACATATATCCTTATTTTTTATTTTTTGTGGAAAATCGGGTCCTGTTTGAGTATAAATCATGTGCAATTTGTCCCGAGGGAAAAGCTCTTGCTGAAATTTTGATACAAAACTTGCTCTAAAAAAGAAATAAAGTCAGAGGGGAGACAGAATAACTTTCATTGTGTATATCGTGCCATGTGAAGACAGTACGTAACATGGTTATAAGTCAGCGTTAAAATAAAGATTAGGAAATCAAATCAAAATAAGAGTTTTCTATAAAAGTTGATGGCTTGCAAAAGAAACATTAAATTAATTAAGTAATTTAATATTTCTCGACATTTTTAATTGCTTCTGTACATCTTTGCATGATAAATACACAATGCAAAGCTTGTTTTGACTTTGTTTCTTATTTAATTTGCTTATTTTTGTCAAACTGCCTTTGCAATTACGATGAGCACCGTCCCCAAACTGTATCAATATTCATTTTATCGTTCTCCTTGTTTATTTTGTGTTTTCTTTTTGCGTGTTTTGTCATGGATGTGGCATGAGGGGGACGAAATGGGAAACGGGGGCCACACATATTCGCCATTCCGTCAGTTGTTCTCCATCTGTCGTAGACACCTGCTATACGCCCCGCACCGCAGGCAGGAAAATAAATAATGCGAAAAGAAGTGGAAATAAAAAATAAATGAAAAGCTGAATTTGTTTTGACTGAATGTCACTGCAGTCAACAGTCATCAGTAGAGCCGGCAGCCAGTCGGTCTGTCTGTCAGCCATGAACTCTATGATGTGGATAATACAGGTGTATTTACCTTCCTTGATTTTAGTATTTATTTATTTATTTAATTAAATCAAAGTTTTTTTTTTATAATTTCTGAAATACAAAGAGGAACATTAATATACTTCCAACTGTAGTTATTACCGCTTACATTTTGGGGTCAATATATGCTTCTTTGATATTATCCCAAACTCCTTAATCACTTCCAAAACTCCCACTAAACAAAAGTCCCTGTGTCAAACCCGAAAACGTTCTAAAAACTTCCAAACTTTGTTTACTTTTGCCACACGCTGCGCCAGTTTTTAACCCCCCTCCCCGAAGCTCCCTATCTTTTCCCCATTCAAATAAAATAGTAATTTTGACGCGGGACAGAGAGAAAAACACACAGAAAGTTAAATGGAGAGGCCAAAAAAGGAGAAGAAAATTAATTTGCAATGCAAATTACTTTTAATAAATTTTATAACATTTTTTTTCCTTCTTTTCATGAGATGAGAATGGGGGGATGGGGGCAGCTGTTGCTCACTTCTTTTTCGAGGGGGTTGAGCTCTTCGGGTGGCTGGCTGGGTGGTAAATGGTGTCCTTCTCATTGCGCGCCAGACAGACAGACGGCGGGGCAAAATTAAGCGTCGCAACGGCATTTTATGAAGTGGAGAAGCGACTTTGGCCAAGGGGCCAAGACTCGACTCGGGAATGGAGGAATGGACAACAGGAACAACCGATGACAGGGTGGATAATTTATACCGGGCGGGGGTGAAACGTCGCGGAGGGGTCGATGGGTTCGCTGGAAGCATTAAATGAAACGTGGATCAGCAGCAGGAAAATGAAACCATGAAGAGAGCCAAAAACTCCAGACATTTTTGAGCCAACTTCGGGAATAACAAAAAACTTTGATTCATCAGAGAGAGAGTGGAAAAGGGACGTTAGGGGAAGGAAGCGGAAAGTGAATACAAAAATGCAAAATGCCTGTTGTCTTGACTTAATTGAAGCTTGCAAAAGTTCAACGGATATTTGGTAATCGAATATTTGGAAATTTGTCTGTTTTGGATAAATGTAGAAATTGGATTCGCAATAGATAAATACAAAAGAGATTTTGGAAGATAAAATATAATATAAAGGTATAATTTCTATAAGATAAAATTTATATCTTGTACATTTTATATCTTATAGAAATCACTTATGTATTCATCAACAAGATGGACATACAGTCGGGTGTCCCGACAGTAGAATACCATGTACCATTACAAGGCGCGTCCCAAAATTATATAAAAGAAAGAGAATAAGAATAAAAAACTGAGACAAATTTACATATAATGCAAATGTCTTCCCATTCAAGAGCAAAGTCGATAGCTCAGTGGGTAAAGCTACACATACATTTTTGTAAGCAATTGGCCTGGGTTCGAATCAACCGCAGGCATAAGGAATTTTTTCATTTTCAAAACATTAAGTATAGTTCTTTGCTTGCATTTTTTTATTTTTTAGTATTAAATACTATAATTATTTTAATGTACTGGAAAAAAAAAAAATTGCTAAAAATAAAAAAGATTTCGCTCGTCGCCGACGGGTTTCGAACCCGTGACAACTAACATTTGAAAAAGACTTCAGCTTAGCCAGCTGCGCCACCAACCAATTCAAAATGAGTAATCCTATTTTCATAGTAATATGAACATAAGTAAAATGTTTAATGAACGTTTTGATTTATTTGGAGCCCTCTGCCTGGGCTGCCTCTTGTACACGTAATGTGTATAAAGTAAAAAGCCTATATTTCCGCTATTTATGGCACGATCGCAATAAAATTTGGACAGTCTGTGTATTTTGATAAAATGCATTAAGCTTTTTAATATGGTTTACATAACTTTATAAATTTCGGAGATATACGTTTTTTTCAAATAGCTCCTTCAAAAAGGGGAGCAGCAAAAATTTTAAATAAACTTGATCTGCGTGCAGATATAAGAAGTCTATATCCCAAGTTTGGTGTCTCTAGCTCTTATAGTCTCTGAGATCTGGGCGTTCATACAGACAGACGGACAGACGGACAGACGGACAGACGGACGGACGGACGGACGGACAGACGGACATGGCTATATCGACTCCTTTAGTGGTCCTGACCAATATTTAGGTAACTTTTGGGGGTCTGCCACGCCTCCTTCTGCCTGTTACAGAAAATCGCACTCGCACAAAACTATAATACCTTTGTACCTTTGGTACATGGTATAAAAACTTAATGACAAGAAAACATTTCTTAACTCGCTGGTATCTTGAATTCCTATACAATTCCTAATTTTTGAAGAATTCCTAATTAAGACTTTGAAATCAACTCTCACAACAGACTTAAGTCTTCCTGTGACACCACTGATAATAATATGTAGTATTCAGTCCATTAATTATTTTATTATTTATTATTATTGCTAATGCCGTCGCGTGCTAGGTCAATTATCTACAAAGTTTCCACCTCCCAGATGTTCCCACTATGAAAAATTAAGTATAATTATTTAACTGGTTGTGCGTTGTCATTTTTGCGTATTTGTTTATTGGTTCTCTCTCTTTTTTTTACATTTGTATACCCTGAAATAGGGTATAAATGTTTTGTTTTTTCCCCTCTAGAAAATACGTAAATAAGGAAGAGAGTGAATTTGTTTGTATTTTGAATATTATAAAAATATCTTAAAAAGTAAAAGAAATAATGTAAATTTCAGGGTATTCTAAGCTTCGTTGCACGTGAATTATTTTATCTCGCGGGTATTATTTGACTTTTGTGTTAATTTCAAATATAATCTCTTTTTTCCCCAACATTTTTGTTGTTATTGTTTGTTTGCTGTTAATGGCCTTGCATTTGTTCTCTCGTTCTCTTATTCAGGTTTTTTTTTTATTATTTGTCACCATGTTGACTTTTGGCCAACAGATAAACGCATACTTTTGTATTTTTTATTTTGCATATTATTGATGGTTTCACTTTTTAAGTAATATTTCATTTATTATTTGGTTTGGAACGTTTGTTAATAAACATAAACAAATTGATGATGGTAAATAAATCATTGGCCTGTTTAATTTTGATGAGTGGAAACCTTGAAAGAATAATACTAATAAAACCGAGTTGAGTTGGAGTATTAAATGAAATCCTAAGCAAATAAATCGTTTAATTAAATTTGCAATATTTCCTTGACTTGACTCACTTTGACTGGTTTGCTGTTTGCTGACAAACCTTTCATGGCCAATAACCTCATAACGCCCCTGGACTGCCCACAACTTGCACAATTTATTTTTCTCATTTGGCAGCTAATTACAAATGCCGGGCTAATAAATTAAATTCGTATTAAGTGCATCGACACAATAACAATAACAAAAGGCAAAAGGAGCCGAGAGCAAAGCGAGAGAGAACATTTTTGTTACTAATTAAAATCCAGCCAAGCGAAGCGACGTCAGCAGAGGCAACGTAAACAAATGGAATAAAATGCATTTATTTGATTTAGTAAAGTACATTTCCAAGAGTCGTCGCTGCTGGTAGAAAAACATAATTGACGTAACATAAAGTCAAAACAAATCATTAAAGTGGCACAAAGATAAAGCCAAAACATAAACAAGGGAAAAATACAAAGTATGGCAGAAAAGCAACAACACTCGACTTGTATTTTTAAACGCTTTTATTTTTATACCCGCTACCCATAGGGTAGAAGGGTATTATAACTTTGTGCCGGCAGGAAATGTATGTAACAGGTAGAAGGAAGCATTTTCGACCCTATAAAGTATATATATTCTTGATCAGGATCAACAGCCGAGTCGATCTAGCCATGTCCGTCTGTCTGTCTGTCTGTCTGTCTGTCTGTCTGTCTGTCTGTCTGTCTGTCTGTCTGTCTGTCTGTCTGTCTGTCTGTCTGTCTGTCCGTCTGTCCGTCTGTCCGTATGAAACACTGGATCTCAGAGACTATAAGAGATAGAGCTCTAATTTTTTTTCGACAGTATTTCTTATGCTTGCACGCAGATCAAGTTTGTTTCAAATTTTTACCACGCCCACTTCCGCCCCCGCAAATCATATAAAAGCGTATTAAGCGTATAATTTTAAAGGTAGAGTCGCGAATTTCGGTATGCATATTAAGAACAATAGTCTGTGTGATTTGGTTGCGATCAGATAAAAATTGTCGAAGTTATTAAAGAAATAATTTTGTATGGCCTCAAACGGATGCTGGCAGTAGGCTTCCTTTGGTTGACCAATTAGACCAACTAAATATTCTTATCCGTTATTGGTTGTGTTCGGAAAAGAATCTTATAAGATAATCGAGAAGCAATTTTAATAAATGGTAATAATTATTAGCCGTTTGAATGCAATAATGACGCGTTTTTACACACATAGATACATGTGTATGTATTTTTGTATGCATGTGATTATATTACACTTGCATTTGCATTTGTCCGTTATGTTCAAAATTGTATTAATTGTTTTTTCTGGCGTCCTGACGCTTTTCTGGTTTAAGTATGGGTAGCGGGTATCTCACAGTCGAGCTCACTCGACTGTAGCTTTCTTACTTGTTTATTTTTATGACTTTAAATATGAATTTGATAGGTATTCACAAAGAGGGTGTGTATGCAAGATAATTTAATAATTTGTCAGCTTTTCTTTAAGCCTTAAAATTATTTAATTAATTTTTTTTCATAAAAGAAACATTTAAAAACGTTAAGCTTAGACTTATAAAATCGCGATTTCTTTTTTTTTTACAATGCCTTCGATTTATAACCCTTTAGCAGGAAGCAATTCCAAATCGGTTTCGCTGAAAGGCAAATTATCCTTTAGGGCAATTAAAGCAAACTCAACCGGGACTACAAGGACATGGGGCAAAGAGGGCGTGTCAGCTTGGTTCCGTGCAACACGTTAGCAAGGACATAACAAGTACAAGCCCCTCTCACACGCGCAGTGCTCCTCCTCCATATGGTATTTGGTGACCATGAAAAACGCGATACGCAAAATTGTTGCGTGGCCCGGAGGCCGGCAAAGAAGGAGTTTGATGGGCTTAGTTGGGTCCTTGGCACTTGGCGGCGGATCGTGGTACAGAGCAGGATGAGGCTTCCGGCCTGCCTGCCTGCCATCGCATAACATGGCAGGCCACACATGACCACTGGTCAGCGCCAGCATGGCAGTCATTAAACCCGCCCTCGCACCCACTGACCACATCCCCCACAGCGGCCACCAGCAGCAGCGGGTGTGTGCGTCTCGTACCCTGGGCCAGTTTCGTGTGACAATTTTCCTGTGGTTTTCCCCTCGTTTTACCTTCAATTCAGTTTTTCGGCATCCGCACTTTACCCATTAGCATTGCGATGGATCCTGCCCTCCTGCCCTGCCCTCCGCCGAGGTCTTTGTTTAAGTAATTGCCGCTCAGTTTGAATGGGAAAACGAAGTTGGTCAATGGTGCTGGGCATACTTTGCGGGTTAATCCCCTCATTAGGGTTTAGAGAGAGGCACTTTTCGTGGGACTAGAGGCATCTCCTGGTTTACTGGAATTATTAATTGGCTTGTCCGATGATTTAGGTGTAAGTTACTATGCTTAATTATTATATTTTACATAACTGATGAGTCGCTAAATTGTTGAAAAGTGTATTTACAATGAAACTTATTTATGTAAATTGTAAATACATATTTTCTTTATGGAAAAAATATAAATAAAATGATAATAAAATAAATATACATTCAATTAATATATTATGTGGCACTTCCTTGGTCTCTCTCTTTCCTCGTTTTAATATAATAATCCACCTCGTCGTGTTTATTTTTATGTGTTTTGCTGTTAATTGTTGCATGTCTCGTCAACGGGGCCAATGAACCGCAATTGTGGGCACGTGTCCTTTGGATTGACACGCAACAGAAGCCCCCCCAGCACAATAATAAAATGGTCATCAGAATGGTGATATCTTTTTCAGTCAAGTATTTAGCAGATTAAACACCTGCGAAAGGTGAAAATCTCCTATGGAAACAAATCCAGTAACATTTACTGTATGTGTTTGCATTTGTTTAACTAAGTTTTAAAGCCTTTGCTTAATATTTGCTTTTGTTTATCAACAAATGCGACTCGGGTGTTGTTTCACACAAACAGCAATAGCGACAGCGACACATGCGGCGTATAAGTAATAAACAATCAAGTGCGAAGAACGAGCTAAGGGAAAAGTTGACAACTCTCGCGTCAAACTTATTGAAAAGAGAATTGTTTTTATTTTATTTATTTTTTTTTTTTTCTTTTGCTTGTTTCTTTGCATTCTCGTCGAACATTCTTGTTTTATTGTCGTGTTTTGTATTGCCTTTGCGTCACCATCTGTTGTCGCTCTTTTTTCGCTTTTCTCTTCCCCCTCTCTCTCTCTCTCTCTCTCTCTCTCTCTTCTTTCTGCCATTTTACTTTGTTCTCTCTTGTATCTCTTTTTTGCACACATTTGGTTTGCAAATTGCGGCTTGCTGTTTATGGCTTTCTAGCTGATTAATAAATTAATTTTATTTCTACAAAAATACATTCAATATACGATTACTAATATTAAATTAACACTTTTATCTTTGCAGGTGAGTTGAAAGAAAGCGAGTTACAAATGGATTCTAAGATTTGTAAGAAAAAACACAATAAACTCTAGTAAATATATTTTATTCAATAAATTCAACAAAACTTAAATTAAATTTCACTTTTTATAGAAATTATGAAGATTTAAATTCAACTTTCACTCTTTAAGATAAGTTTTGAAAAATTAGAAATTTGAATTTGTGTTGTAAATATGAACCACAGGAATTATTGCTGGCTTAAAAAAAAAAACTCCGCAGGGAAACACAAAACGTAGCTATCAACTTGACTTTCACATTCAGAAAGTTGCCAGGACCCATCAACAAGTCCATTTAGAAGTCGGTTGAAACTCATAAGTGGACAATAAAACCCCTTTTTCCCCCCATTAAAGCCAAGCTCAGGAATTGAGCTTTCTGATTGTGGAAAGCCCACGAAGCTTTTCAAACAAAAGACAAAAACTCTGCGAGCGAAAGGGGAGAAAGAGAGTTGAATTCTATAGGCCTGATGAGTTGACTATTTGCAAATGTTAGCAGCAAATAGAAGCAGCAGATCCCTTAAAAAAACACTAACAATACCCAAACGCTGATAATAAAAGACCAAAGAGAACAGCTCAACGAGTAAGAGTGTTCCCCGGGTAAAAAAAGAACAGAAAAAACCTAACTAGACAAAAGCCGGCTGTGTGCTGGCTTGACGAAGGAGTCAAAGTTGTGTGTGGAGAGTGCATTAAACTGCAGTCCAAACGCACACTAGAAAGATACGTATAATGGGTCCAAGCACACGCCAAAAAAACGACACTGAAAGTCACACGTAGAGCAGCGCAGGGGAAACAAAGTCTGAAAAATTGACCTGGGACAGGGAAATATACGCAAATTAAATAGATACCAATATAAGTACGAACGGGGATTCACAAAATGCTGCTTTGCCATGCCCCTGGATTTGAAATGTTTAAATATTGATCTCCTACCTCTGTCCGTCCGTGTAAAATAACATATCTCAGAGACTCTTAAAGGGCAGTCAAATTTGAGATCAACATTTACATATATCTCTTTAAGGCAGATCCACTTTATTGTAAATAATAATACAATTTTTGTCAAAAATGATGGCAACAAAATCTGTTGTGTATGATGACTTCTTCTGCATCATCAACATTTGTGTTGACTGCTCCAATAAAAGTTGCTCAACATGTTCCTGGGAACATTTGTCTGTACTTAGCTGTTGCTCAACATGTTCTTAGCAATATTTGTCCTTACTTGGCTGTTGCGCAACATGTTCTTCCCAATAGTTGTGTTCATGGGTAAACATTTTCTTTTACTAATTTGCAATTCAAGTTTTTTCATAAATTTGAGCTTAAATAGACAAAATGATAGCCAATGAAATTAACCCTTTGTTTTAAATATCAGGTATCTCAGACTCGTATTTTGATTTTTTACTGTTCTCTGATTATTGTCCGCCTTTCTAGCCATATCGTTATTCCTGTCGGTTGGTGGAAGTTGTTCCTCGGCAACAATGACAAGCAAGTCGAGTAGCTTACAGAGGCGGCGAATGTCGGCAAAAATCCAATCCACTGGCGGATTTACAAAAAGCTTCGGCTACAGGCTCCCGAATCCCATGTTCATACACATACACACTCCCCTGAATAGCTGAAAACAATAATAAATCTCAGCAGAGGCAGAAAAAATCATAAAAAATAAAGTAACAAAGGCAGTTGGAGGCCCATAAAAAAAGCACAAATAACTCAAATAAAAGGAAATACAACAAATAACAAGAAAGGAAGCTAACTTCGGCTCACCGAAGTTTGTATACCCTTGCAGAGTTTAAACAAAAAATTAAAAACGAAATTCTGAAATAATAATTTGTTGCCAAATCTCAAATTTGATGGCAATGGTTTGAAACACGGCTAAGCTATGGTTTTTTTTATTTTCCTGATTGTTCCTATGGAAGCTATAGGATATAGTCAGCCGATTTTCATGAAATTAAAATCAAAATTCAGGAATAATAAAATATGGCTCAATATCAAATTTGGTGAAAATATGTTGAAATCTGACAGAGTTATGAATTTTTCTTTTATTTTCCTGATTGTTCCTATGGAAGCTATAGGATATAGTCAGCCGATTTTCATGAAATTAAAATCAAAATTCAGGAATAATAAAATATGGCTAAATATCAAATTTGGTGAAAATATGTTGAAAACTGACGAAGTTATGGTTTTTTTTTTATTTTCCTGGTTGTTCCTATGGAAGCTATAGGGTATAGTCAGCCGATTTTCATGAAATTAAAATCGAAATTCAGGAATACTAAAATATGGGTAACTATCAAATTTGGTGAAAATATGTTGAAAACTGACAAAGCTATGAATTTTTCTTTTATTTTCCTGATTGTTCCTATGGAAGCTATAGGATATAGTCAGCCGATTTTCATGAAATTAAAATAAAAATTCAGGAATAATAAAATATGGCTAAATATCAAATTTGGTGAAAATATGTTGAAAACTGACAAAGTTATGGTTTTTTCTTTTATTTTCCTGATTGTTCCTATGGAAGCTATAGGATATAGTCAGCCGATTTTCATGAAATTAAAACCGAAATTCGGAAATAATACTAAATGGGCAAATATCAAATTTGGTGAAAATTGGTTGAAAACTGACAAAGTTATAATTTTTTTTCGTAGATTTTTCCGATTGTTCCTATGGCAGCTATATGATATAGTCGTCCGATCCGGCCCGTTCCGACATATGTACGAGTGAGAGTATATAGAAGCCTAACTGCAAAGTTTCATTCAGATAGCTTTAAAACTGAGGGACTAGTTTGCGTAGAAACGGACAGACGGACATGGCTAGATCGACTCGGCTGTTGATCCTGATCAAGAATATATATACTTTATAGGGTCGGAGATGACTCCTTCACTGCGTTGCAAACTTTTGACTGAAACTAATATACCCTGCAAGGGTATAAAAAGTACAAGCTAAATAAAATGAAATAGTCTGCAGCAGGCGGCACTTTGCTACCCCCCTGCCCCCGTCTTTCCTCTTCTTCTTTACTTTTCACATATAAACAGACATTCGGCGTTGATACGAAATCGAAACGAATCATAGAGCAGAAGCAACAAGAAGTGTAAGAAATGTAAGAAAGCTGAAAGAAAAGAGAAAAGTATCGCGAAAGCAGTGCAAAGTAGCGTGTTGGGGATTCTCGAAACTTATAGATCTTTTAGAAAATGAATATTTATATTATTTAGTATCTGTTGCAAATAAAATATTGCATTCTCATATGGGCTAATCCTGGGGTCGCGAACATACGTTCGTACGCAATTAGTGCAAAAAAATTAAAGAAAAAAACATTTTCTGAAACTTTTTTTTTTGGTTTCCGATAGCATTTGGTGAGTTCTTTTCTTAGTGTAAATTATGGTTCTAATGGATTTTTCATTTTCATAATATTGGCAAAAAACATGCGGTCGCGAACGTACTCGAAATGGAAGTCGGTTTTGGCTTGCTCTAGCAAAATCAAAAAATCTGCGAATTGGAATAGAATATTTTAATGCAATAACTTTTCTTTTCAAATAGAAGCATGTAGCTTTCTATCGAGTGTATTTCCAATTAAATATCTCTATTAGTCTTTTTATACCATGTACCAAAGGTACATAGGTATTATAGTTTTGTGCGAGTGTGATTTTCTGTAACAGGCAGAAGGAGGCGTGGCAGACCCCCAAAAGTTACCTAAATATTGGTCAGGACCACTAAAGGAGTCGATATAGCCATGTCCGTCCGTCCGTCTGTCCGTCTGTCTGTATGAACGCCTAGATCTCAGAGACTATAAGAGCTAGAGACACCAAACTTTGGATTTAGACTTCTTATATCTGCACGCAGATCAAGTTTGTTTTAAATTTTTGCTGCTCCCCTTTTTGGAGGAGCTATTTGAAAAAACGTATAGCTCCTAAATTTATAAAGTTATGTAAACCATATTAAAAAGCTTAATGCATTTTATCAAAATACACAGACTGTCCAAATTTTACTGCGATCGTGCCATAAATAGCGGAGATATAGGCTTATTACTTTATACACATTAGTACGTTTACAAGAGGCAGCCCAGGCAGAGAGCTCCAAATAAATCAAAACGTTCATTATACATTTCAGCTTTGTTCACATTATTATGAATTGGTTGGTGGTGCAGCTTGCTAAGCTGAAGTCTTTTTGAAATGCTAGTTGTCACGGGTTCGAAGCCCGTCGGCGACGAGTGAAAACTTTTTTATTTTTAGCAATTTTTTTTTTTCCAGTAAATCAAAATAATTACAGTATTTAATACTAAGAAATAAAAAATTGCAAGCAAAGAACTATACTTAATGTTTTGAAAACAAAAAAAGTTCCTTATGCCTGCGGTTGATTCGAACCCAGGCCAATTGCCTACAAAAATGTATGTGCAGCTTTACCCACTGAGATATCCACTTTGCTCTTGAATGGGAAGACATTTGCATTATATGTAAATTTGTCTCAGTTTTTTATTTTATTATTTTTTTTTTTTTTCAACTCAAACAAAGCATGATTTTTTTTTTTTTTTTGCAATTTTTTGTCAAAATAATGAAAAAATGCGATTGCGAGAATATGCTTTCGAATATGTGGAAATTTGCTTTAGAATATGATAAAGGCTATAAAATTTCATATATTGGACCATATTTTAATGTAACTATGTTGATAAAATTCATTTTAGAGCAGTTTTTCACTTTTGGTCGTGGTTGACCTTTCCACGGATTTGCCCATATGCATACTTTTTAATTCTATTTTATTTAGAGAGAGAAGTATCAACAAAATGAAGTAAAAGCTCTTTTCCGGCTGTGATAATCTATATCTATTGTAGATATTACTTTGAAATTTATTTTCACCGATGATTATTTAAATATAAGCGAGTTAGTCAACTTGTTTTTATGGTTTTTATACCCGCTACCCATAGGGTAGAAGGGTATTATAACTTTGTGCCGGCAGGAAATGTATGTAACAGGTAGAAGGAAGCATTTCCGACCCTATAAAGTATATATATTCTTGATCAGGATCAACAGCCGAGTCGATCTAGCCATGTCCGTCTGTCTGTCTGTCTGTCTGTCTGTCAGTCTGTCAGTCTGTCAGTCTGTCAGTCTGTCAGTCTGTCAGTCTGTCAGTCTGTCAGTCTGTCAGTCTGTCAGTCTGTCAGTCTGTCAGTCTGTCAGTCTGTCAGTCTGTCAGTCTGTCAGTCTGTCAGTCTGTCAGTCTGTCAGTCTGTCAGTCTGTCAGTCTGTCAGTCTGTCAGTCTGTCAGTCTGTCAGTCTGTCAGTCTGTCAGTCTGTCAGTCTGTCAGTCTGTCAGTCTGTCAGTCTGTCAGTCTGTCAGTCTGTCAGTCTGTCAGTCTGTCAGTCTGTCAGTCTGTCAGTCTGTCAGTCTGTCAGTCTGTCTGTCTGTCTGTCTGTCTGTCTGTCTGTCTGTCTGTCTGTCTGTCTGTCTGTCTGTCTGTCTGTCTGTCTGTCTGTCCGTCTGTCCGTCTGTCCGTATGAAACACTGGATCTCAGAGACTATAAGAGATAGAGCTCTAATTTTTTTTCGACAGTATTTCTTATGCTTGCACGCAGATCAAGTTTGTTTCAAATTTTTACCACGCCCACTTCCGCCCCCGCAAATCATAAAAAAGCGTATTAAGCGTATAATTTTAAAGCTAGAGTCGCGAATTTCGATAGTCTGTGTGATCCCTGAAAATTTGGTTGCGATCAGATAACAATTGTCAAAGTTATTAAAGAAATAATTTTGTATGGCCACAAACGGCTGCTGGCAGTATGCCTCAATTGACCAATTAGACCAACTAAATATTCTTATCCGTTCTTGGTTGTGTTCGGAAAAGAATCTTATAAGATATTCGAGAAGCAATTTTAATATATGGTAATAATTATTAGCCGCTTTAATGCAATAATAACGCGTTTTTACACACATAAATACATGTGTATGTATTTTTGTATGCATGTGATTAAATTACACTTGCATTTGCATTTGTCCGTTATGTTCCAAATTGTATTAACTGTTTTTCTGGCGTCCTGACGCTTTTCTGGTTTAAGTATGGTTTAAGTATGGGTAGCGGGTATCTCACAGTCGAGCTCACTCGACTGTAGCTTTCTCACTTGTTCTTTAAAAAATAGACTTTATAAGGTCCAAATAGTTTAGGATTCTCAATTACGGCGAATACAATACAACTCTTTGTAAATCTGGTAAATAGCGGGAAAGTGCTAACAAAAAAGGATTGTAAACTATTTTTAAATTGTTACTTCAGCTGAAAAAAATATTCTCATTGTAAATTCCTTAAATATATTAATCAGTTTGCTATTGATTATCGATTTTAAGCCTTTAGACTTCATGACGCAACTAAAGTGCGAATGTGTTTCAACCCTTTGCTCCTACCAACCTACCTCAGTGGCAGCACCGTTGATTCCCTGCTCCCGCTGTCCCACAGGATAAGGATAATACATGATGCGAGGAGGTGAAAAAATGAAATGCGAAAACCCGCACACATTTTTAGCTTCGGCATACAAATACATTTCGCTGTTCGGTGTACACACAAATGTGAAAATGTACGTATGGGCAATGATTGTTTGTGCACAGATATGACCCGACTCATTTAGACCGCTGCAAATAGCAGCAACAGCAGCAGGAGTAGCAACAAAGATAGCCATTTATTCCGGGCGCAATGTGTGCGGGGCGGGGTGGCTTATAATTACAGTCGCTGTTGTATTCGCTAATGGGATGGTGGTGGCCTATGCAGGGGCGTCGTCCTGGGCGTGGCAATTAAAGCACCTTGTCCAAGTGCCGCCATATTAGGCGTCAGTTGCAATCAGTTGGATGGCAAATCTGGTCGAATTGGGGGAATTGTAGCCATTAAAAGTGTATGCACACGAATGTGCACTTCTCTACGCGGTGTAGAGATACTTTCTAACTCACTGTAAAGTCTATAAAAAAACATGGAGTACATTTAAAATTACATTTTCCCATATTTACTCTCTTAAATAATAGATTTTCTTATCAAATTTAATTTCAAAACGTAGAATTAAATTTAGGAATAAATGTTTTTCCCCCTGCCAGTCATTCCAATCCAGTCTATTAGCTTTCGGTGCACTTCTATCAATAATTCGTACATGCCAAGGCCAGCAGACCAAAAAGTAAGTTTGCCTTTGACAGTGTTTGCTCTCGATGTGCCACTCTCAACTCAAGCAATCCAATACCAACTCAATATTGGCTAACCAAAGATGGAGAGCCCCAAGCAAAAAGTTGCCACATTTTTGCAGTTTTTAGCCAAAAATCGGAGTTCTGCAAGTTGAGCCGCACATCAACAGGATTTCATTTCGTTCTCTCTCTTGCTCCACATGGCGTATGTGTGATATTACGTATACGCAGTGAGTTTCAACAGCACTTTAGACATTTTGATAATTGCTTCACAGTAGCCAGCAAAACCCTACTTGTTGTAGCTTTTGTAGTTGTAGACTTAACTTGGTAGCAGCAGAAGTAGCAGGGTCAACTTGTCATACTAATTTTATGACCCCACAACTACCCCCGCCCCGAAAACCAAACCAAACAAACCAAGAGAGTCGTAGTAGTAGTCTGTCTCGTCTCGTCTCGTCGGTCTATGAACTGTGAATGGCCTTTTGTGTGTGTATGTGTGTGTGTATATATATGGGAGCAGGTCATGGACATGGACATGGTTGTGGGGGGAAGTTCACTGCCCACAGTGTGTGATTTTTTGGTCTGTTTTTGTTTTTTTTTTTATAGACAGGACGTGGTTACCCTGGACTACGCATTTTTGTGGAATTCTATTCAAGTCGAGTGGCCCTGTGCAAGGGTGTCCTGTCGCAGAAACTTCCAAGTGAATAGACACACGTATGCCCCCCTATATCCCTAACCCCCTCAATGATCGGCCACAAAGTATGCTATAGTTTTCTCGTGTTCCTTTCAGTTGAAAACAAATGGGGGAAACAACACACCAAATAGCAGTCAAAAATCGATGCCAACTCTAAAAGTTGCCACATATGCTTCCGGCGTATTATTTTGGCCAGATTTCTTTTTGTATTTTTTTGGCAACTGTGAGAAATTGAACTTTCTGGCACTAGATTCAATAAGCCACACAAATTCATTGATACCAAAAATGGAGTTGCTATTTTTCTTGGCAAGAACTGATGATGATTATTAGTCTTTGAGCATCTGAAGATATTCTTTTGTAAATTATAGCACTTTATTTTATATTATATTCTTATTTTAAACTATAATTGTTAGTTTTTTATTGTGTATTGATGCGTTCCTTTCGCTTATCCAATTTTAAGTTCCCTTCACTTCAATCACAGCCACTCCAGAGTACCTTCAATCAATTATTCAATTAGCCTGCCAGAGGTAACTTTCAGTTCAAGACATCAATCAGTATTTCTCATCAGCATTTTTTTTAACTCTCCCTATTAAATCACTCAATGGAATGACGCCGGGACAAAAGGCAAACAGAAGAAAGGAATTCAAATTTGAACTCGGGCAAGGCAAAGCCCTGCACCTGACACTCGCCTCGAATCGAGTTCACCTTTTGGACATAGGCCTAAATGTTGACCTTATAGCTCTTCCCCATCGATTCCGGCTTCATCTCTCATTTTCCACTTCTGTTTGCATTTTCCTGGCCTTTCTTGTTTTTACAATTTTTTAACTTCAACAAGATTTATGCGGCTTTGTGTCATAATTCTAACGCTCTCCCCCTCTCTCTCTCTCTGTTTGTTTTCTTTTTTTCTCTCTTTTATATCCCTGTGGCTCTTTTGGTGTTAACTTATGTCGGAGTTAGGCGACAGAGAGAAGTAAAGGAAGAGCAGGAAAGAGAGGGAAAAAGAAAGGATAGAATCAGGCAACAAGAGCAAGTCCTTGTATCAAAGTTGGTTTTGCTTTAAGGTTGATTGTTTGGAGTTGTTTTATTTTCTTATTAAAATAGTTCATGAAATATATTCTTACTAAGTTGAGATTTTGATAAATAATTCTGAGCTTTATTTTTAATAAAATTAAGTTGATAAAACTAATTTCTTCTGGCTTGATGCCGGACTCTGAAGTCTCCAAAATTGCTCTTCCCAGCTTCTCCATAGTGAAATATTCCTGAAGTATGTTCATTGCAATAGTTTTTGATTTCAATTTAAGTGTCCTTGACCACCATTGCCTTAAATATTATATTTCTGTTAATGTTACCTTATGACAACTTTATTTTCGGACTCACTCGACTTTAATGTTTCACCTTAGTATATGAATTATATGGAATAAGGCTTTTCCTACATAAATATATAAGCCAAGTTTCTTAATGTTCAAACAGGGATTTATTAAGTTCTTTGGCAAAATCCAGCCATTGGCGGCTTTGTACTTTATTTACTTTGGGAGATATTGATGGTCTTGTGGATAAGATTGCAAGCAAACTAAGGACTAAATTTAAGAACGAATTTATACAATAAATTGTGAATTAAGATTTAACAAATTTTAATTTTTTTTATTAAGTTCTTTGGTGAAATCCAGTCATTGGCTGCATTGTACTTTATTTACTTTGGGAGATATTGATGGTCTTGTGGATAAGATTGCAAGCAAACTAAGGACTAAATTTAAGAACAAATTTATACAATAATAAATTGTTAATTAGGGTTTAAAAAATTTTAATTTTCTTAGCCTTTTCAATTCCCCTTTTCCCTTGAACTAAGCATTATTCCTGAAATCGTTATCGATAATTGAACTGGACCCAAAATTAATTAAAGTTCCCACTTACTGGAACTTGATTAACTTAATCAGTTCCTAATGAGCTAAGCATTAAGTGCGCCTAAGAACTTGATCTTCATATTTCTCACATAATCAAACCCAGCGTAGGACTTGTATTATTTCCAACTAATTCCAACATCATTCAGCTTTCGCCTATTTTAGTCTCACTGTCAAATATCCGAAAGTAAGCCAACTGCTCAATTTGCCGACGAAAAAAAATAAGAGACTTCCTCATGCCTCACCCTGTGATGGGGCAATTATAACAAGTCCAACAAACGGTTAACACCCCTCCGAGCAGAGCCCAAGCGGCGCCACCGAAATGAAAATTTCATCAAAATCTGTCACGTACGTTGTGTCCGCAAGAATCCAAACCCACACTTAACCCCATGATGATGGCGAGATGTCGTTCATGGTTGTTGTTGCTACGCTCAGCTCTCGGCTCTCAGCTTTGTTGTGCACATTAATTTTGACAAAAACAATTTTATTTAACGGCATTTCCGGCAGACAGCAGCAGCAGCAGCGCACACATCGCATCGCTAGACAGCCCCGACTGCGACGACATTTTAACCAAAAACCAAAGCGCTGTATGCGATATGCAACCCAAACCCAAGCTAAACCCAAACACGCCTCAACCCCTATCCCAACCAGCCATACTCGTAAGCATCCCCCATTTGCCACACAAGTTGGCAGACAACACAACACAAGTTAACCAGGCGCATAACTGTATAAGCATGTGGACATCTCTACAGCAACAAAAGGAGCAGTTTGGCAAGAGCATCTGGGCCTGGTCAATGCATTTCAGACCTCGCCTCGCCTCGCCTCGCTACCCCACAGGGTCCACTTGATTGTATTGTCATTGTCGGGGCTTTTGAGTAGTTGACCAGTCTTTCGGACTCTACGTTTGGGTATATTAGTACAGTTATGGGGATTATCAACGGAAGTGTGTGTTATAATGAAATTATGCAGTTATCTTGAAAGATTAATTTTTATATAATTTTAAAAGTAAATTTTTAGAACGATAAACGGATTTAAAGCAACTTATTTTATTATGAATTTATATTCTACTTTTGTAGAAATAAATATAGAAAATTACAAAATTTTAATAAATCGATTTCATATATAAATTATCGAAATATTTTCAAACATATGTGCCTGAGAAATCTAATATTAATGTTAATGTAAATTAAGGTCACTTCTTTAAGAGACATTAGTTTGCATAAATATCGAAACTAAAAGATTGTACAAAATAGATTTTATGGAGAATGTCCATATTATCAAACATTTTATTTCTATAGAAAATGAAAATAATTTGAATGTACAGAAGGTTACTTCTTCGATAAACCAAGACCGTTAAAAACAATATCAAACTTTTACTTGAAGTCCGATTTAATATCGATCACATATGTATATTTCCTCCATATTTTAAAGAATCCTTTCAAACGACTTGAGAGTATTTCAGAGTTCGTTAACATGGTTTATCCTCATGATATCAGCATTCCTTGCGCTTATATATTTTGCCATATTTGAAATTCCCGTTGTGTTCTCTCTGCTCGACTCGCTAGTGTTGTAACGGGAAGTTATGTCTAACACGCACGTACGGCCAATGGCACGACCCTTGCCCTCTCTCGACCCCTTGCCCGCCCCGTCCACCGCCCACTCAATTCCGTTGATCCTGCCCGAGTACGATTCCGCTGCCGGCACACACCCCGCTTCCCTCTGCAACGATTCCCATTCGTTCATGCGACTTGACTTGATGTTTTGCTCAATATGCCAGTCAGTCACTTGGCCGGGAAAACATGGCCAAAAGTGGAGCGACGCTGGGGGAGGGGGGGACATTTGGCGAAATGATTTTCATATTTCGCGTGCAAGGAGGAGACAGAAGCTTCGCTTGTTTGGTTATGCTTACACATACTAATGCGGTGTAAGCTCACCCACTCTCCATCCGCCCCCCTTTCCTGGGGGCGGGCGAAATTTCATTTGACATCCCCTCATTCAATCCCCTCGGCACACTCATTTACACACTCACACACACACACACACTGTTGTCCCCGCCAGCAAAGCCGCACACACACAAAATTCAAATTAATGAGGCGTGTCTCACTTATGTTTTGTTGCCTGTGTCAATATACGCGCAATAATATTATCGTTATTGTTATTTATTATTGTTGCATATTTGCTCAACGGCCACGCCCCTTAGTTTTATGTGTGGCCTGCGTAAGCGGCTTAAATAATTAGTTAATTGACTTCACTGGCCGCACTTGAAAAATGCGTAAATTATTTTCCATTTTAATACATTTCCAATTTTAGTGGTTTTTACGCAAATTACGCATATGCGTAAAATGTCCTGTCATTATGTTGATTAATATTAGTTTTGGGTTTTCAAATTTAATTGTCCTTTTTTTGTGGCATAAATAGTGAGGCAGGATTAGCTGTGGAATTAATATGTGTGAATTTTGATACTGAATGTAGATTATATTTGGAGTGCTTTTAAAAGGATATTTCAATATATATATCATTAAAAAAATGTTCAACTTTCCTATGCCAGATTTATGATTTGCGCACCTTAGCCTTCGCTTTACAATGTTCATTAAAAATGTCTACGAACAAAAAGCCAATAAAAGTGTTAACTCTTCGCTGGGGCTTTCTTGACCGCTTACGCTTAATTCCTTTATTTATTTAGCTGCGTTTTGACACTTAATACCTCAGCACTTCATCGCCAGAGCCACTCTACATCCTGCTCCCTTCTGCCACTCCATCAGCATCAGCATCATCATCATCATTATTATCATCTTCTTCTGGGAGCCATGTCTCACCCATCCATCCCTCTCCCTGTGTGTTTTCTCCTTCGATGGCAACCGCAGAGTTTAACGCGACCACCGCGTCCATGGCTGTAATCAACTGCCACTTGATGCGAAGTCGTCCCGGGGTCACCAGTGGGGCAACATGCTGAAATTTATAGCAAATATATACAAATCGTTAAACAAGTTATTGTCTTGGCTGTTAAAAATGCTTTAATTTTATTAGCTTAGCTTTTGAAAACTATTTTTTTTTTATAAAGTTTTAACAAAAAGCGATGCGATTAGTGGAATGAAAGGAAGTTCTTTTTTCTTAAATCTAATTCAGCCACCAATTAACTTCAAGTCCCCTAAAAAATTCAATATAATAAATATAATACAAATAATCTGCTCCCAACTGTTTCGAAAATTAATGGAAATATGCTAATCAAAGTATTTATAATCTTTATAGCAAATTTAAACTTACTTGTAATCAAATCCTCTCCTCCTATCCACCTCTCTGGCGCAGGCAATTTTCTTAAAAAATGATCACCGAATTTTAATAGCAAATTCGTAACAAAAGAAATATTTTCAAGAACGTAAAAACCACTGTTCCGCCGCTTACATTCTGTTTACGCTTGCGCTGCGTTCACATTAACGGCTGCGCGGTTCTTTATTTATGGCCATCAATATTTTATGACGCGCAACGCGCCTGGAAAGACTACGACGAAGGCAGGAGGAGGGGGACAAGAGTGGGAGGGAGCTACGTAAATGCCTGGACAGACGTAAGCAAGTCGTCCTAGGGAGCTGCTGGTCTGCTCCTCCTCCAATGTTGTCCCTTGGCTAGGCACTTAAGGAGTAAACGCAATTAAGCAAAAACAAAGTGAAAAAGCCAAACCGAAGGACGATGATGGCATAGCAGAACGGAGGAAGAAATACTCTTTGCAAATTAGTTTAATTATAAGGAAATGCAAAAAGAGCGGCAAAGAAAGTCTCCAACATTCGGAGACAATCCATTAACAACTCTGGCAACCCTCGCTAGAGCGAGCCATGTGTGTGTGTGTGATGCTGAGATAGTCGAGGCAAAACGCTAATCTCTGTCTCCATGCAAAGCGTTGACTTAATTAATATTTATAGGTTACAAAAACATAGTGCCATAAAAGGAATGATTCACTTATTAAGCAGACGCATTTGCAGTTGCCCTCGTGGAGTGTGTGTGTGTTTCTAACTAATTAAAACATCACGTGAAGTGAACGTGCAGAGAATTTTGTTAGTTGATTTATTAGTTTACTTTTTATATACTAATTAAAGCCATTTACTTACACATAAACATATGATTTATAGTTACTTATGACTTATTTTTTAAATATTGTACACATTAGTTGATTGGTTAATTAAATGAATGTAGCAGATTTTCTCTCTATTAGATTAAAGCGGCAAAATGAAACTAAAATAATTATCAAAAAATTTCAAGCCAAAGGAAGTACATTTTAAACAATGGCAACTGTTTAGCATAATTTATGCGGAAATATTAAAAATAATGATGTCACAAAATAAACACAAAATTTTCATACAAATTGTAAGTGAAGGGGGAGTGGAGTGAGAGAGCCGAAACAGAACAGGACGAAGGATTGCAATAATCCAGACTGAATAGATGAAGGCAGCCGGAAATAACTGTTTGTTGTGGCCCGCGGGGAGCCGTGGTAGGTGGTCGGTTGTCGGTTTGTCGGTCGTCGCGTCTGCCTGATGGTTCGAGTAGCTCCAGCCAGTCGAGTCTCTGGTAAAATGGTAAACAAGCCAAGTAAATATAAATGAAAATTTAACTAAGCTGGTACAAACTATTTATGCAGCTAGGTTTTTAAAAATTATTTTCTGGTTAATTTGTAATAATTTAACCTAGCTGAAGGGCTTACTTAGTTTGCTACTATTTCAAAACAATCTAATTTTGGATTAATTTTGAAGGGATTGAAAAGAAAACTACTTCCCATTATTTATCTTAATAAATATTAATCTAAAAGATAAATATCAGCCACAAAAATATATATAAACTTATGTTTTTCAAGATCTCAACTTTTAGAAGCTTAAAAAGCTTAAATATATATACTTTGTTGTGAGTGTATCAGTTAGATGCAACCACAAGTACACTCGCCATTTTGGTGCTCATGTGTTTGTGGGGTTTATGTGTTTGTGCCATTGTTGTGGCGCCAAAGTGTCCGCCTAACTTTGTTTTTAATGTAACCTTGTTATCAGCATTGTGCTTTGCACACGCAGCGCCACCCCCCAAGCACACCTCTCCATCTTGCCACCTGTCCACCTGGCCACCACTGTTGTCTGCGTAACGTAGCTCTCTATTGGCCAACAGGTCGATGTCAATGGGCTTGAAATTGCATTTGCTGCTGGTGGGTTTTGCTAATAAAAGGAGTCCGTGGGCCATGGTGCGGTTCATGGCTGGGTGATGTTGATGATCAATTAAAGTGGTTTTTATTACGCATACGCAACGTTGTTTCCCAAAACAAATTCCGTGAGTGGCTAATTTAATGTAATTTCTAGTTTAACTGAAGAATTAGGTAACTGGTAACAGCCAACTTGACTTGCTGAATTAAATAAATATTAAAATCAAATATATAAAAAGATTTGCAAACATTTATTTCTTATTATTCTTTAAAATTGATACTCTAGTTTCAAAAATAAAATACTGTCTGCTTCGGAGAACTTTTCCACATCTATAAAAATATGAATTCCGCATTTTGGGGTCTACGGGCCACGCGAATTCTGTATAATTCTGCCGATAAGCAGCACTCGTATCTGTATCTGTACAGGGCAATTCTTATCAATTCAGCTACTTCGTGGAACGCCCCCTCATCACCCCGAAATTCCCTGAATCAAAGCAAAGAGAAAACAAGGAAAAAAAGAGGAGGAAAGAGAGAGCACATGTTGCAGAAAGCGTAGAAAAAATACAATAAATTACAACCGATAAACACAGACAAAGTAAACGAAAGGCGGAGGCAGATAGATAGATAGAGGTAAAGCAATGTTTTTCTTTTATGCTTTTCCTCTCAGAATTTTCCTCCGTGTTGTGGCTACGAGAATTATTATTTTCCGTTTTGTTTTATTGGAATTTCTTCTGCCAGCGACCAATAAATAATATGCGCATAATTCTTGAGTCATCACAAATAGATCATAAAATGGTATTAATTTAAATTGACAATTGAGAGCTTGGTTTTTATTTGCATTTTGCTAAATATAGCAAGAAAATTTATAAGATGATTTTCCTAAGATTTTAAAGATAATATATTGTACTTCCAGAAATTAAAACAAACTCTTCTTTTTTGTTATTTTATTTAATCGCTTTTTCATTCTAATGGTTTCCCTGTTTTTGTACTTTTCTCACCTTTAAGTTCTTAACTTAACTTTTACTTTTCTAATTGTTACAGCTTTTCTTTCTGTCTTGGCACACACAATTTTTACACAACTGAAATACGGAAACTAGTTTGTTGCGCTTTTCTTTCCTCACGTTTTTGTGATTTTTCACAATTTAATTGAAATTAATTGATTAATGTTGGAAACGTTTTTATTGCCTTGGTGTGGCGCTTGTTGGCTGCTGCTGTCGGTTTCCGTTGTTATTGCCGTGCTGTTGTTTGGGGGGCGGCATTTTCCAACTTGTTGAAAGTTTCCTCTCGGTAGCTGACGGCAAATAGTGCTCGCCCTTAACAAAATGCGCGATAATTTATTACAAAGACTACGGCAAGACCTCATCAGTTTTGTAATTATCCCCGAGACTCCGCCCCATCTTTCACTTCTCTCACACCGAGAAAAAGATGAATTAGCTACGCTTACATTTTGACAACTGTGCGCAATTTGTGGTCAACTCGAGTTTGAAATTTTCTTCAAAATGCAAAATAAATGTACTACCGCGATGTGTATAATGAAAATGTCATTAAATATTTATGGCAAGGCGCCGGGTTTATGATTTATAAAGCACACACATATACACTGTGGAAAATGGGATACCCTAAATGCGAGCATCTTGGCAAGTCAAGAGTCACACAGATGCATGTCGAAATGGCACTTGTGCATAACTAAACCGATTTTCATTAAGTTAATTGATTTGCCCGTAAGGTTGTGGCCACGAGAAGGCAAGGCAAATAAAACCGTTTGCTTTTTGCTTTGAGCTTTGAGATAGTTTGAGTTTTTATGTTTGTATTTTTTATTAATTGGTTTAGTCGTCATCAAAAGGGGGACATGGCCTTGAAATAATCATTTAGAATCTCTTAAATTGAATTATTACCCTTTTAGATTTAATGTCAGAAGAATTCTAGGAGTTATCTAATAAATAATATCTTATAGATACAATCTATAATGGTTTTTTTTTGGCGTAACACCCGACTTGCAAGTCGGAAAATTTTCTCTGCTGAAATAATAGAATGTAAACAATGACATGTGTGGAAATCTTGTAATTTTGTGGCTATATATTGTCATGTTTTGGTGTCAAATAGTTAGGTTTTAGCTATAGATATTTGTATTTAATATTTGTTCCTTTACTAATATAATTTTAACCTCTCTTTTTAATCCCTGGACACCCCTAATGTCCTTATATAAGGCTACAAAATGTTGCCTCTAATAAAAAACCCAAATTTACCATCAAAGTTGAAACCTTAAATATTTCATTCCCTACTTTCGAGCACCTTTATTCTCTCTCCTTTTAAATTCCCCTTTCTTTTTGCACAATTTCTATTTAGCCCCCCAATAACCATACGAAATATGTTTGCCTCAAAGTTAACCACACGAAGGAAGTTACATTAAGAGCCATAAAAATGTGTATACCACAAATCGTCCTAGATCACTCAATAAAGCCTAAGAGCTGGGGCACCGAAAAACAATTTAAAGACACATCGACAACTTTAATGGCCCAAAGGGGCAAAGGCCAAATCATAGAAGGCAAAGAACGAGGAACGAGGAGAGGACCAGAGAGATACTCGCGCAGCACATGTGTTGCCAAACGCAGCTACCAAGTTAGGATATATCTGTCGAGCCCCAACAAACTCATACACTCTTTTTTAAGGGCCAAGAATATAGGATGGGCTATAAGGGTTGGGGATTGTGAGGGCTACTGGGGGCTTTTCCTGGGGGTTTGGTGGATAAAACGTCGGTGGACGGTCGCGTCGCACGAGTAAGTTGTCAAAAACAGCGGCGGCGAGCGACAGCGGCAAACCCAAAGCTCCAAAAAATGTTGCCCCAACTATCAAAGTGAAACTTTTCTGCAAAGAAGAGTATGGGGAGACGCGCAAGGGTGGGGGCAAGACGGGGGGTAAGCGGGGAGAAATGTAATAATGTAAATTATATATACACACACTTGTACACCACAAAAAAATAAGTATTTAAATTGGAAATGTGTGCTAATATTTGCTTAATATTTAATTACAATTTGTTAAAATTGTCGATGATACTAATATTTAAATCTATTGAATTTTTAACAAGCAGTTGGCAATAGAGTAAAGGACTTCTTTTTCGATCCTGCAAAATATTCTCCCTCAACAATTTTTGCGTCGAACTAGGCAGATCGGATTACTACATCAATTTAAAAATTTTAAGTATATATTTTTTATTGACATAATTTCTTTATTTTTCAACATATTTGCATTAGCTTGAGATATATTAATTATTTACCATTTTAAAGATTTTTTTTTCAAATTTATTAAGAAGACACAACTAAGTATATATCAAAGCTGTTATTGGAACGAAACCTAGGCTAATCATCTAAAGATTGATAATTTTCACATAAATGTTATTTTTCTATTGATTTATAATAATAAATTGATGAAATTGCAGATTTCTAAGTGTATAAAAACTTCTGTTTCTTTCTTGTTTTATAGTCAACACAAACACACATTTCTCCAAACATTAAAGTTTATTAACCCTTTTTGATTATTAGTAGAAAGAACTTTTGAAATTTTAGAAAGAAATATAGAATAGATGTATTATTTCTCTCTCTGTAGACAAATCGCTGGCAGGAAAAACGAACAGACTTGTGTGTGAATGTGTATAGGAGGGCATGGCTGAGGAGCGTTAGATGAAAGAATAAAACTCCCAACTAAACTTTAGATACATTTATTTCAAATGTAGTCACGGCAACCAACCAGTCAGCAGAATCAGCTCAGCTGTGACTCTAACAGTTTGTAAAAAAAAACCTAAAAAAGAAAATAAATAAAAAACAAGTAAGAAAGCTACAGTCGAGTGAGCTCAACTGTGAGATACCCGCTACCCATACTTAAACCAGAAAAGCGTCAGGACGCCAGAAAAACAGTTAATACAATTTTGAACATAACGGACAAATGCAAATGCAAGTGTAATATAATCACATGCATACAAAAATACATACACATGTATTTATGTGTATAAAAACGCGTTATTATTGCGTTTAAGCGGCTAATAATTATTACCATTTATTAAAATAGCTTCTCGAATATCTTATAAGATTCTTTTCTGAACACAACCAAGAACGGATAAGAATATTTAGTTGGTCTAATTGGTCAACCAAATGAGGCATGCTGCCAGCAGCCGTTTGTGGCCATACAAAATTATTTCTTTAATAACTTCGACTATTGTTATCTGATCGCAACCAAATTTTCAGGGATCACACAGACTATAGTTCTTAATATACATACCGAAATTCGCTTTAATATTATACGCTTAATACGCTTTTTTGTGATTTGCGGGGGCGGAAGTGGGCGTGGTAAAAATTTGAAACAAACTTGATCTGCGTGCAAGCATAAGAAATACTGTCGAAAAAAAATTAGAGCTCTATCTCTTATAGTCTCTGTTTCATACGGACAGACGGACAGACGGACAGACAGACGGACAGACGGACAGACGGACAGACAGACGGACAGACGGACAGACAGACGGACAGACGGACGGACATGCCTAGATCGACTCGGCTGTTGATCCTGATCAAGAATATATATACATACTTTATAGGGTCGTAAATGCTTCCTTCTACCTGTTACATACATTTCCTGGGTAGCGGGTATAAATACTTTCAGCGCGATACGATGTTGCCAATTAAAATGAAAATAAAATGTGTAAGTGTGCTTTTGTGCTGGGATTAGTCAATGAAATGTGGTAAATATGTGTTTCACTTAAACTCTAGACTTTTATTTTTTAACTGAGACTTAGCTTTCGAAGAGTGAATTTGCTTAAATAAAATCGTGTTAATCGGCAGACGATGGCTTTCCCAATTAAAGTCGAGTCTCTCGGCAGTTTGACAACTTCAAAAAGTGGAAACAACAATTGTTGCACCACCGCAGAACTTTTGTCGCTCGTCACTGGCTTTTGTGTCGGGGTGAGGGGAAAAAAAGGAAGAAACCGGGGTCTTTTGTTGCACAAAAAACTGTTGTTTTTGCCCGCTGCTTTTGTACTGCTTGCAACAATGCAATTTCAATTTAAACTGTTATTATTTTGTACATTTCACTTGAACAATTTCCCAGATTCGTTTTTGTTTTAGCCATCTGCCTCCGTCGTTGTTGGTTGAATGGGCGCGAATGGGCGTGGCAGGGTATTTTTCAACCCAATCCAAATATTTCCCTATTTTGTCTGTTTTTAATATACAGAATTACAGATACACTTTTCATTAAAATAAAATGTTAATCTTAGATACTTGAATTGATTTAAAGTCACGAAAACATAGCGCCAACGAGCTCATAAAGCCCCCAAGCAAATCCTTATATTTTATTTACGCTATTTTACCTCTCCACAAAGTCAGATTCGCTTTTAAGTAATGATTACTTAAGACAATAAGGTCCTGCGGCGGGTGGAAAAATAACTGCGGTTAACCACAAAACTCTCATATCTATATGAAGCATACATATGTATATACAAATGTATACACAGAAATCTTGTACAAATCCCAAGGCCATTGCTATGTGGCACCTGTGGGTGGTGTTGGTGGCTGGTTTTAAAGTTACCTTCATACACAAAGCCAAGCAATTTAAGGCTGTTGATTCACTGCCCAGTTGGTGTGCAATTTCGCTAAAAGATCCACAGGGATAGCACTGAGTTCCGGGGAGAGTAGAGAAATTGCAGAAAGTGCTTCGCGATTAGATTAATTCCCAGGTAATCGTAAACGAGAAATGTGTAACAGGAAGAAGACATAATAAATATATATATCTTAGTTCATACCTCAGTAAAATTGATATAAGTGCAACGTGTTTTTCTTGATTTTTTTTTAACTCCTTCATGCTAGATTTTCTAATTTATTTTATTTATGTAGGTAGTAAATGTACAAAACGAATAAGCCTAATATATATTTAATATATCATTGTTTGAAATATACATAGAAACTTAAAACTATTACTCATAGAAAATTGATATATGTGCAAAACCGTATAAATGGCAAAAATAAATATTTTATACATTTGTGATATAAGTTAACTATTTATTAATGTCTCCTTTTTGCTGCTCTAATATTATCAATCGTTTCGACATTGAATTTGCCAAGTTTTGGAGGACAGCTGTATTAAAGGATGCCCATTCCTTAATAATATCTGCCTTTTAGTCTTTCAGTGTCTGAAATTGCCTTCCACCTCCTAAAACTTTTCTGAAAAGATGCCCCAAAGATTCTCTATCGGATTTAAGTCCGGACTTACATCTGGCTACTGCATCAAAGTGATTGCTTTAGTTTCCAGAGACGTCCTCGTATAGCGCGCTACGAGTATAGAAGCGTTATCCTGTAGAAACACAAAGTCTCCGGAATGAAATTTTTCGGAAAATTGTACTATCTCATTTTGTATACATTTCCGCATTTATGCGACATGGCATGAAGCATATAGGCCTTTTCCCGAAGTAATTACAAGCAGCCCAAACCATTAGCGAACTACCACCATGGTTGAGTCTGTGGCAATTCTGCCTGGCATGCCTGGGGTTTTGCCAATACTTCTGATTTTCATCTGGGCCATCTAAATTAAATTGTTTTCATCACTGAAGATGACATTTTGAATTTCGGTGGCCAAAAATTTATATTCTCGAAATAGACAAATCGAGCCTATTTTGCCCATTCAAAAGCTTAGGTTTCGGGTCTTTTGCTTCATCTGTAAGATGCAAATCCTTTCGGCAAATTGTTTGCACTCATTGCCTACATATTCACAACTTCAAATGTGTCCTAATTTGGGCTCAGCTCCAATTCTTTTCAGTTGCCAAAGCCAAAATGTGGCGATTGGTGCGTCATCAACCTTTGGAATTGCACCTTTGGGATTGTTTTGGGCATATTTTTGGGGTGACTTCAAGAAGTTTCCTACATTATTTGGATGCCTATTAATTGTTTTGGCAATAACACCCACTTTGACGCCGCAGTTAGCCTCTTCTTTTGAAAATTCGGCATTTTTAATATTTAATACAGTTTTTTAACGCCAATCTAAATCTAAATCTAATTAAATAACTTGAAATAATTTTTAATTAAATTTTAGAATACAAGCAGTCAAATTTGTTATCTTTGTTCCACTAGAAACTGGCCGGGATTCACCCCAAACATAAATGAAGCTATTTGCACATATATTAACATTCTATGAAATGCCTCTCCGCGCGTTCTTCATTGGGCTATCATAACAATACGATGGGGCCAGATCAAAAACCAATACATGATATATACTTAAGACATATAGGAGAAAAATCCTGTGTACTAAAAACACAGCTATAGCTATTAAAATAGAAGCAATATTGAAAACAAATTTTGTGTTGAAAAAATGTAAAAGTAAGAAAGAAAAAAAAAGAGTGTACCAAAAATTCTAGGTTATATTTCCCTGGTGTCTAGCCTAACCCCTTTTTCCTGATTCTCCTTAGACCGTGTATAACCCCCATCAAGTTAAGTAAAGTCCCAAAAACTATTATCGTTTTAATCAAATCAGGCCTTCGGATAGGAAAAAAGTGGGTTTATTGTCCAGACACAGCAACAGGAAACTCGAAAAGTCTCCCTGGAAAAGCAGGAAACGAAAAAGAGTGTAAAGAAGAAGATAGAAAAAAGGGAAAAGAAATATAAACTTAAAGCTACAAGCTTTGCTGAAACTGGCTAAAAGATTAAGATTAAAATCAATTAAAAATACATTTCAAAGGAGCTTGTTCCTATAATAGTTTTTAAGGCATTATACAGCAATTATAGCAATCTATTTAAGCCGTTATTTACTTTAAAAATAGTTTTGTAAGCCAGTAGACAAATTTATTTTAAATCGCTTTAACATTTCAAGTTAAATTCAATTTATGTCAATGTAAATAATAACTGGCACGAAACTGTTTCAATTCCTCTCCCTATTCATTCCGGCGAAAGTATTAACAGCCAGGAGTCCGAATGGTAAGAAAATCGTCAGACCTTGCTGGGAAAAAAGGGGCGAAAGGAGAGGCAATGGGACAACAAGCACAAAATGACCAAGGCACCCGTCGGCCGTCAGCCAACAAGGATGTCGGAGTAGAGCCGGAGCAGGAACCAAATGGGAGGACTCTGACAGGACTTAACTAGGTGGAAGGGGAGGGGTTGTGCTCGAACTAGGACGACGACGTCTCGTTAAAAGCAAACGCCAGGTGGGAACAAAAAACGATAAAAGAGGAAGAAAAAGAAGAAAACGGAGCAGGAGCTGGGAACGCATTGCAGTTTTTTAGCCCCCTGTCGTTGGATAGCATACTTTATGGCGGCGTCGCTGTTAATGAAGCAGGAAATATGCGTCAGCATCAATATGGACCTGTAAGGAGGCAGAGGCAGGAGCAGGGCCAGGAGAGGTGTTTGTATTTGAAAGCTGGCTGAAAGCCCAACCGGACAAGTCAAGGTGCCAAGTGGCGCTCCCATAGAATCCCAAATTGATAAGCACTGTTAAGTGCAGAGATAACAGAGCTTCTAACGGCAAAGCCATGTAAATGAAGCCACCAGAAAAAAGGTGTGTGCCAGGTGTGTATCCATATGAAATTGATTGGAAAATGTTTTGGAAAAAAGTAGCCAATTTAAATGCACTCAATCAGGGTTAATTGAAGAACAAATGTCCTTTTAATATGTTAAAATGATAGGGCAATTACAATATTTAATAATAGGAAGTTAATGATTGATTTTTAACACAATGAATATGAGGAAATTAATGAAATTTTAATGCATAAATATAATATACAGAAGTGACATACAAATCAAATTAATTAAGAGAAGAAGCCTTTAGGAAAACAACAAACTGAAATGTTTTTCGGAAGTAAATGATTTAATTGAGTAAAATAGATTTTAAATTCATTTTAAGGGGCATCCCTGATAATAAGGCCAACACTGTAGAGATAGAATTTACAATTTAATCCCTGACTTCAGACTCATCTACCAAGCAGATTGATTTTACACTCAACTCTCAACACTTAAATGCTCAAATTAATTAAATAAATTTTCAGCGACAGGCCAGACAGACAAACTATCTCCTTCTCTCCCCCTACAATCAGGTGGAGGACCTTTAAGATATAAATTAACCCACCTAAAACGAGCGCAGCAATGGAAGTTGAAGTTGGACTCGAGTTTGCTGAAAGAAAGTTTAATGAGTGCCATAAAATTTGTTGACTCTGCTTGTACAGATATACGAAAGTACTATGTTCTCTATGCTCCATCTTGAGGAGGGGTGTGAAGTGTGCCTGGGCTTGGGTATGGATGGAGAGGTAAAGCGACTGTGGCTACGGTCGTTAGTCTATGGGCGCCATTTGATAATAAATCCTGGCTAGGACAAACAGACACACACACACATACTGGCAGGCATACCTCCTCGGAGAGCAGACCTGGCTTTGTTTATGCACTGCCCAACAGAATGGGGATAATTCATCCCCCGTCCCAACCCTCTAACGGTCGGGCTGTCCACTCCCCCTCCCTCCCCAGCTATCTGCTTTCTATCCGTTGTGTAATACTACCCTTTGTCAGGGGGTATGTTAAGTTACTAAAGCACTTGGAAATGTCATAAGGCAATTGAATAATAAAATAAAAATAATTAATTAAAAGGATACATCATCGTCACTTCCTTGAAAACAAACCAAAGTTTTAAAAAAATGTCTAAGTTAAATACGTATAATAAAAAATCTATCTGTTAACATAAGCTTATAAATCACTTTTAAACACTTTTAAACCATTACATCCAGGGTATTTCAAAGCTTCGGCGGAGGGTTGGACCTTCCTTCCTTTATTCTTTTCCTTTTTTATATTTTCACCTCTCCAGTTGGCGGCTTAGCGGTGGCGTCTCTGCTCGTAGTTTCCATAGGGGAGTTAAGTAGACTTTTGTGTTATAAATTAGGCGTGCCAATGTGTGCAGTGACTGCCTTTTAGCTTTCCTTGCCGCCCGCCTATCCACCTCCTGCCTGCTGGCCTTCTCTCTCTCTGTCCCTGTGCCAGCGTCATCATCTTGCCCTGTATTGCCAGCTCCCTCAGCTGGTAGTTAGTCTAAATATGCATATGAATATGAAATTAGTCGCATGTGTTCGTTCGCCTCCGCCTTGGTCTTCATCCTACCTCCTATCCATCCCTTGGATTGAATTGAATTTTCTATGCCAAGAGCTTGGCTTCGGGTAGAGGGTTCCTGTGCTCCATTGCCTGTGTCGGGGGCCTCTGGGTGGGTTTCTTGGTAAAAAGGAATTCCATGCGTAATTTAATGTTTGTGCATGTTTGTTAAATGATTCACAATGACCCGGCTGCAGCAGCCATGAGTGAAGTGAACTTGATTGGTATTAAAGATCATCAAAACGAGAACCAAGCCTGCTAACTTTTACTTTTTTTTTCGGCATTTTGTATCCATCAAGTTAGGTATTTTAATTAATTAGTTGTAAAAGTAAAGCTTGTATTTATGTGAACCAAAAAGTTGTACGGCATAAACCCTCTTACAAATCTTAAAAATAAATAGAAATATTTAGATTTTGATTTTCACACCACACAAAAGCGATTTAAATGTTAATACAGCACCCGAAAAAAAAGTGCAAACAAAACAAATACGAATTTATTAAGTCGCGAGTTTAGCTAAACTCCTGGAAGAATGGATGGAAGTGCCAATGGCTGAGTAGGTGTTGGGGGACCACTTCTCCCAAAGCGTATTTGCATAAAATTCATAACATATGCCCCGACACAGGCGCCGAAGGTAGGACTTTGGTGTGTGTGTACAGCACTGGAAAGAATATGTTACTTGAGATAAAATCTAGGAAAAATCAAAAAACGAAATTGTGGAGTTTGAAAGGTAACTAAATCATTGAAAATACAGTTGTTGCATTTGCATTTTAAATAAATATTTGTACAAAGGACACTAAGGATAGTTTGCAAAAGCATTCCTTAAAATTCTTGGTGATGTTCAATATTATTGATACAAAACGTCAATAAATAAATAAATAAAAAGTTGGGAAAATAAATATAAATATTTGGGGAAAAATTTGGCATTTCAAGTAGATTTTTTTATCAGTGTGGGAATGGGTTTTTGGTTCGACACTGGATTTTTGAAGTCGTCGCTCCTGATGCTACTTGGTGGCACAGGGTCCTGCTCACGTTTCTGCTTCCACGGAGTTCGTCGTCATCATCATATTTGTTGATAAAAAAAGAAGGCAAAGTAAATAAATAGACATGTGTGAGGAAAGTCGATAAAAGGGCGGGCGAGGGCGTGGCTCTTTGCTGGTGGGAAAAAATTAAGGAGAAAATTGAAATTGCTGAGGGTTAAACCAGTACAAACTCAAGATATACAAGTCATTCCGGTTTTTCAAATTTTTTTTATCAAAGATTTGATTTTATTTGAATTTTTAGTTAGATAGGTTATATAAATACATTTCCCCTTTTATGTATTTATATAAACTATCGTTGTTAATATTTCGAATTCATTGAAAATGATTTATAAATGCCGCCACTGAATATGCAAAGCCCCCACCCCCCTCAACTAAACCAAAAGTCAAAATGCAAATAAACCAAAAAAGGCAGGCCAAAGCGCCCCGAACAGAAGAAACAAATTATTGTAGCTTTAGATTAAATGGACGCACATTAAAGTAGGCATAGATTTGCGATGGAAGGACGAGAGTGTGAGTAGAGTTCAGTGGTTTGCTTTCGGCCCTTTTGTACATACAAGTAAGGCAAGGCAATGGCCAGAAACCAAAGAGGCGGCGACATCAGAAAGTTTGTCAAGTTTGTCTTTCCCCCCGGAACTCTTCTTCCATTTATTTTCGGCGACGTGCATAAACTATTTGCCAGAGTCCTGTGATGGAGACCGGCGGGAGGCTGGGGGAGGTGGCTGCCAAAATAAAATAATTAAATGTGTGTGTCTCCATCGCTCCTTCGGTTGAGATGTTAACAAAATTTATAAGACAAATAAATTGTTGCAGCAGAAACAGAAAAGTGAATACCCAAAAGCGAGCAGATTTGTGGCCACCCCCCCACCCTGTCTGCCATTTCCCATTTTCCTTTTTTTTTTGTGCAACCAACTATGGGGGAAAAAAGGGTCAGCTTGGTGCGTCTGTCGTTTGCGTGGGTCCTGTGACCAGAAAATTAATTTTACTGACACGTTTTTCATTCATATATTTCATACATTTTGGGCTAAAATAAACTTAAGCTTAAAAAAAAGAAATAAAAAAAGGTGGCCTTAATTAATTCCATATTTAAGTGTTGAAATATTTTTAAATTACAAAACAAACAATAAAATTTGTATATGATAACCTTTTAAAACAAGAAAGGAAGCTTCGGCTCACCGAAGTTTGTATACCCTTGCAGAATTTAAACAAAAAATTCAAACCGAAATTCTGAAATAATAATTAGTTGCCAAATCTCAAATTTGATGGCAATGGTTTGAAACACGGCTAAGCTATGGTTTTTTTATTTTCCTGATTGTTCCTATGGAAGCTATAGGATATAGTCAGCCGATTTTCATGAAATTAAAATCAAAATTCAGAAATACTAAAATATGGCTAAATATCAAATTTGGTGAAAATATGTTGAAATCTGACAAAGTAGTGGTTTCTTCTTTTATTTTACTGATTGTTCCTATGGAAGCTATAGGATATAGTTGTCCGATTTTAATGAAATAAAAACCGAAATTCGGAAAAATTATTAAATGGCCAAATATCAAATTTGGTGAAAATTCGTTGAAAACTGACAAAGTTATGGTTTTTTCTTTTATTTTCCTGATTGTTCCTATGGAAGCTATAGGATATAGTCAGCCGATTTTCATAAAATTAAAACCAAAAATTTGGAAATAATACTAAATGGGCAAATATCAAATTTGGTGAAAATTGGTTGAAAACTGACAAAGTTATAATTTTTTTTCCTAGATTTTTCCGATTGCTCCTATGCCAGCTATATGATATAGTCGTCCGATCCGGCCCGTTCCGACATATGTACGAGTGAGAGTATATAGAAGCCTAACTGCAAAGTTTCATTCAGATAGCTTTAAAACTGAGGGACTAGTTTGCGTAGAAACGGACAGACGGACTATATCCTATAGCTTCCATAGGAACAATCAGGAAAATAAAAGAAAAATTCATAACTTAGTCAGTTTTCAACATATTTTCACCAAATTTGATATTTAGCCATATTTTAGTATTTCTGAATTTTGATTTTAATTTCATGAAAATCGGCTGACTATATCCTATAGCTTCCATAGGAACAATCAGGAAAATAAAAGAAGAAACCACTACTTTGTCAGATTTCAACATATTTTCACCAAATTTGATATTTAGCCATATTTTAGTATTTCTGAATTTTGATTTTAATTTCATGAAAATCGGCTGACTATATCCTATAGCTTCCATAGGAACAATCAGGAAAATAAAAAAACCATAGCTTAGCCGTGTTTCAAACCATTGCCATCAAATTTGAGATTTGGCAACAAATTATTATTTCAGCATTTCGTTTTTAATTTTTGTTTAAACTCTGCAAGGGTATACAAACTTCGGTGAGCCGAAGTTAGCTTCCTTTCTTGTTTTTAACTAAATTACTCCTGTTATCCTGATCTGATAAATCCAAGCTTCAGTTGTATCTTTTTTTCACAGTTCTCAGTTCTCATAAAAAAAGGTTTTTACCCATTTAAATTCGAGAAGCAGCGACTTGTAAGTCCGACTTGCGGCTTGCGTCGTCGCTCAAGTTGCAAATTTTCCATAAGAATACGCCCAAAAGGACATCGTTGTCCTCCGCCAGTCTCGGGTTTAGTGAATCTAAGCGCTGCACTCCAAGCCAAGCCAAGCGGATGCGTCAGTTCCTCGGCTCTCGGCTTTCAGTTCTTGTGGCGAGTTGTTCAAAGGACAAGGAGGACAACCGAGCGACACGGACACGGGATGTGTGTGTGGTGTCACCCATAATCCTTGCAGTCGTATCTTCTGTGGGCGGCATGTGTAGCTTGGGTCTGGGTTTCCGTTTGCATAATGAGAAGGCGAAGGTTTACATACCCATTTGCCAGGAGCCTCGTAAATGAGTGCACTCCGGTATATGAGGTGGACTTGGGTATCTGGGGGTGTAGTACGGTTTTGGGGGAAAAAAATATAAAAGACTAGATATCTGATTTGTTTTTATAAAAATGTAACCGAAAAGGTAAAATAAAATGTCCAAATGTCGCAAAAGAGTCGATAAAAATGCAAAAATAGTATTATATGTATATTAAGTGTATTACATTTACTAAATAATACTACTAAATTGTATATTTTATATAAAACAGTTTGATTATTTTATACAACGTATTAGGAATATTTATTATCAACCTTTGTTGTTTTTTTTTTAACCCTATTTGCCTTTAAAAATAGGCAACTAATGTGTACCTTTTTTTTCCTCTATTTTCAGGTACTGCAACTTTATTTTTCCTACTCAAAAATGAAAACCCAACACTCTCACACAAAAAACACAACTCTACAGCATAGAACACACACAATACACACTCTTCTAGAGACATACTCAAGCAATAAAAGACTCTAAAGCAGGCGTAGGAACTACATATTTAATATTAAACATAGCAACCCGAAACAAACAAATCAAATTTTAAAGCATTTACGAGATAAGTCTGCGAAAAGAAGGCAAAGAAAAATTAATTACAAGACGGAAGAGAGGTGCAACAACAACGATATACTGTAATATCTAGTGCTTGTCAAACTGCAGAGCCTTACTAAAACGAATTCCAACATCAAAATGTTGCAAGCGCCAAAACAAAAACAAACTAGGAGAAGCAACAACAATAACAACAACAACAGTATCAACAACAGCAATAATAATAATAACAACAACAACAATAAAGCGCCGTTTCAACGTCGCAAAACGACAACAACGTTGACAACGATAACATAAGCAATCCGAGCGAGATAGAGTTTAGAGAGCGAGCAAAAGTGAGGAGAAAAGAAGAAAGTTCACTTCCCCTCCTCCTTATCCTACTCCCATTCTCCCCCTCTCCTGTTCCACCTGTACTGTTTTTTTTTTTTTTTTAACTCTGCGTGCGTGCGTGTGTGTGTGCCTGTCTGTCTGTCTCTCTGATTGTCTGTGCCCTCTCAACTGAGGATAATTGAATTATTTTATTTGTACTAAGCGCGCGTTATGGCACAGCAGCAGCAGCAACACCACAGCAGCAGCAGCAGCAACAGCGGCGGCAACAACAGCATTCTCCTCCTTCAGCAACCGCAGCATCACCAACAACAACAACAAGACCAACTGCAGCAGTACAATAACAATTTGTACAGCCAAAATTATAAGTAAGTTTTAGAGCCACTGAAGCTGCACCCACGCTCGCTGTCTCCGTTTGTCTGTCGCTGTCTTTGTGTGTGCCTGTCTGTTTCAGCCTCATTTCCCCTTTTGCTGATTACCGTTATTCGCATTTCCGTTTCCAATCGGAAGTAGGTATAGCCAGTTGTTTCAGTTTCCGGAAATCGAAAGCGATCTTACATGATATCTACACTTGATATCGGTTTTTAAATCAATATAAATGGTTCCTAAAAAATGCCACAAAAACATTACTTTTTTAAACTTTCACACCGAATAAGAAAATTATTTGTAAATTAACTCAAATAATAAATTTTAAAAATTTCGTGAAATTTTGAAAATTAAATAATTAATCTGAACTAATTTGCGGTCTTAAAAACCAACTTCGAATCTTAAATTGGCAAAAAGTTCTACTATTTATCTTTATTATGTTTTGATTTAAAAATTTAAATAATATATTCATGTACTTAATTCATAATCTGAAAAAATACCTTTAATTTAGATTACAAATCGGAAACGGTAAAACCGTTAAGAGTTTACGTTAGTTCTTAAGCCTGTCTGCACTGCTTGCTACTGGAAATAAAAAGAAGACAAAATCAAATGCAAACAATTTCACAATTCAAACGCCCCCCCAATGACGCTTCTTATGCGGACAGCACTTTGTTGGCACACTACACTACACTACCCTACACAAACCCATCACTAACCGTGCTTGCGTGCTGCATGACACATCGAAGGCTTGTCGAACTCTTGGCACCTAACAACAGCCTTGTCCACACTAGAAGCTTAAATATTAGCAGACTCCCAAAAGTTACAGTTTATCGAAATATCGATAAACATAACATGAGATGGATTGTTTATTTAAGAGTCTCTTAAAATATTAATATTCTTGCTGCGTACTTTGAGAAATATTTGCGTGCCTCTATTATAATGTAAATACAAACATAAATATATTAATAGCTGAATTTTTCCTTAAAATCCTTGATATATTCTCTTAGGACATTACTAAATACTACTACGATATACATATATTTAAATTAATTCAATTAAAAAGCGTTAGTTTTTTAAGAAAAAAAAATACTAAACGCAACCAAATAGTAAAGATTTTATAAAAATGTACTTGAGAACCGAAAAATTTAGGAAATTATATACAGAAATTTAGATAGTTGATTCTGATTAAAAAAGGTGAAACAAGCCCCGAAATGTTATTTACAATTTTTTTAAAATTACAAACATTTTAAAATTGTTTTATGGCTTTATGTTTAAAAATATTGAATTACAACTTTTATTAAATTTAGCTACAGAGGTTATATTTGCAAGGCTATAAACAAGGGGGACAAAAACAAATAAATTTTATTTAAAAACGTACACAATTAATTTGTGACATTTTTACCCACCTAAAATAAGAAAGGAGAAGAAAGCACGAATGTGAAATAAAAATCTGAAATAAATTAAAACAAATATCATACCTAGACGTGGAGAAACATCGACATTTTTGGCTACTATACATGTTTTTACAATATTACCAAATAAAATATTAAAGCACAACAAGAATATATTTTCCTTGTTTTTAAAACATCGATGTTTCATTAGGGTTTTTTTAAATATCGAAAAAAATCGATGTCTGCAAATATCGAAGTTTCTCCATCTCTGATCATAACACCAAAATGAATTTATAAAAAGGTATTTATTAAAAAAAAAACAATTTTAAGGCTAATATTATTGATAATTAACATAATAATTCAAACAATTGTGTCTAACTCAATTTAAAATAAAAGAAAATTATAAAACCTAACATAAATTAGTAGACATTAACATTCGAATTCTATAAAAAATAGTTATAATAAACTAAATATAACTAGTGCCTTTAGAGCTAAGTACTACAGTCCTTGTTCAACCCCCAGAGCACGCAATGCATGTAAAACCGTTTGTCCTGGAGGAAAACCCTTGCCAAGCGGCGGAGATGTTTGTTCGCTCCATGTTTGTTGACTTGATGTTGTTGTTGTGTTGTCTTACCTGTGATGTTCCGTTTGCTGTTCTAATTGTTGTTGTTACTGCACCCCAATGCAAAGGCTTTTAAAATAACGTGTAAAAACGAAGAAGGCCACGAAAAGAGGAACTAAGTGGGTGAATTGAAATGAATCTAATATCTGATCTTTTTCGCTTTCAGCATGGAGGAGTACGAGCGTCGGAGAAGACGGGAGCGCGAGAAGATCGAGCGTCAGCAGGGCATCCAGATCGATGATCGAGAGGTTAGTCTCTTCGGGGAGCCGCGCCGGCTGACGGAGGGCGATGCAGAGATCACCGCCGCGCTGGGCGAGTTCTACGACGCGCGTGTGTATATCAACCAGTCGACGGTCGGCATTAGTCGGCATCCGCCTGACGCCGGCAATCCGCGTCTGCAGGCGCCGATGTCGCTGCCACAAGCCAAGTCCCTGGGTCACTCTCCCTCCTCCGCTGCCGCCGTTGGCTCCTCAGCACCTCTTGGTTCCGCATCCGCCTCTGCCTCAGCATCCGCAAACTCGGCGTTGCATGGCCAGCAGCAGCAGCCACACTACCAGCAACAGCAGCGACCGCCGACGTATCTGAAGCAGGCGGACAACAAGCCGCCGTACAATGGACGCGGCGGCTACCCGGGCCAGCCCATGAAAAACGATATTCCGTCGAGTAGTGGCATGGCCCCACCTCGCGGTCCACCGAGATCCAGCTCCAATACAAGCAACAGCAACTCGTCCAGCGCCACAAACAATGCCAGCAGCGGCGGAGCCACGGGCAGCACACCCGCGACCCTGGGACCGCCGCTCTCCACCCAAATGCCCAACGGTCGGGAAAAGTCTTTTCTTGGCCCGCCAGCTCCGGCGCTGCTTAACGGCACTAGCGGTCGGTTTGTGCCGCCGGCGGCTAGCAAGCGGCCTAGCAGCGGAGCCGGACTGCAGCAGTTGCCTCCGCCGCAGGAAAAGGATATCAGCAAAATGATTAGCGAGATGACCAACAGCTTCCGGGTGACGACGCCGCTGACCTCGATTGCGGCCACGCCGCACGCGCCCACACGCGAGAACTACAACCTGAAGGGGCCCAACAAGAACAAGTATGCCATCGATATGATCGGCTCCCCGCCATCCGCCCAGCCCTCGTCGTTGATGACGCCACTCCTCTTCCCGCCAATTGCGCCTATCGCCTCGCCCATTGCCCCGCTGCTGACGACACCGCCGCAGGCCAGCCAGTTGCCCCTGGACATTATGGCCTCCTCCGCTGGGACGACAACGGGGGTAGCGCCCCTCCTGCAACTGCCACCCACTCCGCCCAAGGCCGCGTCCATAGGCAATTCTCCGCCAGCGGCCAAGCCGCTCAAATCGGAGAAGAATCACTCGCTAGAGAAGCAAGACTCTTGGTAAGTGAAGCAAGATGCGCATCCAATAGACGATATCCTAAAAATATTCTCTTTGGCGTTGCAGCCTTGAAAACGATCTGGAGCTTTCCGAGTCGGATGATGACCGCAAGAAGGAGAGGTAAGCCTGATTGGCAGTACCGTGCCCTTGCTAGATAACTAATAAAATCCATCAATCTCTTCCAGCCGATCGGCGGGCAACAGCAGCAATAGTTCCGAGTCAGACTCAAGCGAGTCGGGTAGCGAGTCGAGCGTCAAGAACGAAATGCACCATCATCCCAACCATCACCAGCATCAGCAGCCAACCCTCCAACTGCAACAGCAACAGCAGCAGCAGCAACTCCTCCAGCAGCAACAGCATCGGCCCCAACAGTCACTGACGACGTCCAACGGAAGCCAGAACAAGAACAAGTACAGGCACGAAATCATTGCCAGAGGCAGCAACACGATCAGCGGGTTGCTAAATTCCAGCGGATTCGGTAGTGCCGGCACTGGAGGCTCCGGTGTAAATTCCACAGGCGGAGCCGGTGGCAGTGGTGGTGGAGGTGGCGCCAGTGCATCGGCAGGCGGCAGCCTGAGTAGCAGCGGTGGCAACTCCGCAAACAAGACGCCATCGCCAACGGAGAGCAACAAGTGGACGCTTAGCCGATTCTTCCACAAGCCCGCAAACCAAACGAATTCATTGGAGAACGCCTCTCCGGGTAACGTGAGCATGAAGGTGCCGGGTATTTTGCCTGGCGGCGCGCAGATCATACCCGAGTCCATTGAGGTGACTACGGCAATTGTGAAGAACGAGAAGGTGCTCGTTGACGACCCCATGAACGTGGAGGAGGGTGAGGAGGAGGACGACGATGACGAGGAGCAGCAGCAGCTGCGCTATGGAGCTGGTCTGAGTGTCACTCCAGTGGCGCTGAAGGTGAAGAAGGAGGCCATTGACGGCTTGACAATGGACTCAGAGCTTGCCCTGGGGGCGGCGATACCAAAAAACCAAATCAAGCGGGAATCTGCTGAGTCCGCTCTGATCAATCCCCGGCTATCGGATTCCGGTACCAGTGGCAGCGGAAGCGGCTCCTCAAGCAGTAGTAGCAGCAGCTCGGACAGTGCGCCTGGCGGCTCTGAGGTGGTGCCTATGCCGGGTCCCGGCGAAACGCTCCAGTTGCCCGGAGTTCCGGCGGCTATCACAACGGTGATGCGAGTCCCACCGCCGACGCAAAAGGCCCCGCCCAGCAGCAACAACAGTGTCACTCTGACGCCCATTCTGCCGCTGCCTACTTCCCCCAAGCAACGTCTTAAGAAACCGCGAAGAAAGAAGCCGGCGACGAGTGCTGCGTCCATCCTGGAATCCAGCGACGACGACGAGCCAGCAGCCAAGCATCCTAGCATCCTGGAGAACTCATCACAATCGCAGGCCATGGCGACGGCGGGGCCAGTGAAAAAGGGTCGTGGCCGACCACGAAAGCAGCAGCAGCAGCAGAGCGGAGGCAGTGGTAACCTTAGTAGCGCTTCGGCCGGCAGTAGCTCCCAGACCAAAGGACCAACGCTGACTGCCGCCAAGAAGCCGCTGGCCAAGGGCGGTCCCCCGGCCATGAGCAGTGTGCAGCGAAAACGCGACCATTCCAGCCAGAGCAGCTCCAATGGCAACACACCCACCAAGAGGCTGGCCACGCCACACCTGGTGGCCTCCGCCGCCTCCCTGCCGCAACCCGGAGCTGACGGCAGCACCAGTAGCTCTGACGAAGACAGCTCATCCAGTGCAGGCACCAGTTCCAAGTCGAGCAGCTCCTCGAGCAGCAGCGATGACACAGAGACACAGAACACCAACTGTCGAATCGTCAAGCTGAACAAGACGAGCGCCGGAGTGCCGCCAAAGACGCTGCTGGGCGGAAGTGGAAGCAGTTCGCCGAGCAGTAGCGGCAGCGAGGAAGAGGATCAGGCCAGAATCAGGCAGCAGGCCCCAGGAAATGGGCCAGCGTTGGCACAGCAACAGCCACTGCCGTCGTACAAGCCTCAGGTGATGATGAGTCAGCACAGCCAGCAGCTGAGCAGCTCCGAGTGCTCGTCCTCAAGTGGCGGAGGTGGCGGCGGTGGCGCCAGTAGCAGCAGCAGCGGTGAGGAGGACGAAGCGCGACGAGAAAAGGAGCGCGAGCGGAAGCCCAAAAGCGACAAAAACAAGATCAGCACGCTGACAAGGATATTCAATCCGAAGGAGGGAGGCGCCAAGAAGCAGGGACAAGTGGTAATCGTGGACCTACAGGAGGAGCAGCAGCAGGGCAAACTTGATCCGTTGGCTCCACCTGCAGTCACGGTGCCACCGGCCAGACTCCGCATGACGCCCACGCAGCACCAGCAGCAGCTGGGAGCGGCTCTGGCCTCGCCAGCGAGGACAACGACGCCACACCTCACATCCCTGATCTGCAAGATCGATCTGAGCAAGCTGTCGCGAGAGCGCGTCATGCGCCTCAAGAAGCTAACGCCTGCCCAGCAAAACGGTCACCTAACGCCAAAGGATCCGGCCCAAGTGATGGCAGCCCAGGTACCCAACGGCTATCCCGGCGACACTACGCATCCGAATTCCACGCCCAAGGTCAAGCACGAACATCCGGTGAAGCCGGATCCTGACCTTAACTCCGGATACGAGCCAAAGTTCAAGCCCGGCAGCGTTAAACAGGAGTTCCAGTTGAAGCAGGAGCGTGACCGGGACCGCGATAGAGAGCGCGAAAGGGAACGTGAGCGCGAACGGGAACGGGAGCGTGAACGTGAACGGGAACAACCTCCGGGGCGACGGCGGAAACGCAGCTCTAGTTCCAGCTCCAGTCCCTACAAGGAGAAGAAGCGGAAAAAGGAGAAAGGAGCCGATCAGTTACAGATCGGCAAGGAGCTGCTGCCCGTGCCCGTGCTCCTGCCCTCCAACAATCACGAGCGAATGTTGCCCAACCACGATCGCCTCTCCTATGACAAGCTGCAACTCCTTCACGAGGACGCTGCGGCCGCAGCTGCAGCTGCTGTTACAGCTGGTGTTGTATCCGCCACCGCAAATGGCAGTCCCAGCAAGAAGCTGCTAGCCATGTCTCCACTACCGCCCCCGCCAACTACTGCCACCGTTGCCTCTGCGGCGATGCCCACCACCTGCAACGAGGCCGTACAAACGACACCGACATTGGCAACGTCCACAGCGACAAAAGCGGCTACAATGACAGTTGCAGCGCCTATGGCAGCCGTTGCTCCGGCTCCCGTCACCACGAGGCTCATCTATCGTTCGTACTTCGATCGCGAGGAGGAGCATCCCACTGATGATATCAGGTAAGAATCACTGAGTTTTTGAAGACGTTTTTAAATTTTTTCCGATTTAATATATAATTCTTGATTATTTCCATCCATTTAGAAAAAACAATCAGTTCCTGCAGGAGGCCATCAGTCGAAAACACGCTGCCGACATAGAGCGCGATTCCTTCAACCAGGTAACCCTATATCTGGAGGCCGTTGCTTACTTCCTTCTAACTGCCGACGCAATGGAGCGGTGCAGCTCCGAGACGGCCACCTACACCATGTACAAGGATACACTGTCGCTAATCAAGTGAGTATAGTGGCTCAAAAAACCCTCGCTTGAGTGAGAGAGATAATTAATTACATTTTTCGATATCGTTTAGATTTATCTCCTCGAAGTTTCGTCCGTATCAACAGTCAACGAACGGTCAGCACGAAACGCACAACAAAGTGGCCATACTCAGGTGAGTTGTCTTTATTCGATCATTTTAATTCACCTAATTTCATGCACTTTCTATTTCTTTCATTAAACGAAACAGTTTGCGTTGCCAATCGCTGATATCACTGAAGCTGTACAAGTTGCGGCGGGCGAATTGCCGTGCTATCATTGCCAGCCTGACGGATTTCTTTCGCACTGGCCGGGGTGACATTGTCAACGGCAATACGCCGTCCTCCATATCACCGTCGAACTCGGTGGGCTCACAGGTGAGTACATAGTCTAACAAATGATTTTATGGATTTTTTTTTCTGTTTTTATGCCAAAGTTGCAAGTGTTGGTGTAATCCCAAAATCCTATTTTATTACATTGAATTTTGGTCATTTCAACAGGGCTCCGGTTCGAATACGCCGCCAGGCCGGATAGTGCCTCAGGATATACACAACCAACTGTGCAAGCAAAATGAATATCTCAGTTATGTGAATAGCGCTCATGAGTTGTGGGATCAAGCCGATCGATTGGTGCGCACAGGCAGTCACATAGGTAAGTTATGAAGAGAAATATTATAAACTTTGATAAACCGAAATTTTATTCAATAGTTAAAAAATCGATTAATTATCCATTTCTTTGATATCTCTATATTTATTGCCATCTCTCTAACCCAATTCTTATTCTAATTTTGGTGCAGATTTCTTCCGCGATTTGGATCACGAGAATGGCCCGCTAACGCTGCATAGCACCATGCATGAGGTGTTCCGGTATGTCCAGGCGGGCCTCAAGACGCTCAGGGATGCCGTGTCGCATCCGACGCACCAGTAGCGACAGCGGATTAGAAGATGGAGGCGACGGAAACACCACCAAACGTGTCTAAACAAAAGTCAGGCCAAATTAGCAGCTATTATTATATACTACAAGACACTAATTTAGTTAGTCAACAAACGAAAGAAAGGAAATCGAAACCAACAACCAACCAACCTTCCAATAAAAAGAGAAGAGAAAGGGAACCTACATCAACAAACAGAAGCAGAAACACAACAAGAAACGATTTTTGTTACTAATTTATAGTTCGTATATGTAATTTGTATATTTGAATAATGCACACCAATTACTTATTACTTATTTTCCTTATGCTCAATTTTCAATTGTTTTTAACGAATGCTAAGCTTTATATTTATGCCTAGTTTTAATTGATATTACCTACAAATACACACGGAAACCACACACATTACAAGTTATATTAGCTGTATGTCTAGACTGTAAGCCAAAAAGATAAATCCAACCGTCAAATAGCCCCTTTTACCTGTCTCTCCACCACATTTTTAGTTGAATTTTGTTTTTGTATGCGTGAAAAGTACTGCACAGGAGATGGATGGCTTTTTAAATTGTTTAAGTTTTAGTTAATTTTTCGCTCTGCAGCCTTGTTAGCAAATATATATACATATATATTATCGCGTATGTATAAAGAAAAAGTTATAGTTGTAAATTCTTTGTAATAATTTCATTATGAAATATTTTTATTAATTTTAAATTAGTTTTTATTAAAAAGCAATCACACAACACACGTTTTTAGAACAAAATACACATGAATGAAACACACGATATATACATATATAAATATATATTTCAAATATATACACATATATGGAAATTTTAACTTTGTTTTTGTTTTATTTCGTTTTAACACCGAACGCATCTCCCGCATATGAGCATACTACACATACTCGATCTATTATTATTAATGGGTGCCTCAAGAACTCACACAGACGCAACAAGTAATAGTGCATTAGTAGAATTAAACGAGTTAAAAATCAATTGAAATAGACTTGCCCTTGAAATCGATATAGTACTTATACATATACACACATATAAACTGTACATATAGCCGCCGATATATACACATAATATATATTTTTAATATGCCAAAGCAAAAGCGAAATGCATTAAACTAGAGCATACATTAAGTCCGATTTCAATCAGCCAGAGGACTCGGCGGACCAGCATGAGTTCGGTTCCGGAATGATTACATATGGAGGGGATATAGTGGAGTTGATGAAGTGGAGTCATTCATGGGAACCCCTCCATCGAAGGGTTCGCCGAGTTTCTTATTTTGGCAGCATTTGGTTGACTCTTTTATTTGGCATTGGAGTCAAAACTAACACCACGCAAATCAAAGTGAAAACGTAACGAAAAACCAAAAGGGAAAGCAAGCAAACCACAATTAAAACTCTTTATTAAGTAATAAAATGGTTCTGGGGAAACAACAAACAAAGCATTCGCATTCAACAAAATGAAAAAAAGAATTATGTTATAGGAAAATTTTAAGTTATACTCCTAGGATACGAGGATGAATCGCAATTTTAATTGTGTAAACGGAACTAAGTGTAATTATTATAAATTAAATCATAAACAGAGGCAAGGCTGCCACAGAAATCTTTTCGGATTGAAAATAAATCTAAATGGTGTCCACAAATATGAAAAAAAGGGCCAAACCAAATATGAAATTTCGAGCTAAAGAACATCCTTTAAATTAATTTCCAATCCATAGCGATTTTTGTGGCTTCCCAGATGTATTGTTAATATTTAAAACTCTGTAAATAATAAAAAACATATAGACACAGGAGGACACGGACATGCTATAAGGACATACGTACATACATATACATTAATACATGCATACATATACACCACTTATATATTGGTATATATGAAGATATATATTTTTATATATATACACGATGAAATACAACTAAACAACGGTAGAAGTCATAGTTAAATTTTTTCAGAAGGACAAGATCAACAACTTGCAGCAATAAGCAACCGAAAACAAGAACAGTAACAACAAATAACAAACGAAACGCGCCTAGAAATACATAGTTAATAATTATATTTTGTTAAGCGTTATTATAGAAACAAAGAAAAAAATAAATAAAGCAAAATAGGACAGAACGAACTGCAAGAAAACCAAAAGAATTACGTTTTAAGCTGGGCATTATAATGACAACACGAAATGGTTCATTAACAAAACTAAAGTAAATATATATATATATTTTGTACAAATATAATTCAAATCAGCCGCAGCTAAAACCAAGTACACTTATTAAAGTTTAAGCAACAACAACAAACCGAAACAACCAATTTAATATGCAATTACCGTAAAGTAGTTGATAAATCAAACGAATAAAACATCAAAAATTGTAACATTTAAATATTATTTGTGTTTTTCTTAAAACTAAAAAATTTCTTAAATGTGTTGAAACCAAATTTAAAAATAAAATGGGGGATACCAAAAAGGACTCTTTGAAAAGGATAAATTCAACTTCAGTGTAGGTTTTTTATGTATTTTGTTGTTACATTTTTCAAAATGGATGTTTTTTTTCGAAACAATCGTCACGGAGGTGGTTTTAATTTGTCGACATATATCAACAGACTTAATTTCAGAAGCCAATAAATATTTTTCAAAGTTATGCTGGGTAATGGAGACCCATTGATAAAACGTTCAATGTCGAAGGTGCCTAAAATATATTTAAATTAACTACTCTAATTATATATTTTATTTATATGTATATATAATAAACTTATGGGTCACCTTTGCAGGACGCATGTGCATCCTGCTCTTGTGCACCGCCAGCGTCCTTGGCGACGACCTGTTGTACGGGCAAGCTTTGCATTTAAATGCATGCCCAACGATGCACTCATGTGCCTTATATTTTTTGCTCGTCCGGCAGTGCTTTTGTCAACGACAAATCCATTGGAATTGGATTGGACTGCTCCGGCCGCTGCTCTGGCGGCAGCTCGTTCGGCTCAGACCGCTCCAGCCGCTGCTGCGACGACTTTAACAGTTCGATGATGGTGTCTCCCACTTCCTCTGCACCGCCTTCCAAAAATATTGCGCGTAAAATCCATCGTAAAATCGCTTTTAATAAACTTTTTAAGCTTATGTTTTGGACGGAAACGGAAAAAACTAAAACGATATATCGATAAAAGATCCTATCCGTTTAGGATATATAGAAACGGATCTACATCTACATATATGTAAATATATATACATATAAATATATACTTATTACACATATTTAATAAATTTATATAAAGTTTTATAGAAATATATAATATGTTGTTGTACTCATTCGTAAATATTTATATTTCTTATTCTTATTTATTTATTTTTATTTAGAAATTAGAAAAACCTAGCTATCCTAGGTATATCGATAAAATGTAAGTTTCCCCTTTCCCTTCCCTAAGCTGGGAAAGCCAAAATTTCGCAAAATGTCTGGTCGATTAAGTTCAACTTCCTCCTCTAAAGATTGGAGAAATGAGTTAATTACTATAATTAACGATTTCAAATATTTAAAGGATTAAACTTCAGAAAACCTGGAGCGGAAGGCTTTGACTCGGATTCGCATTTTAGATAGGTTTTCGATAGATCAGTGTTGGTCATAGATTCATAGATCCTGTTCGCAGCGATTTGCAACACCTCAAAAAGTTTTTAGATGTTGTGACGATCGTTTATATTATTATTATTAACTCCCAGTGTCAGCTGTTTATAATGTGTGTAAGTTGCCTGTAATTAAGTGATTGGCTTAGGAGTGATCAGAAGCGAATGTTCTGTAATTAGCTGCGATCATGTTGCCGAAATACACCAACGCAGACGCACCTATTTGAAGAGCACGTGCACAAGCTAATTGTTTATACCGAGAAAGAAGCGTTTACAACCGGAACTGGGAAGGTCCCAAGGACATCAGACATTCCGTGGATCAGTCGGAAAACGCCTACATTGGCATCATCCGGAAACATTCAAACGAAGTCAGGGAAATTTACTTATGTATGCTTTTCATCGGTATCGTGCTACAAAACCACAGGCACCTTGCAAGGGGTTCAGACATGTTCTATCTTCCATTAACGTCTTTAAATCCGAGGTACAACTACGATACTACCGAAAATACCATGCACTATAAATGGGACCCGAGAAACTTAAAGCATATCAAGAGTCCAATGCCATGCATTTTCAGTCATCGCCTGTTTCAGATCTCTGGATTCTTTCTTGATTCGTGATTCTAAAAGGGCGCTCCAATGTCCTAAACAGTCCTTATAAGTTATAACCGCATAATTTATAGGTACGGTTTATAGAAAACAAACACGGCTTGACCCCCTTAATTCGTTCTTGTTGGTAGTTGCCATTGGTGGAAGCAACAAAAAAACAACCCACAAATGGATGAGCGAGGGGACTGTTGCATACTTGTGAGCGGCGAGGATGCGGCAGGATGGAGAGAATGGGCCATTCCGCTGGCAGAGTTCAATGGTCTTTCGCTCTTAGAGTCTCCATCGCTCTCTCCGCTCAACGTTTCCACGGAGCTCCAGTCAGCTGCCTGGCGCTCTTGGCCCCCTGATTGTTGTTGTTTAACTGTTTGTTTGGGTGCCTTTTTCGGCTCTCTTTGCGGCCGGCTTGCGATGCTCGGTGCTCTCGCTCCCACACGCTGCCACCTCAATGGAGAAAGGAGAACCTACCGCAATTCGTTTTGTGTTCACGGCTGCATTTCCTTGTTTATGTTTTGCGAGCGAATGTAGGGTACTCCTGGCCGAGAGAGCCGCGAAGAGTGTTATGTTGCCGAAGCTGTTGCAGCCTGCGCAACTTTCGAATGCAGCTTTTTGTGAATTGTTGGAGATTGTCGTTGTTTGCAGTCCCTTTGACGTCCTCTTTTTGCCTTCCATCCTGGGTTTTCTCATCGTCTTCCATTCAGTTGTGTCGAATACAATGTCATAATTCTAACTACAAGAATACAACATTGTTGTTAAAGTTAAAAGAGTTAAAGTCAATTACCAAATATCTAAGCTCGTTGGCAGATACAATTTAATATGTTGAGATACTCTCAGGGGGCATTGAAATTAAGATACATATTCGCGTGGAACCAAAAGCTTGCATTAAGCCCACTGTGCATGCAGTGCAAAACTACGCAGTTATGCTATGCATTCGTCTTCCGTCAACCATCCCCCCGTCCACCCAGTGCTCTCCGCTGCCACCTCCTCCGACCCACTCCCACTCTCACGGAGCGAGCTTAACTGTACATCAAGGGGAGGAGGAGCGGGAGCCGCTGCCGCCGCTGACTGCGACGCTGCAGAGCTGGCGCGGGTCCTGGCTGCAGTTGTCCTGGCGGCAATCGAACACTTTAATCATTTAGTTCTTGCACTCTCCGGCAGCAAGTTGTGTTTTTTGATTCTCGTCGTATTGTCGTCGTTCCTGAATTGTTGTATATCGGTATCAAAGTACACACATCTTGCATACTCTCACCACAGCGCCCACACATGTACGTCCGTGTGCCCATTTGCACACTGTGCTAAGTTAAACATCTAAGAATCAGTTCGAAAACCCCAAGTGTGTGCGTGTGCGTGCTCAACTAAGTTCTAAAACTAATTTGCATCTAACGAATTTCTCGCGTTTTCGAAGTAGTGCCAGTGAATCGCAGGAAAGCTGTGCAAATTGGCGTAGGATATTTTGCTGCGCTGGCAAAAAAAGTAAGCTAACAGAAATAGTTACGGCATTTTATTTTGCATGCACAGTGAAAGGTGCCCACACCCAAAGTCGATTTTTCGCTTTGCATACATACATGCACCCGATCCAGGGCTTGTGTGTGCGGTGGAGAAGCGAATAGTAAAACGGGGCTCAATGGGGCGGCTCGCTGTCGGCAGAATCGCAATTTCTCTACACTCTGGTATATATTTGCCGCCTACACTCACACTGACGCTTACACTCTCCCTCACACTCCCGAACTCATGCAGCTGCGTTTCGTGCAGCGCCGGCATCGCAGTTTTCAATTCGCTGCCTGCAGCCGCAGTTTAACCTAAAAAACGACGCGACCCAGGAGCGCGCCACCCAAGGGGGTCATCTGTCCACCATTTCTAATACTAAAGAATACCTCATCCTGTTAATTTTTCCGGCTGGAACTATTATTTTAATAAAAATAACCAAATAAAATATGTATTTTAAAAAATATTTTATCCAGAATTAAGTTTTCTTGCTTAAGCCATTGATCTTGGCTTCCCCCTTTCTCCGCCCTTGCCTTGGCGGCGCAATCAACTGCAGCTTTCGGCTAAGCTCGCTCTCCGACCTCGGCTAGCTCTCACACTCTCGCGCTCTGGCCATTGCATATCTTGTGGCGCGCTTCCGCTGCAGGTTGCGCTCTCCTGAGCTTGGGCCTCTCTCGCTCTCTCTGCTGTTTATTTTTGCCGCACCCAAATGCAAGCGGCCTCCATCCGTTAGCCTTAGATGCGACTCTATTTTCTTGCCCGTTCCTTTTCAGGGCACTTTCTCGTGCTCTTTCTCTTTCTCCCTTACCCTTTTCCAAGGTGTGTCACTTTTTTGTTTTGTTCCTGCTCTTTGAGTACGTCTTCTGCTCTGGCATGCAAACACACAGAGATACTCCCCCTATGGGCCAGTGTGTGGGTGAGTCTGCAAAGGTATTGTGTCGGTGGAATCGGTGCATCCATCAATTAGCAGGAAGCGATTTTAAACAATTTATGAATGAAAATTAATGGTTTGCACCCCACTATTTGCGGGCGTTCATTGGGGGAGTTTAGAAAGGGCCAATTCCCGAAGGTGTGCTAACTATCGGACTATCCCACTGAAGTTTTTAATTGGCTAAGTGAATTCTAGGGTTCGACTTCAAATCAAAATTTGTAAGAACTGCAGGGAAGGCTTAGTTCAACAGTAACAGGCATGTTAAGAATGTTTTATAATTTGAAATGCCCATATAACTTCCATAAGGTTTGTGGGTGGTAGTCTCTATGATCTAGAGGCTAATATCCTTATTATATGGCCAGCGCTAAACCTTTCTGAAAATGTTTATACCTAAATATAGGTTGTACTCATTGTACTTATTTTTATACCCTTGCAGGGTATTATAATTTCAGTCAGAAGTTTGCAACGCAGTAAAGTATATATATTCTTGATCAGGATCAACAGTCGAGTCGATCTAGCCATGTCTGTCTGTCCGTTTCTACGCAAACTAGCCCCTTAGTTTTAAAGCTATCTGAATGAAACTTTGCAGTTGGTCCTCTATATACTCTCACTCGTACATATGTCGGAACGAACCGGATCGGACGACTATGTCATATAGCTGCCATAGGAACAATGGGAAAAAAAACCATAACTTAGCCGTTTTTCAAACCATTTTCATCAAATTTAAGATTTGGCAACTAATTATTATTCCCGAATTTTGTTTTAATTTTTTGTTTAAATTCTGCAAGGGTATAAAAATTTCGGTTAGCCGAAGTTAGCTTCCTTTGTTGTTTTTAAATGGTATCACAATAAAGTATAAAAAACCATAAATTATAAAAAACGGATTAACTTAAATTCGAAAACCTTTTTATGTCAGTTGCTATTAGATTAATAATCCGACATATTGGAATAAGCATTTATCATAAAATAAATAAAAATGTTGTGAAGCCTTGAATTGTTGGGCTTAAAATACCCTGGCATTGAAATTCTTCGAAATTTTCCCAAAAAATATAACTAAGTCAAAGACGCAACAATTTCAATTCAGAATAGGTTTCTGTGACAGTTTTAATCTTCTGATTAATTAATTAAGGTGAATATGGAACTGAAGAGTGTACAATTAATTATTATTTTTTTAACTTTGTTACAATCTCAATTACATTATTGATCATCATCAACCCCTGATGCTGATCATTAATATATATTTTGTATAGGGTCAGAAACAACTCTATTTAGAGACTAAAGGGATACAGGGTGTCCCAATTAGAGTTACAGGGTTTGATATTGCTATATGGCCGCCTCTACTATCTATCTCGGCAATCCCGCAAATGTGCAAAAAAGTGATTAAAAATTTCGAGAAAAGGATCAGGGTCTGCCAGAAAAGTAGAGGCGGTCATTTGAACGTTGTGTTGTTCCATACATAATTCCCATGTCTCTACTTTACATTTCAATAAAAATTTCACATTTGTGATTGAACACAAATTTTCGTAGTAAAATTCCACGATTTATATTTTTTGTTTCTCTGTGTAGCGTTGCATGGTAAATTTTCCAAGTTTTTAGATTAAATATAAGTTAATATAAGTTTGCACATTTTTCAGACCAAGGGCTGTCCAAATATACACCCTGTATTTCTGAGCGGTTTGAAAAACTTTAAGATGTAATACCCTAGTGTCGTATGAATTCCGCTTATAAACATTTACTCCTCAGCTCTTGGCGTTAAATTAAATTTTTGTAAATCGAAGCGAGTGACTAGACCTCAATGCCAGTAGCATTTATGATTTAACGCAGCTGAAATGAATAGATAACAGCTAATAATAATTGATTATTGCATTTCATTGTGGATACCAGGTTCTGTCTCAGCTGTTTCTGTCGGCCAGCATTTGCATATGCATTTTTACATCTGACTCCTGGATTTGATTATAGTGTCCGTAATACACACAGTGTACGAAATGCTTGTGCAAAATCCAATTATAAAATATGTACCTCCGCCAGCGTCCATCTCGTGCCTCCATCTAGCGAATATATAGTACCAGGCAGGCACAAGCACTGGCATAGTCGGAGACCATATAGTAGTTGGATCCACCACTCTCTCTTGCCTCGGGCGGGTGATATGAGCAAGAGCAAGGGGCCCCGTTCTGGCCAAGAAGCCGCCACTCTCTCAATGCTCCGCTCGGCACTCTCCGCGTCTTGGACACATTAGTAGTCGTCTTCGCCGAGGGGCATAAAAATAATTTCCACGCCGCTCGCCAATTCAGTTTATTTCTGTTCTGTTGAGTTGCAGGAACACGTTCTTTTCTACTTTCCGTTCGGTTTTATTTCCTTATTATTATTATTACGAATTAGTTTCACACTCTTCGGTTTGGCTTGGTTTATTATTGTTATCATTACCATTCGATAAATAATATTCCAAAAATTATTTGTTCGGTTCGGTTATATTTGTATGAGTACGATTTTCCGTTTGTCGTTTTGTTTTTCGGGAGCGCTTTCCTTCCGTTTGGTTTCGGTTCGTTCGGTTATTATTAAAAATAAATAAAGCAAACACATCCCCAGAAAATTGTTTCGTAATCGCGTTGAAATCACAAACCAACAAGGTATATTCGGTGTGCTCATGATTTAGGAACAAAATCTAACCAGAGCTCGCCATTAAGGATGTTGGGGGCTTACGTAATTTGAAGAATAGTTGAATTTTTGGAGATTCCACCACCTTCTGAAATCATCTTCCCAAAAAGCTACTTAACCTCAAACACGCGCTAATAAGCGGCAGCATCCACATACGTCAGCATCTCATCGCCCTGCTCTCGGCCGCCATCAGCTGCGATGTGTTTTTTGTTTTAAAAATATTTTCGAAAATATAATCTTGCCGGCTCCTCAGCGGCGCGATTCTACTCGCACTCATCACGCCCATTTGTTTGTTTATTTTTAAAATATTAGTTTTTCGCACGATTTGAATGCAACCAACTGCCTTCAGAACAGCAATGCGAATTGAACGCACTTTTTTGACCATAAGGTGTAAAATTCTGTTCTTGATCTCTCTTTTACGAGTCTTTGACATTGAGATTGAAATATGTATGTAGATATATACAAGAGGTAAAGCAGAAAAGTTTTCGGTTAAATATGCAATGTAAAATTTCCCTTTTTGTAAATAGTATATGTGCAATTTTAAATGAAAACTTAAAGGAAAATGGAGAACAAGCCTATTTAAGATACTTTCATTGCGTCTTCAAATGTATTTACAAACAATATGGCTTGATTATTTAAGAGTTTCGAATTTGTCTAAACAGTTTAAGTGCCAATATTTACATTAGAGTCCGTTTTCTATGACACCCAGAAGTGAGGGATATATACATATGTATATGTGTATATATCCGTACATAGTACTTACTTATTGCGTTCCGCAATCAAAAGTTCAATTTGAGTGAAGGCTAAAAATACATTTCTGTTTTTGGACATATTTCTGTTTCCATAACAAGCAGTATAAATAACTGCGGCGCAAACAGAAATACATTTGGGATATAATCCATACACACAAACATCCCAAGGTAATTTGAAGATACGTCAGAGAAACAGATTATATACATACATATGTCTCTCTGTAAACAACGTTTTGCATTGCAAAACCCTAAGTTTCCCGAACGATTAAAAACTTTAATTGAAAGAGCAATGTGAGCTCCGCTCTTTGTTACACTAGAGATCTATTAGGAGTTTGCCGTACAAATAATGTTAACAATGTCATACCTTCTAAAAAGTATAAATGAACAAAAATCACTCCGAGAAAAAATATGAAGCTTGTAGTATATCATTTTATAATCGATGTGTAGACATTAACATGTCTTGAAATATTCTCTATTTCGTCAATTTTCTTTTTTTTAGTCTTATCCGTTTTGCATTTATTGCGATTCTTATTTCAATTCCATCCATCCACTTCCATTCAGTATTTCAGTTTGGCAGCCAACTAGCAAATTTGCAGAAACCGCAGAACCAAAGAGCCTCGGATATTTGTGTGGCTTCATTAAAAAGTTTACTTTTGTTATTTCCGCCGTTTCCACGGAAAACGACGCTGGGGCAAACATTGGACAGGCGGAAGATAGCCCGTATTTCATTTAAATTTAATTAAAATAATTGATTTTTATACCAATTTCCCTGTTTGCTCTTTTTCCATTTGCTTTTCAGCCACAACTTTTGGACCCACACATATAACGTACACAAACGTGGCGAGGCGAGGCGCTTTTAACTAGGCTATAGTAAAAGCTATATACATCCACTGCGGTTTCTCGGCGTGTGCATCTCTGAATAGGGTAAGCTAAGCCGAAAGTCAGTTGGAACTGGAAATATTAATCGAATTTGTTTGCTTGCAGACTTCACAGCAGCAGTATTATATTTACAGCGACATATACAACTATCTATCTTCCCCCATCTATATCTGTTACTCGCTCGATCAAGTTTCCGAAGAAGAAAGCCGTAAATATTTCCACATAGATGTATGTATTTGCGGTCATAGTTAACTCAAATTCAGATAAAGTAAAGGAAAACTAACTAGTTTAAAAGGACTGTCCAATATTTGATATTTTGCTGACCGCATCTATATATACATATACAAAATGCAAACCCTTATGCTTATATTCTGTATTATCCTGCAGCAGCAACCTCCTTATAATGGTCGAGGGTCAAACAGCCGTGCAGCAGCAACAGCAGCCAAGCGGAGCTGGCAGCAGCACCACTGGATCTGGCGGCGGATCGACGGCTGTGACCGCTAATGTGACCAACAGCCAGGCTCAGACGAATGGAGGCACCACCACTTCAGCCCCATCTGCGTCGGCGGGAGCGGGAGCGGGAGCCGGGGCTACAACAAACTCCGCAGCTACTGCTGGCCAGGCTTCCGCAAACAATGCAACCGCTAGCAATAATAACAACAACAATAATAATAACAACAACTCAACAGCGAATAATAATAATAACAACAACAATAACAATGAACCAGATCCCAAAACTAATTTGATTGTGAACTATTTGCCGCAAACAATGTCACAGGACGAGATTCGATCGCTATTCGTCAGTTTCGGTGAGGTGGAGAGCTGCAAGTTGATCCGTGACAAGGTGACAGGTGAGCGCATAGACAAAGGAACTTGGAAAATACATGCAGAAAATAGAAATATAGAATTAAATCTAAAATATGTACATAAGTATACATTTGTAGTTTAAGTGCTGTCACAGAATATATGAGTATATATATTTCGAATAGATTTTTCCTATAAATTTCCAAACTACGAAAAATTTTATACTCGAGTAATTAAATCTCTATCTATTTTTTTAGGCCAGAGTCTGGGCTATGGATTCGTAAACTATGTCAAACAGGAGGATGCGGAAAAGGCCATCAATGCGTTGAACGGCCTGCGGCTGCAGAACAAGACCATTAAGGTCTCCATTGCCCGACCCAGTTCCGAGAGCATTAAAGGTGCCAATCTTTATGTATCTGGTCTTCCAAAGAATATGACACAATCCGATCTGGAATCGTTGTTCAGTCCATACGGCAAGATCATAACTTCGCGCATTCTTTGTGATAATATCACTGGTGAGTGTTTTAAGCAGTGGTCCAAAAGGGGAGAATATATTATATGAATGGTAGTTATCTCAATAATTAATACACCTTTTTAGGGCAGTCGAAAATAAATCAGATATATATTTGACTCTGCTCCAGTTTTATATAATGTATTTGTATTTTTTAAGCATGTCTCAAAAGGAAATATTTTTTTCGAGTAGCCTGCATAATTATATTTTGAAGTTTGCTGGCGCTCCACAATATATTCTTCTCCGTTTTCAATTAGTGCATTTATAATTAATCCAATATTTTATTTTCAATTTTATTTATTACATGTAATACCAAAAATAAGATGAACATGCGCCGGGTATGTTTTGTATTTTAATTTTTTTATGTTTAACTCTTTGCTTATGCTGTTCATCGATCATATTTAGTTGTATTTGCTTAAAACAAATGCAGTTTTCGATTATAAAATTGCTTGAATAAATAAAAATCCCATGCATCTAATCACTAAACACAATCATCCGCAATGCATGGCAGCAACTAGCTAACTTTTCGCTACTCTTGATATAAAATGAAAGCACATTTAATGACCAATTCCCGACGGTTTTTTTTAGGTCTCTCCAAGGGCGTAGGCTTTATACGCTTTGATCAGCGATTTGAGGCCGATCGGGCCATCAAGGAACTGAACGGCACCACACCGAAGAATTCCACCGAACCGATAACCGTCAAATTCGCCAATAATCCCAGTAGCAACAAGAACAGCATGCAGCCTTTGGCAGCCTATATAGCACCCCAAAATACGCGAGGCGGCAGAGCGTTTCCCACAAATGCTGCAGCCGGAGCAGCAGCCGCTGCCGCGGCAGCAGCCATTCATCCAAATGCAGGGCGTTATAGGTGAGAAAGGAGGCACTAAATCTATAGCTATATACTTTATGATGTAACTTTTTGGTAGATTTATAAATAAATGACAGATTTACTAAATATAATTTAAACTTTTTATTTCGTCCTCTACAGCTCTGTGATCTCCCGCTACTCCCCGTTGACCAGCGACCTAATAACAAATGGCATGATCCAAGGAAACACTATTGCCAGCTCTGGTTGGTGCATTTTTGTCTATAATCTAGCGCCTGAGACCGAGGAAAATGTGCTGTGGCAGTTATTTGGACCATTTGGTGCCGTGCAATCAGTAAAGGTGAATACAGAGGGAAAGGGTTTATATAGTTATTCTACATATCATATCGGATATTTCCTATCGGTTTACATCCCAAATCGAAACTTCTACTAATTTAAAGAATTTATTTATAAATATTTTCGTATTTTTTTAATCCCATTTCAGGTGATTCGGGACCTGCAAAGCAATAAATGCAAGGGCTTCGGCTTTGTTACCATGACAAACTACGAGGAGGCTGTGCTGGCCATACAATCGCTGAATGGCTACACTCTGGGCAACCGGGTGCTTCAGGTCAGCTTCAAGACCAACAAGAACAAGCAAACGTAATTATTAACCAAGTTGGCTGCTGTTGTCAATGCCAATGCGGCGGCGGCGGCGTTGGCGGCCAATGGTTTGGTCCTACACAATCATCATCACCACCACAACCAAGGCAGCATCGCTAGCAACATAAACATTAACAACAACAATAGCTATCAATTTGGCAAATACCACAACAGACAGCACAACACCAGCACCAACAGCAACAATAGCAATTTGAGCAAGCAGCTAAGTAAGCAAGCGACCTCGACCAGCAACAAGCAACAGTCAATAATGCCGCCACCTAAGAGATTAGCCAGCAATACTGGAACAACGGCCACAGCAGGAGCAGGAGATATGGCCATTGCAACACCTCCCAACAACAGCAGTAGCAACAGTCACACGCTGTCCAACGGAGATGCCGCGTCCTCCTCGTCGTCGAGCAACATCCTAAAGACATCCACGAAGTTCATTTACAACAAGCCGCAGAATCACTTCGAGCTGCTGCAGCAGCAGCTGCAGTTGCAGCAGGAATTCGCGCAATTCCTGACCAATGTGGCCAACAGCGCTGCCACAGGCACAGGCACGCCCAACAACAGCAGCTCCGCCAACAGCTCGGTGAACCAGCGCAACGGAGGACTCGGAATGAACGCCAATACCCCTGCTGGTGGTGTTTCTGGCAATAAAAACAATAGCAACAGCAATGGTTATATGCCCTCTTGGTCCAATTATTTCTTTTAAAGGTTTAGTTTTGATTTTTCATCAGCCCATGCCCATGAGTCATTAATCCTTTGTAAATTTAGGTCCAGTTTGTTAAAAAATCATGCGAACCCTTTGAGTTCATTTCAATTTGTAGTTTTTAGTTTTGTTTAATTTGTGAGTTATATACAAACTACAGATGAAGCGCCTTGACTTTTGTTAATTCATTATCGAAATCTTCAATTTTTTTCCAATGTTAAACCTTTAGTTATACGGCCATGTTTAAATATGTAGATTATGATTCATTCTCATTTATATATGACTTTTAGAAACCGTCTAGTCGCCTCTCGGAAAGAGAATAGCTTCCAGAAAGAAATATAATAGGAAACAGAAATGGTAAACAGCTGTAGTTAAGTTTTTGTTTGATGTAGAAAAAAGAACGTACACACTCTACGGATATTTTTAAACAGAGAATAAAATACAACAATTTGAAGGCATTTGAAGAGCCAAGAATCCACCAAAGAAAGAAAACAAACATGACAAATATTTAAGCTATAAATAAAGATGTATAAAAATGAGAAACGAAAAAGAACTGAATGATGCGTAAATTTTGCAAGTAGACATTGCAGAATATAAAAAGAAATCATACACAAAGCAAAAAACAAACAAGACATGCATAATATATATGTTTATGTTTTCTATATATTTAATGTAAAACTTTTGCTAAAAATAAATGATGTATGCATATAAAATATTATAATCAAACCTTTTTATTCGTATCTAGACATTTGTTAATCATTGTTCCCAGTAAACCTTAAACCCTAGTCTTCATATTCAAATATATGTTACACATTCAGGAGTGTCACAGAACTCGCTGTGGATTTACAATTTCAACTCCCACGATGTCCAAAAGTGCTCCAAAAAGATACAATTTGCACACCTCTTCAATAGATTTAAAAACGCGAGCGATTTCTGTGACCCCTGTCCATTACTTGTCCCTTAGTAAAAAAATATTCTCTAAATATTGGTCAAGTGCAAGAGAAGCGCGAAATTGAGTGAGCAAAATATGAAGGGCAACAAGCAGAGCTGAGAGATGATGGCAATAGCATCCATGAGAATTTTTCAAATACAACGAATAAATGTTTAAGAAAAATTGAATGAAAACCAATAAGAAGTTGAGAGAATAAAAAGAGAAGAGATGTATCAACGATTGTGTAAGGCTTAACCAAAATCCAGCTAAGATATATAAGCACGCCGCCACTTAAATCGAAGTTAAGGAAGAACTGAAGACAAAAGATCAGAAAAAGTCCCTCCCTTAGAAAAAATTATGAAATCAAAGCGAGATGTACGTAACACAGATCAAAAAACGCGCGTTTCAGCCTAACGAATTTGTTTAAGCCCAAACTCACAGCAATAACTTAAACTAATGAAAAAGCGAACAAGTTAAACAAATTGCCAAACTAAATATAATACAAATTTTAAAATAAATACAATTGACAGTTATGAATTTTAAATGAAAGAATTGAGTTGATGGAATGCGGCGAAAAGGGAAATAGTAAGGGATAAGATACGATTGGTGCTTCACAGTTTTCCTTCTAAACGGAAAGGAAATAGAATCCTTAAAAAAATATAAAAATCCTATTTAAGTATGAACTTTCTGGACACCAATATTAAATTTAATTCATATGTTAGTCCGTTTAAAGCAGATTATTAATTTCAGTTCTATTCCAACAGACCCGTAATTGAGATAAGGAAATATCGCAGTGTTACACACGACATGAACTATGCTATATCTTTCTATATATAAAATCTAACTATTTGTATTAAAACAAAAAAAAAAACTATTACATATGATTAACAATATATTGATGTTGTGTATTGCAAATTTTAAATGTTTATACATACATACCAAGAAAATTATGATGGAAACTTAACTTATTCACGGCAAGCATTAACATAAAAGGAGAATCCATTTTCATGTATACGTCAAATAAATTTATTGCATATACTATTTAAAGCTAATTACCAAGAACAAATTATAAACAAGCGTAAAGCGTTACGATTATTAGGTATGTATGTGTGTAGTGCATAAAGCTCCAGTGGCGGCTTAATCTTCCCAACTCCCAACTTTAACAAAATCTCTCTCCTTACCAACTGCGATCGAGCCAAGGACGCCGAGGCAGATCCTTGCTCCCAACTCCCCTACTCACACTAGTGTGCGCAAAAGCTTGACTGAACAATTACATAGAAATTCTGGCTTTTAAGCGGTAAATTAGGAATAATAATACCTTCCAGTAAATCTCAACAAAGCAAATTCAACAAAATGGAAAGAAAATAATATTCTATAAAGAGAACAAACACCAAGATGCAACGTTTTTTATACAACAATGTAGAAGGAGGAGTTGAGGCACAGTTTTTTGTGCATATTTGTGTGGCACAGAGGAATATGTTTAGCAAAAATAATGATTCCAGGCAAAAAAAAAACAACACAGGCGCAATGGCAATTGCAATTTGCAATTTGCAGTTGAGAGGCAACAGCATGAACAACAACCAAAAAGCAATCGATTATATACATTTTTTAAGAGGGAAATGTTTTATAAATAATAAATATAAAGAAAAACAAGAAACAAATGCAAGAAAACCAAGAAAGTATTTTAAAAATTTAAATATATACATGAACACTATATATACAATATATTATATATACATATTATAAAAAACTTAATGGGTATGGTAACGAACAAAAACACCGCACAATAATATACAAAACGAAAACCGAAACCGAAACTGAGAAATAAAAAGACGGGACATACGTAAGAATTCAAATTTCCAAAGGGGATCGATCACCGGTCGCCAGAAAGTAAAACTAAACGTGCAGAAAAGACTAAAGAATCGAAGAAACTAAAGAAACAAACGAAATGACGAGGCAAATTTATAATTTTTACATGGTAAACGCAATAATGTTAACATTTAACGAGAATGATGACAACAGTATATAGAAAACAAAGCGCATATCTTGAAAACAAAGGATGATACCAGTGTATTGAGACGACCGGATCTCAAAGAAGCAAGTGGAAAACAAAAACTAACCAAATGAAAACAAAAAACAAGAACGAGAAGTTATCACAAATTTTAAACTAAACAAGTGAAATGCCTAATTAATGCTACACTTTTATACTTTTACACCAAAACAAACGAACGAAGCAAAGGTGACAATGTTCGTCGTTTTTCTGGAGGCACCTTCACGTTTTGAAGCCAATAAGGTTGTGCAAATGCCTGCAGATCTACCCGGAGCCGGGACAGGAACCGGAAGTCTGCAGAGCGCCCTCTTTAAATGTCTGTTTCTCTCACACACAGATTACACCCCCACACAGCAACATTCTCTCTCTACCCATGCAGTCTTACATAGTAAATGAATGTTAAAAGCAAAGAGAAGTCGTTGTGGGATCGATGATTATTAGCTAACAATGGCTTTTAGGTGTAGCTTTATAAAACAACTGGTGTTGCTCCGGGCAGGGTATGAAATGAGAAAGAGCAAAAGCAATACAGATATTGTAACGGAAATCGCATCCCTAATCCCTAATTTACACCCGAGAGACTTGTAGTAGGATGCTTACGTGTGTTGACTCCTTTCCTTGTTTCACTTATAGTAACATCCTCCTCCACAAGATCCATTTATCGAGCACACAAAGCAAGAAATGAATACGAATACCATTTTGTAATGCGAGTCATCATCCAGTAAGTTGCGGTCGAAGGACGCTCTCTCTATATATGTTTAAAGATGTTCAAGTAAGAAAAGAGAAAACACTCAAGATATATATTATAAATTAATTAAAACCAAATCTTAGTCGAAAAGAACTTAGTCAAAGGTACTAATTTTAAGCACTATTGTTAAACGCAACTCAAAGGCATTAAAAATGGAAATGGAATCACTCTTTAGCCAAACCCTGAAAAGATATATGGAATCTTAACTTAACTCAGAACTCTAGTGGCATTCGCTCTTTCAAGCTCAAAAACATAAGTTAACGAACATGTATTTAATTCCAGATTATAATTAATAAATTCTAACTCATTTATATTTGTCTATTGGGTTAGCCTTGCATTAGGCATTAAGCCACATATTAAGTATATATGGAAACTATATGCATACTTATGGAACGTTTTTTTCTCGTCGTTATATATATATAGTCACAAAATATTGGTGGACAGTATCGAGTATTGCAGTAGCAAATATGTATTTATCTTTAATCATCACAGAACAAGGTGGATAACAAATTATTCCAATTTAAATTAAAGTGCATAAATTATATATTTAATTACTTAATGTCGAGTTATCTCTATCACTCATATGGACACAAAACCTTAACGATTTCCTTCGAATTTTCATTCAATTAACTTAAAAACAAGCAAACACAACAAGAAACCGAAACGAACTCACAATATTAAGTGCGGAAAATGTCAAGCAAATTTATATAGCATATTTACGGTATTTACTCTGTGCAAAGTTTATTAAGAATCAATTATACTTCATTATGAATTAATCTGAAAATTTACAAACAACAAACACACACTACACACGACGAACGATGAATGAAAGCAACAATTTATTCAAAATAAAGCTATGAAATGATGTGTTTAAAAAACGTTTTATGTCTTCAAGCTATAAATTTGTTATTTTTGGGTAGTGCTTGTAGGAATTTTCTTTTATTAATAGTGTATATTTAAAAAACAAAAAAGTTGTATCTAAAGGCTTTTTGTTTTCACATAAATTTAATCACTCCATTATTCAAAATTCTATTTCTAATTTTTTAGTTTTAATATTTATAAACAATGACTGAGACAATCTTAATCCTATGTTTATCAAAATAATACGTCGGGAAAATATTCAGATTTTTTTTCATAAATTTAAGCCAAGATTCAATGGTAAAAATTGCCAAATTAAAATTGGAAACATAAACATAGGAATAGCAATTTTAACATTTTTAATGGAATCACTTCCTCCTTGATACTGAAGGAGAAGGGTGCATAATTTGGTTTCAAGTTCTCGACGCTAATGTCCTAAACGGCCATTTCCATCTGGATTTTTGGGTAGGGATTGTAATTGACTATCTCAAAGTCCTCAAAGCAAAAGTCCTCAATGTCCTCTACCTTGCGTTTAATCACCAGTTTGGGAAACGGGCGAGGAGTACGCTGCAGCTGTTCCTTTAGCGGATCCACATGGTTTAGGTAGACATGCGTGTCGCCCATGGTATGAACGAAGTCGCCGGGTTTGAGACCTGTCACGTGAGCTATCATGTAGGTGAGCAGAGCGTAGGAGGCGATGTTGAAGGGCACTCCCAGACCCATGTCAGCGCTCCTCTGGTACAGCTGACAGGAGAGCTCGCCACGATCTTGGGAGACGAAGAACTGTACCAGACAGTGGCATGGTGGCAGCGCCATCTTTGGTATGTCCAGCGGATTCCATGCCGACATGATGATGCGCCTGTCCGACGGATTGTTCTTAATAGTCTCGATCACCTGACGTAGCTGGTCGATGCCCTGGCCGCTGTAGTCGTCGTCGCAGGTACGATATTCTGCCCCAAAGTGCCGCCACTGGAAGCCGTATACCGGACCCAAATCGCCGACTGCGCGCTCCGTGTGACCCAGCTTGTCCAAGAACTCTCTGGTGCTGTTTCCGTCCCATATGTGAACTTTTTTTGCCTGCAGGAGCTTGGCGTCCGTCTTGCCAGCGACGAACCACAGTAGCTCCTCGGCCACAGCGCGGAAGAAAACTCGCTTCGTAGTCAGCAGGGGAAAGGAGTCGCCACGCATATTGAATCGCATTTGGGCGCCAAACACAGACAATGTTCCAACCTGTGTACGGTCCACCCTGCGTTCTCCGGTCGCGATGATGTGGGCTAGCAGATCCAAGTACTGCTGCTCATCCTTATTGATCGCCGACGCCTTCTCTACCGACTGCACCGAAGTCTCACTCTGCTCCTCCAGCTCGAGCGGCGTCTTCGTGGGCAAAAGGTTGGCCTTTTCCGGGGAGGCCAAAGGTTTCTTTTCGAAAACTAAATCCATTTCGCAAAACAAACAATCTGCAAATTTGGAGGGAAAGATTGATACCGGCGGGAAAAGTGTGCCCGGGAATTGTTTGCATGAACAATTGCTGGCCACACTGGCTGCCGACTGTTATAAACTTTCATATGAAATGCTAACGGTCAAAATCGAATTCAAATTTTAACGTGAAATCTGGCATGGTCGTTTTATATACGGTTTTTAAACGTTTGAAAACTATTTAATATAGTTATTTTATTAAATAAACTACAAATTATAAATTTGCTTTGTAAAATAAAAATCTAATAATTTTGAAGTTTTAAGTTGAATTTAATTTTTAAGTTATATAGTATTTTCTCAGAAATTTCATCTTGCGGGATAAAGGATAAAGACTCCGACAGTGTTAAGACTTTTAATGTGACTTTTGCGTAATGGTTGGTTGGTTGAAATCAAGAATTCAAGATAATCCAAAATTAGCAAATTTGGAGGGATTTAATTTATTAAAAAATACAAATTTGGATGATCGATCTACAACAAAGTAATGTATTGTGGTACATGTTACGCTGGAATCTAATAAATATGCAAAAAGTACAAACCAAAACGAAAACAGTTCGCACGGAGTAGTGTTTACGAATGAAGTGCAATACGAAACACACAAAAAACACAGAGATTATACATATGTACATCCTAAATATTGAAGAATATGGTGATTGGGCAATGGTCGCTTCCCAGCATTTGTTTGCGAATCGTGTGGTCCACAAGTTTGGGAAGGAATCGCTCGGAGACAATGCAGTAGTCGAGACGCCAGCCCACATTGCGAGCCCGCGCATTAGACATGTAGGTCCAAAATGTGTAGGCTCCTTTTTGGTCGGGATAAAGATGCCTGAAGGTATCGACAAAGCCCAGTTCCAACAGCTCCGTCATCTTGTCGCGCTCCTCCTTTGTGAACCCGGCATTCCTGGTATTCGCCTTCGGGTTCTCCAGATCGATGGGCATATGGGAGACATTCATGTCACCGCAGATAACCACCGGCTTGAGAGCGTCCAGCTTTTGCACATGCGCCTGGAAGAGCTTTTCCCAGCGCATACGCGGCTCCAAGTTGACCAGCTTTCGACCTGAATTCGGCACATATACATTGATCAAGTAGAACTTTTCGTACTCTGCTGTTATCATGCGTCCCACGTCGTCGAACTCCCCATTGCCAATGCCGTACTCTACGTTAATGGGCATGATCTTGCTGTAAATGGCAACGCCTGCGTATCCACCAGGCATGCACAACCAATAAGGATGGTAACCCGGCAACCTGGTCACCTCCTCCGGCAGCTGCTCGTTGGCGCACTTGGTTTCCTGTCATTAATGGGATATCAGTCAGTAATTCGTCAAATTGCTCAATGGTTACCCTTACCTGTAGGCAAAAGATGTCCGGCTCCTCAAGATCCACCAACTGTAGGCCTTCCTTCTTCAGCCAGGCCCTTAAACCGGCCACATTCCAGCTGGAAATCTTCAAATTGAACTCCTTGTCGTCGGCCAGGGCGAAGGCGTTTTTATCCAATGGCTCTTTAACACCCTCCACGACTTTCTTAGCTTTCTTGGCTGCTGGAAAACATAAATTGAGCACGTTTTGCAAGCTTTTTAATACGGCAGCACCACCGCAGCCGGCCTGCTCCGCCATACTCATACTTTTCGAGCCTTCCCCTTCCTCCTCATCCTCCTCGACAACCTTCGTCTTGGCGGCATTCCTTTTTCGGCTGGGAGCTGTGGGAGGTAATCGATTTGAAATGCTGTGGATTTTTACTTATTGTTAATTATTTCCCACCTGGTTTGCTTTCAGCAATTTGCTCTGAAGCCTCCCCGTTGTTCTCCTTTTCAACCAACTTCTGTCCGCGTTTTTTAGTAGGCGCGACAGGCAGCTCATCCTCCTCCTTCTTCTTCTTTGCCCGCTGCTTAGTGGGCTTCTTGGCTCCGGGGCTATTGCCGTTTTCTACAGCAGATTCAGCGGGTTTCGATTTCTTGCCTCCTTTGGTGACGGCGGGTTTAGGGAGGACCATATCAGAGTCACCAGCAGCATCGGTTTCGGGGATCGCCTTTGTCTTTTTGGTTCGCTTATTTGCCGCTATCTGAGGTTCTGCTGCCGGTTCCTCCTCTTCATCGTCGAGGGCAGCTGTGATCTCCGAGTCAGCTAGTCCCTTAGTTCCGCGTATCCGCTTGGCAGTTGGCTCAGCTTTCTTTACCTTATTCTTGGGGGCTGGCACTGGCTCCTGTTCTGACTCCTCTTCGATCGGCGGTTGGGCTGCTTCTTTCTTGGCGCGCCGCTTTGGTGGTTCAGCTGCCTGCCCCTCCGACTCGCCGCCATTGGCTTCTGATGAAGACTCCTTTCGCTTGCGTCCCCTTGCTTTTGCTTCTTCAACAACAGGAGTCTTTTCGCGTTTTGAACGACCCCTAGACGATGCCGATGGTGCTACTTCCTCTGGGGCGGGAGTAGGCTCCTGCTTGGCCCGCGACCTGGGCGCCTTGCCTGCTGGTGGATCAATCTTCTCTTCCTTTTCTGCACTTGCCTTTTTGCCGCGTCCTTTCGGCTTGGCTTCTGTGTCTGTATCCTTTGGCTGCTTCTTCTTTCCGCGGGCAGCTGCCGGCGGAGGCTTCCCTGCTTCTACTTCCTCTACAGTTTCCGCAACTTCCACAGCTGCTGCAGTCTTAGTCGCTTTCCTAGAACGTGGCTTTCCCTTGGTCGGAGGTATGGCCTCGACCACAGAATCGGTTGATGGGTTTTCATGGGAGTTCCCATTTGGAGTGGGGTCAGCGGGCTCAGACACCACCGTCTCCGCTGGTTTCTTTACCGACTTGGCGCGGGGCATTTTGCAATAGTGTGGAACGCGTTAAATACTCTCTACAGACGCAATTGCATTTATTTTCAGAGTTGCCTTTTCTCCAGAGGCTTGTCTGCCCCCTTCAGCGGACCGAAAACAACAAAAAAGACTCTGCGCGGTAACGCGCGGTGAGACTTAAAGCCGGTTCTAGTGTTGCAAAAGGGACGCGTCGAACGGTTTCACCCCTATTTACGGTCCACCTCTATTGTCTAATACTTTCTTAAAAATAAGAAATAATACTATACATACATTTTATAACAGTCTCATGGGCTTCTAAAACCTTCAGTATTTTGTAGCTCATTCTGACAGTTCATGTAGACATATCATTCTCACTCGCACTTTTATAAGCAAACAAAATTTGTCAAAATCGCTTAAATATTTCAAAATAAATAAATATTTGAAAATTGGTAAAAGTTTGAGTAAAAAGAAAATTTATTGAAATTTAAATCCGGTGCATCCAGGTTTTGAGTCTGCCACCTTCTTGTGCTCGAGCATGAACGATGACTATGGTCAGTCTATCCAACACTGGTTGAAATAATTTGCAATAGATCCCCGCTGCGGCTATTTTTTAAATATTTAACACAATTTGTTTATTCGTTTGTCCGTTTCGAAGTTAATTTAAAGAATTAACTAATAAAAGATTGCACAAGTGTAGCGAAGGCTGAGTTTCTGACAAAGCTGACGAGAAGACGAAGACCATCTTTTGCGCTATTCAGCTGACCTATACAAAGGCTGAAAGATGCCAAGCGAAATAATTACTCTACAGCTGGGACAATGCGGCAATCAAAGTAAGTTTATACATATGTCGGAAAAAGACTCTCTGTTAATGCTAATCACTTGCAGTTGGATTTGAGTTTTGGAAAAGATTGTGCCTGGAGCATGGCATTTCGCCCAGCGGCGTGCTGGAGGACTTTGCCACAGATGGTATGGACCGCAAGGATGTGTTTTTTTACCAAGCAGACGACGACCACTACATTCCGAGGGCCGTGCTGCTGGACCTGGAGCCGAGGGTAATCAATACCATAATGAGCTCAGCATATTCTAAGGTAGGTTAAACGGCGAACGCCACAGTTTAGTGCATTAAAAGCATTGTTTCTATTTCAAGCTCTACAATACGGAGAATGTATACCTTTCGAAGCACGGTGGTGGCGCCGGCAACAATTGGGCATCTGGCTACAGTCAGGGCGATAAGCTGCAGGAGGAGGTTTTCGACATCATAGATCGCGAGGCCGATGGCAGCGACTCGCTCGAAGGCTTCATTCTGTGCCACTCCATTGCCGGTGGCACGGGCTCTGGAATGGGCTCTTTTATCATGGAACGTCTGGCAGATCGTTTTCCGAAGAAACTCATCCAGACTTTCAGTGTTTTCCCCAACCAGGACGAGATAAGTGACGTCGTGGTGCAGCCATATAACTCTCTGCTGACGCTACGCCGCCTGACCAGTGCTGCAGACAGTGTCGTCGTCCTGGACAACACGGCTCTCAACCGGATTGCCTGTGACCGCTTGCACATTCAAAATCCTAGTTTTTCGCAAATCAACAACCTGGTCTCCACCATTATGAGTGTGAGCACCACGACACTGCGCTACCCTTCATACATGAACAACAATCTCATTGGTTTAATGGCTCCGCTGATCCCAACACCCCAGCTACATTTCCTCATGACTGGCTACACCCCACTGACCGGCGATTCAGATGTGAACAGCCTCCAGACAGTGAATGTGCGCAAGACCACCGTACTAGACGTGATGCGACGCTTGCTGCAGCCCAAGAATATGATGGTGTCGACGGGACCCGACAAGACGAATCACCACTGCTACATCTCCATTCTGAACATCATTCAGGGCGAGGTGGATCCCACTCAAGTGCACAAGTCGCTACAGCGCATTCGCGACCGCAAGATGGCGCAGTTCATCCCCTGGGGTCCCACCTCCATCCAGGTGGCGCTCTCCCGCTCCTCGCCGTATGTGCAAAGCAACCATCGCGTCTCCGGCTTGATGCTGGCCAACCACACCAGCATTTGCTCGCTCTTCGAGCGGGCACTCAACCAGTACGACAAGTTGCGCAAGCGCGGAGCCTTTCTCGACCAATTCAAGCGCGAGGACATATTCAAGGATGACCTCAATGAACTGGATGAATCGCGTGAGACAGTAGACTGCTTGGTACAGGAGTATGAGGCCGCAACACGCGCCAATTATTTGGAGTTTTCAGTAAAGCGAACATCGGAAAAAGAAGACCCCAGGACTCCTGATGACGCCAAATCGGTAGCCGGCGGTAGCGGCTAGCTCGATGCTGCCGCTTCTCAGAGTCCGTGCCATTGAATTTCTTGAATGTAATTAAAGAAGCACAGCACATCGCTAAAACTAATCGAAACCACATCTTTTGATTTGTATTCCCAGAACAAGTATTGACAAGCTTGCAGTTGTTGAAGACGAATTTATGTTAACAAAGTTGTGTTTGTTAGTTTCTTTGTATTTAAATACAATAAACTCGAAATTAAATATTATTTTTGGTATATTCGTGTAATGTAAGTCTTTGAATTCCTTGGAAGGTCATTGGAAGGACACAGTGTCTTGTATACCGCGGGAGCGGTAATAGTGTTTCAATGAAAATCACAAATCAAATGGCCAATACTTAATTCTAAATTGTGAGTATTGGCCATTTTCTAGGGCATTTGTAATGGTTAATACTCCACTTGGTTTTTGATTGCTTGGTTGGTTTTTGGTTGTGTCGATGAGATTGCTTATGCTTTAAAATCGTATGTCTTCTATTGAATCCAAAACGTCCTTTTAAAATATTTTCTCTGTGCGAAATGGAATATGGTTAAAATTAAATCAATTTATTTTTTTTTTTCTCACCTTTCGTTTCGTCTGCAATATTTTCTGTCCTTCTCATCTATCGTTTATTGCTCAATGTCCTCCTCGTACTCTCCATTACCATTCTCGTTCTCCTCAGTTATCTCGTCACCCTCGTCATCGCATTGAACCTCGTCCAGAACGGTCATGTCGGAAAATTCTATATCTTCATCCTCTGCGGTAAGGTCAATTTCAGGAGGATTGGCTAGAGCTTCTTCCACAGGTTTATTCTTCTTGGACGGCAAGACCACAGGTTCTCGGGCAATGTTACACGGCAGCTGAACAAAGCGGTAGCTTAAAGTCATGCCTCGCTTGCTTAGCAGATCCAGCGACTTATCGCTAATACCAAGGGTCATAACCTTTCCGTTCTTAGACTTTGACGTGCCGCTGCGCACGATGGACCAGTTTCCAGACAAAAGATCAGTGTTCTGCTCCCTTACAAAACGCAGCGTGACATCGTCTGGCTCGTTAACTTTATCCGGCACATAGAAAGTAATTCCCTTGGAATTGATGATGTCGTCATTCTTATAGATCCGCAGGGGTACCCCTTGCACGGCGGTGATTTTCGGCACCACCTGCTCAAGCCATTCCTTGGAGCCCTCGTCCAAGCAAGTTACTATCATCATACCAGGACGATATTTAATACCTCCAAAGTTAAGACTGCGAGTCCAACCATTTTTCATTTCCTCCTGTAAGGCGTCCTCGATCTTTGTGAGTTCGGACTTCATCAAGTAGTACTTTGGATAGTTCCTGGCAACTACTGACACAGCCAAATTATCCTTTGCGGATTTTACTGTTTCGGCTTGGGCCGTTTCTTTGCCTTTCTTTGGCTTTGGATTATCTTTAGCATTGGTCTCAATAGGGCGCTTCCGTCCACCAGAGAAGGTCTTCTTGTGATCAAGTACCTTGGCTATGGCCTCTTCTGGAGTACATCCATTTTCCAGATGTTTATTGTACCATTTGCGACAGGCCCCATTTAAGGTTTTGAGAACATTGACCAACGTATCTGAACCAGATTTCGGTGGGCGCCTGCGTTCGTCAGGAAGATTTTTACGCTCCACCTGCTCCTTGGCGTTTGCATACCGTCCCCCATGCGGGGTAGAGTCCAGTGACTCCGGATAGTTCCGATTGCGTTCTAGGACCCTATCTCGAGCCTCTTCCGGACTGCATCCCATATTCAAGTAGCGATAGAACCAATCGCGCCCAGCACTGTTGAATCCATTCAGAAAGCCTTCAGCGTGTCCCTTCGAGGGCTCCTGGATATTACTTTGCATCTGCACAGGCTCTTGCTGCTGTTGCTGATTTGGCATCACCCTTGGGTACCCATTGGAAGGCCCGGACCACGAATTTAGTGGCGTCTGTGGGCCACCACCTCTAGTCTCGTTCCACTCAGGCTGGTCGCGACTCCAACGACTGCCGGCGGAACGCTGTGAAGCGAGCGGAATGTCATTTGACATTAGGGGACGCCGAGAGACATTTTCATATGGGGACCAGCCCGGCAATGACAGTGAAGTGCTCTCGGGCCGGGAATCCCGTCCCGAAAGAAAGCTGCCCCAGTTGTTCAAACTGGCGTTGGCCCCGCGGCTGTGCATCCAGGTCCTAGATTGCTTGTAGCTGGAGTCCATTACGGAATTACCTGCAGCAAAACGAAATTCAGAATGTAACTTGACAGTAGCAAGCAAAAGCGCTGACCGAAAATTGATGAACCGGCAAAAGTTACTTCCAACTAGTGACTGGCAGCGAATCCTTTCTGTTCGTGACACGACATGCGAAATGTCAAATCAAAGTTTAGTGTTCGTTACACAAAAAACTCAAAAGTTTTGCTACAAGTATAATAACTTAGAAAGACCGTTTCGCTAAAATAAATAAAAAAATTTTAATTATTAGGAACGATCCATATTATTCGTTAAATTTTTCAATTTTGTATTATCTCTATAATCTTAAACTATACTACTGAACCTCACAATCAGGAATAAAACATACATGGACTATGTAAAAATATTTTGAAACAAAAGCTTTCAATAGTTAGACCCTACAGGAGTAAATATATTTTTCTCGTATTTTATTAGACTTATGAAAATTGAATACAAAAAAAAGGTTTTTTCTGTTTTATCATTGTTGTTTATCACATATTCACCATTGGGTGATTATTTTCTTTAATTTACAATCATTCTAGGACAGGCTTTTATTTCAGTAGTAAAATTATATATTTTATGGAACGAACAGCAAGAAAAATTCGGAGCTGTCATGATTCCCTCACTGTTCCATCTCCATTGTTCCAGTGTTGGTAAACCTGCCTTAGTTCAAAGCAAAAACAATGCACTTTAAATTCAACATAAACACAACTTAAGAATGGCTTCTGACACAGTAATTGTGGATCAGAATTTAGACCAGCCAAAGATTTCTACATTTGCTGTGCTGGATTTGGAAACGACGAATTTGCCTGTTTTTAATAATAATCGCGTTGGCATAACGGAGCTATGCATTTACGCCTTTCAAGCCGATCTTTTAAAGGAAGATTGTACTAATAAAGGACCCAAGGATCAAGGTCAAGAGGAGCAAGAGATACTGCCAGCGCCACCGCGGGCTTTGCACAAGTTAAATCTGCTATTCCAGCCTTCTATGAAGGTGCATCCAGAGGCAGAGCAGCACACAGGTTTGTGGTTCCACAACCAAAAGAGTAATTTAATTTCACAACAAAAACATGTAAATATGTATTTATCTAACAGGTCTAAGCAACTATCTGCTTGAGCGGGAATCTAAACTTGACCGGGAATCCGCACAACTCATCATCAGCTTCATAAAGCATTTACCAGCTCCAGTTTGCCTGGTGGCCCACAATGGCTGGGGATTTGATTTTCCCATCGTGAGGCAGGCCTTTGACAAATTGAACCTAGAGTTCCCACACTCCGTGTCATGTGTTGACTCACTCCGTGCTTTTTTGGAGATTGACGATAAGCGCTTTAGAGAAGAAAGTATCATAAAAGTTCCTGGGGAAGCAGAGCCGGAGGACCACGAAGAGAAACCTGAACCAGAATCTTGCAAACCGGAAAACGATATCCTTCCACAAATAGAGACGGAGACTAAGGCAATCGACTGGAAAACTAGGAATGAAACCACGCCAAAGCGTCCGATTCTAACGCCGTCGCAAGCTTCTGCGAAACGAAAGCAACTGTCCGATGAGGACGATGACTTGTTGGGCGCGCAGACGCCTGCTAAACGTACAACGCCGGATTTCCGGTCGAGACGCCAATTGTTTAGTGGCTTGAATTGTGCAGAGACGAAACGATTTCCACCACGTCTTAAATACAGATTAGGAAGCCTGTACACTAGTAAATTTAACCGACCAGCATACAACGCTCACCAGGCGGAGGCCGATGTGGCAATGCTAACCAAGCTCATACAGCATTATGGCATGGATTTCTTGGCCTTTGCCGAGGAGCAGGCCATTCCATTCCATGAAGTTAAGCCACTTGGTTCACCGGGCTATGGGAAATGGTGACAACACTGGAGGCCGTTAAAATTTCACCTGGCCACTTACACAAATCCTTATCTTAAAACGTATCGTAACCAATAAATGCATGTTTTTATATATTTTTATACACCACATACAATTTTTAAAATATTTATAAAATCAGGGAAAATATGCAAACAAACAATGTTCATAGAAGTCTAATTAGTTGACTGATATTTTCGATTTTTTATATAATTTTTTTGTACAAAATATAAGGCATATTACAAAAAAATCTTGTTTTTATTTTTATCGATGGAAGAGTAGCTGGCAACGAGTGAAAATGTGATGATACGAGAGGCACAACCAGTAGTGTAGGAGTTTAAATTTCCAGAGTGAAATTTCGTTAACCATTTCCTTCCCAGCTTTTTATGGGTCAACCCCTTGAACAAAAAACTATAGCATTCGCTGATGTTTTTGTTTTTTCAATATATATATATTTTATAATTTATTGATATACATCATATATTTGTTTTCAGACACTACAACATATTATATTATATCGTAATTATTAGAACCATTAATTTTAACTAAATTACACTTCTCTGAATCATTCGCTGTTTTTCTTTATTTCTATATTATGGTAAATATAAAAGAATGCATTATAGACAAAAACAAATTTTTAGCTTGCTGTTCCTATCTTTCATCATCCTCATCATTGCTTTTGTGTTTTTACAATCGTATAAGTTAATGCATAAATATAATAGTGAGAATTTGTTGTTGGTTTAAAAGCTTTTCAAACGACTCTGTTAACTGCACACTTCCATAACCTGCTGCTGTACATTTTAATAGTAAAAAAATATTGATTTATACACAAAAAGATGTCTAAGATTAGACTTTGAGGCTGCCATTTCCAGCTCGATTTATGATGATGATGCAGTGCTTGCCCTGTGCGAATGGGTGTCACAATACGTAGTCTATGTATAGTCTATATAGCCGCTAGGTTTACTTGTACATGATGTATATGGAGCTACGCTAAACGTATATTGTATGCAGGTTCGTTTGCTCGGAGAGGAATTTCCCCTCCCATCTATGCTTATATCTAGGTATTTTATGTACAAAAGACGCTCGGGGTGTTCCGTGCCGGCTCCTCTTCAGGTCTGCGTGCGTCGCTCGTACTCGCTGCTGCGTCTGTATTCGGCAGGATAGTCACGCGGCATCACAGAATAGCCGCGAGGATCGGTGCGATAGACGGATGGTGGCGGTGGTGGTAATCCGGGAACGACGCCATTCGGCATATAGTAGTTGGGCGGTAGGTAATGGTTCGGATAAGCATGCGGCGGGAGATGCCCAGAAGGGAATCTGAATTTAGGAGTTAAATTGATGATGAATTTCACTTCAAGTAAATATTCTGTAATGTACGATTTACCTGCGTTTATCGGGACGGCGGTCGCGGTCGCGTTCGCGATGATCGCGATGGTAGCCTCCACCAGGAGCTCCGCTACTGCGAGGATACCCAGCATCGTACCGATCGCGCTTGTATTCCAGGCTGTATCTGCATTAAGAAGGAATATGAATGAGAAAAACATCCATAATGCAAAAAATCCACAATTACCTCTCCCGGGCATGCCACCGCTCCATCTCCGGCGTGTAGCCCGATGGAGCGGGTGGTGGTTCATATCCCCCTCGACCACCACCTCCTCCTCGACTGCTATTTGGCGTTGAGGGCGAGTTGAGACCTTGTCGGCGGCCACTTTCGTAGCCCGCACCACCACCACTACCTTGAGGGGCACCACTAGCACCGAAGTAGTCGCCGCCGCCACGATGGTGCTTTTTTCGATCCTCGTGGCGCTCCATGTTCTGTCGCTTGAAAGACGACATGGACTTTAATTGGTCGCTAATGCCGCCGGCCCCGGGATTTCCTGATAAACCGCTGCTGGTGTCAGCAGCATCATTCTCGTCCCTTTTTCGCTTCAGTGGAGAATCATTGGTAAATCGGCCGCCTCCGGAAGGAGTTCCGGTATCCAGATAACGCCCACCGCTTGTTCGTTCCTTGTCCTTGTCCTTTTTCTTTTTTTTACCACCGCTCTTGTCCCGATCCTTGTCCTTTTCCTTCTCAGTCGAAAGCCCGTTTCGCTTGGACTTGCTGGGATTAGCCGCCGCTGAGTCCTTGGCCTTTCCTTTCCCCTCATCCTTACCCATCTGCTGCTTGAGTGCATGCTTATAGATTTTAAAAAGACGCTTTGCGTCCAGCTCTGTGAACTTGGATACGAAATACCACAAGTTACTGCGCCATTCCTTCTTTTCCGGCTCACCGTACGGCTGCAGGCATACATCAATCTGCCTTCCGATCTGCAACAGGCAATCCCTTGTGTGCTGCAGCTGGTCTTGGTCGGACAGACTTAGGTCGGGTTGATCCAGAGCCTTTAGGGCTTTTTTCACTGGTCGCATTTTTTCCTTGCATTCGTTGAATATGCTGGGATCCAGGTCGCCCAGAACTTCCAAGGCACGCGGCTCATTATTGGCCGTAAAGTGCATCGGCTTGTTGCCGTTGTTATCCGAGGCGCTCGTCTTTTTCGACCGGGCCTTAGACTTTTTGATCTTCTTGGCAGTGCCACTGCTGGTCTGATCAGCGGCAGGGTTGTTGTGCGGCGAGGAGGTTGAGTGATCTATTTGACTGGTACTGTAACTCTCAGGGGCAGTGACCGCCTCGTCGGCATCCGGAGACCTACCGTCAGCATTCGAGCTAGTTGCTGCCTGATTGCTGGTCACAGACTTGGCTTCGTTGGTGGCCGCTCGTGATGCTCTAGGTCGACGCTGACGCCGCCGCTGGCCACCTTTAGTCAGTTCAACGTTCTTCTTAATGATCTTTAGCAGGTACTCGGCACGGGTCTGCAGCTGCTTGGCCTGAGGCTTGCGCGTGTCGTTTAACAGGATCTTGTCTGTGAGCTTGAGGGTGGGGTCAAGCTTCATCTGCTCCCAGGATCCGATCCCATACTGATAGATGCCGCACAGCAGCTTTGTGTCCTCCTCATTGCTCCATTCGACGTCGAAGAGTGGGGCACGCGTCTTAATGTTGAAATTCCACTGCAGCCTCTCTTCGGCTCCGCTGGGCATGATCTCGTTGAGCGGCTGCAGCTCCTGCTCGCAGGTCAGCAGCTTTTTGGCGTTAAAGGAGACCCCGCCCAGCTTAACTGAAAATGTGGCGCGGGCGCGTCGCTGTTTTGCACCCGCCGTCTCATCAGTCGTCGTCGCAGTCTTGTTTTCTTCCTCCTTGTGCTCGTCCAAGAACTGAACGCAGCGGTCGTGCAGCATCTCGCCGAGGCGTTTTAACTCGGCCAGTGGCTTTTCCTGCAGCTCGGCATCGCATGCGATTGCCTCCATGCGGTGAAGTGGGGCGGGGAACTTTTTGTAGCTGCGGATGAAACGTCGCAGCTCGGCGTCAGTGAAGCCAATGATTTTCTCCTTCATTGTAGGGCGTCCCCTCTTTCGGGGTCGACCATCGTCGCCGCTGCCCTCAGAGCCCAGCTCGTAGTCTGAGTCGGCCGAATCATCCGCCTGCTGCTTGCCTTTGGCTCCTTTTCCGCCTCCCGCCCGCTTCGTCTCGTTTTGATTGGCGGCAGTTGCAGTCTTCCTTCGCGGCGGCAAGTAAAGATCCTCCATTTCCTTGGCGCGCTCTTGATCCTCAATCACTTTTCGAAAGCCTTCTGGGATAATGTCATCCCAGTCTTTGCTGTCGTCCTCCTCGTCGGAGGCATCTTGTTCTGCTTGTCTGTTGGCCGCCGCGTCGCTTGGCTCCTCCTCGAAGGCTGCTATGCTGGCCACTTTAAAGGCGGATAACAAGTCATCGCCTGGCATTTCGGGATCCTCATTGCGGGTCTCGGCACGGCGCAGGATCTCGTCAATGTCGCAAACCAAATCGTCGTCGTGCTCCTGCTCGTCCTTAAACAGTTCTTCAGCACCAAACTTTAGGATAGCCGAGAGATCGTCCTTGTTAAAGGGATTCGAGTTTGAAGAGTGGCCGTTGCCGCTCTTGTCGAGAACCGTGCGTCCTGTGGTATCCATCCGCTGAATGACTAAGTGATCCAGCACCATCTTCTGTTTGGCTCGTTCCACGATCTGCTCCTCTACCGATCGAGCGGTGACCAGGCGATAAATGTTAACCTGGTTCTTCTGCCCGATCCGATGTGCTCGGGCCTGGGCCTGTAGATCGTTCTGCGGATTCCAGTCAGAGTCGAAGATGATTACTGTGTCGGCAGTGGCAAGATTAATGCCCAAGCCTCCGGCTCTCGTGGAGAGAAGGAAGCAGAAGTCTTGACTGCCCTCGGCGTTAAAGTGATCCAGAGCCTGGCGCCTCATTTCCCCCTTGATGCTTCCGTCCAGGCGCTGGAAGGGAAAGTGACGCTTCTGCAAGTAGTCGGCGAGGACATCCAGCATGCGTACCATCTGTGAGAAGATTAGCACACGGTGGCCCGTCTCCTTAAGTCGGCACAGCAGCTTGTCGAGCAATACCAGTTTTCCCGAGCCCTTTAGCAACGTCTGTAGCGCCTCATCCTGCTGCAGTCCCATCAGTTCGAACTCTGACGGTCGTATGAGAGCGGCGTGGTTGCAGCACTTCTTCAGCTCGATAACTATATTCAAAAAAGTCGAGGTGCTGCCGCGCTTCCCCTTGCGGAGGGCATCAAAGTTCTTGGTGAGGATCCACTTGTAGTACTGCTTCTGCAGCGAGGTCATCTCGACTCGCAAAATTTGCTCCACCTTCGCTGGCAAGGACTTCTCCACGTCTTTCTTCACTCTGCGCAGAATGTAGGGCTCCAGCTGCTGATGGAGTCGGGTATAGCCCTTGTCCTCGGCATTGCCATGCTGTACCTCAAAGTTCTCCCAGGTATCAAACTTCTCTGGCATGATGAAGTGTAGCAGGGCCCAGAGTTCCTTGAGCGAATTCTGCAACGGTGTGCCCGTAATTAGCAGCCGATGATTGGTGTCGAACTCCTTGAGCGACTTGTACAGCAAGGAATCGTCATTTTTAAGCCGATGCGCCTCGTCTACGAGCAGTGCCGCCCACTGAAGCGTGCCCAGAAATTGTTTGTCCTTCAGAACAATCTCATAGGTAGTGAGGATGCAATTGAATTTAAGACGCTTGGAGCCCTCGAACTGCCACTCATACTGCTGGATTAACTCGCGCGACTTGATGTCGCCCAAGTAGGTAACCACATTCATGTCCGGCGCCCACAAATCGAACTCCCGCTGCCAGGCGGTCATTGTGCTAAGTGGCACCACGCACAGGAACGGTCCATAGAGATGGTGGAGTTTGAAGAGCGAGTAGAGAAAGCAGATCGTCTGAATGGTCTTGCCGAGGCCCATTTCATCGGCCAGAATCACTGAGTTCTCCTTGCACCACGAGTGGAGTAGCCAATTTAAGCCGTCCATCTGGTAATCCCTGAGCACCAGTCCCGGCACCAGAAACTCTGGCTGGTTCTTGATTCGTGAGAACTTTGGCCGATACTTCAGCACGCGACAGTGACGAGAAGGTGTGCACTTGGAGCACTCCCGTTCTCCGAACTGCTCCGCACAGCGCTGCCACTTGCGCAGAACCAGGGCGGCGTCCTCCCACGTGGACTCTGCGTATGGCAACGACTGCCACTTACATAGGTACTCCTCTGCTCCGTCGTCCGGCTTGGAGCCCTTGGCAATTATGCGATCAACGTTGTTATATGACTTGAGCAGCTCGTGTTGCAGCTCCAATTGGCATTCGAAGTAGTCTATGTCCTCGGGACCGGCATAGCGGCGCCAATATGCCTGATCCTGTTCCTTTTTAATGAAGTTGTCTAGCTTTTTCATGCCCTTCGCCTTCATATCGCGCAGTGTTCCCTCAGACTCCCAGGTGTTGTGGATGTATGACCAGCCCTTCCACTTGATTAGAAACTGCACCTCTCCCTCAGCCTCTAAAGCCTTTTCATTGAATCCCGCATTCGGATCAAAGCCGTTCTCTTCAATGGCATAGATCGTTGTCTGGTTGCCGGTGCATCCACGCTTACCCACACGCTGCGCCAGGATGCGCTCGATCGTCTCGCATTTCTCCTCCTCCTCGGCGGCTGCAGCAGAGGCGGCTGCCTGACTCTCATCGTACTCACACTCCAGCAGATCCTCGGAGTCGGTTGCCTCGTCCTCAGAAGCCTCCTTATAGCTAACAGCAGCGGCTGTTCGACGCGTAGCGCAGCTGCTTGAATTGACAAAGGTTCGATACAGGTCAGGTCAAGAGACAAGAAAGTGGAGTAAGCGCATCAAAAACATTGAAAAGATCATTACCGCTTGCTGGCATCGTCATCATCGCTGTCCTCGGAGCTGAAGGACTTTACCCGGCGTCTAGGGTGCTGCTGATGTGCCGGTTTGCTCCTGGAGGTAGTAGCCGCTGGCTTACGCTTTTGGATCGCGGCGGATACGTCGTCATCACTGTCCTCGCTTTCATCGCTTTCGTCCGAGTCCCAGCTGGCAAAGGAAAATTAAGTTGTCAAACCGAATAGAGAAAGCAAAGGCCCACAACAAACTCACGTCTTCTTTTTCTTCTTCTTAGGAGCAGGAGCTCGCTTGGATTTGTCCGCTGCTGGTGGCTTGCGCGCCTGGCGCGTCCTCTTGGGTCTGTAGTCTTCCTCCTCCTCCTCCTATTGAAGAAACATGTTAGGAATGCTTTGTGCAGTCTGATCTTTAGAAGCCGACTTACGCTGCTGCTGCTGGAGGATGTTGGCGAGACGTTGGCAGAACTATCACTGGCAGACCCGTCACCAGAGGCCTCGCTGGCTGGCTGTTGATGACCAGCCTCAGTCTCATCGTCCTCGTCGTCCCGTTCTGGCTTTGACAAATTGCTGCTGCTGGTGCTCGTGTTTGTCTTGTTGTTGTTGCTTCCCTGATCCCTGTGATTGGCTTGGCCATCGGCATCAGAATCGGAGTCACTTCCACTGGACCCAGCACTGGAGCTATCATCCTGATCGTCTGTGAAGCCATTCGTCTTGCTGTCCGCTTGGGCAGCAGCAGCCGTTGGAGGAAAACCTGGCGCCATCGCCGACGAGTTGGTCCCCGGCTCCGGGGAACTGCGTCCATCGCTGGAGTTACCAGAGGAGCTGTCCGAGTCCGAATCGGAGCCTGAGGAGCCGCTGCCGCTGCCACTGCCACTATGGTCATCGGTGCCGTTGGCCTCCTCTCGGGTGTCATCTTGTTCGTCTGAGCCAATACTATTCGCCGATTCATTGAGTGCCTGCCAGGAAGAGATAGCAATCAGTCGATGATGCACGATGTAAAAGAATTGTACGGATTACGCGAAAAATTCTAAAAAAAAATTGCTGGTCCTGCTAAATGCGGTAAAAACATCAAAATATTAAACAAAATTCTTCGAAAATACGGACAATGGTTCAACGCTTTCCAAAAGCTCCGACAGACGGGCTCATAAGAAGCGTATTTGGGAAAAAAAAAGGATCCGAATCCTCCAGATAAGGAGTCTTACTCTAAAGGGCCAAAATCCTGAATAAAATGTGTTCTTTCTTCCAACGTATCCTAATAGTTTATTGCTAAAGGGTCTTAAAAGGTCAATTGGATCGAAATCCCTTCAAGGAAAACCTTGCTATTGAGTTACCAGCGCTAATCCTCTCCAGAAATTAATATACACTAGTTCATTTGAAAGAAGCCTTGAAAAACCAAGAAACAATTATGATCCTGGGAGGTTTTACGGGAATTCATCAGAGTACTTGACACTGAATCGCGGAACATACGAACCGTGGATCCTGGATAGTAGAACTACTAGAGATCCTTAGAAATGACTGGGTTTTCGATCTCCTGGCACTATTTTTCCATCAAAAAGTCTCAAAAACTGAGAATCTATGCTTCTTTATCTAAAAAAAATCATTTTAAACGATTGTTCCTGTAAAAAGGAGGTCGAATTTAGGTAAAATGAATGCCGGCTTCCTTTTGGCGGGTTCCAAATCCAAAGGAACTTGGACAAAAATCTTTGAAAGAAAACTTTGCACCTTGCGATTTGTGATTACGTAATCGATGAAAATTTCCAATTTGCTTGGAAAACCATTGAAATCCATGGAATTTAAAGCGTTTTAATAGCCGTATCCAATAAAAACAAACCGAAAATCGAAAATTTGATCAGAATTTGCGAAAATGGGTACCCAATAAATTTTCATAAAATTCACTCTGGGTGCCACGTAGGAGTCTTGGGAACAGTGGGGAGTCGTCAGAAGGATGCAACACGGTCTATTTAATGGAAAAATCCTTACTTTAACCAAATGCCTTGCTTGCAGCCGCAATACCAGCCAGCCAAGTGCGGGTGTCTCACGACGAGGAGACTCCTATGGACTCTGGGGCTGAGCGGCCACGCCCACAAAACGGAGCGTGTGTTTCATATGTAGCAGTTATTTTCAGTTAATACTCACACGACGACTGGGATGAAACTGATTCAAAGCCTTTCGATTCGAGTAATGGAAGAAATTCATCGTTTTTTTCAACTTTTTCACACACACCGACGTTCGACATTCACAGCTTTTTCAAGGCCTACTCACCTGGCTCATTATATTGTCGTGGTAGCACCCCCAGTTGCCTTATAGCGGTCATTAAATACAGCCGATACACTTGAACAAGGTCACTCTCAAATGTTTATGTTTTTCCCGCAAGCCACTTGTTTTTAAATGCACTTTTTCCAACACAAAAAGATCGCTTTTCACGTTTCATGCGTTTTTTTTTTCATGCGTCGCAGCAGAAATATCGCCACCATTTTGAATTAGTGTTACCGTGCCGTTTAAACTAGCGGTGGTGGAACAGCGATTAGGATTTTCATTTATAATATATATATATAGTTATTTTAAGATGGCTTGAATATGTTTTACTCTTGTGAATTGTCTTCACTTTTAACTTTTAACGTAAGCAATTTTATACTTAAAAAAAATGTATAATAGAGTTTTAAAATTTAAAGACAAATTCAATATCTTTTAATAGTTTTTGTGATTATTTCCTATTACTCAGGGTATTCCTTATAGCGCTGAATTTAGGGAATTTAATGAAAATTTATGAATTTAAAACGCAATTTTTGTGATGTGTGTAAAATAAAGCCAGGTGTTTCTCTATCAAAAAAGAATTCAGACAGCGAGAGGCATAGGATGACTAGCATATATGTACACTTCAAGAATCATAAGTGTTTTTTTAGCTCAGAGAAATCTGGCTTGAAAATATAAGAAGGCGGCTGATACGCCGTCTGCACTTTGAGTTTCTAAAGTCTGCGGGTATCTCTCTCATAAAATGCCCATTTCTTTAACGTATATGGTCACATTGAAGGTCCTAAAATATCGACTACACTCGATATATACTGGCACGGCACAGGTGTTTCCAGTCAGCTGTGGATGTGGACAATTTACAATTTTGTTGTTTTGTGTTGTTCTTGTTCTGAAACTTCAATCTAATTAAATTAGATAATTGGACATGTAGAGCAGCTCAACTATAATCGCCAAACATGAAAGAAGTGGGCATTGCTCTTCCCAAGTCGCGAGGCGTGGGCGTCGGAGTACTGGCAGCCTTTCTTCTGTGCTTTATTTTCTACTACTTCTACGGCGGTTACATGACGTTGGCGCTCTTTACTGGCATACTCCTCTGTACGTATGCTTCACCCTGATCAGTGACTTGACACTTACAACTATTCCATTTCAGTGATATTCTATAATGCCCAGGATCTGCTGCTGTATCATCCCGATCTGCCCGCTAACTCGCGAATTTACATACCCATTCCGACTATGCACAACCTGCCGCACATCACGGTCAGCATAAAAACCCCCGATGATGTGACGCTGCATGCGTTCTGGATCAGCCAGCCGGAGGAGCGCTGCAAGTCTGTGCCCACATTGCTCTACTTCCACGGCAACGCTGGCAACATGGGTCATCGAATGCAGAACGTAAGTTGGGTGGCAAACTGGTCTGCTGCCCCGATCGTAACATTCTAGAAACCATTTTGCAGGTCTGGGGCATTTACCATCAGCTTCACTGTAACATTCTGTTGGTGGAGTACCGCGGCTATGGCCTGTCTACTGGTGTGCCGTCTGAACGTGGACTAGTCACTGATGCCAGAGCTGCCATCGATTACCTGCACACGCGCCACGATCTGGACCACTCGCAGCTGATCCTATTCGGGCGCTCGCTTGGTGGCGCAGTAGTGGTGGACGTGGCTGCGGACACCGTCTACGGCCAGAAGCTTATGTGCGCGATTGTAGAAAACACATTCAGCAGTATACGGGAAATGGCTGTGGAGCTCGTTCATCCCGCTGTAAAATATATACCAAATATATTGTTTAAAAATAAGGTGAGCTTGTCTAGATCGAGAAGAGCGTTGGGGCTTAAAACGATTTCAATGATTTCCCTGCAGTATCACTCCATAAGTAAGATTGGCGCGTGTTCGGTTCCATTTCTGTTTATATCGGGCCTTGCGGACACCCTGGTGCCACCGCGCATGATGCGTGCCTTGTATTCTCAATGCGGTAGCGAGTTGAAGCGCCTGCTGGAGTTTCCGGGCGGTTCGCACAACGACACCTGGATAGTAGACGGGTATGCTCAGCGGAGTAACTATGCTGTAAATTTTGCACTTTAATTTGCGTCTTTCATTTAGATACTACCAGGCTGTAGGCACCTTCCTGGCCGAGCTGCAGCAGCAGCCAACTCCACTGCAGAAGGCGCCTGAGAAGAGCAATGTGTGGGTGGAGCTGGAGCATAAAATCATTGATGTGTAGCTCCCGGATAGGCCGAATGCATAAAGTGTTCTTCTATTGACTGTGTTAACACTGCGAATGGTTAAATACTTACATATATACATACAACCAATGGTATACATAAATAATGACAGGGTTTTAATACGGACACATTGCTTATGCCTTGTTGCGGCTTTGTGCAGCGATTAACAACGTGCTAGCGATGCTGGCTGTTCATTTTAAAGAAAAAGAATATGTGCTAAAGCAATTGAACAATTGCAAGAAACAGTATCCACAATGAAATTCGAATTTTTTTTCAATTACTATTATCGGCGCTGTTTAATTATAGCTAATTATTTAACATGTATAGCGTTCATACATAATTGACAACTAATCAGTATTTTACAAGGGGAAAAAATACAATGTCTTTGCCGGAAAGTCGATCCATAAAGGCTTTCATCACTAGCACGTTTACAACTTTGTGAGCCGGTTCCATTTTTAAATGTTACACTATTTAATTGTTAAGAATGTAACGATATTTTAAGATTAGGCTAGCAGGCTAACGCAACCCAGGTTAAACAAACTGATAAACAATAAAGTTTAAAGTATCGCTAGAATCCAATGAAATCCTCATCGGCACTGTCATCGCTGAGGGGTGTGGACGGGCGCTTGCGAATGCTTGGCTTTTCCGGTTCTATCTCCTCTTCCGCTTCGGGCGAATGAATCTCCTGAGCCTGTGACCGATGATGAAACACGAATGAGACGCATTTGCTGTCCGTCCAGGCCTGGGCAAGAATGCTGTCGGGCAGGCCGCGGTTGTTGGAGCAATGATACCATTGGGACAAGTGCGACGTGCAATCTGTGTCATCGGGCGGAGGCTTTGTTTGAATGTTCTGCACGCAGCGCTTACACTTGAGCCTTTCAAGAAGAAATTTTAAAGTTTTTACTATAGAAATATAGGCAAAAAATATGTGCAAATTTCTCTGCAATGCAAGTACCAAAAGACTTGAGGTTCTTTTTTTATTATGGCTACAGTATGTGGCTAGGTCTTTATTTTTCTATTAGTATTCTACTTTAAATTAGGCATATGTTTAAAGCCCACTTTTCATTATAAACGTCCAAAAATGTTTACTTACTTTTCGTGCGTGTCGGAAAGAACGTGTGGATCAAAGCGAAACAAATCCTTAAGATCGTCACGCGTAAAATGTTTCTCCGCTGACTCGTTGTTGTCAATAATCGTACTGGACAAAGATTTCTTGTGCGTCTGTCGCTGCAGGATCTTCTCTTCAATGGAACCACTCTAAAACAGAAATTTATATCTACGTTTGTAATACTTTACGAAAACGGAACAAAATACTTACCGCCACAAGGCGATATATGTAACAGGGCTTCTTTTGACCGTCGCGCCACACTCTGGCCATTGCCTGTTCATCGTTAGCGGGATTCCAGTCTGGATCGAACATAAATAGGCGATTAGCTCCTATTAAATTCAGTCCACAGCCGCCGGCTTTGCTGCTCAGCATGAATAGGAAACTGTCCGATTCTGGATCATTGAACCTGTCCACAACCTTTGAGCGCTTTTTGATGGACATGGTGCCGTCGAGTCGAACAAAACCGTACTTTCGCCTTCTTGCCAGCTGCTCAAACAGATCGAGGGTCTGTGTGTAGTTGGAGATTAGGACCACTTTGTCATTGCCATCGGCACGAATAGCAGCTAGCATGAAATCAAGGAGCATGAATTTGCCACTCAGCTCCGGGTTGAGATCTCTGAAACATTGGAATTAGTTTAAATGAAATCAAATCCAGAGTTTAAATCTATAACAACTTACTTTGGCTTGTAGTTGCTCGGCAGCACGTTCTGCGAGTTCTCGAAACCTTTCTCCCGTGCCGCGATCTTTTCATATATCAGATCCGGATGGCTACATAGTTTTTTGAGGGTTGTGATGTCAGCCAGGGCCGTGAGCGAGGCCTTCTCATTGCAGTCTAAAATGGAAAATGAGAATACATATAAAGACTCTCAGAGTTTTCAGAATCACCTACCCGCCAGGCTTCGACGCACTTGATCCGATTTAAGGAAATTCGTATACAGTTCCAGCTGAATTGGAGTTAGCTTGGCGCAGATGACCATCTCGAACTTGACTGGCAGGTATTTGGTAAGAATCTGATTGGTGCGCCGGATGATGCACTGATCGACCAGTTTGATCAACTCCTGCGTCTTCTCGATCGCCCGCTGCCGTTCCCCGTCCGTGGAATCAGCGTTCTGGCCCCGCAAAATGCTGTTCTCGAAGTTCCGCTTAAAGTCGGCCGCCGTACCAAGCATCTCGGGATTGACAAAGTTCACCAGGCTGAAGTACTCCGTGAGATCGTTCTGAATGGGAGTGCCGGAGAGTAGGACGCGCCGCTTGGTCTTCAGGCCCATCAGTGCCTGGTAGGTAAGGTTATCGCTGTTCTTTAGGCGGTGTCCCTCGTCGCATATCACCATGCCTACCTCGTACTTGCAGAGGATATCTGCATAGATGCGAAACGTCTCGTAGCTTATGAGCAGAACGGGCGTACCCATGCGCGTGGAGGCGTTCATAGAGAACTGCTCGAGGGCGCGAATGGTGTTCTCCTTGGTTCCCCCTTCCATGGCCAGGCAGAGCAGTCGGCCGTGCAACCACTTGGTGAACTCCTTTTCCCAATTCTTTACCAGCGACGACGGTGACACGATGATGGCCTTGTTAATTGTTGGTTTGCACTCGGCACTTTGCCGCAGCAGCGTCCACACCAGGGTGACGCACTGCAGCGTCTTTCCCAGTCCCATTTCGTCGGCCATGATACACCCATTGAAGTTACCACGCCTGCCTTCCACGCACTCGTACATGAACCGTACGCCCTCGCGCTGATGCGGCCGCAGGATGTTGCTCAGCAGCGGATCAACCACAACGTGCACGAGCACCTTGCTGGGATCCATTGCCATCCGTTCGTGCTCAGTGTAGGTAGGTGGCTGGTAAAGCACAAGGGCGTTGCAGGCCAGCGGATCGTGAAGGGGCCGCCGGACAATGCAACGACGTACGCCGAGACAGCGATTGCCCCCGTAATCCGGTACGTAATTATCGATCGGCACCTTAAACTGGCGGGCCAAGACTTTGGCAATAGCCAGTTCATACTCGCTGTTAGCCGTGAAGCGGATGGGCAGTGGTATGTCCCTCGTATTACTGGCATCGCGCAGGGCGGAGCTCTGACGATTCCTGCCCAGCTCCTGCTCCCGCTCCAGTTCCTGCTGGCATGCTCGCTTGTTCTTCTTCAGCAGCGGCGGGGTGAAGGAGTGCCGGGACGCGGGGCACTGGCCCACCCGTTGGCTAGGCGCCAAGCTGCGTCGCTGCAAAGGAATCGGGATAGAATCAGATAATACATTTTTGTTTTATTTACCATTTTATGAATTTTCAAGACGATTTAGCGGGAAATGCTGTGAACTGCTTGACGGGCAAAGAATAGTCTGGTCACACCGGAAGGGGTAAAATTACAGCTAATTAGGAGTAATGTACTTGTTAATAAAAGCTAAAGAATTGAAAACCATTACAGCTATCTTGTCTTCACATAAATTATTTTTTTAAATGTATATTTCTGTAGTATCCAAGTTTTTTTTTTGCCGTAATAAGTTGATTCGTTTTTTAGGGTATTTATCAGGGTTTTTGGTTTTTTTGTGAGGGTCCATCCGCAGTCACACATTCGCGGCAAGTGGTTTTTTTCGTGCTAAAATAAGGGAAACTACAGATTTGATAAGGAAAATATTATTCGATATTTGCCAGCGAAGCATAATCTTGTCTTTATTCTGCCGCTCTTAAGGATTGGAATGTTCCGGCGATCGGCTGGCAACGAACAAGAGCAGCATAGTCTCCGACACATAGTGCTCCGATTCGGTGCAGTCGTGGTGTTTTGCCATTGGGGCAGAAAAAACAGCAAACGAGATTATAAATAACCGCAATGTGTTGTTGTGGGCCTCTGGTGGTGCACTGCTGCTGAGGGTGGCGGAGGATGCAAGTGCCGGAGAACAAGTGCACGAAAAAGTGCGCCTGAACGCACCAGTACCAGCACCACATCATCATCAGCTAGCCGTACATAGCACTGCTTGCTGCGTTTTCAGAATTAATAAATTGGGTCGATCGACGTTTCGGACAGGGACGTTTCGTTCGAAATTATTTCTTAGATTGTGTTTTGGCCCAGAGAGCTAATTATGAGTTTGCTGAATCAATCAAGTTGCAGCCGATTATTTAAAAGTTAAATCAAGCGGACAACGGGCCCAAAGCGGAGTCAACAAAAGCGGCTCCAAGCAAAGAGGCAAAGAAGCGGACGCAACGCACGCCAACGAAATTGTTTCAACAGCACGTTCAAAGTGAAGGTCAACGTCACAACGGAAGCCAACGACATCGCAGCGCCAAGTCTGGCGGCCGAAACCAAAACCGAAACCCGAAGCGAGCCACCGCCATCATCACCATCACCCTCAATCGCAGTAGTCTCTGCCGCCGCTGCCAGCTAGCGGATCTCAGCCCGGAGCCAAAGCGCGACCAGCAGCAGCACTATGACTCGCTCGACCATGTCCATCGCCCCCGCCCTTGCCCACGGCCAGCGGCAGTTGCTCCTCACTTTTGGGGCGGCACTGCTCATCCTGGTGGCCTGTGTTCTTGGCACTGAGACCTCCATGCCCACGCAAAACATGTCCCACAAGGAGCGGGCGGAACTGAGGTAATTATGAGAAAGCCCACTGCTGGATGTATGCTATTCCCTCAATTATTTTGTTTAGTATTTCCCCCAAGTGAATAATTTAGGCGAAATGTTTTCATGTACAATTTTGCACTCACAAAAATGAAATCCCAACACGGCAGAGCACAACTATAGATTAGCTTATCGCTATACTTACATACATACCATGTACATATGTATGTATGAACATATTTGTAAACTTATCACTAAACTATATCAACTTGAATTTTCTGTTTTCGATAATCTAAGTGTTTAATTATGAATAGCGGCTTCTTAACGATTTTTTTGTCTTAAAGAAACCAAATTATGAAAAACATCTTTAGCTATACATATGTATATCAGTGATGGGCAGGCAATAAAATAAAATGACTTGTTTAAATAAATTTGTGTGAATAAGAAATAAAACCATATGGTTCCATTAAAATAGCTCTGACTAGAAAAAAAAAATAAGTACAACTCTACAAGTAATGTTCGTCACAATGTTACAATTTGCTCTCGTTGTTTACATTATGTGCATACTGTACGTGCGCCAAATTTCTTAGTATAACAAATTTATTACATTTTAAAAAATCTACATCAATTTTATAAAATTCTGTATTATTAACCTTACAAAGTAAAAATATGATTTTTGCCTAGTTTAATCAATTTAATTCATTCAAATTTCAGCTTCTCGAATTAGCTTCGGCTCTGTTTTTTGGTACTTTTCGATTAATCGTATTAATTTAATTGCAGGGAAGAAGCTCGGGATATGTTTTATCATGCATATCACGCCTACATGGAAAACGCATATCCCGCCGACGAGCTGATGCCGCTATCATGCAAGGGACGATATCGTGGAGTGACGCCCTCTCGTGGAGACATGGACGATATCCTTGGAAAGTGAGAGACTAAATTAAATCCGTTCTTGACGCGTTTACTACTTGGTTACACTTTCCTTTAGTTTCTCTATGACCCTGGTGGATTCTCTCGACACTTTGGTCCTGCTGGGCGACTTTACGGAGTTCGAGCACGCCGTCAAACTGGTCATCCGCGATGTACAGTTCGACAGCGATATTATTGTGTCTGTTTTTGAGACAAACATCCGTATGGTCGGCGGCTTGCTATCAGCCCACATCCTGGCCGAGTATCTGCAGAAGCATGCGGACGTGATGCACTGGTACAAGGGCGAGTTGCTGGAGATGACCCGCGAGCTTGGATATCGTCTATTGCCGGCGTTCAACACATCTACGGGCATTCCGCACGCACGGGTTAACCTGCGCCTGGGCATGAAGGATCCGCAGTTGAAGAAGTCGCGGGAGACATGCACTGCGTGTGCGGGTACAATCCTGCTGGAGTTCGCTGCCCTGTCGCGACTGACTGGAGATCCCATTTTCGAGCTAAGAGCGCACGCCGCCATGGATGCGCTGTGGAAGCTGAGGCATCGCGGCTCTGACCTAATGGGAACAGTGCTGAATGTTCACTCCGGGGACTGGGTGCGTCGAGACTCTGGCGTCGGTGCCGGAATCGACAGCTACTACGAGTACCTGTTCAAGTCCTACGTCCTGCTGGGCGATGACAAGTACCTCGCTCGCTTTAACCGCCACTACAACGCCGTAATGAAGTACGTCAGCGAGGGGCCCATGCTGCTTGATGTGCTCATGCATAGGCCGCACGCCAAGTCGAAGAACTTCATGGACTCGTTGTTAGCCTTTTGGCCAGGCCTGCAGGTGCTATCTGGCGACCTCAAGCCGGCTGTGCAGACCCATGAGATGCTCTATCAGGTAACTAATTTGATTATTTGCACCCATTGATACCCACTGATACTTATTCTGTTTTCTTACAGGTTATGCAAATGCATACCTTTATACCAGAAGCCTTCACCGTCGACTTTCAAATACACTGGGGCCAGCATCCACTGCGACCGGAGTTCATAGAGTCGACGTATTTCTTATACCGCGCCACTGGCGATCACCACTATCTGCAGGTGGGAAAACGGGCTCTAAAGACACTGCAGCAGTACGCCAAAGTATCGTGTGGCTATGCGGCCGTCAATGATGTGCGCACCGGTAAGCACGAGGATCGCATGGACTCCTTTGTGCTGTCCGAGACAATTAAGTACCTGTTCCTGCTGTTCTCGGATCCACAGGATCTGATAATTAACGTTGACGAGTTTGTGTTTACCACAGAAGCCCACCTGTTGCCCCTTTCCATTGCCCAACTAGGGAATTCCACGTTTAGTGAGTATATTTTTTAATGTTTAATTATACATACATTTTATGATTCAACTGTCACCTGCAATACACAGGCTTTCGGCAATCGGACGAGCACAACGTTCTCGACTTCATGCGCACCTGCCCCAGTTCCAATAAGCTTTTTCCTGAGAAAGTACGCAAACCATTGCGCAACTTCATTACGGGCTCGTGCCCGCGCACCAACAGCGGAAAGCGACTCAGCGCCCTGGATTTTCAGGCAAGCAATGCTGATCATCTGCGAGCTGTTTACGACATGGGCATCACCATGGTTTCAGTAGGCGACCGCAGCCAAGGCAAGGTGCGACTGTTTCATAGTTTCTATAATGTAAGTTTTATTTCTGTTCCGCTTTATGATTTCGTTTGCATTACGTTTTGTCTGGGGATGTACATACATATATCGAGAGAAGTCTGAAAAAAATTGCACTCAATTGAACACTTTAATTGATCGAATTTTAAAAAGGAAGAATATTGAGTTACTCGGTAGAACATCGATTTTACCAAAAACGGTCTTAAAAATTGTATTGGGTCAGCATCTGGGCACTTTCGCTTTCTCCTACTTCTTCACCTATCATCATATCCATCTTTGACTCACCTACAAACGCTGAATCTGATCCATTTGCTTATCGTGCAGGCAAAGAGCCACGAGGAGGGCGAAATGGGATTGCAGTTCATGCAAGAGATGCTGGAGCTGACCAAGATGCAGAGCATGAATCAGCTGGCACAGCTGCAGGTGCGTTAGCCTTAATTTCTTATTCAGGAATGTGCTTTTAAATATCCGGGATTGTTTTCATTCACAGGCGGTGGCCTATGCAACCGATGAAAAAACACAGGACTGGACCGCTCTGATGGCCGGCCCATCGCATTTTAGCCCAGAGCTGATCGGCGAGCAGTTCGTAGAAGGTGATTTAGTGATGGCCAAGCCCCTCCGCGCCTGCGAGGAGCAGCTAGAGAATGCGGAGGAGGCAAGGGGCAAGGTCTTGGTGGCCGAGCGCGGCGATTGCACTTTCGTGAGCAAGGCTCGCCTGGCCCAAAAGGCGGGTGCCGCTGCGCTAATTGTCTGTGATAATGTGCCGGGTTCTTCCGGCGAGACGCAACCGATGTTCGCCATGTCCGGCGATGGCAACGACGATGTCCTCATTCCGGTCGTATTCATGTACAGCGTGGAGTTCAACAAGCTGTCAGCCGTGATGCAACAGCGACGGAAGCAGCCGCTTCGTGTGCGGGTCATGCAAATGGTGGAGTTCAAGCGCTGGCAACTGGCCAGGGAGCAGCGACGGAATCAGACTGCAACAACCACAGCGACGGGAACGACGCAGAAGCCAGATAAGGAGTTGTAGTGACCCCAAAGTAGTCTTCGCCAAAATAGCTATATTTATATTTTCAAAATTGTTGATAGCAATTAAACTAATTTTGAAACTCTTGTACTTTACTAGACACGTAAGTATAAGCGAATTAATGCCGCGCGCCGTTGATTCTTCTGTTTAGAGATTCTGCATTTGGCGGTCGTAGTTCTCAGGCTAGCAAACTAGCTTCCTAGTGGCAATCTATTATGTTTAGAGGGCCACACACAACCTGAAAAATAATTAGAAAAGGATTTTCTTTTTCCTGTAAGTAAAACTTGTGTACATACAACATCTTATATCTTAGAAAATAACGAGAAACTAATTAAAGACTAACGTAAGAATACAACTAGTTTGTAATGAACCGAGTCGGGAGAATAAGATAAGTAAATTTGTAGTTGAAATTGATTAGTTTATGCAGATAGAATGAGTATAAAATATATGCATACAAAAATTCAAAAGTCTGTTTTTTAAAATCTGGAGTAAAGATTTACCGACATGGTCCTGTAAAATGGAGAGCCATCTGGATAATTGCTCATAAATTGAGAGTCAACAATCGATTTTTTCTCTATTGTGTTGCAAGTTGGTTTGGTTGTTTTTGGTTCAGCTTGTCTTGCTTTATGTATAGCATCCCATCAAAAATATTTGCTGGCTGAATGAATTTGCACATACATATTTTCTTTCTTACTTTAATATGAAATTTCATAAAGTGTAGTTAATTAGCAAAAGATCAGAAAAAATGGAACGAAGAGGTGGACACGTAATGCAGAACTACTTGGGAAGACAAAGAAAAAAACACAGAGTACAATGTAATAAGTTTCCATTTAATGACATGATTTTGTTTTCCTATTTTGGTGTTTCCTTTGCACTTCTCATATGACACTTCATCCTCTGCTGCTCTGGGCGAGAGCAGTGTAAATCAAAGATATTTAAATTTATGGTAAATTATGTATACATTACATAAACATTAACGTACGCTGCTAGTGATTTTGTTTTTTTCTTTCAGAAAAAATAAAGAAACCAATGAAATAAAAAACACTTAATTAATGATAGCGAATTAGAGCTTAGTTAAGGCTAACAGGGTTTGACTTACTAATGACTTAGGCTAGATGACGATGATGATTTGGATCGGGTTTGGGATTAAAGGGTAGATCCTAGTTTTCGATATATTTGAACTACATATACTGGAGCTGAAACACAGCACCAAAACGAATATTGAGTGATCTTTCAGTTCACAATTTAAGGCGTCATACGTTTGTCGTTCAAATGGATGTGGAGACATTTTCAGTTAAAATCATTGGGCGGGTGAGAACACAATAGCTAGCTGCTTTTTTCACTAAACTGGCACCTGGTACTGGTACTGCTGCTGGACGGCCAGCTTGAGCATGTGATTGGTGATGCTGTCTACTGTTAGGGACTGTGGTGACATCTCGATCACCTGGGACTTGTGACGCGAGTAAAAGCGTTGCGCTCCATTGGCCAGCGGCGCCACGTAGGTCAGTTGCCGCGGATCAGCGGCGTTTATCCAGGCTTCTCCATCTGCAGAAGACTTAATGATCAGATGATCTCCAGTATTCACCGCCTCGATTTCGTCATCGAATTGTGTCGATGGGAGCCGGTGGATATGGAGCAGGCGATGCGAGGGCATGGCGTGCGACAGCTCACAGGCGATGACATGCACCTCGGCAGCACTGCCGTCTGGCTCCTTGAGGTACTGAAAGAGTATCAGCATGCTGCTCTGATCCAGGTCCAGGCTGGGGTAGTGCATGGCGGCGAGACTACGCCCGAGGGGACGGCCCAGATCGTAGTTCATCAGCGTGTCTCCGCTGCGATGATCCCATACGGTAACGCGTGTCTGGCCATAGCCGATCAGGCGATCTTCCGACAAGCATTCAATGTAGCGCAGCTCGTGGCGCAACTGCTTGAACTCGCGAATGGATGCCAGCGTGTCCAGAGTGGGCGTCAGCGAGTACTTGCAGATGCCCGACCGCGGTCTGCCCATCACCAGTTCTTGCTGCCAAGCCATCACAAAGTATCGCGAGTCTGCGATGCTCGTATAGATCACATGTGACCCTTCGCTGTGGATTAAATTGAGATTTATACCTATATATTGCAGAATCGTAGACGAGCATACCAAGTGACAGAGTCCAGGTGAACCGAGTGCATCCGGGGTCGTAGGTCCTCCTCGCAGAAGTAGTAGACATTCACGTGCAACGACGTTAGCTTCACCTCCCGCTTGTGATGGTCCAGCGACCGGCTCTGCATTTCCAAGTAAACCGGCGTTGAATTGTGCACACAGATGCGGCTGCCGTACGGCGTGAATATCTCGGTATCTGTGGATAGATAAGAAGCGAGGCAAAGGCAACACATTTATTAATTATTTAATTTATAATTAAGCATAGTTACCGTTCGTGATGCGTCGCAACCTGCCCAGGTACACCCATCGCGGCCTCACATCCAGTTCCTGGTCCTGTTCATGATGCGGCGAACTTTGCAAGGCGGGAGATTTCATAACTGCCGGGGAAGTCTTCTTCGGCAGATGCAATACGCTCAAAACTTTTGAGTACTTCCAAAATGTAATACACGTCTCCTGCAGCACGATGAGCTGATCTAGCTCATAGTACATATACAAAACCTTGCCATACTTTTTGGAGAGTGGATTAGACAGTGCCCAGGAGCCCTCGCTCAGTCTTAGAAAGCCGCCGGGCGGAGTTGAATCGATGTTCAAAACTTCTGGTCCAGAAAGTCGATCGCCACTTCCCGCCTGTTGGCATGGGCGTCGTGGCGGCTCGTCTACCTTGGGATTCGATGGCGGAGTTGTTGGCGAAGGGGGGTAAATAAGAAAGGACTTGGCATAGGGCTCTTGAACAGGAGATGCGGAATGGGTTTGGAGGTGGGTCATGGATGCATCCAACTTGGGTGGCACATCCGTTTGCAGTAACCCACTGGAAATATAAATGGGAACTGTCGCGTGTGCTGAAATCCCTTCGAAGGTCGCCGGCAGGGATTTGGCGCGAGAACGCTTAGCGTATTTAGTTTCGCGGAGGGTCGGTGCCTTCCTTGCACTCGTCTTGACGGTCGGCATTGGTTTGACACTCTTTACTAACTGGCGGGGCGTGTTTGGAGGCACCACCTGCTGTTCCTGCAGGCGATACTGTTGGGGCAACTTTTTGTCCTCTAGGTCCTTGGGTCTCTTCAATCCCGTTCCCCGTACTAACTTAGACGTGTGCCCCTTTTTGGCATTATGAGTGGTGGTAGTGGTGTTGTTAAGGCCGCCACTAATTCGCTTGCCGCGGCCCTGGGCCATCTCGTCTGAAAGGGCGTAGCTCTTGAGCAGATTTACCTTTCGGTTACGAAGCAGCTTCGAGTTGAGGTGGGTGGTGGAGCGGGTTACGAGATCCCGGATGCGAACCTGTTTTGGCGAAACTGTAGTAGCCGCAACCGTTGTGCGTCGACGTTTCGCGTCAGTTTCAGCTTTTCTTAACTTGGGCGCCTTTGGCGTTCGTGTTTGTGTAGCTGGAGGGGGAGCAGCCTTTACTGGCGAGGCCTTCAGAGGACTTGCTTTCACGGGAGTGATCACGGGGGAAAGACGCAAGACACCAGTTTTAACAGTACCATCGATCCGTTGGTCCGGTGATAATTGGTCAGGGAACTGTGTCAGCTGCGCTGGCTCATTGTTGGTCGCCTTGATGATGTATATCGAGGGCTTGGTCTCGCGCGCCTGGCGCAGGCGTTGCTGCATGCTCTGCAGCAGCTTGGACTGGGCTGGAGCGGCTGCCTCGTATATTTTTGCGAAGGCAGCCTCAACGGACACTGCTCGCTTTTGACCTTTTTGCTGCTGCTCTCCGCTAACCTCCAACACCATATCCGCTTCGTTTTTCTTGAAGGAAGTTTGTCGATGTGCCTCCTGCCTCCCGGATGATCTTCGCTCCTTTTGATATGGTGATCTGCGACTCTCTTTAAATGACTGACAGCGCTCCCTTTCGGGCAACGGTTCTCGGATATCCGGGTAATCTGCTTGCATGTGGTAGTAATATGATTTCTGGAGCTGCTCTTCCTCTGCACTCTTAGCGGGCAGCGGACAGATATAATTTAGTTCGGCATCAGCCCCTGGAACTGACCTGGCTTCCTCAGGCGGCGGGTTGTCCTCCTTGTCGGAGTGACTAGGCTCACTGCTGGTGCTGCTGGTCACTGCTGGTGGCTTTTTATCCTTGTCCTGCTGCCGTTCTCTATCCCGCCGCTTGCCGCGGACATCGCTACGCATCCTGTCCAGCTGTTGCTGGGGCCGGACACGCAACGAGCGCCGGGCCACTGTGCTGTTCGCCAGCTCGCGCATGGCTGTGGCCACCGCATTCGCCGTGGCTAGCTCAGTGAGTCCCAAATAGTTGCAGAACTCCTGTTGCTCGTAGAACATGGTGGGACAGTTGTTCATGTAACGTGGCTCCTGATCTCCGGCCATTTCCAATGGTAAATCAACCGAATGCTTACTAGGTGGCGCCTCCGGAAGTTCCTGGTAACGATACATATGCTGATGTGGTTGCTGTTGCTGTTGATTAAGCTTATGGTCCATAAACTGCTGTTTCATTTGTACCTGTTGCCGCATTACATCGAGCACAACACTGGACAGTTGTCGGTCAGAAGATTCTGGTGCGTCAATTTCTCTGGAAGCGGAGTCCACCATATCAGAGCTTCTTTCAAAAATAGGAACAGAAGCAGGGGTGCAGCAGGGAGTTTGTGCGCAGGAAATCGGCGCCATGCGCTCCAAAGGCGGAGCAGATAACGCTGCTGTTGGTGCCGGGGCGCTGCTGTCCAGATCTGCAGTGGAGGTCTCCTTGGTGACAAGCCTCTGTTCACAAGCATCAATAGGTAATATGACTTCCTCGCCTTCCGGCGCCTGATCCGCCTGCATCAGCTCATCTTCGGGTATTAAAGTGTCGACGGAGGCCTTATCCATGTCCATAACCTCGTAACAATCGTCCTCGTCGTCGTCATCGAGAACAATGGTCTCCTCAGTGGGCATGACATGGAGCAAGCGCCTATGCACTGGACGTTCCGCTGACTGGGAGCTGGCCTGCTCTTGAGTTGACTCGTCCGAGACTTGCATAATATCTCGGCTGATTTTCTCCAAGTTCCGCACCAGCATCTCACGGAACTCCACAAAGCTGTGATGCTTCAAAGGTGCAGCGGTAGCTTCATGCCTCTCAAAGTCTGCCTGGAAGCTTTCCACATCTTCGACGGCAGCACATTCGTTGCTGAATGCAGTCTCCCAACTGGAGACCTTCTCGGCCGGACTCATCTGTGGCTGCGCCTGGCAGATGCTGGCTAACCTCCGGTCCATGGCCTCGGCGTAGAGCGTGTTCTTCATAAGCGGCGGATACTTGCGCTTAAGCGGCGTGTGGTTCACCATAACATCGTCCTCATAGTCGTAATTGCAACTGGCGTTTGGCATAGAGGAGGAGCTGACGGGGAACTCTGTGGGGCTGCTGTGCTCGCGAGGCAGCTTCTTGGACACCAGTTGCAGGGGTGTCACTTGCTTCTCCTGTTCTACTTCAGCGGGTTCAGGCGGTGTAGCATGCTGCATAATGCAGACCTCATTCTCTTCGTCGCGGTCGTGATCTTCCAGCTCGTCATCATACACTTGACAGATGTCAGGGCGCTCCTCTTCCATTGGTGTATCATCCACAAACGTTGCGTTCTCGTTCTCCTCGTCCTCGACGAGGTCCTGGTGCACCAGCGGCTGCTCCAAAGCTGCGTCGCTAAGGTATACATTGTTGCCGGCCGAAACGCGCGCCCCATCGACACCTAAATCATCTTCCACCATCTCCGCTTCAATGTAGTCGACTCCATTAAGCTCGTCCGCATGTCTTTCCTCAGGCAGAAGGCCAAGTAGTGCCCCGGTTGAACCATTGCCGGCCATAAGGATGGCTCGGGCGAACTCCTGCTCGTTGGCCACGCCCTGTGTGGCCACGATAATCTCACAGCAATGCTCCTCCGCCAGGACAACCATATTCTCCCCATCTACGGTCTCGTAGATCATACAAGGGTCTACTCCTTCCGTTGGCTGCAGAGCGTCATCGTATTCATTCTCCTCTACGATAAACTGCTCTCCAGCGTTACCGTTGGTGAGCAGGACCCCAGAATGCATCAGAGAAATGGTTGGATCTCGGACGGACTCGTTAGAGTCTGCAAAGAGAAGACAAATAGATATAGAATATCTCTCATAAACCTTTTTTTACATTAAGCTTAGAGTAGGAAAACATTATATATTCCATAAACAGCGAACCCACCATTGATCTCTATAACGTCCTGGCTCCTGCAGGGATGCTTAGCCGGTGTGCAGCAGGCCCAGTGAGGAGCTGCTTCTGCCTCCTTTTCCGTGTTAGATATCATGCTTCGGCGCAGTCCAAAGATGAGGGGTTCTCCATCACTGATGTAGCTTGTGCTCGGGTGCTGCTCCTCCCAGCCCTTAAAGTCACTAGAGATGAGGCTATGAATGTCCGAATCATCAGATATAACGTGCAACATGCTGTCGACGGCGGGATCAAGCTCAGATCCATTCTTCGAGGGCTCTTGCGGCGGCGGAGCCGGCGAGCAATCCTCGGCTAGTTCTTCACTTACAACCACGCCCGCACTAGCGTCCGGTCTGGCCGTTGGCCCCGCCATCACTTCCATATCGCCTCCTGCCGCGAGCGGCGAGTAGCAGTCCAGCAGGTGCTCCTCGGCAGAGACGTAAGCCATAAGGCTGGCTCTTGCTCCTCGTTTAGACATCGCGCTGTTGCACTGAGGCCGTCGTTGTGGTCAATAAGAGCCGAAAGTTGTAAAGCAGTTGTAGGATTTTTTCAGAATTTAGCACGTGAAATTTAATAAAATATACTTGATGCTGGCTACTAAAAAATACCCGAACCGACTGGGTATGGTCATGATTAAATTATCAGAGCGGGACCGATTGCCAAGCTTCCTATATTTTATATTTATTGCGTGTTTTGTTGTATATTTCCAATTTAGCAGCTTATTTTTTTATTAACTACGCAGTGTGGCCGTAGTTGCATCTTGAAAACATACATTTGAATCCTTAAAAAAGAGAATACTAAAAAATGCTTTTATTTTCAGAATTCTCTTTTCCCAAAAGTCACGATGTTTGTGTATGTATATCGATATGTTCTCCATCAGCTGATTTAAATAAATGTGATTTACCATTTACCGCACAATAATGGACAACGAATTGGACGGATCTGAGCTGGGAACCAAGGAATACTGGGAATCTAGCTACACAAGGGAGATCGGCAACTACAAAAGCCACGGAGATGTTGGCGAGATCTGGTTCGACGAGGACTCGCAGCAGCGTGTCATTGATTGGTTGGTGAAGCAACAGGAGATCGACAAGCAGGTTGCACGAGTTCTTGACCTGGGTTGCGGCAATGGGATGTTTCTCGTGGGGCTGGCCAATGAGGGTTACGCCCAGCTGACCGGAGTGGACTATTCCCCCAAGGCCGTTGAATTGGCCCAGAACATTGCTCGGGACAACAGCCTGGATATCAGCTACAAGGTGGCGGACCTCACCCAACCACAAGACGACTTAGGCGCCTTTGATGTTGTGCACGATAAGGGCACCTACGATGCGGTCAGCCTTTGTCCCGAAAATCCCAAGGAGAAGCGCTCTCTATACCTAACGACAGTGGAAAAGTTGCTAAGGACTTCGGACAGCCTGTTTGTCATCACGTCCTGCAACTGGACTGAGGAGGAGCTGGTACAGAGCTTTGGCGAGAAGTTCGTTAAACATCACACGATTCCCACACCGACTTTCAAGTTTGGTGGCAAGGTTGGCAGTGTCGTTACCTCAGTTGTATTTAAGAAACGTTGAGTAAAAATAATACACCTTTTGTACATCGCTTTTGATTATTCATTTTTGGATTCATTTCTTTCAACTCCCAGCAAACAAGACTCCTCAACGAGCACAAAACTGGCAATTCTGTCAAATGTTAAGTGAACGGCTCCTTAATAGGCAGTTTCACATTACGCAAAGGTTTTTATTTATTTCCTTTTTTTAAATGAAATGGATTGAAATGAACCTATTACTTATTCATTAAAAAAAATCATTTAAAACTAAATTGTTTATAACGTTTTTTAAGAACAAAATTAATATTGCTTAAAATTAAAATATTCAAATATCAAATATAAATCACATTAAATTAAATTTAATTGTGATTTCACCGTAAAAAGAATCAACCAAAAACAGTGACATCGATAAAACTCACAAGAAATCGATCTATCGATAATACACACTCTGCAAGAAATAAAAAAATTAAAAAAAAAAAAACAAATTCAAGCAAGTTACTCCACCCGCCTCTCACAATCGAATCGAAACATTTCCATGCGCCCGCGCGCTGATAAGGCAAGGCTAAAGGCAAGACTCTGAAAACTGAGTAGCTCGTGAAATAAATATTGGAAGCGTCGCCGCAGCTCAGAACACAATATACACAGCTCTCGAAGTGTGAACGTCGTCGAGTTTCCGCTTCTGAAAATCAAATCAACAAAGCAAAAAAAAAAACGTCTTTCGTTTTGCCCTCGCGTCCGATGTGCTTCTAGTGCCGGACACAGTTCTAAATTGTAATTGGAAAATTCAATAATACGCTTGCGATGGAGGACAAGCGAGCGAATGGCGACAGCTGCGTCAGCTGCAACGGCAGCTCCAAGAAGGAGATCCGCGTTTGGTGCGACGGCTGGTGAGTCACGGGGAACACTCAACCTTCCGCCGGTGGAGCTGTGTAGGGCAACTAACGGTTCCCATTGCGTCACTTTACTGGATTTCATCGCAGGGGAGGGGGAACAGTGAGTCAAAGTAGAACAATTCCACGTAGGTTCTGTCTACTCCACGGCGGGGCAGTGCGCGTAATCAGCCGGCGATAAATAATACATATTTGGGGTGTGAAATGGAGTATTTCAGGGTCTCTTGGAATTGATTAGCGTTTATGTGTGGAACTGTGGGATTCGTCTCTACTGCAGCCCGCGCAATATCCGGTCTTATTTACGTCCCACCCAAGTCTATTTCAGGTTCAAGGCCTGCCTGCCATATAAATATCTATTCTTTCCGCTGATTTGTCACGAATTTAATAAGCCTTTGCTGGCGCCATATCCATGGTTAAATAATAACTTAAAAATTGCAATATAAAGCCAGAATCTCTCATTAAAATCCCATTATGCACGTTTAATACTTTTTGTCCATGCAAGCTGTCTATTTGAAATGGTGATTAATATGCAATCCAAACTAATTCCAATTTAAAAGCCATTCGTTGAGGAAGCCGGGACAGGGAATGCAATTATAAGATAGAAACCTCTATGATACACATTTGGCTATGTTTAGATATTTAGATGGTTTTATTTGTATAGCACCTTTTCGTGATCTTTTTTAATGTTGTGTTCTATCATTTAATTTTGGTGCAATGTATCATAACCGGTTTATCTTTATCGGAACCGACGCATTAGACAGCAGACAGCGATACGAAGTGTAGATGGATGGCCTACCATAACAAGTTATTCTGCTATATCAAACGAACAAAAAAGTTCCTCAATTGCGGTTTCCGCCAAACGTTTTTTATATAAATAAAACTACATACATCTATTGTTTATGTTCACCCCCTCACTCTTCATCCTCTCTCCTTCCCGCCGAATAAACAAAGGCACACGCCCAGAAAACGAAAATAAAATCGTACGATTCTCTGTATATAAACTGTGCGAGCGTTCTGTGTATCCCACTGTCTCTGAAGAGCGACGTCCGTCTTGCTCTTCCTTCCGTGCTTCCCTCGTTCCTCTGAGGCGGCTGCGTTTACGTGGCCCAAGTTGGCTGTGGCAGACCGCCGGTAGTCCCGAAACATCACGTGATGCGGGCCTGCGCATGCCCTGCTCAAACCCACCTCATGCCGCCGCCATTGACCCACAATACTGGCAAACATCATCGTCATCATCATCCGGCATTCACTTACAATTGTGACTCAAATCTGAATAGTGCATCACAATTGGAGGTTGGGCAGGGCATTTATACTACCCTGAAGTATATGACGGCCAGATATTATATTTTTATAATGTTTGCTCCTCGTATATGAAGCATCCCACCCCATATTCATGATCACCAACAACAGATTAGTAAATCATGTTGCGAGGAAGTTTACATACAAAAATATCTCTAGGCGGCTATTATTAAGGTTGAAATCAAAACATTTATAGGATACATTTTAACGAACAACGAATTCCATAATTAAAAAATTTTTAAAAATTACATTACCCCGCTGATTAGATAGAAAGACAGTCTCTGCTAGGTTTTATTGAAATCAACTAGATCAATTGTCTTGTTTAGACTGTCCATAATATTAATGATCATAAATAATCATAAATATATGAACCCCTTTCAATTTAAGGTGTTTTTTTTTCATTTATTCAATTAACGGTAATCCCAACGATTAGGATGTAGTTAATATGATTCAATTCACAGACTTCACAGTGATGGGATTGCACCTTTATAAGATAGGGAATCCGTTAAAATTCGTCTGAGTGCTACGTACTTGATATTCCGAATGTCAAGTTCAAATATATAATTTATTTTCATTTTTAATGTCACTTGTCACCTAATTTATAGTTAATAACAACCCGCAAATGATTAGAAACCGGACAAGAAAGTTCCTAATGCTCTCGCAAATACCCATTTCCGGGGTTAGTTTGAACAATCTGTTGTTCTCCCTTAAATCGCACTGCCGTTGCTGTCACTGGGTCATACCCTGGCAGTGTGGAAGTCCTCCAGCTGATAAGGCCGACCTAGAAAACCCAGCACATACCACATCAGCTGCTATTCTGCAAAATTCAAAAATAAACAAGCAGCAGGTTGCTTGGGTATATTTTTGTGGAATCTGCCCATTAACCCAGCGAATGGGAGCACATGTACTGTGCCGCAGAGCCAAATATTCTAATCAGCGGAGCAGATCGATCATTGACGCAAGCAAGTGCTTCTCCAGCACTCGCTGCTCCCTCCTTTCGGGAAAGTCAATGAACCTAGGGGCCAGTGAAAAACAAATGAATGGAGCTCTCGTAACAACACTGTAAGAGCACAGGGTTGGGTGGGATCCGGCCCCAGGCCCCACGGAATCCAGCCTGGGGTTCGTCGTCAGAGCACAAATTCTACGAAGAATCGCGTGATATTTTTTTAATCAGCAACGTCGTCGTCGTCGTTGCTGTCGCTTGTGTCGCTGCCTGTTGCTCACTCAATTGATTAAGCGGCCCCTGGGTCTGTTCTACATATAGAGTACAATGCTATGCATATTTGTGCCTGCTGCCTGCTTCCCTGGCGCTCGGCACAGATCTCAGAATTCTGATGCAAAAATCTCCGGGAGCAAAGGTTCCTCCGCCTCGATTAATGAATGGCCCACGTTTTTACTAGCTGCTTTCCTGCTCCCCGGTTGGTTACTATCACTCGGATCAACACCTGCATAATTATTCGTATATTTTTAGGCATACATATATTATATACAATTAAAGCTCTCCATTATGTTGGGATTCCGTGACGTAGATTCTATGGTTGCTTGGCTTTTATCAAGCCATTGAAGCGACGGGGCCAGACACTGGGACAGCTGGAGGGAATTGATCACTTTGTTGTGTGATGCCAGCTAATTGTATAATTATATAATCGTCTTCCCCTTCTTTTATCGCCTTTGCCGGTTTCTCGCTCTCATTACCACCAACAGGGGGCTATCGACATTATTTTCGGTGACCAGCTTGATAATGGTGACGTTTCTACTCCTTATCACCAGGCACTTAGTAAAGTTATGTTACCTATAGAGTGAAATTACAGTACAAATTGTGTAAATAAAAAATCTATTATGACGAGAAGCTAATTTTCTAACTGCATCACTTAAGTTGGCTCATTAAAAATAATGGCTTTAGTTATCGGCTAATAACTCTAGATGCCTTCAAAATATAATATTTTAACCCAAGTTCAAGATGTGATGATGTTCAGAAATGTCTCTGTCGTTGCAAAAATTCCATTCCCAATAAGTACATAATTGTTGTTGAGTGCAATTTGAACGGCCCCTCACGTCTCCACAAATGTGTTATCGCTTTCCCAAAGCCAAAACAAACCCATGTCTAGGCACGTGGGCTCCTATAAGCCTATAAGCCCAGCCTAGAATCGATGGAATGTGTAATATTTTACTTGCTCTGTGCCCGCACAATTGCAATTAAAATTGCCAAACGTTGCCTTGGTTGCTCCATCATCATCATCAACATCTCTCAACATTGACGATTTTTAACGTGCCAACTCTGAGGATTGAGTCCAAAGAGCAATCTTGACCAACGCAGCGCCGAATGGGAGCAGTAGCCGTCTGGGTACAGCAGCTCGGCTACTGGTCATTTGCGCACTCGACCTCAATTCGCATCGAGCTCTCTGTAAATTATGTAAATTGTGTGGTCACAAGCCCGGGCAAGTTAATGGATATATGCGACATGACCGCCTAGCTTTTGGCCTGAAGGCTTTTAGTGGAGAAATTAAATAGTTCTTTGGCTTAAGTTATTTCCACTAAATGGGTCTGTGAAAGCGAATGTTGACTCTTTTTTATATTTGAGTCATTTTGCTTAAATAAATCCTAAGTTGGTTCCTTAAAATATTATATTATTGCAAACTATCCACATGATCTTCATCAACATAAGCTGGTTTTAAAATAAAAACTTGGCTAAACTGGTCTGGGAATGCGCTAATTATTTGCATTATAAGGCACTGTTTGCCTCAGTTTCTTGATACTCGTGCCGTGAAGGTCGAAGTCGTTGAATTTATCAGACAGACTAAAGACATTTCCGGTAGCAATAACCCCATGTCCCTTCCATGTCTTGTGATAAGGTAACATCTTGCTCTTCCGTTGGGCACGCTTTCAATAACTTACCTAGTTCTGTACTCAAGTCTTCGATTCGTGTAACAACTCCACTAATTGAATTTTATCTTTCCACCAAACAGCTATGACATGGTTCACTTCGGGCATGCCAATTCCCTGCGACAAGCCAAAGCTCTTGGTGACAAAGTAATTGTGGGCATTCACACCGATGAGGAGATCACCAAACACAAGGGACCACCCGTCTTCACCGAGGAAGAGCGTGTCAAGATGGTAAAGGGCATCAAATGGGTAGATGAGGTGGTGCTTGGAGCTCCGTATGTCACCACACTGGAGGTGCTTGATCGAAACAACTGTGATTTCTGCGTGCATGGCGGTGAGTGGATCATCAGAATACCTTTTAAAAGCATTTACTAAGTACGTTCCTTTTGTATTTGCAGATGATATTACAATGACCGCTGAGGGTGTGGACACATATCATTTGGTCAAGTCAGCTAATCGCTACAAGTGAGTATAGCCTTCTCTAGCTTCGACAATCAAATTTTAATGAATTTATTCCGATTCCTTTCAGGGAAGTAAGACGTACAGCTGGCGTATCGACCACCGACCTGGTCGGTCGTATGCTGCTGCTGACCCGCAACCATTTCCGCCAGGGATCCGCCGAATATGATATTGAGAAAGAAGGTAGCTTTCGCTTGTTTCCACTTCCGCTTCTTACAAACCTTTTATGTTTAATTTTAATGTCCCTCATAATCACAGCGAGCCAAGTCCTATGATTTGTGCTACATTTTAATACATATTAGTGTTTTAAGTTTTTAACAATTACTAACATTTAATTGTACCATTTAATTATTTTGCACCTCTTTTTGTCTTATTTCTTTTGGTTCTCGTACCATTGCTCTGCATGCTGTGCATAAACACGAAATCGATCGAAATCAGCTATAAGTATGAACGATATATAAGTTTTCGGGCCACGCACGTTTATTTTTTTCCCCACTTTAAGGCCTTGAATAGTTTGAAACGTTGACTAATTCCTTGATTTATATATGTTGCTCTCTACAACTTTACTCTTTCTCTTCTTTTTATTTCTATGTACGCACTGTTTACCACTAACCAAAAAAACAACAAAATTATATATATGTTTATGAAAAACCTATGAAATATATATGCTAAAATATACGCTAAATGAAATGAATGAAAACCGCGAAATGAACCCATAATGCAAAAATCAAAATGACCTGCAATATCCAAAATCCGAAATCAAAATCAAAATCCTAAACGTACGCTATATAATATAATACACACTCTGCTCATTTGTCTGCGTTGCTTTATTACACAAACTATTAAATTGCAAAAACAGTGACGATTTTAAAAAGTCGAATGAAATCCCATCCAGGTTCATCGAATATGGGTCAAGATTCGGCAGCCAAAAGCCCATGGACCGGATGCAGTCAGTTCTTGCCGACCACTCAAAAGATCATACAGTTTAGCGATGGAAAGTCCCCAAATCCTGGCGATAAGATTGTAAGTCCTTCGGATATATATATATTTCGCAATATGCATAGCTAACATACAACATTTTCAGGTGTATGTGGCTGGTGCCTTTGATCTCTTCCACGTGGGCCATCTGGACTTTTTAGAGAAGGCCCGCAAACTGGGTGATTACCTCATTGTAGGCCTGCACACAGATCCCGTGGTCAACTCGTACAAGGGAAGCAACTATCCGATTATGAATCTGCACGAGCGCGTACTCAGCGTGCTGGCCTGCAAGGTAAGAGAACCTAACTAGGTATACTGGTAACACAATGACTATGTTTTCGACCCATTCAGAATATTTTTGATATGATGAGCTCGATTTTTGGTATATTTACATATTTCTAAACCTAACCATTATCTTTTCTTTGCAGTTCGTCAATGAGGTTGTGATTGGAGCACCCTATTGCGTCACCGAGGAGCTTCTGGAACATTTCAAAATCGATGTCGTCTGCCATGGCGGCACACCCATTGCGTTGGAAGATGGCAAGCTCGATCCGTATGCCCTGCCAAAGACAAAAGCCATCTTCGAGCTGATCGACTCGGGCAATGATATGACCACCGAGCGTATTGTAGAGCGCATTATCTCGCACCGTTTGGAGTACGAGCGTCGAAACCAGGCCAAAGAAAAGAAGGAAATCGAGGCTTTTGAGGCCCTCCAGCGGCAGAAGCAAACCCAGAAGGCGGGCTAGCAGATGGAAGCCATTTCCAAATAGTTTGCAAACTAGACAGACGCACGTTTTATTTTGTGTTTTTTAAGTTGATCGTTTTATTTTAGTTTGTTTTGTGTTTCGTGCCGTCTTATTTGCACACCTCCCTAATTTTTGTTAATATGCGTTCAGAGGGTGATAGACGCTGCTTGTTGCATCCACAGATTCACATCCGGCGGTTCACTCGTTTATTTTCTAGTACAATTTTTGAATAGCTGCGGGTCGCACAGGCGCGGCTCTTGGCAAGCCTTATATGATATGAAAGTTATTTACATATATATATATATTGGTAATATCTTTAATTAGCGTGTATTTAAAGTCTAAATTGTATCTATGTGTAAGCTCAAAATTTGTAAATTCTACTCTGTATGTTCTATATTTAAGTGTTGAGAGAAAAAAAGCCGAGTCATTCAGATTCAATTTAGAACTTGCTAAATTCTACGAAATATATGTGAGACGAAAAATAGCAAAGATAAACTGTGACATGTTATCCCAAACCTTGTATGAATTGTTTATGTACAAAGAAATGTAACGCAAGCTTAATGCCCAGATTAGGAAGTATGTATGTATGTTGCTGCTTTTATCAAATGTAATCTCCGATAATATTTTGTCCTTATTTATTTAATTACCCACGTATGCATAAGTACAAGTTCAAGTTTTATGTTTCAATGTTTAGCTTAAAAAAACAAATACATGGCCAAAAATATTCCACCAACTGAAGTGTTTTCTTTACTTGTGGGCCGCTTGGTTATATTTTTCCAGCCTACCCACGATTTGTTCCAGAGAGAAGAGTCCTGACAGCTGAAGGGCCACTGCCTTTTCCTTCAGCCGATTTAAGACATGGGTCAAGCTTGGAGCATACAGAATGAAGGCTTTTCTAGCTTTACTTTACATAAATAAACGGATTTATTCTTCGAATTCTTTGTTGGACTCTTCGTTAAAATCTTCCATGTCGGATGACACTCCACCGGGGGCAAGTTGCATGTTGTCCAGGAGCGACTGCTCAGGTGATCCGTCTGCGTCAGTTCGCGGGCTGCCTGGGGCGGGGCCGCCTGTGCCGCGGGGATTCGAGCTGGTTGAATTGGTGACGTGGACATGCCATCAATGTGCTCCGAAAACAGGATATATATTTGTCATTCAACCAGTCGGCCGACTCCTGAAAGTATGCAGTATATATATGAGCATATATATATTTGCCCGCATGCGTGTACCCACGATTCCCAACCGGTTCTAGCAGAGGGCTCATGGAGACCCTTGTGGCTCGGTGGAACTGTTATCGCTTCTCGGCCTTATGGCTAAGATCAAAGTGTAGTATCTGTTCTTATCAGCTTAACATCTGATAGTTCCTCCATTGGAGGACAACAAATGTTAAACTGATTTTTGGAAACAGACGGAGTGCTAGGGGCTTGCTCCACCTCTGTCGCGGGTTGGCCCGGTATTGCAGTACCGCCGGGATTTCGGCCCAACTAAATAATTCATATACAAAGAATGAAAGCTTTTACAGGTGGAAATTGTGTAGCTTCCTTGTGTAGTCTGTCAGGGTCGTTTTCCAAGACGTCATCAAAATTATGTGTTAGCAAGAAGCATCCGTCCCGCCCTCAAGCTCACCACCAACCATGTCTACATCTGTGACGGATCCATCCACCACCGTTGCAATGAGCAGAAACCAAAAGCGCCAGGAGAAGCGAAAGCAGCGCAGGCAAAATATACAACACATCGTGTACACCAAGCACTTCTCCAACTGCCGCCTGCCCGTTATGGTCAAGTCGTCCTCGGACGAGCAGCTGCAACGGCTGAGCCAATTCGGATCGCTAACAGCTCCGCCCAGCGACAGACGCAGCAAGCTCTTTGTAATCTCGCCTAGCAAATCGCCCTGGGACCGTTTTCGCTTAGTGTCCTGCCCGATCCAAGGATGCCGCTGCACACTTGACCCTAGTGGCCTGTTGAGCCACTACCTGAATGACCACCTTCCGGTATTGGGCATTCCCTTCGTCCAGCTGGTGACGGGCAAGCGTGTCTCCCTGAGCTGCCATGTCAGCAGCCTGGAGAGCGATGTTCACACTCTTCTAGGAGTTTTTGGTTATCGACGCACTGGCCTGAATCCGCTCAAGTGCCCACGGAACACACACCTGCCCGCCGAGTACCGGCAGTTCTCGCAGCACGGCGCCCTCCTTGTCTTCGCATGCCGCACCCAGCACTCTATGTTGTGGCAGACCAAGGAGGGGACCAAGCACGATGTCCTGGCTATCTGGGTAAGCACTCCGCTCCAGGATGTGGACATCTCGTTGCGACTGCTGGTCCAGCCTGCCAACTCTGCACGCTTCTATACCAAGCAGGTGCGGGCACGGCCAATCCAGTCGTGGTCGGCGAGGCAGTCATGTAGCGAGTTCATCAGGACGGATAGTAACGTGATCCTCATCAGCTTCGAGGACCTGCGACCGTTGATGGACCTGGACGTGCCGCAGCAATTGCTAACGGTGGAGCTGAAGGTGGTTGGGGAGGCGAAGATTTAAGCGAAGCAAGACTCCGCCTTTTTTTTACAGAAAATACAAAATATAATATAATATAATGCCATTGCAATGGCAACAATAAAACGCAGAGGGTATTTGTTTTTTGTTTATTTGGAATTACTTAATTCCATATCAACATAATATTTTTATTGAATTCAGTAAAATTTTTCAAACATTTCATTTTTCGTTACTCATACACGACTTCATTTTTAGGGTTTTTCTTCAATGTGTTTATGTAGCTTTTTTTGGTTGTTCTTTTTCATTTTCATTTTCTTTGAATTTTTCGTTTTCTTTTCCTTCTTTGTTGATGTTCATTTACTTCTTTTGTTGTAGGTTCCTTTTAATATTACAGCTTATATTTTTTAATTTTTTTTTTAATATTTATAATTTTATAGTTAAACTTAAATAATACAAAAAGCAGTGTTTGTTTTTCTTCATCTTGTTACCCACATATTTTTTTTTTAGTTTTACTGTGATTTTTATGAAGGATTTTTGTTAACCTAAATTAAAGCAATCTTGTTAGAATTTTCTTGAATTTCGAAAGTAAACAAAATGTAATTTTGTTTATTGTTTAATTTCTTCCCAGACGCAGGAATTTTTCTTGAATTAAAATATATATATTTTTTTTTTGGTTTTGTCGTTTTAGTATTTATAATGTCTACTATTTATTATAATTTGCGGTTTCACTAGATTCTTTTTCTAAACTAAAGTTATTAAGCTTCTGCAAATTTCGCGTGTTTTGTGGGTTGTGGTTGTTGTTGTTCTTGTATTCTTTTAAACTGTTGTGTTTTTGGGTTTTGTTTTTGTTAAATCAAAAGTCAATAATGTACGCATACTTAAAAGTAATTTTACATTGTTTCTTCATTTTATTTACCATTTATGTATATAACATTTGCATATATTTATAAGTATATATATGACTTTATGTTATACTTGCTTAGTTCTATATAGCTTATGTTTAGTACAGTTTTTCCTTTTATTTTTCTATTACATTTTATTTTCCTCTACTGCCGCTAATGTCTCAATATTTTCTTTTTTCGTTTATTGTGTGTAAGTATTAAAACCAATTGCAAATGAAAGTTAAACTCAACATTTTTACTCCAAACCATTTTATATTCGATTTACTTTATTATACTTTTGGTTTGCTATGTACGCCGTAGTGTGACACATGTGTTTGTGGGAGATCCTCAGAACTAAAGACCCAAAAAACTAGCTACTCAAGGTATTTCGAATGATCCTGGAAAGTGGCCTTGATCAAGACAATTTATTTAACGCAGATCCTTTCTTCTTGATTTATTCTGGTTGTTGTTTGAAGAGGTTGCGGCTGATTTTGCTGATGTTTTCTTATCGAAAGTTTTTAGCGAAGTTCTTTGAACAATTTTCAAAAACATATTCCCGAATATTCTGAACATTTATTGTTTGTCGCCTGGTGTCTTGATCGCGGTTTGCTTGTCGGTTTACACACAAAAATGTCATTTTAACTGTTTTTAGTTTTTGCTTTTCATTTTATTTGTTCTTTTTACATACACATGGTGTAAAAAATGGCAGTTTATATATATGCTTGTTAAATATAATTCATTTAAATTGTGTGCTAGTAGTTGCCGCCTAACGAAGAGTGGAAATATTGCAAAGTGGTAAAGTGGTTTTGGATCTGAAACGTGGTACGAGTGAGTATCCTGCAACCGCAGACAGGCGAGAAGGATCTGAGAACTGAACTGAAGAAAAATGGTAATTAATTCGATTTGTTTTTAAGCTAGAGGGTCAAACATTAACTTGGCAGTTTTTTATATCTTTTATACGTTTTTATATATTTTTTTTCCTTTTTTATGTTGTATTTTTATTACCCTAGATAACCTATTAATATTTATCGGCGGTTTTGGGAACACACTTTGCCGGGACAAAACAAAAGGAAATCGTCTTCAAGTCTAATTTTGTGCGTGAAAAACGTTGGATAAAAACTAGATTCAAACGCCTATTGGGGTATCAAATCAATTGACAAATATATAGAAAATATAAATTTAATTAAAGTTAAGATCTGTCTGCGGTCGCCTGGATATATGTACGTAAGGGAAAGTATACTGTTAATGATCTCCCAAGACGATTTTATTGTGTTCTGTGATAGCACTTGTTGCCGGCATTTGATTATACTACTTAACTAATTTATCTTCCTTTCATAATCTGTTTTAGCTTAGTCGTAGGAAAACATGCACTAGCAAAAATGTTAGAAAACTTTTTGGTTTTTATTATACTTAAAACAATTTTACGTGTCCTTGGATGCTGAAGAATTCGGTTCAAAAATATACTTTCAATAACTTAATGAAATTTACTTGATGGGACCAGAGAACGATATACGCACAAATTGAGAATTATGGCATTACAATTACAATTTTTAAAAGAATTTTGACGAAATTCGGTCTTATTACTATCTCTGGTCCAAACAGAGGCCTCGTTATCTATATGTATAATTTTTTGGTTTTTTCGTTTTTAATTTCTTAAGCCGCATTCATTTACACTTTAAGTTCATTTCATGAAAGTTGCATTATTATACCATTTCATATTACATGTATTTTAATATATATATTTATGTATAACATTTTCCATTAAACTATTATTTATTGATTTATTTCTGCATTTTGTTCTTGTTGTTCTGGCAAAACTGTATAACATTTTTCGTTTTGTTTCTGTTTCTTCACCTGGATTCTCTTCTCTTAGAAATTACACTAGTTAAAGTGGATGGAAAAGGGGTTAGTTAATAAGCTTTCGTTATGCCGGTTAGGAGTGTTTTTACGTTTCATGTTTTCTTTTTTTTTTGTGGTTTTTCTTCGGGAAAATACAGATAAAGTTAGTTGAGGCCTAAATATCTAATTAGCATTTCGTATTCAGAGTCGAGTCAACTGTTCGTCGGAGTGAGTAAAATTAATAGGTAATATTTAGTACTGCCACCCGTCAAGCAATTTCGCTGCTGAATCCTTTTCCGCAAAGGAATTGGGTGAACAGGGGACAGGGGAGGACAGACCTCCACTCAAGGGTCCTTGGTAATCCTTGATCGGCTGTAAAACATATGAGATGGAAACGGTTTGGTTTTTTTTTAAACTTAGTTAAATTAAGTTCGATTTATTGGTATTATCTGTTGGAGTTTGTGGGGGTTGTATACATAATACATTTTAATTTTATATGCTCTTCTTGTTTATTGTAACCAGTTACTCTTTACTTTCATTTCAGCTATTTACTCGTTTTGCCTCAATTATCCTTTTATATTTAATATATTTTTATGAGATTTTCCCATTAATGATCTTGGATTGGGGGCTTTTTTCAATAATAAGTGAAGAATATTAATTTTAAATATGTCTGGGGCTTGCTTTTTTTGTTTGCTTTCGTTTATGCATTTTTTGTTTTATATATTTGTTGTTTATTAAATATGCAGCGCTTTCTTGTTTTTCTGTTTGCAGTTTTTTTCTTTTCTTCTGTTTAAATTTCGCTTTATTATTTTGTATTTTAAGAATCGCTTTTATCAACTTTTGTTTTTATATGGCCTTTGTTATTTCATTCACTTGGGAAAATGCTGCCTCCTGCTTACATTTATAACAAATTGAACTAAATTGTATGTGGGGATCCTGGCAATAATTTAGTTGCGTTTCAGGAGCTCTTGTGGGTGGAGACGGGGAATGGCCTAGGGAGGAGTGGTTTTTTATTTGTATATAAACATACATATTTGTGTTTATATTTGCTCCAATTGTACAATTGATTTGTATATATTTAGTTGTTATAAATATAAATAATGGTTTTATGCATTTTGTTCAAATAATTTGTCCTTTCTTTTAAGTACAGTTGATGTTTTGCTTTTTAAAGTTCTTTTTTCGCTGCGCTGTTTGTCGTTTACATGTTTCTTGTTGATCCTTTTCCAAAAATTACACCAAAAAACAAATAAGATTGGCTTAACAACAGTTTTTATTTCGTTTTTAATCCTTTTAGTTTTGTTTTTTTTATTTTTTATTACTGATAGTATAATATTTTGCGCTAATTTAAGTGGCCTGTCAAATTCATACCTTTACTTTTTCGCCTAAATTGTTAACTAAATCAAATTTTCCTAACAAATTAAGGTTTTTGTGTGATTCTGTGTGGGGCATTGTTCATTTGGTAGCGTTGGGTAGGTATTTCTTTTGTTTTTCTTGTATTTTATATGCTTTATAGCGCTAGAATTTTATTTCTTAAGTTTTTCCATTTTGTTCTTGCTGTAGCTTCTTCCTCTCAGTTTAGTTTTTGTCTTTGGTTGTTGCTGTATCTCGCATGCCTTTTGGGGCCTTTGCTTGCTACACTTTGCTCATTTCTCGCTTGTTTTGTGTGTGGATTTGTTGCCGTTTTCTTTCTATACTTGAGTGTTGTTCAATCTTCAACCTATTGCCTCTTCCATCCTTGTTCTCCTTGCTCCAAGCTCCTGGCTCCTCGGTGGCCGCATCTCGCACACGGCCGCTGTCCTTGGGGAAACGTGTTTCTTAGTCCACCATCAACTCAAAGTGGACGGATCCTCTCCTTTCCGAGCGATCGTGGTTGATGTTGCGGGCCCAAGCTTTGCACTCAATGTTGATCAAGACGCCGGCTAAAAAAATTAATAAATTAATTGGATTAATAAATATTGAAAATATTGAAAGTGGGTACCATTTTTTCTATACGTCTTGATAAAGTAATAACCCTCCATTCTGCAAGGCTGTTCCCTGTTTACCAAAAACATGAAAATTAAAAACCTCTCTCTAAGTGGGCCGCCTTGGCAATTATTTTCCTTGGTAATCACAGCCTTACAACTCTATAATTGTTGGTCTTAATTGGCTTACAACTCGTTTATGGAAGCATTCAACCCCCAACAAGTGCCCTATATTCAAAAGGCCCCAACAATTCATAATTAGAAAGCAGAAACTTGTCTTCCTATCCCAATTGTTTGTAACCCATTTACTGCCCCCTTTCTAAATGTGGCTTAATTTCTGCGAATTTGTTGAAATGCAAACAAAGAACAAGGGAGAATGCATATCCTGCGTTAGTTAAATTATGAACTTCCTTTCTGCTAACCCCTTTGTAAATATTTAGTGTGCCATTTAAAAAACTTTTTGTATTTGAAATTGTGTAAAATGTAGAACGCGGTCACAACTAAAGCTTGATTTATAACACTTTTCCGTTAAAGTAAACTGAGCTATTTAGCTGTGCTCTTGTAATGGGTTTTACAATCTATTTATTTTATTCAGATTAAAATTAACACTTACTTTCAACAGTAAATTGCACAGCTACGATTGGCGGAATGTACCCCTTGATGTTTTTGAAGGGGAAGTAGTAACGTGGGAAACCCATGCGTGGATAGTAATCACGAGCCTTGATGTTCTCAACATCAGCGGGATTCTCACCCTCGCACGAGACCCAGACAACGCCGGTCTGAAAAAGAGAGGATGGAATAGTGAAATATATAATATATAAATATATAAAATAAACAGGATCCTTTCATCTGTCATCTGTAAGGCTTACCTCATTGGGTCGCAGGCTCTGCTTCTCCTTGATGTGTTGCTTCAACTCCTCAGGCATTTCCTCGGGCAAGGCCTTTGAATCGTTGTAAATTTCCGGCACCCAATTGTAGATCTAAACGGGATTGGATAAAGAGATTTGTTAGCTAATTTGTAACAGGACAAAAGCAAATTAAAAAAAAAAAAACTTTAAAAGAAGAAGTTAGTCATCAAAGTATTTTTTATGAGGAAAATGTAACTTTTTTCTTCAATATCCAAGGGGTGTTCTTTAATATTTCCGTTGAATATTTAATATTTAAATTATTCAATGTTTTAGAAATCTGTATGCATTTTATATATATAAAAAATGCGTTTCAAGGACTGCAATATTATTTTTCAGGCTCGAAAATCATTGCACATTTCCTGATTTCTTGTATTTTGGGTTGAATCTATGCCAACTTTGGCATATGGGCAAATCCCACGTTTCGCACGCTACATTCGCTTTATAATATTTTATTTTAGATAATCAAAATCAATTTTTTGGGTGGTTTTTTAAAGATTTACCGAAAACTTTTGTTATGTGTTTATAGTGAATTGAGAGTACTTTCGTTGGGTATAAGGTTTAATTTTACTGGATTCACTGTTTTGAAAATAATTAATAAAATTGTGACGTGTTTCACGCTACACGCCGCGGAAGTGAGTTTCAAAATTTTCATTTCAAACGCAATTTTTAGCGAATTATGCAATATAAGTCCTATGAAAGTTAATATCCTAACGAAAGCTAAGAATATTAGAAGACAAAAACCGATCGTTTGGTCTTAATAATGCTTACGCTACATTTTTTCCATTGGACTTTGGACGCTGTTTTTTATTATTTAAATACATTAGAAGATCATATATGCATTTTATTTTCAATATTTGCATCCTTCTAGAGATGTTAGAAAATAAAAGTCAAAGCATTAGTCGTCTGTTTAGAAGAAATAAGCCAAACAAAACATGCCCTTTTTTTGCCGTTTTTCATGAAAATAATGAAAAATTGCGATTGCGAGAATATGCTTTCGAATATTTTGAAATTTGGTTTAGAACAGTGGTCGGCACTATCACAATTGCAATCCAAAATTGCATATGTGTGAGTGATTAAACGACTTCTATGTCCAGATATGATAATATAACTATATAATAATATAGCTAGCATTTGGTTTTCTATGCAAAATCAATAGCTCCTACTATAAAAATAACTATTTTCCGCTAAAAGTGGCTAGATTTAGCCAGAGCAATGTAACTGATGCTTTGAGCATACTGTCTGTGTGCTGGCAGCGCTGCCGGCAGAGGTTCTTCCAACCACATGGGGTTGGGACGCGCCGACCGCTGGTTTAGAATATGATAAAGGCTATCAAATTTGATCAATTGGACCATATTTTAATGTAACTATGTTGATAAAATTCATTTTAGAGAAGTTTTTCACTTTTGGCCGAGGTGGACAATTCCTGGGATGTGCCCATATATCTTTTTCCCATAACTCACCTTATTCAATTTTAGGAATATGCAGGGTCTGGCCACATGATAGCCAAAGTTGTTGTCGGCTGTGCAGGGTGCGAAGCTGGAGACCTCGGTGCCACAGACTTTGCCCTCCGGTGGCGGATTCTCAAAGCTGCAGTTCACCTGGTTCTGCTTCTCAAGATCCTCGTAAGCTGGCAATTCGATAGGATATAGTTAGCAAGGTGAAGCGGCTTAAGGCGGAGATTATAGCGTAATTTTTAGCATTTTGGCATTTAAATTTATATAGCAAGAGATACTCATCAAAACTGCGCTTGCGTCATAAACAAAATGTAAAACTTACTGTGATCTTTCGTTTTATCGGTTATCAAAAATCAAAATATTGAAAAAAGTGTTTTTTAACATAAACAAAAAATGATAAAGCTTTCGAAAATCCGAAGTCTTGGTTGCGTTTATAGACACTTATAAAAAAAAAATAATACTTAACTATATTGAATAGTTTTTAATTTATAATTTATGTACGAACTCAATACTTATATCATGAAAATTATTTTAAATAATTTAATCCTTTGAGGTTCTTTTGGCTTACTTACATTTCAGAAAACGGGCAGTCTCATCAACCCAGTACTTATAATTATCCTTCTTCGATGACTCGTACCAAACTAATGTGCTCTCAACATTGGCTTCTGGGGGCATTGGTCGGAAGCCAAGACCTGAAAGAGGAAAGGTGGAAATGGTGGAAGAAGAGTTTTCTTAGTGAGCTTGAACAAGTATAATTGATTTTATGCTCCCCCTTACTTATATTGCTCTCATCCAATTAGTTAATAAAATTTATTTCGGTTTTACCGCGAAACTGAGTTAAGGCTAGCCTTTAGTGTGCCTTATCCCCCATTGAGTTTTTGACAGTGCTAATTTTTATAATCCCAAATTTTATGATTATTAATTTTAATTTAATAAGTAATCTGATCTGCCCACTATAGTATGAATTACTCACCTGGGTTAGCTCCAATCAATCCGTTGTCAAGCATCCATTTGGGCTTATCATTGTCCAACGTTTGGTAGAACACCGTAAATATTGCAGCAAAGAATCCAGTTAACGCCGCATAAAATATTATATAGAATAGTAGAATTTTCGCTGAAAAGATTAAAGCAAAAATAAATAGAAAATTAGTTAAGACCAATATATTTCTTGAAACATCAATCGAAATTGGCTATCTTTCAGTTGACTGCAAATAGGAATGTTATTTGATTAAATTTACTTTCAGTTCAAAGTTAATATTCCATAAAGATTAAATTAATTATATTAATAGAAGAATAAGTTATAATTTTTTTAAGCTGTTCCCATTTTTATCTAGTTTTGCATACAAATTCTGGAGGGCTTTCATGAAATGCTTATCATTTCTTAAAAACTAATTGAAAAAATGCGGGGTATTTGACATGATAAATGGCTTTATTTATCCGGCCATTAAGTCATTCAGAATGCTAAAGATTGTGGGGTGTGGGAAAAATGTAATATTTCAGAAGTGGGCATCGTGGGAAATAGTGTTTCTTATAATTGGTTCCGAAGAGAGGGAAGAGGTTATTGAAAGGCATTTTAAAAATGTAAATAGATATACATATACAAGTCTGTATTACAAATTTCTTTTATACACAATTCTAATTCTATCCATTTCTAGAAATGAACAATTTAAAAATGGATTGATAGATTGACACGGCTATTTGTGGTGATCAAGGACATACGTTTATGGAGCTTCTGTGCGTTCTAGGAACAGCGGACATAAAAATGTAAGTTCTTCTATAATATGCGGTATTTTCCTGCCTTCCTATGGAAAAATCGGAGAAGCTTTTCCAACTTGAGAGTACGTTTGCGCAGTGCGCCCCTTTGAGGCACTCTCAAAAGCTCTCACTGCCATGTACTCTATATATAGCTAGGGTCCTGTGGACCAACAGTTGTGGAAGCACTGTGAGTGTTCAAGGAGAAAAACTTAAAAATCCGATTGCTACTTACTTACGTCACAAGTGGGAATGGAGCGGGGAGGGGTGCATTGGGAGGACTCTGAGGACTTTTTGCTGCCATTTAAATTTTTGTAGGCAAGCGAAAAGTTTTCACTGCAAATCTATTTCGGGCTTAAGGGTTGCTCTGCCGCGGCTTCTATATGTGTATATGTATCCGTTAAATATCTAGTTAGCGGTCAGCGTTGGCTTTGGTTACTGCGGCTTCGTCCCTTCTAATTGGATATCCTCCGCTCTGTTCCTTGCTGTCTCACAGTTTTCCCTTACACACCATTTTTTCCCCTTACATAATTTATGGTACTCGCTTGTCAGTTAAATAAAAAGTACGTTCACATGGCAACACACACAGACGAGAACCAAACTCGAGCAGGAGAGAGACATTCAAACTTTTCCCATTGTTGTGGCCATGTCGGTGTGTTTCTGCACTTAACGAGCTAGTTTTTCTATTTTTTGTATGTCGTTGTTTTTCGCAAGAATTGGGATATGCGAACTACTCTGCCGGAGGGATGAGATTCGTTGCTTTATTTGCATGCCAAGTTGATGTCTTTGTTTGTTGGCATCAGTGGACTTAGCCTGGTTGCTTGAATTGGAAATTTAAATATGTGGCAAGGAGCTACACATATTGTCTATCAATTCATTATTATTGGGAGTTTAGTGATAAAAGCATTACATTTTTGGATATACCCTAAACTAGCACAAGACATAGAAAAGGAATAATGTGGTAGAAAATTACTTAGGCTATAGAAATCAATAAAGATAAGATGGTGGAAATATAAAACCATTATTTTGTTGTTTATGAATAGCCGTTTATCATAATATAATTACACAGTTGCTCTCAAATTCAATTTGTAGCCGCCAAGATGGTAATGACGATAGCGATGATGATGATTGTGGGTCTGGCTCGGCCATGAATATATAATATCTGCGGCAAGCATTGCCTATCCTCTGCCTCCATCTGCCCGAATGTCTATCTATCTGTCTGTGTGTCTGTATGTATGCATAACTCATTTCATTCCTTTTTTTCTGTCCTGTTTCTTGGCGTCTTTGCGGCGACACAGCTACATATTACGTATACGCCCCAGTGGCGTTGCTTTTCATTTGCATTTTCGTAATGGGACTTCAACGGACGGATGCCTATTAGGTTACAAGGAAAACATTTTTGCATTTAATGGATTGGCAGTCTCTCTTTCTCTCTGTATTCGTGTGAGAATACGAAGCTTTCAATCACATTTGTGGACTTATTTTGGTACTTGTTAGATATTTAAATACGAAAATACGAATTCAGGTTTAATCCCTTTCTTGTGCTCTTCGTTAAGTCACCAGCATGAACTGAGTTTCAGTGGTTCTCAAGGACATTTCATTGATATTTGCGGCAGGTTTTGGGGCTGAGAGTGAGTCCAATTACGCTGTCATTGGTTGCCAGGCGAGGGGAGTTATGGATGTTGTGGGAAATCCAATTGATTTGCGTTCATGTCACCGCGTTTGACGATTAACTGGGAAGGACTCTGAGTGTGAGGGCACCTGGGCAGTGCGAGCTGAGGAAAATTATTACGTATACGCCAGGTTCTCCGGCGCTCTCTCGCTCTGCGGTTTGGCTCTCTCGCTGGTCTCCCTCATTGCCTCTCTTTGAACTTTGACATTTGCAGCAAGCTGCAGTGCACTTTATGCCGTAATATCCTAGCGGGAGAATAGCGGGTGTGTGGTATACTCTCCTCTCGCTCCCTGCACCGCATCTCCGTTTATTTTTTTTTTATTTAAGCCACAATTTTTTACCATTTAAGTAAGAGCAGGGCCGGTGTGGGAGTCGGCTCGTTTTCTGTGTTTACATTTTGACAGTTGCTGAGTAAAAAACACGCACAGAGGCACACTGAAAGGACCCACACTTGGAAACATTAAAAGTGGCACACAGACCAAGCCAAAATCACCAACGGAAATGAGAAAATATAAAGGAAGGCACAGAAACATATTCAACTGTCAACAGCACGACTCACCACGCCGCGGGTTGTGTAGCGCGAAAACTGGCACGAGCCTCGTCCTTTTCCATGCAAAAAAATTCCAAAGCCCACATTAAATGGCATAATTTTGTATAGAAAAATTCTAATTCTCATTACATTGTATCCAACTTGTCAAGTTTTAAATTCAAGCTTTAATATTAACGGGTTTTTGGTTAATTTACAGAGCGAATTTAGATTTGTGTGTCAAAATGCAAAAGTAGGTGCTCTGGTTTTAGTAAAGCGTAAAGGAAAATCAAATTGGAAAATCATATCTACACTGTACAAATATTTTGAAACTTTTGTGTAAAAGCTAGGTAGACGGAAAAAGGCTAATATATTTAAAGGTTATATAGTTTAAAGGGACTAAACGAATTTTCTCTTTGAAAATATTTACATATCTGAACAGTTATCAGCAAATAACATATCTGTTAAATTATAGAGCATATGTAGATCTATTAATAATAATGTTATAATTGCTCCTACAAGTCTTAAATTGAATTGAAAAACAATTGAGATTGTTTTATTTTCAAATCTTAAAAATTGATCGGCAGACTATATTGATACGATTTATTATTTCATTATTAGGATTGATAAAAATTTTTTATGAATTTTGTGGAATTTATGATAAATTAATAGCGATTTTATCTGAGTCCAGATAATTTAAATCTTATGGAAATTCATTTTGATTTAAGTAAAAACGTTGTGGGATAAACTAAAAAGAACAAGAAAGTGGAGTTAAACAGAATACAATATGATTTAATTAAAATTATTTGTTATTAATTATAATTATGTAAAAATATAAAAAAAAAATGCCAGATATATTTTGTCTTGAAATAAATAAAGTTACGGCCAACATCAATATTAGAAAAATAGTCCTATGTGGTCCATTGAATATTATGATAAATTGAATGGGTGGATATTTGATAGTCGATCATCCTTGAATTAAACAATAAAGACAACTTAATTAGTTTTTCCATTAAGATCCCTTTCTCCCGTTTTTAGCCTCTTTGAAGTTGATTTTCGAGAAGCTGGGGTTTCAATTGGCATTCAGCTGATGCTGCTCTTGAATTGCTTACTCAACCGCTTTAAATTTTCGGCCAGAGCCTTAATGGCTTTTCTATTTTCCTATTTTACGCCTCCTCCTGAACTTTATATAGAAAGTGGAAATTTTTGCATTTCCACTAGTTTTCCTCGAGCTTACGCAATTATCTTATGACTGTATTGTTAATTGCCGTGCTGTGCATTTTAAGGGCAACTGTTTTAGCAGAGAGAAGCGATGTTGCTTCAAAACTTGTTGGATATTACTTAGCGAGTTCCGGTGGCGGTTAAATTTCGTGGCTCAGTGTGAATTGCTTCGTTTTCGTTTTCCATTTTAATTGTTTTGCCGCAGCCTTGTTCTGCTTGTTTCTCTTTCAGTTTGTTGTCTGGCAAATTGATGTCAATAATTGAGTGCCATATGTATGCTTCATGAATTGGTTATATGTTAATTGTGGCAATTGGCAAATGGCCTCAGATTGCCAGAGAGTGCACAGATTTGTAGGCTTGCAATCTCAAACAATTTGTTTAAACAACTTAATTTATTAAGTCATCGCTTCCGCTTGAATATTCCAATTTCTTGGTACCTATAAATAAGGGGATCATTCACCATTAACACTTCATTTTCATGAGCTCAAAACCTGAACTTTTGAAATGTTTAAATAGAATTTATATACCCTATTTAATAGAACTAATGCTCATTATACTTTTGGCTATTCAAGGAAAAAGAAAGGCTGACTAAACTTAGAATACTTTTTAATCAATGCATAATTGAATATGCAAGATAAAACATAAACCTTACGAATTTAGAATAATTGAATTATGATTTTCAAACAAAAATTATATATTTCTTTATGTAATCCAATTCCACAACTTTCGGAATCCAACTAAAACTATGCTTTCTACGCTTTGCAATTCCGTAATTCGTAAAAAATAGTCACTTTGCAGAAATAAATATCTAAAATTCGAGTGGAGCTAAAAAATACTCAATAATTAAATACAAAACTGTAGCTCCCTTTGGGCAAAGAACCCATCTGCAGTCACTGAATAAGCTTGCAACGCAATTACAGAGCCGTCAAGGGAAACCTAAAAAGCAAAATGGAGGTTGGAGGTGCCAATTCCTTTGTGCCTTTGGTGTAGGTCAGCCCAGTGACTGTGAGCTGTGCGAGCGGAGTGCAGCACCCTCGCGTCGTGGAGGAGATGGGAAGGCGGTGCCTGGGAAGTGTTTAACTGCAGAGGCAACACAACAACACTTGCACCCTAAGTGGGTTACACACAGGGACAGGCCAAGCGCGAAACAACCCACCTTTGTGCACCGGCCCGCAGCACTAAGCCGCCGCTGCTGGCTGTGCTGGCAACGTTTGCAACGAGGCTAGAATTGATTTTTTGCGCCGAGTCTGAGATCGCATGTCCACAAGTAGGTTTTCACATTTGCGTTGCCTCCGTGGCAAGGGAATAAACTGGGTTATAGGCAATGTAGCCTCGTCTAAACCTGCTACAGCTGCAAAGACAGACAGCAGTCAAGTGTTCTGCCGCATAAAGGTAATAGACACACACACACATCATTTAGAATGATTGAAAGTGCAGAATGCTTGGTATCAATCCTCAGTGGCTAATCACTCTAAAAAAAAACATTTGATCTTTTATAGTTAACTGATGGGTGTAATTAAATGAAAATAATTGGTTAAGAACACAATTTTAGCTCTAACTTGGCTTTCTGTAACGACAAGTCATTTTTAAGGACATATTATATTATATTTATAATTTGGAAGATTAATCAAATTAATATTTTCAAAGATTATAGTGAGAAAAAATAGTAAAAATAGGATTTCTGTCATATTTCTTACATTTTAAAGATTAGTTTTGAAAGCTGAATGAATTTAGAACCAAGAAATTGTATAATGATGTGATTATATTATGATAATAATATAATATAATATATAATATTTATACCCTTGCAGGGTATATTAGTTTCAGTCAAAAGTTTGCAACGCAGTGAAGGAGGCATCTCCGACCCTATAAAGTATATATATTCTTGATCAGGATCAACAGCCGAGTCGATCTAGCCATGTCCGTCTGTCCGTCTGTCCGTTTCTACGCAAACTAGTCTCTCAGTTTTTTTGCAGTTAGGCTTCTATATACTCTCACTCGTACATATGTCGGAACGGGCCGGATCGGACGACTATATCATATAGCTGCCATAGGAACAATCGGAAAAATCTACGAAAAAAAATTATAACTTTGTCAGTTTTTAACCAATTTTCACCAAATTTGATATTTGCCCATTTAGTATTATTTCCTAATTTCGGTTTTAATTTCATGAAAATCGGCTGACTATATCCTATAGCTTCCATAGGAACAATCAGGAAAATAAAGAAAAAACCATAACTTTGTCAGTTTTCAACATATTTTCACCAAATTTGATATTTAGCCATATTTTATTATTCCTGAATTTTGATTTTAATTTCATGAAAATCGGCTGACTATATCCTATAGCTTCCATAGGAACAATCAGGAAAATAAAAGAAAAATTCATAACTTTGTCAGTTTTCAACATATTTTCACCATATTTGATATTTGGTCATTTAATATTATTTCCGAATTTCGGTTTTAATGTCATGAAAATCGGACAACTATATCCTATAGCTTTCATAGGAACAATCAGGAAAATAAAAAACCATAGCTTAGCCGTGTTTCAAACCATTTCCATCAAATTTGAGATTTGGCAACTAATTATTTTTTCAGAATTTCGGTTTGAATTTTTTGTTTAAATTCTGCAAGGGTATACAAACTTCGGTGAGCCGAAGTTAGCTTCCTTTCTATAAATATTTATAAAGCTTTGAAGCATATGAAAGCTAAGAAGTGTTTTGAATTTAAATCTTAAATATTCCCAACAGTTCAAGAAGACTCTTATAACAAAAGCTTTTGGCGGTACCCGATATAGCAATCAATAAGCCAACAATGCCATTATATTTAATTAAAAATGTGCTCGGAAAGCGAAGATTAATTTCTAAATATAAGCCATCGAGCATGCACGTGCCACAGAGAGGCCGATTGGGTGGCTGCTTCTCCTGGCTGCGCTGATAAACTGACTTCAAGATAGAAGGGCAATATCAATAAAAATGCGGATGCCACGTACGAAATAAATTGACATTATACGCTTATAGCCAAATATTGATTACTGGCGCTTTATTTATGTCTCCTCCAGAGAAAGCATAAAAGAAAGATTATCTAATAGATAAAAACTCAATCAGTAAGCATTTTTATTTTAGTTCTGTGGTCATAACTTGTCAACATTTTACTGCTTAAATATAGTTTTAGATATTACAATTATCTAATTGGTTTATCAATTGCTTTTTACTACAAAAAAACGAAGACAAAAAGACAGCAAACAATGTTATCTATTTGGTAGATATGTATATAGAATCGAATATAGTAATAAAGCGGCTCAACTACTACTTCGTTTCCAGCTCGGAGGAGGCATACAAAATTTATGACAATTTCCTTTTGTCACGACCAGCTTATACACGAAATCCAGCGATTAGTCATAATTCCCGCGGCCATATGTAATGAAAATTGTGATTCCTGATATGGAGAAAAGGCTGCAGCAAGGTTGTTCGTATTATGCAACCGGCCAACTGAGGAACTGAAGCCTCAAAGTCGAGAACTCGAGGAAATGACTCAACAATGTTCGCAGGGATTAGGTAGTGGGAGGTCGTACACCTCTTGTATTGACTTCCATATTTAGCCTAACTAAGTACGTGACTTTTGGGCGCCTTTGGGCGTATTTGGTAGTAACCCATAAATCGATATTAACCCCTCGAGTTCAAAAGCAATTAGTGATGTCTATGACAAAAAGTAATGCTTTCGCTCGATGTATATATAAATGAATATTTGAGAAATGTAAGTATATTATTATTATTATATCTACAGAGTTAGCTTTTCGATTGATGAATTATTTAGAATCAACTGTGAGAGAGATACTTACCCCAACTGGACCCGGTACGTCCAAGGCATTGGCTAGTTTCACTGTTCCATAGGAATTTTTTGAAACCCTCCCATTTGCCCATTTTTGGCGGCGGCGCATAATATTCACCAATTTTCTTATCGGCCATGTTAACGCTTTTGTTTTCTTGCTGCTTGCTGTTGGTTGGTTTTTGCGGTTTAACTCGAATTAGTTATTCGTTTTGTCACTTGGATTGTATGAGGGTGTCTTGTCTTGCCTATAAAGCTAGTCCTTTGTTAAACTATATTCTTATTTGTTGTTCCTTGTGGCTCCTTAAAGTTGACGTTTAGATTTTGAACGCTTATCTAATACGAGTATATTATGTATCTTTAATTATTTTTATATGTGTATTTGTTGGTGTTGATTTTTGGTTTTATTTTACTTGTTGGGTTGTTTTATTTTTTTGTTTTTTTGGGTGAGTTTTTCTCAATCAACTGCGTTGGTACAACATTTTTTGTTTGTTTGTTTTTTTGGAATGTTCGTAGCAGTATTTTGTTAAGATTAATGCTTAATTTGCAACGTCACTGAAAGATATGAACGGAAATTGGGAATGAATAATATTGCATAATCTGTGAGATCGAATGACACCTGTTAGGTAAGGTTAATGGTTGATTTTTTTTTTTAGCAAAGTGCAATGACATAATGGAATGAAATGGGTTATTTTTTATGATTTCGTTGGTCGTAGATCCCGGTTTCTTTGGATTGAGTTATTGATATATTGATTTTTGAATCACTTTTCTTTGTCGCGACTAGCTTCGATTTTCGTTATCCTTTATGTAAGAGAGTTCCTTTGCGGCCTGAGAGTTTTCCTTTACATTTTCAGACCCATTCAATGATTATGGTCTTCAGCTTATGTAAACTTTTGCCTTTTCCCCACTTGGCATTTGCAGTATTCAGTTTTTCCCTTTGCCAAATTCTGCTTCAGCCTCAGCCGTGATTCGGCGCAGGCACAAGGACACTTGAGGAAGCCTGTATTCAGCGAATATTTTATGGGTTTTTAAACTACGGTTTCTAGGAGTCTTGTACGTGTATTATTTGCAATTTTCTCGACTTTTGTTGCACCAAATGCCTCGAACTCGCCAACGCCAAATAAATTGTAGTCACCTCTGCCGATTTTAGACACACACTCTGCCTCTGCTGCCAACTGTTATGTAATCTCGAGCGCGGAAAAAAGCCTCGAAAAGCCAAGCCATCCCAGAGGGGAGCATGCGCGCAGAGAGCGTCGGGAAGAGCCGAGCTGAGCGCAGCTGGAATTGCTCCTTGGAAGCTTATTTTTTCCGCTTTCGCCGCAGCTTTTGCAAACAATTTGGGGCTGGGGGTGGTGGAGGTGGAGAGCAGGCGATTTTCCGAGCCATGAAAGTTGACAGCTGGGCGCCAGCTTAATGAGAGTTTGCGGGTAGGAGGAGACAGGAGGTCTAAAAAGGTCTCAGGAGGTCTCAGGAGGAGCAAAATCCGATGCCAGAAACCGCTTGCAGTTCTGCAATCCTCTGAAGAGCTGACGCCCAACAGCAGGCAATGCTATACATGCAATGAGGCAAGGACAAGGGGAACGAAACGGGAATGCTTGCAGGGCTTATCCTTATCGCAGGACCTGCTCCTGTTTCCGCGTCTCCTGCACCTCCTGCTGTCGGCTTTAATGAAAATTCCCGACTCACAAACATTCGCCTGGCTTGACTTACATTTCTTCTCTGCCGACGTCGCCGTCTTTTCGCGGCGCACATTGCGCAACGCGCCCGACTCGACTCGACTCGGCTCCTGGCTAGGCTCCCGCTTTGTGCTCCTCGCTCCACGCTCCACGCTCTGCTTTTGGTTCTGGTTCTATTTCTGCGGCTTGGCTGCGCCCCCTCCCCATGGATGTGGCTGCGAATGTGAAAGTCCAGTAAAGGGCATGGCACACCAAAGTAGGCAACGACTTGGCCCCCACTCACAGGGAGATACACAAATGTAGAGGCGGTCGTTCGGTCGCCTTTTCCTGGCGCACAGTGCAATTGTTAGAATCCTTGAAAATCGATAAGGTTCATAACTGATTTTCCCCCGGGCACACACAAATACTGATATGATTTGGAAAACTCTCGACACTTTTTCGCACACACTCTCAAACACACACACTTGCACACACACTTCGTTTTTGCCAGCACTTCTTAACGGCTTTGGGGTTCCGAGTCTCCGCCTTATGGCTTCGCTTTTATTGTTGCAGGCAGCTAAGAAAAAATCGAATTCCAGTATGTATATAAGTTTTACAAGGATATCTTTGCTGGCGCTGTCACAATGTCCTCGTTGCCGACCGACGTCGCCGTCGTCGTTGTCGCTATCGTTCTCATTCTCATTCCCATTTTCGCTGACGTCGACGTAATCAATGAAAAATTTTCTCCTTTGGCACAATTGTTTTTTCTTTTTCGTTTTCGTGTTTCTTTTTTAATTTGCAATTAACAAACGGACGGCGGCACAATTCATTTGATTGTATCACATTTTTAAAATAGGACGAACACAGGATTTAATTCTGGTGATTTGCGGATTTTTATGTAACCAGCGGCTTGGTGGTTTTTCCGGGGGAGAGGTGAAAAGTGAGGAGGATTCTTCGGATGACATACAGATTGGGTTTTCTTTCGCCTTCGAACGCTCCCTCTCTACGCAGACTTGTACATGGTAGCTCTAGATATATAGATATATATGTAGATAGATGCCAGAACATCTATGTATGTATATCTATATGCCGATAATCCGCCAGCGAGTGCGAGTAGCAACCGTCCACAGTTAAAACGCCAATGATAGTGCCAGGCCATCGCCGCAGCTTGCAGCTGGCAATCGCTCGCCTTCGGCCATCGGCCCTCCGTTCGGGAACCTTCGGGTGGCAGTTGGTTAATGGCGGCGGTGGCAATGGCGGAGGCGGAAGCGGGAGCAGGAGCTTCGTGGAAAGTGCCAGCTCTCTGCTCAAGCTTTCCGCTCAGCTGGGTGCTTATACGCCAAGTCGCTGGAATAACAGTCGGCGGTCCGCCTTACCCCACTTGGCCCACCCTGCCCCACGCATTGTTGTTGGGGCAAGCTTTCAGCTACTTTTGCTGCTGTGATTTGCAGTTAGTTCCATTCAGTGAATGTCAAACTATGTGGGCGTAAAGCCCCCGCCAGTTGCATGCCCCAATCAGTGCAGGTGAAACTGCAGGAGATGCAGACCCAACGCCCTGTTGGGAACATAGAGTGTCTTTCTTACCTTAAGATGCCCCAAATTAATACCGAAAAACGAACGAAATATAATGTTTTTAATCACATATCTATGTATATATTATATTTTATGAGATCATCAGGAATAATCTGAGCTGTAGAAAGACCGCTTTAGCTCGCTACTAGACAAGCTTATCGTCAGCGCAATCCCGGAGCAAAGCGTGATAGAAGTACTTGGTATAAGTCGCAAACAGCGACTCGATCGGCAAGCCTCTGGATGCTCTGTGGGGTCATCTGTGTTATAGAAGCTTTAAGCTTCAGAACAAAAATATATATTTTTACTGTAGATTTTTATTTGATTATCATTTGGTATGTGGGTAGAGTTTCTGCAATCAAGAACACCAATTCTATAACGCACAGCTGCTTCCACAGACTCAAAACTTTGCCGCGATCTCATAAATACACCAAATGCCTAAAGTGACCGCTGATCCGGCGGGAAACTCAAATTGACAGTGGTTCTCAATCCGCAGTAATTTGCTGGCGTCTGACAGCTCGCATTACTGAGTCCTGATAAATCGCAGAGGACGAAACGCTACCCCGCTGCTAGCCTGGCCACTCCTGTTCATGCGCTCTCTCCCACCCACAGCACACAGCCCACAGGAGCTTCGGCTTGTGGTCTTAGTATTTCCCGCAGATACGGTTCAATCGGCGCAGAAGCCCATCAATCCGGCCCAAAGGCATCCGCCAGAGCCCGAGGCGGTCGAACTAACGCACAGTTCCAGCGGCAAGTTTTCGAGCGCGGCGAATCCGGCGTTGTCTTGCGCATTGGGGCCTGTGGACCGTGGACGCCTGGCACCCGCTCTCACTCTCCGCATATCCACGGCTACTCCGGTCGGTAATATAATATTTATTGATTATTCGCTCTCCGCTGTGTGGAGTTTGGGCCGGAGTACTGTCATCGAAGCCGGTCATTTGGCCAAATTATATAAAAACGAAACAGGGGCCAAAAAATGATTTTTGGCCACGAGCCGGGTGCGGGCGCTAGGCCAGCGAGAGGGAAGGTACCATCAGAGGAGGGCAGGTACTCCGGGACTATGGCTTGCCAGCTATTTTATTCTCTTGGAACATTTCCCCTGCCTTCAATTACGTCATTCCTCAGCTGATTGGGAAGTTGAGCGCAGCGAGTTATACAACAGAGTATTGGCCGTGATGATTCGTCGTCGGCTTTATATATTGGCGCTATATTTGCCGCTTTAAGACTTGCAACTTTTGTCAGTTGACTTCGGCTGCGAATTACAGCCAGCTATTTCGGGAAAGTTCTGCCTGCCTGAGGGTAATTTTTCTGTGTGACAGCTACTTGATTGTTTTTGATTTCCCTTGATTGAAAGATGCGGGGGAGCGGATAATTTGTCATATCCGCACTGGCAGGCAATGGTGGCATGTCCTCCCAAAAATCAGACACTCAGAGGGTCGTAGTTTATGGAACTTGTGGGGTATATAAGATGCATATATTATAATATATTATTAAAGGTTCGATTTTAAGCTTCTATTGAAATGAATTCGCAACCTTTTAAACCCTAAAAAATCGTAGCAAAAGTCTTTATATAATTCAATGTAAAAATACGCAATTGCTTACCACAGAGTGGGGCACACTCGGTTCAGTTCCGCTGCTTGGATTGCTCCGATGTCACACCCCAATCAACGTAAATCAATCAAAATTAACACCGGAGACAAGTGGAAAATGTACACCGGACACTCAAGGGCAGCACGGTTGCCAGGATGCGAGGGAGAACAACGCATGCGAAGGACAAGGAACGCACATGTTCCTTTGGCTAAATCAATTACAGAATGTTGCAGGAAGCTTGGGCCACACACGAGAGTGACATTTGGAAAAAGGATTCGGCAAGGATGAAGGGCACACAGCAAGAGAGCCGTCGGATTAGGACGAGTGAAAGGGAGACATATTCAAGTTGAAACTGAAACAATACATCAGCATATTACGTATACGCCAGGCTATTGACGCAAACACAAAAACTTGTCTGGCTAATGCAGAAAGCTTGCTAAGCTGGCTGGGTTTCTAAAGGACATATATTCACACGCATATACTCTCATATTTAAGGCCCATGTCCGGCAATAAACATAATTGAAATATGGCCGGCATAACACTTAAACCTTTAAACTAAAGCCCACAAATGAAATCAAGCAGAGCCCGCCTATAGAGAGAGAGGAGATCAGGTTGACCCACTTTGGTGGCCAAACTTTTAGCAGAGTCCAAGGAGCGCTCTGGCAAAGCCAGGCGGCACTATAATTGTCCGTGGGGATGGGCCCAGTGTGGGCGGTGCTGGGATGAGACTCAGGAGGGCTTCGGGGGTGGGGTGCAAGTCGTTTGGGGGCGCATTACGTTGTTCAGCTGCCTGCCTGCCTGCCGACTGCTTGCGAATTTTCGCACAAATGGCAAAGTTTAAGTGCTTGACAAGTAGAAGTTCAGCCTGGTTTCATAAAGGTTAGGCTATAGGCGATGTCTCTGGGTCTCTGCAAACTATATAAATAGTTTAATGGCAATCACAAAAATGTTTAACAAATTATTGTGCCGGGTTTTATAAGGCTATAATGTGTTGGTCTTTAAGGAGCTATGAAAAAACACTCTGTCACTAGTGATAAAAGTACAGGAATTTATTCAAATTTCACAGGGAATTTTGAGAGAATATGGATTGTGCTTTTGAAACAGGAAGCATTAATCAATAGCTAAAAATTATTTATATTTTATAAGAGTTTATTTTGGTAATCCTTAAAAAATTACTCTGGGAAACGGATTCACCACTTAGTCATTTATAATCTCCCGGAAACCATTTCTCAAATCTGAAATTTCCAAGGTTCTCAGAAGGAATTCTCTCATTGGATAAGCAACCAATGGACCCTGTTCCTTTTGTAAAGCGTGCCCGGGTCGTGCAATTGCCAAGTCACAAGTCAAGATATCCTCAATGTCGTTGTTGGCCAAGCAAATATCGATTGCCAGGCCAATCACAGGACTGCCGCCACCGCAATTCCCCTCCATTCAAAAGGACAACGTTGCTAGGGACAATTTTGGTTTTATTAGTTAGATAGATACGAGTTCTTATAACTATGAGCTATGCAAAACATTAAGTCTTTTTATTCCAGGGCTTGGCCCTCTGCGTTTATCCTCGGCTTCAGTATTCGATGGTCACGCACTTTGTCTTTAGATACTCATTGAGCGCCTCCTGGCCGAGGTCCTTGCCATAGCCGCTCTGCTTGAAGCCACCAAAAGGAGCGGCCACATCCGTTTTATTGTAAACGTTGATGAAGACCGTGCCGGCCTCGATGCGATCCGCAAAGCTAAGAGCCTTGCTGATATCCTTGGTAAAGACACCGCTGGCCAGGCCAAACTCGGTGCGGTTTGCCCGCTGCATTACAGAGTCCACATCGCTGCCGCTGAATTTCGAGATGATCATGATGGGGCCGAAGGACTCCTCCTGCGCAATGAACATGTCATCGGCCACGTCCGTGAAAACTGTAGGCGTGAAGAAGTAACCCTTGAGCCCGGGCACCCTTCCTCCGCCGTACACCAACTTGGCGCCCTCCGCCACGCCGCGCTGGCAGAACTCCAGCAGCTTGTCGAAGTGCGCCTTGTGATTCTGGGGTCCGTGGGCAGTCGAGCGGTTAAGGGGGTCCCCGATTGTCATGGTGCGCAGATCCTTGAGCACACGACGAACGAACTCGTCGTGGATGCGATCCTCTACAAAGAGCCTTCCGGCGGCGATGCAATTCTCGCCCTTGTTGAAGAACACCGAAGACATGCCCTGAAAGAGTTGATAATTGAATAAACTTGGTCAATTGGATGTAACTCCTCCAATACTCACATGTTTCACCGCCTTGTCTAGATCGCAGTCAGCGAAGATGATCAACGGACTCTTGCCGCCCAGCTCCAAGGAGCATTTCTTGAGATTGGAGTCGGCGCAGGACTTCATAATGTGTTTGCCAACCGGCGTGGAGCCGGTGAAGCCCAACTTGCGGACCAGCTGATGGTCAGCCACTGCCTGGCCCGCCTCTGATCCCTTGCCGGGCAGCACATTGATCACACCTGGAGGGAATCCGGCCAGGACGGTGAGCTCGGCAAACTTCAACGCGGTCAAGGGACAGGTCTGAGCTGGCTTGATCAGACAAGTGTTTCCGGCAGCAATGCAGGCGGCCATCTTCCACGACAGCATCATCAGGGGATAGTTCCAGGGCGTGACCAGACCACAGACGCCGATGGGCTCCTTGCGGGTGAAGGTTAGCACATTGTTGGGCCGCGCCGGGTTAACAGGAATCGTGTTACCCTGGATCTTGTCGCACCAGCCGGCGAAGTAGCGCCACGCGTCAATGGACATGCCAATGTGGGTCTTCAGGGCCAGCGTGTAGACTGCACCCGAGTCAACCGACTCGATGGTGGCCAGCTCCTCTTTGTGCTTCTCCATCAGGTCTGCCAGGTTCAGCATCAGCTGTCCGCGTTGCCTGGCCGAGATCTGTTTCCAGGGTCCATGGAAGGCAGTGTTGGCCGCCTGCACCGCCTTGTCCACGTCGTTGGCTGAGGCGCAGGACACCTGGCAGAGCACCGTCTCGTCTGTGGGATTCACAATGTCCAGACTTCGCTGGCCCTCGGCGTCAATGAACTCTCCGTTGATGAAAAGCTGAGTGGGAACTCGAATCTGCCGCTTGTTGGCCTTCAGGGTGAATCCTTCGTAGTCCACCTGCTTGCCGCCGGCGCCTCCGCTACCCTGGCGCAGGATTTGCACCAGTTGACCGAAAAACTCCTCGAAGACGGGCGCCATAAACACATGCTCGTTCTCCAGGTGCACGTCAAAGGCCTCTTTTACCTCCTCCACCAGGCGCACCACATCCATGGATCCCGCGCCTGCTGCAAAGAAGTCTGTGGATGCCTCGATGGTGTCCTTGAGAATGGCCTGCCAGATGCCATCGAGGAGGCCCTTCTTGGCCAGCTCGTCCTCGCTGAAGTCTGTGATGGGCTGCTGCTCGGCCTGACGGAACCACTCGCTGGCACTAATCACCTTGGACCCGCGCTTGATGCGCCGCACATTGACGAAGGCACCATCGGTGCCCTCAATCAGAAGACCAGCGCTGTGGATCCAGGCTGGCTTCGCCAAGCCCTTCAGGCGCAGTGGTTTACCATTGGTCACGGGTCCTGCCGAGTACAAATGGGCGCCGAATAGACGCACCTGCTCCTCGCTGCCATCGGCATGCACCACGGTGGCTATGGCCCCCGGAACGGAGTCCAGACCACGCACAAAGTTCCAGATGCGCTCCGCCGACTGCTGCAGGTTGATTACCTGGTTCTCTGTCTTGAACATGGCCGGATCATAGGTAGCGCCGACCTCCGTTTGGGTGATTTTCGGTGCCGACCCACTGGCAACCAGGTCCACTGCCACGCCCATAGCCTTGACGCCCTCGGGGTAAAGGAAACGCTTGTAGATGGTGTCCAGCGTGTCCGTGGGCTCCACGTTGGTCTGGCGGGTGAGCAGCAGCGGTCCGGTGTCCAGGCCATCGTCCGCCCAGAAGATACTGAATCCAGCCACCTCGTCGCCCTCAATCAGAGTCCAAGAAATGGCGCTGGCACCACGGTGGCGTGGCAGGATGGAGGGATGGTAGCAGATGCTGCCCAGCGGGGCCCCGTCAATAACCTCCATTGGGATGAACTGCGAGCAGTAGGGCAGCACATTGAGGGTGGCGCCCACGGACTTGTATTGCTCCAGCACCTCGGGCAGCACGACGCCCTTGCGGCGCCAGCTGGCAAACTTGAATACGGGAATCTTGTGGGCCGTGGCAGTGGTGGCCAGAATGTCCTCGCGACTGCCCTTGTTGGGAATGGTGAAGACGCCCACGACCTGGATGTTGGAGCGCTCCAACAGCAGCTCCAGAACGTCGGCAGCGAAGTTACTCTGGCCAATAATGGCAATGCGGAGTTTTTGCTGAAAAAAGTTTTGAAAAGTAGTACATTAATTAATAAATAATAAATTTCCTTTAAAATAATTTAAAATAAATTAATTTATATAATATAAGAATATAATTATTTACAGTAATAACTAAGAGCAATATACAAATTTAAATTAATTTTTTAAGTGTGTAAAATTTGTATGGAAATAAAAAAAAGTAAAATATGTAATTACGAAGTATATAACATTTTAAAAAGTAATGTTTGGCAGTTTCCCTTTTGTAAACTGAAACAGTTGTTCATTAATTTTCTAAAAAAAAATTAAACTAATATATATACTATAAGTTAACTAACTGACGTCTATATAAATTTAAACGATATAGACTCGATTAGAAACATTACTAAAATATATATTTTCATACTCCTAATATTTTAAGACCCACTTGGGATTTACGTTTCTATTTTCAAATATTATAAAATGAAATTTAAAACAATATAATAATTAATTTCAAATTATTCATTCTGGAAAAAATTGTCATAAGAGTAAGTCAAGGATTTTAAATTTTAAACATTGATTTCAATAGTTTTAAATCGCACAAAATCCTAAATCCATTCTAAAGAAATACATTTTAAACAATAAAAACAACAGCAAATTGATCGAGGTCTTAGCATAGTATAATAATAAAGTATTGAAACGTTCCAGTAATATAGATCAATTAGATTAGCTTTTTATTTAAGTACAATTTCCGCACATTCAACCCACTGGAAGTCATTTTGAACAGGTTTCAATTGTGAAAACCTAAAAACAATTTTGACTTAATTTATTTACTAACAGCCATGGTTGATGAATTTCAAACTTTAATTGTTGGGTTTTTTTTAACAAGTCACTCGGAAACGTTATACAATTTTCACAGTTTTCCCTTTTTAATATATTTTAATGCACTAGCCAAGCGCTTTGGGGGCCGGTAAACTATCAACTGAAATCGATTGAGTAAGCCGGGTGGTATTTATACCTTGCCGGCGCTGGGTGGCGATCAGTTCATTATCGTTATCAAGTGATTATAAACAAAAATACAAATAGAAAAAGCTGAAAGCTAAAAGCAGCATAGACATGCGCCGTTGGTGGGGCACTGCCGCTGGGGCTCACTTCACACATATTTCATAATTAAATCAACGCAACAAAACGAGATTTCTTATCAATCCGGGCCGGGAATAGCTGCAGAATCGTGTGCATGTCGATTTAGCATGATCGGAGAGGGCCGGACCACTTGTTTTTCTTTGGTACTTAAGTCACCAAATGTTCAACCTAAATCCCGAATGTAAGCTGAGATACTTTGCTGAGATTGGGTGTGTGATTCACCTGAAATACTCCTAATAATACGTTTTTTAGGGGGTTTTTGGATTCAACTTTCACGGACACGTGTGTTCCGGTGCTCTAGGAATGTAATCAGATTCCCAGTTGACCCACAGACTTGTGAGAGCGGGAACTAATCGAGATAGTGTGCTCTACATATATTGTTTCACGCATCTGTGAAAGGTGGAGTGTTTTGAACTAATCAGATGTGGCGATGTACACCCTGCACTTAGAACCAAAATAAACTGGATTAAGTATAACAATTTAATAATGCATACATATATACATAAATGTGTACGCCTTTTACACTTCGCTTTTCTTTCTTTTTTGGATAAAGATACATGGGAAAATGACTTACTTGAAGACAAATTAATTTCGCAAAGGTTTCCTAGTGGAGTTTATATTAAGTTTTTTACGGATATTTTGATGCAAAAGTCCCGGGATTAGTTCCACCAACAATTCTACAAAATATTTTGCTACTAGGAAAAATTTTCTTATACAAATATACAATTATTTCAAAAATATATTATATTTATTAAGCTAATGCAAAGTATTGTTTGTTCCTAAAAAGTTTGTAAACAAATCGTTTTCAAACTTAAATATCTTTTAATATCTTTTAATTCAAATATCTTTTAATTCAATTTATGGTAGCAGACTTTCCCTGCTAATCTTCTAATTCCACATTAGCTAAGCTAATTTAGATAAAACTTGATAAATGATCAATTAGCTAATTGTCGACTTTAATTGACGGGTAGGAAAGGGGAAACCTCCTGCCAAGAGGTAGCTGTTCAGGTCGCAGCTCCTCATTTCAATTAGTTGGTTTCGAAGTCCTCAGCATGCTGTACTCCTTGCAGCCGTACCTCAAGTACTTCGCCCTGCTGGGCCTCGTTCCTTGGAGCGAGAAATGTGCCCGATATCAGCTTCTGCAGAGGATTTACTCGGTTTTCCTGATACTAATCAATGTGGTCACGTTTATGGCTTCTATTGCTATGGCGCCGTCTCAAGAACAGTTCCTCTCGCTGATGGTCAACGTTATTGTTTTCGTGTCTAAGATCGTGACCATGACCGTGATCCTGCTGCAAATGATGATCCAGTATGACGACTACTTCCGGTTCTGCATGGAGCTCAAATGCCTGGGTCTGCGGCTTCAGGGTGAACTAAAGATGCAATTGGGCGGACTGAGCTGGCAGTGCTATACCAAGATTCTGGGACTCGGTGTCATCTGCTTGCTGGCGGTATTACCCTCTGTATATGTCGCCTTAAAAGTTAGCCTGGTGTTCTTCTGGTCCTCGCTCTTACCCATACTCGTCATCCGGATGCAGTGTGTCCTACTGCTGCTCTATGTGGATCTGCTGGGCCATCACACGAAGCTTCTGGGCAAGCGACTGCAGGATGTACTTACCTGCCACATGATGGACGGCAACTGCGTCCTAGATGGTAACTGCAAGCAGCTCTGTTCCCTCGAGTTTCTCTTGGAGCTGAAGCAGAGCCACATGGAGCTTTACCAGCTGTTCACACACTTCAACGACCTCTTCGGCTGGACCATTCTTAGCATCTACGTGGTTCTGTTCCTGGACAGCACAATCAACATTTACTGGACCCAGCAAGTCCTTGCCGAGGTCTATGACTACACTTATTTGTATGCCACAATTTCAGTTTTTGTGCCTACGTTTATTATTATTTTTGCCTTTTGCCGTTGCGGGGAATTCTGCAGGACGCAGGTGAGTGATGATTTATTTGATATTTAAGGATTATTTTGAGTTATTAATTATACAGATTTTAATAATAAAACCATTGCTAAATGTTGGATGTAGTATACCGAATTCGTTAAATGTCGAAACTAAAAGATATATTGGAAAAGCTAAGAAGCAGGCTTAATGTTATAGCCATCTTTTTGAATCACTTTAAACTACTGACATTTCTCAGCATTCAAAATTATGCATGAAATATGTATATGAGGATCTTTTGTATCAGAAATACTTTAAAAGTTAATTTTTTTACTTATAACTTTTACTTTTACTGTTACTCTCATCATACTTTTATTTTAGAATATGCTTATTGGAAGCTATGTCAGGGGCTTGACCTGCCATCCCACTCTCCAGAGGGAACCGGCTTATAATGATCTCTTAACGGAGTATACCATGCAAGTTGAACATAATGTTTTGATCATCAATGCCGAAGGCTTTATGAATATTGATAACTCTCTGCTAATGTCGGTGAGTACAGAAAAAGTTAAAATATGTACAAACATTGATGTTATAGTTTTTCCTTTTAATTTTCTTTCAGATATTGGCTGCTAAAGTCACGTATCTCATTGTGTTAATGCAGTTTAGTTCTTTGTAGATCGGAGACAAGATTTCTGAAACTCCACTTTTATCACCTGCAAAATCATATTTATTTTTTTTTCTTAATAACCCTTAAATTATTAACCTTGACCAATTTCGTATTATGTTTTACCCTATTAAAAATTAAACCATTTGATAAGATAAACAATATTTATCACACCTTTCCAGGCGTAAAGGAAAACCAGTTTTGGTCAGTTACCCGAATTTAGTATCTTATCGCATGAACCTGATTAGCCAAAAACAAAAAAAAAACAACCATTTGCTTATCGACAACATCCGCACGAGTTCAACGGTGCAGTGGAAATGTTATGGCAATATAATGGAAGACCATACCGGCCTCCAAAAATAAAGCATCTGACCACTAGAGTCCCATCATAGCTGTTGCCATCTCCACACGGGGGGTCTACAGCAAATTCACTGATAATGCCTCTTATGCAACCGACTTGATCTTCGTTTATTGTTTATAAAACAAATACTGAGTTAAGCGTTCTGAGCACGCGTCCCACAGCTGCTCGGTGGTGAAATTTCGGGGCCTGTCAATAAAAAGTAAAAATATATTTTTCCCTTGGTAATACTAGAAACAGCACAGAAGCGATCATCACAATCAGTGGTAGCCGGGTGATAACCTGGACGATTGCCCTCCGCCAACAACGAGCGAGCAAGCAACGGGGCGATCCGGCGATCTGGCGATCCGGTTTTCGTGATGCACCAGAAAACCGCGATCCGGTTTCAAGTGGTTCGAAATGTGCCAATTTTGATAGGCGGTCGTCGGGGCAAACGGTATAACCGAAGTCCGTCTAATCGCTTCTCAAGTGTTTTCTAGATTTTATTATTAATTTCTGAGATGGGAACGCTGTGCAGCCGGTTAGAACTGGATCCCAGTCTGAACTTTTTAAGCACGCCCTTATCATTGTGGGGCGCTTAAAACAATAAATGAATTGCGATTTTTTTTGGAATGCTCATGGATTTATTTACTTACAGAAAGTGAAAAAGAAAACAATAGAAATTTTCAAAACTAACATCAGCTTACACATGATCCGACTTAAAGGTAACCTGAGCACTGACACTGAGTTCATTGACCACCACGTCTCCGTCATCGGTCAGGATTTCCAGGTTGCATTCAATTTGTTCGGTCTTGAGGAAATCTGTGCGGATGATCGAGGCTTCTGACTCCGATTCCGTTGGCTCAGGGGCTTCAAAGTAATCAATAAAAAAGGGTTTTGATGCTGGAGAAGTTTGCTCTGTTTGCTGATCATTAGTCGCCTTTGCTTCACATTTTCCCCTTTCAGTTAAATGGATTTCTTTTTCTAGTTTAGATTCACCCAGTTGGTCCCTGATTCCCTCATCTGAAATGGATTTGTCGGGAATAGTTGTCTTTTCACCTACTCTAGACTCTTCTTGACCCCCAGTTTCCTCGCTGATAATATCCAGCGGGCTGACAAACTCCATTACAAGGTCATCATCTTCATCATCGCTTTCACCAAACTCTTGAGTATTAAGCTTTGCAATGGTCTCAGGATCAAGGAATTCATTCAGTCTCTGGGCTATTTTTTCCCATTTTGCCTTGGCATTGACGGCCAATTCCGAAATAGCTGTCTCAGTGCAGGGCTTGGCTTTCATCGGGTTGGGCTTATTTTCGATCAGTTCGGTCTTACTTTCTACCAGGTCGGTCTTACTTTCTACCAGGTCGTTGCTTGAGGATGAGGGGAGTTCAGTTATGTCTGCAGTTTTATTTTCAGTTGAATCTAAAGTATACTTTGTGTCTATATTCCCGGGCTTCTTCTCCTGTTCCTTTTTCGGAGGTAGGCTGCAGAGATTTCGACGAGTGGCTTCATCTAGCTCGTTAGCCATTCTTAAGTCCGCCTCGAAGCCTTCGGAGAAGAAAGTCTTTAGCACTGATTCGGGAATCTTTGGTGGCTCCACCACAGCTACCTCTTCGCCAGACTCGTAATCGGTGGAGGCATCTGATTGAATGTCATCGTCAATACTGCGGTTGTGTTTAGCAGGAGGAGGAGGAGGAACGTCTGAATCCTGTTGGCTTTTTGAGTCGTTTATGTCCCGCGGAACTGGCACTGTCTCTTTTAATTGCACTTCTTCCTCTGCTTGATCCAGAGTTTCTTCCTTACGTTCGGTTTCGTTTTCACCATCTGAGTTGTCTATTTCTGACATGTCCAGGCTGCTCATTTGCTCGAAAAGCTTGAAACCACCGACTGAGAGCTTAATTGGGCTGGGCTCCTCGGGCGCGGCTGGCGGTACCGCCTGTTGCTGACGCTCCCGTTCCTCGATCTCCTTCATGCGAATCATCATTTTGTTCAGCAGATCATCCGCCTCATTCACCTTGGGATCTTTCGGCTTAGCCTCGGGTTCCTCCTTGCTAAGCATCGTCTCAAGCATCTTGGTTTCCTCACTAGTCAGCTGCAGCTGTTGCGATCCGGATTTCATGTATGCCTTCAGCTCGTTGTAGCTCCGCATGCATGCTATGGCACATTCCGCCTCCTCGTTAGGGACGCCTTTGAGATCCAACTTCTGGAAGAACTCCGTGTCCAGGTTACCGAACTTTGTCATGGCTTCTAGCGAATAGAACTCATCCTCCACCGGCTCCCCCTCTGTGCCCTCCGCTTCCATCTTAATAAGAGTCTCCATCTGGGCTCGCTGCATGGCATCCGCCACCAGATGCTCCTCGGACTTCCTGGGCTTTGGCTTGTACGGGGTGGTCCACGGACGCCGCAGACCTTGCTTGCCAGGAGTGTATTCCTCCTCCTCGGCTGTGTCATAGTCCTCCGACTCTGAGTCACTAATCAGGGCTGGCGGTGGCGGCAGCTCTTCCAGCTCCCCGGAATCTTTCTTGACCACCATCAGTTTGTTGTCCACCACCTCTAGGGTGTCCTCATATTTATCGCGTTGGGCGAAACAGCGGCCAGCGGAGGCTGCCACCATTCTCTTGCGTTTCTCAGTCTCCTTGGCTATCTTGGCGTCCAGGCTTTCAGCCGTGTCCGAGTTAAACTCTGCCAAGTTCTTGGACTTTAAAAGTTCTTGGGCGGCACGGATTTTCTGAGCGCACGCGGTAGGATCACGACCCAGCTTGAATGGTTCCTTTGGATTCTCCATGGAGGCGACAAAGTCCTGGAAAACGTCCAGGCATTCACGAAGGCTTTTACCGCCAGCCGGATCTTCTAGCTCGGGTGCCACCAACTTTTCCAGCTGCGGCTCCGCGGAGTAGCTGTACTCATCGTCAGACTCTATGGTCCCGAATTCAAAGCATTTGGGTTTCTGGGCCTCCGGGCTCTCGTTGGATGTCACGTCATCTATCAGATCGTTTAGCACCGAGGAGCAGATGCCCGCCACATCGACCTTTTGTATGGTAATTTCCTCTTGTACGGTGATGTGCTCCTCAATGGTTACTTCCTCTTCGTATTCAACAGTCGGATCAATGTTGTACATGGCATCAGCCTCGTCCTCCAAGTCCTGCAGCAACTTTCGAAGCTCCTTTTCCTCAGCAGCCATTCGCTTATCCATCTTTTGGCAAATTTCCTCGGCCTGCTCGGCACTGGTCTTGCTTGTTATTGGTTGGCGGAGCACATTAGCTGCTGATGCTTCAGATTCATCTTTCGGTTCTTCCAAACTCAACTGACGCATGCGCTCTTCGAAGGACCACTCTTGACTTGGCACATCGCAGCCAGCTCCGAAGACGCGCTTGGGAACATTATCGGTAGCATCGTCCAAAATCTTGGCCATGAATTGATCTCGACTGTCATCGTCATCAGCCGGGCTTGGTTCTATTTTTCCTGTCTGAATTTTCCCTTTGGTTTTTGCCTCATCCCTTTCCTTGAACTGCCTTCGCCTTTCACTAAATTGCTCCGTGAGAATGGGCGACTTTGCCTCCAGGTAAGGCTTCAGGGACTCCTCGTCAGTCTCAGTGTCTGTTTGGTCAGTTTGATCATTATTGGATCCCGACAAGCCCACATACTGCCGAAGTTCTTCCAGATCCTCATCTACGTGGCAACCTATTTCTTCCAAGTCGTGAGCACACTTTTCAGTGGTAAAATCACTTTCCTCCTCGAAAATCAATTGCTCTTTGCTTTTGACCGGAAGGCACGGCTCACCGTCTTCCTTATACAGGTCCCTAGGAGTCGTGCTTTCCTCACAGCAAAGCCTGTCTTCAATTTTGTATTTGGTAGTGCCGTCATTGAGGAGCTGCTCCAGGGACTCGTCGTTCAGGTCATCATCCAGTTTATCGCCGAAACTTTCATAAAGCTCACTGGCCAGCTTGTTTTTAATCTCCTGTGGCGTTGGATCCTCGCCCAGCTCATTATTGTCAGCCACTATTTTAAGGACTTTGCGCGTTTCTTCCAGACCTTCGGAATCATCCTGCTCGGATTCACTGTCCAATGGAGGAACAGAATCTTCGGTGTTTTCCAAGGATTCTTGCTGATTAGAATCTTTATCATCGGCGGGAGTTTTCAAATCAGCTCTCAGCTCAGGCTCCTTAGCAAAATTTTCATTTATTTCTTCAAGCTTTGCCTCCTCAATCAAGATGCGCTTTGCCTTGGGCTTGTCTGTCTTTTCTACCTCCTTAAGTTCCTTATCTACATCTTTACTTTCAACATTTCCCTGCTTTGTCTGCTGAACCAGCTTCTCGATGCTCTCCACGTCCCCTGCCTCTGCCTCGTACAGGACTTTAGGACGTCCCTTGAGGGGTATGGTTTTGCGATTACTCAATTTCTCAGCCATGTGATCGGCCTGGGAGCCAGTGCTTTCATTGTCCTCCTCCGAACTGGAGCTGGTGGCACTGTGTACAGACTGCTCCGTTTGCTCGCCGGAGACTTCGTCCCACAAATCATCGATATTTCCATTCTGCATTTCGGCTTTCTTGCGGCTCTGCTCAGCACAAATGGCAGCTGCTTTTTCGTCTTCCTCAGAGTCGCTGGACCTGAGCAGCGGATCCTGCTGGTCAGGAGGACGATGCTTGTTACGCATGCGAATGGTGCCTGGATAGAATTGCAATTTAAATGGGAATTCTTTTTAGATAGTCAACTGTCTAGACTTACAATTTACGCTTTCACGTGTTTTACGACGTTCAGCGCGGTTCCAACGATAATTCTCCTTGCGCTCGCCCTCATAGCCATCTCGCTTCCTGGAAATGTTAATTATATTTATAAGTACATGGACCAGTAATCGGAAAATGTATGAAAACTGCAGCAAGATGGCGTTTAAGTATTTTTGAGCTGTCATTCTAATGTTATGATGTTACAGTCGTTTGATATAATAATACATTTCGAAGCTCTATAGACCTAGGCTCTCTCGATTTGTGGAGTTTTGTCAAATTTTCCTTACAATAAATCCTTACCAAGCTTCGGCACAAGCGCGATCCCGAGGAAAAACAGGGCGACTGTCCAAATAAGTAAGTTCTTTCTAAAGTTTGATCAAAGTAATTTTAGAATCTCATAAAAATTATCTTAACAATAGACTCACGCAGGCCAGAATCAATGTCTTACGGTATTGTGGCAGCCGGGAGACCACCGGATTTCCCTGCAGGACCAGGACCCTCAGATTGGGCATCTGCTCGAATATTTTCACAATCAGAATATCGTCAATGCGATTGTTGGACAAGTCCAGCACAGATAATGTCTTGCATTCGATCAAGTCCGCCAGACTCTCACTGTCCTTCAGGTAGTTCGAGGCTATGTTCAGAGTGTTTAAGACTGGCAAAATGTCACTGCCGATGTTCTGAATTTTGCGAATGTGATTTGAGCTCAGGTTCAGGGTGTCCAGCTCGCGGCACGCGTCCAAGTTCTCTATTTTTGCAATCAGATTGTTCTGGAGGAAGAGGCACTTCAGCTTCGTCAGTTGCTCCAAGCCCTGGATCTCGGAGATGGCATTACACTCCAGCCACAGGCACTTGAGCCCAGTGTACTCCTCCAGGCACTCGATACTCTGGAAGCCTGTGAAATGTGCAATTATTAATCAAGAGCTCTTCAATTTAATTGTTGCCGGTGTTCACTTACCCTGATAGTGCAGGTAGAGTACATCGTTTAGGCGCGGAGTCTGATATAGCTTATCCTTTTTGCACAGCTCCTTCAGCCTCTTTTCCGTCATGCGATTAAGGCCGGTTACTTCGCGGCGAGGGGGCACAACTGCCACATTTTCTGTCATTTTATTTTGTTTAAATTATTACTTGGGCTCGAATGTGTACTTCGTCTGACGCTGAGACAGAACAGCCAACTGACTTTCATTGAACAAACAAACTGGGAAGGATCCTTATGTTGTTATTAGCAACCATTTGGGGGTGGTACGTGCACTTTCGGGTGGTAAAATGCAATTTTTCAGTAAAGAGAAACCAAGGGTAACAATGTAACAACGTAGCATGATGCTTAATTACACTTTTAAAATTTTAGTTTAAAAAAATACAATCTATAAGCGACTTTTATAAATTTTTTAACAAGTCGCTTTCATTATCTGTATAAATTCTGTAATTAAAATAATTTAAATATGAGTTAAGCACTATTGATTCAAACCTTTGCTGTTCTTCCGTTCTTTTTTTAACAATAATAATTTGTAGCCTTTGTTTCCGATTTAAAATTGTTCATTTATTTAATGGGGTTTTCAGTGCTGCACATTGGTTTTTTTAACACAGATTTAAATACTATTACAAATACATATATTTCAAATGCATACATATAATGTAGTTATCAATATTCAGTTTTACAGTTTTAGAAAATTGTTTGTGTATGTTTTTATTGCTAATATGCCTCTGTGTAATAAGGAAATAATATCGATTCAATTCATTGATTTCTGTGATCGTCCATTATTAAAGCCTCAAGATTCAGAGATGCAAGAATGATCTGATGTAAGGATGGTTTCTTAGATCTCAAGAGTGTAAATTCGTTTTGAAGCACTTTTCAATTTGAGTATGCTTAGTGACTTAAATCTTTATTTGCGGTACACATACATTTCAGTGAAGTGTGTGCGGATACTACCAGCTATGTATTAGCTATTTTCAATTGATAATGTTGGTGATAATCCAATTTATTGAAATGAGTCAACTGGTGGGTATTCTTTTGGAGGGAGGAAAAGCCACACACACCCCTACATATATATTCAAAAAATGCGGTTTACCTATATAGTTTAAAAATCGCTACAAAAGGGCACTTTGTTAAATGTATGCAGTATATGATGAGAATATATTGACGATATGCTTGAGAATATGTGTGTGGTGGCAAAATATGTTGGCATTTGTTGGGGAATGAGTAAATAATAATCAGATTGCAATATATGCAATTTGCTTAAATTATAATTCAAGTTTTCGATTAGTCAGAGGATGATTTTTGATTTTATAAACATAAAAATTAACGGAAACCAATTCAGACATATTTATAATGTTTAACAAATAATGGAATGAGATTATATGTATATTCTGGCATGCAATTTCGTCTTGTTAATAATGATTTCATGCCAGATCCTTGTAGATAATATAGTACTAATCAGCCTTCAGTGGGCGGCGAGTGAGACACATGAGTGGGTTGTGAATCGATTTCTGCGTGAGTGAGTGCTGGTGATTGTGTGTTCGATTTAGAGACAACTACGAAACTACAAAAATTGGTTTGGTGTGTTCCCACTGCTTAAATGCGACAGACGGGATCCTCGCTACGCAATCTAAACGTGATCGTAGCTCCGGCGAAACGAACGATACAGGCAGCACGCGAACAGTATGGTGAGTAGCTATAGTAAAGATTCAAGAATTAATACAAGAGCTAACTTTGAGCATTTTATAAACTCACCTGAATACCCGCTACTGCCAGCACTACGGACGCCAAAATTAGGGTCTTTGAGTCCAATATGCCCAACAGCTTTTGCAAGCAGCCTTGTTTATTGGCATGGGTGGTGGTGCACTCCTTAGCCTCGTTCAGATTGATCACAGAGCAGCAGGCCGGCGGCAGGGTCTTATTCGGAAAGATAACCTCCCAGTCGGTGGGGCCATAGGTGCCGCAACAGTCCAGCTCGGTCTGCAACAGGGTCCAGGCATCTCGGTAGTCATCACGCTCCTTGTAGTGCTTCATGGTTGTGTTGAACTGACCCTCCATCAGCTGCTGCAGACCCGTGTGCTTCACATAGCCGGCAACGCCCAGTCCGATCTCGAACAGAAAGATGACCACAGCGAGAATTGCAAAGCTAAGGATCATGCAGCTGCTCTCCTTCAATGCGCCGCAGCAACCCAAAAAGCAGATGATGGCCACGGCGGCGCCGACAATCATCAAAATAATGGGTGCGGTCCAGATGTGATCACTAACGAAATTCGAATAGTGCGCATAGTTCAGTTGGACCATGCCACCCACCAAAAAGATGAGAAGTCCTGTAAGCTGGAAAGGTAACAGATTTCTTGATAATTTTAAATGATCTTTTAGAAAATTCTGATATTATTTTTGGGCATTATAATAGCTAGGCATATTGTTTACTTTTCTTTATGTTAAATATAAATAAAAAAAAATAAAATTTCGAAAAGGGGATTGCAGTATTTCTTTTACTTTTACAAAGTTCTTATAAAAAGTTAGCTTAAGACACTTACCGCAAACAGGAGATTGCAAAAGAATGTCAAGTATTTGACACATGCCAAGCCGCCGGATGCCATTATGCTCAAAAATTCGTTACTTCGCTCGCTGCTTGCCTGGTCCGGACTGCAAAGGAAAAAAAGGGGTGGAATCAGGAATAATAATCAATTGGCCAGGACAACGACACAACGGTCGCAGTGGCGGCGGTGGTCGCACATCAATCAATAAAACGGTCAACCACAGACACACACATAGCTCCGAATAAGTACGCATTGGATTCCAAGCGAAAGCTCTGGGCAGTCCGGGCCGGGGCCAACCCCCAAATCAGAGCACACACTTAACCACCGGGGACACTGTCGCTCCGGAAGGGTACCACCTCCGTCTGCCGGGGGGATTTACCCACCCGGCCACCCACTTCACTGGGGCCAGAGCGAAAGTTGTCAAGTGCAAATGGAAGCAACGAGGAAAGGCCTCATTTTCATTCGTTGGCTGCATTTTGCCATTTTCATTTCGTTTCCAGCTGCATTGTGTTCGTGTGGCCTAGTTCTAGGCGCATTATTATTTGTTATTACATTTTATTTTTAATGGGATAGCATGGCGGGGGTGCTGCGCATTCGCTGCAAGGACGACCTGCTTTGAGTGCATCGAGTGTATAGTGTGCGGGCGGACCGACACAAATCGATATTGTGGACATGTAGATGGCATCAAATCGAAAGAATCTAATCGGTCACCAGAGTCCCAACGTCAAGTAAATAAATTTGTAAAGATAAGATTAAGAAATGAATCATGCTAACCACAGAGTATTCCCTGAGTGATAAGACTACTGGCAGACGGAACGGTGTCAACTTTGCACTATCTAGATTCAGATTCTGGCGAAAGTCATATAGAAAGAATTAAGAATTAAAAATGTTTGGTTGTGATTAAGACTGGAAAATTATAAATTATGTGATTAAGACTGGAAATTTTTATTTTTTCTTTCTTTTCGTTCTTTTTTGATAAATTCTTTTGTAATTAAAAACTGAAAACCGAAACATTTCATTCCCAAACGTCAATACAAATAAATATTTCATTAAAAATAAACTAATTTACTTAAGCCCAAAAATTTTCTTTGAACTTTAACATGTTCTTAGATTTCACTTTATATTAAAAATTAGTTATTTTTCAAATAAAAGATCAAATTAGAGCTGTTAAACTGCTCTTAATACTACCTTTCGATATGTAATTTCACAATTTTAGCTTTATCGCCTTGTATCATACCATTTTTCAAACTGGTAAACCGTCATTGCGAAACAGCAAAAGGAACACTTTACTTAGCAGAAAATAATTTTAGACTGGTGTTAGCTTTCAGTGCGATTGCAATTTATTGCAACTTTCGATTGCAGACTTATCTTATCTTGGACAATATCTTTATCAAATCAAACCAAGTAAATATATATCAAAACAAAAGAAATTTTGTATGTAAAGCTTTGTTTTGATAAAGATTGTAACCCTTTCATACAGTTGCCTACAAAAGTCTTGGTTATGCCTAGTAAATTATGTGGCAGTCGATCAGTTTGAACTCTTCAATTAGAGGAGGTCGCTGTTCCAATTAGTGGAATGACACTTGCCCAGCCCTGTCGTGGGCATAATATGCAGACCACGGACCGAAGCATAAACCCACGACGAAATCGATCGACTTCAAATTGTGTCAGCGGTGGCAAAAAGTGGCTAATAGCCCACTGGCCAGTGGCATAGCTTTATTACACACACACTCATATAGAGCTTTACAAAAGAAGTCCAGTGAAAAATATCACCTGCGCACCTGTCGCGGGGACACGAGAGTGGAGTAATCAAATATACATTCGCCCAAACGCGTAAACAGGACGATAAAAACGCCTTGTCAATAAACCTTTGTCAAAGGTGGCGGACATGTCTATAGGCACAGTGGTTTAATGACGCAAATAGTAATGTAAACCAGAAAGGAAGTTAACCTATTTATGGTACATATCCTGTGTATACTTTAAAGAATCACGAATATTGTTTCTATAATAGCTAATATAAATTTTGATTTCATAACAAATTAGCACACATCTCAGAGGGAAGCAATCAAAAGTAGACAATGGCCACGACGAAAATGTTATTAACTTTTTAATATTTATTGTTCAATTCTTTTCTGGTCGTTTAGCAACAACAATTGAATGGCAAAACTAACCTTATCTACATGGTCACATGGGAGTAAGAGCCCCAATGGAATTAAAAGTATTACAATCCCAAAAAGGAACATGAAAAGAATTTAAAGAAAAAAAGGGGTTGCATTGTATCATGACTTTTTAAAATTATAAGTAATATAATATATATTCAACAGAGCATGAATACCTTACTAAAATTATAAAGCAATAAATACAAAAAAGGATTATACGATTTAAGTGTCTATATTACTATTATGAAGTATATATTCCAATTAATTATTTTCTTTCTTAAAAAAAAAACCAAAGAATATTTATTTATTCCAATTAATTATTTTAATTTATTTATAATATATCCAACTAAAGGTATTCATCAGATGACCTCATTTTTTATTTTCAAAATAAATATTTCTTTTTGAGGTTCTGCATCACACTGTGCCTTCCCTTGCCCTTCCTTTCTGGCCACCAACTGAGGGGAGTTGCTTACGGAAGCAGACGAATAAGGAGGCGGAGTATGGGATGGGGGTCACTGGGGCTGGGATGGGGCCTGGGCCTGAACTGGACTGGACGTCAATGCCGGGCCTAACTTGTGTGCGGATGCATGTGTGCATAATGATACACCTTTGGTGGTTGCGTGCCATCGGCTAATTCCGGAAACCCGGCCGTGGACACAACCCGGGAGCAGGAATGGGAGCAGAGAGACGGGAGTAAGAAATTCCTACACACCAGGCACAGCATTTTATTGACCGTTTGTTCTATTTTCGAAGCCGAAACGCAAAAGTCGAAAGTGTTGGCCGAATCCGGCCGAAGAGTGGCGCAGTAAGGGTTAACAAACTGCAGCGAACACGAGCGGCAACAACAACTTGATTTTTGGTTGCAAGTCCGCCAGACTCACACACACAAGTAACTAGTTTTACATTTTAGATCTCAGGTAAAGGCAGGTAAAAACCAGAACAAAAGCAAAACAAAGGCCAGCAAAGTGGAGCGGAAGCAAGGCAGTGAACCTGAAAAGAAATACCTGCACAGCCGCCAGCTTCACTTCCCACCCCCTGCTCCATCCAAGCGTTCATCGTTGTCTCTATCCTTTCAACACACTCACATACACAATTAACAGCAGACAATTTCCCAGAAACTGATTATCCTTAAACTTTGGGCCGCGGTAAACAATATTTTATTCCGCTTCCGTTGTGTATACCTGAACGACGCCGTTATTTTTGTTTGATTTGGTCGCGCTCTTATCAGAACAACAACTACAAAATAGAGATGGAGGAATATCGATAAGAACATCGGTGTTTTGATGTTTTTAAAATTTTTAGAAAAATCGAATGGTTTAGCGACTATCGATGTTTTTAAAACTTAGAAAAATAAGTTAAAATTAACCAAAAACCTATATATTTAGGTTAATTTATTTGCATTGTGGTCCGAAATTTGCAACGTAGTAATATCCCACTTTATAAAGTATATACATTCTGGATCGGAAAATTAAAAAAATAAATTACAACTTTGCTGTTTTCCACATAGTTTTAAATACTTTCAGAAATGGCTATTTTCAGAAACCAATCGGAATATGTAGTATTTTAGTATTTCCAGAGTGAAGAACAAAATAAAATAATTAAATATTTATGTATTTTTTTTAAAGCGTGCATTTACTTATAGTTTTAACCTTCTTGTACCGTTTAAAAATGGTTTCAAAATTGGGTAAGCCGCACCCAGGTTCGCTGTTCATATTGGCATCGTCGGCAAAGCAGTGCATACCTGATTTCAATAAATATTTAAATTTAAAAGATAAAAAATATTTAAAATAAGACGACCAACTTATACTTATAGATTTTATACATCAATTGAATTCATGTACATATATATTTAATAATTTTTTGTTTTTAATTGCCAACAAATAAATGTATTTTCCAGGTTTTCTACTTTTGGTAAGTAAAAAATTTTAAATCAGTTTCAAAGAAAAAAAAAAACAAAAGGAAAAAAATATTTAACTATTTAAAATTATTTTTCTTTTTTAATTTCCTAATCTATTATATTCAACGTAAATTGTATTTTCAGATCTTCGACTCACAACCTTGGAGTTGCATCTAAAAGCTTGAATCTATATTTATACCCGCTACCCATAGGGTAGAAGGGTAATATAACTTTGTGCCGGCAGAAAATGTATGTAACAGGTAGAAGGAAGCATTTCCGACTCTATAAAGTATATATATTCTTGATCAGGATCAACAGCCGAGTCGATCTAGCCATGTCCGTCTGTCTGTCTGTCTGTCTGTCTGTCTGTCTGTCTGTCAGTCTGTCTGTCTGTCTGTCTGTCTGTCTGTCAGTCTGTCTGTCTGTCTGTCTGTCTGTCTGTCTGTCTGTCTGTCTGTCTGTCCGTCTGTCCGTATGAAACACTGGATCTCAGAGACTATAAGAGATAGAGCTCTAATTTTTTTTCGACAGTATTTCTTATGCTTGCACGCAGATCAAGTTTGTTTCAAATTTTTACCACGCCCACTTCCGCCCCCGCAAATCATAAAAAAGCGTATTAAGCGTATAATTTTAAAGCTAGAGTCGCGAATTTCGGTATGTATATTAAGAACTATAGTCTGTGTGATCCCTGATTTGGTTGCAATCAGATAAAAATTGTCGAAGTTATTAAAGAAATAGTTTTGTATGGCCACAAACGGCTGCTGGCAGCATGCCTCATTTGGTTGACCAATTAGACCAACTAAATATTCTTATCAGTTCTTAGTTGTGTTCGGAAAAGAATCTTAAAAGATATTCGAGAAGCAATTGAATGCAATAATAACGCGTTTTTACACACATAGATACATGTATATGTATTTTTGTATGCATGTGATTATATTACACTTGCATTTGCATTTGTCCGTTATGTTCAAAATTGTTTTTTCTGGCGTCCTGACGCTTTTCTGTTTTAAGTATGGGTAGCGGGTATCTCACAGTCGAGCTCACTCGACTGTAGCTTTCTTACTTGTCTAGTTTAACTTAACGATATACATATGTATAACGAATATAATAACATATTTTAAATTGAATGAAAATTAAAAATGTATGATAATTTCATAAAAAGGAAAATAATATTTTAAAAATCGACTAATTGTAAAAGAATAATTAAATAAAATAGTAACATTAATATTACCTCACCATTCGTTCAATGCGTTTAAATTAAAGATTAAGAAATGTCTTTCAAAATTTTAAAACATAAATTTTTAAATCTTGAAAAATAAGAAATTCAATATTACAAAATTTTAAGAAAATTAATAATTTTACCTTGAAGCTCTTCCTTCCCTTCCCTGTATTAATTCCACTTTAAAATTCCATAAATTCAATCAATGGAAAAACAAAAAGTTTCTCAGTCAGAAAAGAAAAGGATTCTCTTATCTCTTTCTTGTCTTTGAGTTGACCAAAGCCAAGGAAGGCCGACAAAGTCAAATCCCTTTTTCGAGGGCCAATAATGAATGCAAACGAAAGTGATTGCAAAAGTTTCTCAAGAACCACGCGCCTCATTTGGCCCTCGAAAATATGCCAAGTTTTATTTGCTAATTGCAGCAAAGTGAAGCTGAAGTAAGTGAGTCTGCCCGCTAGCCAAGAAAAACTTCAATTTCAATTGGAGTCTTCCCTTGGCTAAATACATATACATCTCCTTCTCAACTGAACATGAAAAACCGCCCTTGGCTGTGACAGTCTTTACAGGAATCTTAAGAAAATAACAGAAAGAAAGCATTCCTTTTTAGTTTTTCTGTTTGGTACACTCTTTCGATTGAAACAGGAATTGATTTATAAGGATTTATAAATATTTATATTTATATTTATTATTTATATTTATAATTTTTGAAAATGCTTTTAATTGAGTCTTTCCTGATTCTGTGTCTTTTCTGATTAAGATAAATAAATAAATATCGTAATAAATTTAAATCAGCTTTCAATGAATTCCTTAATTTTCTTCGGTATTAATTATAAAATAATCATTTTAAATAAAATACCCAAAACTAGGGTATAGGAAGTAACCGCCTGCAGCGGCCTGCTCGGCCGAGGTTTCGGTTTGGGGGATAAAAGTTGACTGCCAGCGTTTTTCCGCAAATTTCTTTGCAAGTTTTTCCCTCACCCGGCGGCTGGCTGAGTCCTGTGTGTGTGATTGGGTATGGGGACCAATGTTGTAATTGAATTTGCGTCAAGTTCTATTAAGTGGCGTAAACTTTTGGCCTCTGGAATTGAACTTGGCTCACCGCATGTGCATTTTTCATATGTTTATCGCAGAGTTGCGATGTACTTGCCGTTCTTTCTTCGATTCCTTTCGATTTTGCTTGACATGTTCAGGGGTTCGGGCGGTGTAAAAAAAAGTGAAAAGAAAGGAAAACCAGGATAAGTCTGCGCTGTCAGTCACAGGGGTCACATATGCGGGGTTGCCAATGAAGCATTAAATTGTTTCTGGCATTTTACAGTCACAGAAGAAAGGCATCTCATCTCCCAAGAAATCCCTACAATCCATCTCGGACCCATCTAAATCACAGACAAAATCAAGTCGAGTCCATCAACATCATCATTATAATCAACGTAAGCCAACTGATTTCGTATGCAGGACCACACAGGCCACTCTAAGTTGGATCCTTGCTGCCGGTTTAATTTAGCATAGCAAATTTATGCATTTTATTTTGGCCAATGCATTAAATTGTTAATGTTTGGCATTTTGAGGCGAAATCTGGGAGTGAGAAAGGAGACGAATATGTGTGCCTGAAAGGCTCTATTGGGGTCACAGCTGCTGGGACGCGGTGAACTTCAACATCAAATATTAAGATTGTTTGCGACAGCTGGTGGCATCTTTTTCCCGTAGACTTTTTATGTGCTTCTGGTGATTCTTTTTTTTTTTGTTATCTCATATCATTTGACACCCTCTTGGCCAAGTTCAAGACGTGTTGACCGATAAACCAATATATGTTTAAGTATTGAGAATGTAAAAACAATTCAACGGTTATTTATCTTCATACACAATTTTAAACTTTTATAAATATTTAATAAAACAGACCGACAAAATTTGACAAAATCAAAAATTCTGAAAAATATGTTGAAAAACAGAGAAATTATGTTTTTTTTTATTATATTCCCTATTGTTCGTATGGCAGCTATATGATGTAGTCGTCTGACTTTCAAAAAAATTAAAAGAAAATTCTGGGGTAATACAAAACGTTACATTTTAAATTTTATGCAAATATTTTAAAAACTGACAAAGTTTCTTTTAGTTTTTGCGATCGCTTGAATCTATTTATATGTACCTTAAAGATACTTTCAATGTGAAGGCTGAAGGTTGGTCAGCATTTTGATGATTGACCAAAAAACAACCATCTAGCCATGTCCGTCTGTCTGTCTGTCTGTCTGTTTGTCTGTCTGTCTGTCTTTCTGTCTGTCTGTCTGTCTGTCTGTCCGTCTGTCCGTATGAAACACTGGATCTCAGAGACTATAAGAGATAGTGCTCTAATTTTTTTTCGACAGTATTTCTTATGCTTCAAGTTTATTTCAAATTTTTGCCACGCCCACTTCGGTATGTATATTAAGAACTATAGTCTGTGTGATCCCTGAAAATTTGGTTGCGATCAAATAAAAATTGTCGAAGTTATTAAAGAAATAATTTTGTGTGGCCACAAACGGCTGCTGGCAGCATGCCTCATTTGGTTGACCAATTAGACCAACTAAATATTCTTATCCGTTCATGGTTGTGTTCGGAAAAGAATCTTATAAGATATTCGAGAAGCAATTTTAATAAATGGTAAAAATTATTAGCCGCTTAAATGCAATAATAACGCGTTTTTACACACATAGATACACGTGTATGTATTTTTGTATGCATGTGATTATATTACACTTGCATTTGCATTTGTCCGTTATGTTCAAAATTGTATTAACTGTTTTTTCTGGCGTCCTGACGCTTTTCTGGTTCAAGTATGGGTAGCGGGTATCTCACAGTCGAGCTCACTCGACTGTAGCTTTCTTACTTGTTTTCCTTTCTCTTTTCCCTAGCCTACAAGCTGTAGTTCAAGCTGCGCCCGCCTGATGGCGTTTTCGTTCTAACGATCATTTCAAAATATTATTATATATAAATTATATATTCATTTTTAAGAATAATATTATCATAATTTTATTCTTAATATCCTGTTAGACCTTCTTGTAACATTATGTCTTAAATCAACCCACTCACATATTCTCTGAAAAGCCAATTTCCCTTTCCCCCTCAGTGTCAAGCGGATCAATTCTCAGTCCAATTAAAGACCCGCCCAATGGCTTTATGCAAAACAATTTATCAACTTGTCAACATATTAAATGAGACTGGGTTAAAGATTTTGCTACCTTTCCCCAGTTGCCACACTTTCCCCACCCCCTTATGCCTGCCAAACAGCCCCTTCAATCCGTCGAAACTCCAATAATATGCCAACTGCCAATATTGCGTATACGCAGCGTTGTACGTCCATTGTTCCCGCAACGTTCCAAATGTTTTGCTAGCTGGGATTTGTTTAGCAGTAAGCGGAAATAGTTGTAGGCCAGAGTGGACGAGGAAGTGAGGCGAGCCTGCAGCGGGAGCATGTTGTGTATGTTGTTGAAGTTTATATGCAGGATAAACTGTTCAACCAACTGACGTACGTACATAGCTTGTCCAGAGTTCAGCAGACTGGGTGGAGATGGAAGGGAGTGAACGGCAGGCTCGGTCTGCCATAAAAGCAAATAACTGTCCGTCGTGTGTGTGTGCGTGTGTGCGTGTGTGTTTTAGTTAACCGAACTAGTTGTACACTGATCGAAAAAAAAAGTCGTCTTTTAAGAATTTGTACATTCTTAATGTTTATTCTTAATATAAGTACGACAATTCTATAAATAAGTTTTTTTATGGTTTATTCAAGCCCAAAAGAACCTAGATTTAAGATTTTTCACATTCTTAAAAAAAAATCTTAAAAGAATACAAAATATTCTCAAAACAATAAGAAATATTCGTAAAACAATACCAAAAAAAGATTAATATCAAGAAAAAAATGTCTTAAATTAAGATTTTTGCATTCTTAGTTTTACAGAGGGATTACAGAGGGAGTACAGAGGAAGTACATATGTACACATCGGCGTCATATTCCAAAATTCTTCATTTTTTCTATCAGTGTAGTGTCTGTGTTTGGCCCGCATGTATAGATATACATAAATCTAATATGTTTGTCCATCAATTGTCCTGCCCAAACTGAACCCCAAACCGAACTCGAAGCCAGTGCAAACATGCTGAAATCCAGATCCTTGACCTGACTTCTCCCTTCCCCCCTGCGGTCGGGTCAAGTCAACATTTCTGTTCCGAGTCAGTTAATAAATATTTTTTATGCCACATCAACGAGCAAAAGTAAATATGCCGTAAAAAAAAGACGTCATCACAATGTACAGCTTACATATAAAGACCTGAAGGATCTTTGTTTTGCAGTTTGTTATGGGTTTTGCAGCTGTTGCACTTCTCTCAAGATGTTTTAGGACTTGTGTTTATTTGCTTATTTGTGGCCGCCACACATATGTATTTTGGGCCAAGTTATGTTTATTGTTTTCATTATTGGAGGCCTCAGTCCTGGCCATTATTGTGGATAAACCTGGTTGGCAACGAAGGGAAATGGGAATGAATGGGACTTGCACCTAAGTCTAATTAGGGACAACGAAAATTGTGTCTCCAGTGCTTTTAATGACTTGAGTAAATATGTTTGGAAAACGAAAATAATTATATTCCTTAAGCGAAGCTAGTTGCCATTTCCTTAAAGTGTTTAGGGGACTATTTGGGTAAATTTACTGCTAAATCAGAAAACTTTGTAAGGCACGCCCCCTCAATGAAACGGTGGTAAAGTCAAAACCAGTCCAATCGAATATTCTCAAGAGTGAAATAATTCAGGCAATGAAGGCCCTGCTTATCCCCAAAATGGAAATGCCACGAGAAAATCTCGGAACACATGTTTCAAAATAAGGGCAGAGGCAAAGACCTTCTTTTTAGGCCAAAAGAGAGGGAAGGGAGCCATCTATTAAGGTTTGACATTAGCATGAAAAACGCATTTTTCTTCAAACGCAAACAATGGGAAAAAAGTCTGGAATGGAAAACGGTACGAGGTAGGGAAAAAAAGGGAAAATGTTTTAAATAACTTTTTGGCAAAGTTTCTATTCTTATAAAGGTGACAAAGCCATTTCGATTCCCAGAATTCGATATCGTTACGACTTTGATTGAATCAAATTGTTAAGAATTATTTCTCGCCCTCGCCATTTGTCGGAACGTGAAATTGTATTACTCGTTCTGTTTTTTTTTTGGCAAATATATTTATGCAATTGAACTGTTTACATAGAAATAACGATTTCGAAGGGTTCAAAAGTTGAAAAGTTTATTTGTGAGTGTGTGTGTGTTGGTAAAAGTTTGACATTGGCAGCTTAAAAGCATTTTCAGACCATCAATTTTGGGGCGTTTGTTGACAACCCAAAAGTCAAACGACATTGATGAATTCGAATTCAAGAGAAGCGAAATTTCAGTTGGCAAATTGGGAAACATGAGAGGAAATATAATTTTATGTAAAGTTCAAGATAAAGCTTGGATATTTCAGAAATAAAACTTTTCACAGTTTATGTTTATTGCATTTTTTATATTATTTTAATTTAGCTGAATATATTTCTAATATCCCCAAGTAAATTCTTTGGAATTTATTTCTAGATTGTCAGCAAAGATACGCGTCTGCTGGCTGCTGATAAGCCACAATCACAGCTTATCCCACAGACTTTGGCAAACGCACACGAAATCCTTATCAAATCCAAGCGGAGAACAAGGCCCAGAGTGTCGCAAAAACTTTGGCCCGATAGAAACTTTTCGCCAGCAACTCTCTTTTGGCCCATTGACAAAAGTTGACATATGCAAAAGTAAAGAAAATGAGGGGCAAAAGAATAATATATATACAAATTATCAGGACATTTATCTGAGGCGAAAATGCCAGAAAAAAGGGAAGTGGAAAAATGATGGTGGAATGAAAAGTTTTGATTTATTTTTAAGCGCAAAGTTTTTGTCCTGTCACAAAGATTTCTGACAAGGGTATATGAGCACCGGAGAGACTCGACTCCCAGCAGACGCTGAATGAAATCGAAGCACAAAATGCTAAATCAAATCGTACCTTCGAATGAGAATTTGTCTCATCCTTCTCCTCTCCAAGGAGAAACAATGTTCCAAACGAAGCCAATCCAGGAAAGGGAAGAGTGACAGAGGGAATATTTTGTCTGCCTTGCTTAACTTTTACTTTTCCTTTCGCCTGCTGCCCTGGATTAGGCCAGCTTAAGGCCTATTAACGGCCTTAAGTGACAAAGTTGGTGTCTGTTTTTAATTGCGGACAGCTGCAATGTTAAGTGCAATCAAGCTGAAAATGAGCTGGGATATTCTTGGGGCTTTGCCTTTAAGTCTCGCCCAAGGCAACAACTTGTGGCCCCTCTAATAAATTGTCTGGGTTTTAGGTTGAAGGTGATAAGTATTACAGGTTTTAGGGCAGTGTCTAAACTTTAGACTCTAAAGATATAAGTATATTTTCAACTAAAAAATAATAAAATAAGGATGTTTGGGAATGTTTATCTCCGACAAAAGGGTCTGTGTTTATAGTCGACGGCTTTTAAAACATGAGTTATATAATTAATTAGTTAAAATTAGAGAAATCGATTAAATAAAAAAGCATTAAAAGTAGGATATAAATGTTACTTTCACTCGACGATAACCATTAATTAAAACTTATTACTACTATGATTTTATGCATATTCGTTTTCATTAGATCTTTTACGATATCTTTATGATCAGATATTAACACAGATTATTCCTACTATTACCATTAGCCTCATCTACGATACCTATACATAAATTCCCAGCTGCAGCAAGTCTTATTTTAGCCAGCACTTTTACCTTATTCGCGCCTTTCCATTTTGCCAAGCAAATTTAAGCACAATTTAATTTGCCATTTGTTAATGACACAACTGACTAAAAAACTAACAAAAGCTGCAAAAAAGAATAACAAAACTAAAAGCATTACACACACGGACTAAGTAAGGAGGGGAGTGTCCGGGAGAAAGGAGAGAGAGTGCCTGCTGCAGTGTCACTTGAAGTGTTGCAGTCGCTGCGCTGACAACGAAAATAAAAATTTGCTGTCTTTTTTCTCAGGAGGAGAGACTCAGGGAGCCCGCAAAGTCTGTCGGACAATAAACACATGTTTCAGTTTGTAATACGCGGGGCCGTAAAGTTGGCGAGTCCCTCCTGCATCCTCACGCCCCTTTCCAAGCTACCTTCAAGCGAGTGAAAAAAAATCAAGAAAACATTACTAGATTTTGGCAACTACATTTTGAATGCTCTTACTTTAAATATTTAATATTAAATGTATAAACAATTATTTTAATATTTTACAATGCACTTTTGGCCAATGACAGGTGATAAATTCAGATGATAAAATCCTAGAGAAGCTTCAAATTAATTAAGAGTACAGCCAATAGCTTCTGTATTTTTTGGGTTTTCCAACCTTGTACATATTTTGATAATTATATTATTTATTAGCACTCTGTTTTGTAGGGTATGAAAAAGAAACAAAATTTATCTCAAGGGTAGCCGAAAAGTATCTTCAACGTTTCAGTTTGTGTGCCTGTTTGTTATTGTTGTGTGTATTTTTTTGTGTGTGCGAAACAGATGCCCTTTTATTTTATGTTTCGAGTGTGTGTGCGAAGTTTAGCACGCATTCCTCTTCAGTTGCCTTTATTTTATTTTACTTTTTTTGTGTTGTTGCTGGAAGGAGATTACATTTGACAATGGGGAACATGTGGTACTCATAGGGCATTGAGGGCCTCCCGGATAATGGCCTAGGTAAGCCGTGCGAAATTGAACTGTGTCAGTGTCACAACATAAATCGATTTCACACTGGCGTTTTGTGGAAATGTTTTGGATTTAGGGGCCAACGCAAGGATTACGAAGAGCGAGAGAACAAAGCAGGATATGTAGGAGGACATTCAGAATTCATCCTAACCGAGACCAGAGACATCCGCATGCCAAGTATTTTTAGTGCGCACTGTAAGTAGTTTCGTCTGTGCCTTGAATGTGTCTGCATTTCGCCCAGTGTCTGTCTGTGGGCCATAAACTCCGCTGGCTAATTATGGCCACTAATGAGCTTGAAATGGCACTTACCAGAAACAGCCACGGCAGTGTGTGTATTTAGATATTTGAATGCACCATAAAGGCAAAAACAAACAAAAGGGGAGCCACGACAATCGTCGAATAAAAACACTCTAGCCCTTTCCCAGGGCGAGTGCCATTATTTATGGGCGACGGCAAGTGTGAAAATGTGAAACAGTAATTCAAATTAAAGTAGCCAAATCTAAAATGCAACAGTTGCCATTCAAGTGAAATTAGCGGAAGGATTATGAGTGCAGACAGACAATAAATAATAGGAGGGGAAATAACAGGGTGATATGGATATATAGAAAATATAATGGATTTTTAGAATTTATTTAATTAGTTTGTTGTATTGGAAAAAATGCTGATAAGCTGACATAAAAAGCGATTATAAATATTAGTTAGACAAAAGCACTAAAGTTACAAATTTATTAATAATGATACCAAGATTTTATTAGAGTTTTTTATTCAAAATTAAATACAAAATATCAAATTTTAATGCTGAAAGGTAGTTTTAAAAATGCATTCAACGTGCATTCATCTCAAGAAAAATAAACCCTGAAAAAATACATATAAAATCCCCTGATACATCCTCCAGCATTCCAAACTAATAAAAGGTATAAAAAACAGCCCCCACGCAGTGTCGAAGTATGAACAATTGGATGTACTTAGCATAGAATAGCAATTTAACAAGTATTACTGGACCGGCACATAAATGGCTACTTGAATCCAAGATTTTGTTAGAGTTTTTTATTCAAAATTAAATACCAAATATCAAATTTTAATGCTGAAAAATAGTTTTAAAAATGCATTCAACGTCTTAAATTATTTCAAACAACTGATTAATCTTCAATTACTACCATAACATAATATTTCCTTTAAGTAAAACTAACTTACTAAAATGTATTAATATCTTAATTCCCTTTTCTAAATACCAAAAATACCACTGTTCATTAAGAAAATATTTCGCAAATATTCCCATTAACTTTTTTCTGCATTCTCGGCTTCCCTGTTATTGCTGGTTATTAAAATATAACAAACAAGAGATCGAGCCGGGCCCTGGACTCCGCCTCCTTCTGCATTGTAAATTTTAATTATTTCCTACAAATGATGATTAAATTGGCCGCAGGCAACCAGCAGCAGCAGCAGCCAGATATTAAATCAATAAATACAAAAATGCCTGCATGTGGGAATCCCCCCGACCCCCCTTTCGGGTTGGCTACGTTTAAATGGCAATATGTAAGGACGGCCGAGGCAGTGATGACAGTTTACCGGTTTACAGTTCATTATATTGCATAAATTGACTTTATATCGGGCCGCACTAGGCACAATATTAACAAACAACAACAAGGAGCATGAAAATGAAATGCCAGCAATTTACCGTCCGACTGAAAATGAAATGTGCAAAAAGAGGCAAAAGCCCGAAATGAACAAAAAGTCAACAGGTAAAGCAGATTACAACAAAAAAAGAGAAACAATTGGTAAAAGACAGGACTAGTTGCCGGAGAAGCCAATAAATAAATGCAAGCAATATTTACACACGAAGCTGTTTGAACTGATTTTATTTCTTTCAATATTTTTCCACTCTATTTATGTAAGTAAATATAAACAAAAAACAGGTAGAAATTCGTTCAATAAAGTTTATTTTATTTATGAAGTGCATCCATTATAATAATTAAACTACCTTTTGATTCTTCCTTTTCCATTTTGATTTAGAAAGTATTTTTTCCTCAAAATAAATGGTAAAATCAACTCATATCTAAATCTGGTTAAATCTCAAGAAAAATAAACCCTGAAAAAATACATATAAAATCCCCTGATACATCCTCCAGCATTCCAAACTAATAAAAGGTATAAAAAACAGCCCCCACGCAGTGTCGAAGTATGAACAATTGGATGTACTTAGCATAGAATAGCAATTTAACAAGTATTACTGGACCAGCACATAAATGGCTACTTGAAGGACTCTTTCCCCTCGAAACCCCCACCCAAAGACCTATTTAGTGCCGAAATCTGAGCTGCAGACGTCGAGGCTTTTGTTCAGGTGACGAAATGCGACTTCAAACTACGTGAGATGCCTGCTAAAAGCCGCAAAACTGAACGCAAAAACACCGAGACGGAAAAGTTCTCAAAAAAAAAGGAAACCGAGAAAAATCCGAAAACGAATACCCGAAAATCCATTGGTACACAGAGGTCAGGGTGGTGGGTGGCACATTAAGGGGGCTGTATTGGGGGATGGGCTTTGGAAATTCTGGAAATCCCCAAGTGAGCGGAGGGAGGGGTGCTGTCATTTTGGGCCACAAAGCCAGACAACAACAATGCCCAGGACGAAGGTAAATGCAATCAATACGCGCAGACGGCACATAGCAGGTATTATGTATTATGTATAATGCATGATGCGCCCTTCCACATATCCTTCGACAGCGAGTGCGAGAGAGTGCCATGAAAAATCAACGCCGGGCGTAATCTATTGAATTATCCTAATTTCATCACGCACCAAATCCCTTTAGCCATAAGCCTTCGTCCTTCGTCCTGGGCCTTTTCCCCTCCCCCCATGCAGCGTCTGGTTCGTCTGGAAAACAATAAAAATTTGCATAATATCGGTATAATATTTCAGCATTATATGTGCCCCACGAAAGGTGCAGAAGTGTCGAGTATTATGGCAAGATTTTACCATTTCCCCGTTTATATATATTTTCCTCGACAATGTGTGTGCGGGGTAACACATGTTCCCAACGTTTTTTATTTTTTGAGAATTTTCGGTTATGTAACTGCACCAAGCAAATTTATCTTGTCCACCCATTGTGGCACCCATTTTTCGCGTTCTGTTCTGTTCTTTGCAGCTCCTTTGAAAAATCCTCACTAATTACTTGTCTAATTACTGGGATTTTTTCCCGCCAGGCCAAGTAGCCGCAATTTGTTTCGCCAAAATCTCATTTTAAAAATAGCCAAGTCAGAGTAGAAAAGGGCTAAAAAAAAACAAAGCGAAATGCTAAAATGCCAGGCTGAAATGTTAATGTAGATGAATACATGCGGAAAAGTCGTCAGCAAAAAAAGTTGAAATAGATTAATGAAATGAGAATGAAATGCAGAAGATTTCTTTTTAAGTTTTAAGAACTTTGTTCTAACAGAAATTATGCGAGCACTTAGCTTATTATAAACTGTCTTAAAAACTTAAATTTCTGAGAAATATTCCCACTCGAAGTTGTGTCTTTGCCAACTAAATATAAATTTGTTATCAATAATCCGGCAGCGTTTCTCCCCACTATATAAAAATTAAGCAATTTTGGCAATTTCTGATTGTTGGTCCTGCATAAATCTACAAAAATAAATAGCCAGCAAGAAGGATATTTGTTTTGGCCAAGGACTTGGCTCACACTCAAATGGCTGGCAATAATTTATCATAACTAACTCCGGAGGCGATGCTCATTTGTCAAGCCCAGCCAAGTACAATGAACTCCAAATTGCAAACAAACACCACCACAACAAAAAAAAAGTACATTTAGGGAAATCCATGGAAAAACACATGTGATGCCGTTTGCGGTTGAGCTTTGATGATCCAATTGCCTGGCAAGCGACAGATTCGAGCGTAAAATGAAAGGAAATTGAAATGCGGACAAATTGAATTGAAGATGGCCCGAGGGGCCAAAGAAAGCTGAAGGAAAAGCCAAGGAAAATCCTCTGGCTCTATTTCGGGGCACTGTTTTCTGGGTGTCTTCTGCTTCGTTTAACTCGCCCCCAAGTATGCAACAACTTTCGCCAGCAAGTGGCACTCAATGAGTGCAATCAAATATTCAAGGCGGTGGCCAACTTCTCGACTTGCCACGCCTTGATGCATAATTAAAATCCATTAAATGAATTTCTTACTTGCGCTCTCGGTTTTTTTTCGTTGTGAACTTTTCAGCAATGAATCAAAATGAAAAAAGTTTCCGCGGGTTGGGACAAGTTATTCGTATTTCGTTTCGACCATTTCCTTGGCCCATTAATTTCCCATTTTGACATTTACACAATCGTTGCTCCACCGCCATCCATCCATTGGCCAGAAATGCAAATTTCATTTTGGCCATCATGAATGCCAAAGTGCAAAATTCAATCAATTTGAGCCATTTACCTAACCGTCATTGAGAGCGAGCCCAAATCCAAATCCGAGTGTGTGTGACTGAGAGTGGGTTGAATTGTGTTTCTGACACAAACACACAAAGTCCAAGCCCCATTCAAAAATATTCCTGTATTAGCTATTTGTGTGGATGTGTCAGGTAAATCATGATTGGCAAAGAGTGATTCCCAATTAATAAACACCGAGCCATTGGCTTTTGATTTGGCTAAAAAGGCTCCATTCAGAAATTTCAATCAACTGCATTTTTCTCTTGTTTGCTGGATATCGGAGTTTAACTGAAAATATTGGTAGTAGCATTTATTGTAATAATCTTTATTTAGTGGTAAATAGTTTTTAGCACTAGATTATACATTTTATGGCTACATCTAAAATCTAAAACAGTTTTCTGTTGTAATTCTCCAAGTGCCGTAATTTTAATGGTGACACTTAAGCCGAGTTTAGGTTTAAATCGCAGTTTCCTTTCCGCGAGCCGCATAAATAAATACAATTCAAAATGCAAATTAAGCTTAATAATCCCCTCGATGTTTGCCTAGACGTAGCCCGTCTAATTTATCGACATTTAATTGCTAAAGGATTTGAAGCAAAATATTAACGGTTGCCATTCTGGTTCGGCGAGCGTGAAATTGTATGCAATCCCAGTTTCAGACCCAATTCCAATCCCAATGCCAGTTGCTGTGGCTGCGCCAGTCCTCTGGCATTATAATGGCCCCACGACCAATGCGATTATATTAATTAATTTGCCATCGATTGCCGTATTAGTGTTTCATTGTCTTGAATTTCACTTGAGCGCGCCTAAGAGGATGGATTCGTTGCCCCGAATAGACGGTTATTTAAGGGTAGGGAAGGTACATTATTAAAATATGAATGGACTGAAGAGTGATTTACCTGAGCATTAAATGAGTTCAAGTTTAGCAGTAAGTAATACAATAATTTTGAAAGATTTACTTTTTACTCTAAGCTTCTATAAGTTTTTACAACTTTAAGAATACGAAAAGAATGTAAAGGAACTAAAGAGAACAGAATTGTTAATCAACTTGTGTAAATTCTCTTTTGAAATATAGATATTCCAACTATAAAACTTGCCTCGCCAGTCTTTAGTGTCAGTATATACTATTTGCATAATCCAAAGTAAACCCAAATAGCCATAAATTTTGCATTAACCAGCTCTTGCGTTGCGTTAAAAAATTAAAAAAGAAAATCAACCGCTCAATATCTGCATAATCTTTCAATAGCAGTCGTTAAAGTTTGTGTGGGATTTATTCCTGCGTTTTGAAGTTGAGTGCGGCAGATGTTTTGTAAAATGCTAATAATTGCCTTAATTGCGTTGATATCCAAATATTTGCATTTGCGGCAGAAGCGGGACGCATTTGAACTCTCGAGTGCCTGTCTGCGCGGCTATGGCATCTTCTAAATCTGAATCCGAATCTGAATCTGATTATGTTTGCATTTGCATTTGCATCGCTTTGGATTCGGATTCAGAATCGCTATTGCAGTTCTTCCGCCTCGGATTGATGCAGTCTGTCAAGTGGACCGACAATGTTGATGCGGCTGATGACGACGACGATGACGATGGCTTCTTGAAATGTTTGTTTTAATAAATGCAGAGTAAATTGTGCATTTTATGCTGCAAATGAGGCCTGGACTAGACTGGCGTTTGATGTTTGCCCAGGGCAAATTTACAGGCTGGGGGATGCCCAAAAAGAAAGCTGCTCGAATGAATCAATATATGTCTGGTGGCCTGGCACTTGGAGAAATTCCAATTACCTTTGAATGTGCTGTTCCAGAAAAACCTAAAATAAAATTCTACAAATATATTAGATATTTTAATAAAAATTAATTAGAACTGACCAGCTTGTCCGTTAAAAATATAGATTTATTAAAAGTGCTCTTTCAAGTAAATGGAATTTGTTGGCTTCATGACTTAACCTCGGCCATAATGGAGCTTATGCTCTATGTAGCTCCCTTTTAAAGCCAGATCCTTGGGACGTGTGTTTACCCAGCTGTGACGTAATTTCATTTTGCATTTCCTACCCCCCCAAAATGCAGCTTTTCATACTGCTCTCCATGGGATTAATGCCGCTGACGTCTGAAATCTGAAATGATGTCTGTCAAGGACTCTCGGGCGATGATAATGTGCTTTGGCGCAAACTTTCAAACAAACCCCCACAGCCACCAGCACAAGCATAAGCTTTGCCCAAAACTTTTATGACTAGACACTTTTTTGGGGAGTTCCTCCTTATCCTCCTCTCGCTCGAGCTCCTTCTCCTGCCAAAAATGTCAGTGATTTACTCTCCTTCTGGCTCGTCAATATGCTAATAATGTAAACTCATGTGGCCGGAAATTGTTTAGCTATAAACTTTGTTTATGGCTTGCCAACTTTAAATTGGACTGACGGACGGGCGGCTGATTGGGTATTAAATGCTAAATATTTAACTAGGCATATGTTCGTCATTTGTCGAGTGCCTGATGCTGGGAGAAGAGTGAGTGTCAAGCGTGCTTATCACTTGAGAGTGTGTTTGGCAAAGCGTCTTATCGACTTGGCTCAAAGTTTTTTGGGGAAAGTCAATGGGGACGAATAATGGGAAGGCTTTCTTTGAGGTAAGTAAAATTTAAGGTTTAATTTTTGTCATTTATCAGCGTTTTGGATATTATAGTAAATTGAAAAAATTAAATCTATTTTGTTTTAATTAATTTAATGAGTACAAATTTTATTTGAGAAATTTTTTAAATTAATGATTTTTCACTTAAAACAAGTTTTCAACACTTTATTGGACTAGTGCTTGAAATTTATTTCGATTTTTTAAATGATTAAATAAATTATATACTTTAATACACACACTACCTAAAGTTTGGTGCATTTATAAGACATATTTATATTTCCAAGACTCTCCGAAATGATTACCTCAAAAATAATTTTTATTAAAATTAAGTAGTAATAGAAAGGCAAGAAAATATTTATTTTTAATGTTTTAAATTCAAAATCACATTTCGGGACACGACTAATCATACATATGAAGAAAGTCCAAAAGCGATGGAAATGGAAACTACTTATATTGTATTATAACCCTAAAATTTGTTAACCTATTTTTCTACATTTTTTTTAGAGTAATTTATGATTTGCAAATCCCTTGACAAATCTTTGTATATTCACCAGCCAGCTATCCATCGTAAAAATTCCATTCCCGACAAAAAACAAACTTCAAAATCAATTAATTTTATTTTTGTCAACAGGGGAAAAAAAAATTAATGATATCTGCAGGAAAACTCGAGCCCAAAGATTATAGCAAAAAGTTGGGATCAACTTTGGGCTGATTTTCATCCAATTCCTGTTTACAGTTTTCCACATCTATCAAAGTGTTTTCCTTGCGACTTTTTGTAGCAATTTATTAACGTCACCTGGCACTTTGCATACTTTGCAAATATATATATTCCTATATATATCCCTCAAGATTTTGTTGTGTTCATTAGCCAGTCGGGGATTTTCTCATTTTTCTTGTTGTTTTCCTGTTTATTTGGGCAAAGCAATTTGACACTTTTAAGGATTTGCGGAGTTTGACACGCGTAACGCCATTAAATTTATCAATTGCTCAACTCGCTCGGCGGCTTTCCCTTTGCTCTTTGAGCTTTTATAGCATCCCCTTGCTGCTACTGCTCTTATTATTATATTTTTTTTTTTATTTGCCATTAAGGAATTTACAACTTTTTTCAATCAACCAAATGATTCGCAAAAGCGACGCGTGGCTGGGGAGCACTTGATTTTTATTATTTGCGGTGAGGAAAAATCAAGCAGCAGCTCTGGATTTTATTTTCTTGTTGCCAGCATAGTGGCAATTTATCATTCATTAGAGGAGGTGGAATATACATGATCCCAGGAGAGATTTCGAGGAAGGAAAGGTGGCAGCTTACTTAAGGAAAATGCAAAGCAAAGTTGCCAAAGGGAATTATTTTTCAAGTTTGATTGAAATCACATTGAAGGTACTAAGTTCCTTCTTAATTATTAATATAACTCTCAAGTTATTGCTGTGACATTTCTTTAGGATCCAAGATGCTCAGTCAAATAAATGTCACTTTTTTATAACCAAGCATTTTACGACTTTGTTTATTTTAATTTTATGCCCCTAAAAACCACACGTTTTGCTGCAATAAATCGAAGCCTCCTTTTATGGTTATGACTGTGTCGCAGGTGCTCTTAATATAATCCAATATCCAGGCAATAATATGGAAATGAATAAACATAAATAAGCATAAATAAATACAAATCATAACCGAACTGAGGCCAACACTTTAAGGCCGCTAGATGCTGGTCCAGGCCAACTAACGGCGACCGCAAGTTGACAAGAATTTTCACTTTTATTGCCAACATTTAACAGGCCATGACATGGCGGTAACTTTTTCATCATCAATTTGCTTTATGGCCCGGAATAGCTGCCGCACAGTGCAGCCACTTGTCATAACACGGCGGCGAGTTACCGTTACCATTTTACTAAAACATTTACCCATGCCAACGGCCGGGAAAAAGAGACAACGGAAAATGGGGAAAACTTGCTGCAACCGAGCAGTTAGAGATGGTAAACTCTGAACTATGATTGTGGATTGTGGATATTTAAATTCCAAATATATTTAATCAATGAGCATTATGTAGAGGACATCAGGGATTTGTTTACCATAAATGTTTTTTTTTTTCGGTAAAACAGTTTTCGAGTATCGAGTTTTTAGTCCTTCTACTTTATGTCTGTCAAATAAGTTTCTTTGAGAATTTTCTTAAGTTATTTTAAAGCAGCCAAAGTCAAATTATTTCAAGGATGACAGTGGCTCTATAAGATGGAAGTTCTGGGATCTCTCTGAAATGTAAACTCTTGAATTGAGAATATTTTTACTAGATTTTATTTCTACATCTTGGTTTAAGTTTTATAATAAGAAATCTATGTAATCAATTAATTCTCTTGCCCAAATATAGAATAGAGTCCAGCAAATGTAAAGGCCTTAAGACACCCATAAACGGTATCCAAAATCAAAGTCACGACTTTCCCAGGCTATCTATATCACATCTCCCCATCCATCTCTAGATCTATCGCTCCCAGAAACAGACGCACACAGAGGCTGGGCATTGTTGTTGGCACTTTGCTAACATTTTCACACCCAAGACAGAGTGCGGCTGCGGACCAGGCCCAGAAGGCAGCTCAGCTGGACGAAGGCAGCGACAATTTGTCTGCGAATTCGCGAGGTGTTGGGAAAGGGTGAGGTTTTCCAGCAGTGGCGCGGCGGGAAATGGGGTCAAAAAGTGGGGCGGGGCGACCTGTCTGGGCCTCAGAGTGTTTAGCTTCGGTTGCATGTCCATGATGGCGTGTAACTGGTTTGTATCTTTTTGCAGCTATTTCTCTTCGTTTTCCACATCCTGACTTCCGAATTTTCCCTCTCTCCTCTAGAGCTCTTTCCCGTTGTCCGATTTTGTCAACATTATTCAAGCATAAACATGGCCCAAACCAATGCGATGACGAACCCGAAATAGGGCTGTAAAGGGGGTAAAATTGTTGCAAGAACAGAACAAGGGGGTAAGTAGAGGAAAAGGTGGCGGGGAAGAGGAAACGTGATGCCAGCCAAAATGCTGCAAAAGGTGGAAAATGCTCGAAACAAGCATTTAAACGTCGTTAGGTCTGTACAAATCAAGATAAATGGCGATAGGACATGTGACCAGGCAAAGGACGATGAATCCAAAGGTGGATTCATACCAGGGAATGGGAAAAGAACCCAAAACTGGGCTGTGTGTGCTGGGTTCAGGTGAGCTTCCGTTGTCCTCCTTCATTTGTTTGCTTTTTGTAAAGCGGACAAACAGCGTCCCAATTAAAATTATGGAAAAAGAGAAAGTCCTTTTATAAAAGGGGCAGAATTTAAAATGGAAATATTATTTAATTTTAAATTGAAATAAAAAAATATTGCTTACAATTTAAAGGAAAAACTGGTTTAGATTTGAAACCTTACCAAGTTAAATATTTCTCAAGCTTCAGTGTCCCATCGAAACTCCATTTACTTAGATTACTTCGTCATCAATTTACCGCCTGGCGTTTGTCTTGCACTCCATAAGCCCTTAAGATTGCTATTCAAACGGAATGCTTAACATTTGCCCATCCAATTAGGCCAAGAATGGCGTATCAGGTCCAAATCCTGTCCAGGCTTCCTCCGCTTTCTTGCTGCTCTGCAGTGCATTTTCAAACAGCGCCCTTCGGTGCAATAAAATCCGCACAGTGAGTGCCGAGAGGCAGGCTTCGCTAAATGCATCACGTATTGGATTTTGACATAAACGCTTGTCCTCGTTAGCGCCGCATCGTGTTCCGCCTTTCCATGTCCCCACTTCCCTGTCCCTCATTTAACATTTCCACCCACAGAGATCCTCCATTCGCCTGCGGTGCCCAGGCAAAAGTTTTACAACGAGCGGGAACAAAGGTGCAAACCGAGGAACCAAAAACTTTCATACAAGTAGTAGGCAGCATGTTGATAAATTGCCTGGGCTTTAACCCGCGCCCTGACGCTGTCGGATTTTATGCAAAAATCATTTCAAAAAAGTTGAGTTTAGTTAAGAATTTGCATAGTCGAACTCGGGTATACCTATCAATGGGAAAGTGGATTTAAAATTATTAAGAAAAATCAGGTACAACAAATTAACAAGAATTGTTATAAATAACAAATCATTATAAATTATTATTGCGGTACAAAAAAATAGATTAAAATGACCAAGTTACCCTTTCTTATTTTTATTTTATGCTAAGTTATTTGTCGAAGTATATTTTACCTATTATTTACTTACTATTGTTTATAAAACAAATATTAGAAAAATTGGTAATATGAAAAACCTCCCTGTACTTAATAGTATTTTTAAACATGGTTTTCCTAATTCCAAGTTCCTATCCTTGGTCTTTGCTCACACTTATTGCGTATACGTTCGTGAGGCGCAGATATTTCCAAAGCAATGTGTAGTCTGGGAACCAGTGCTTTGAAATCTAAAATCTTTACATAATAATTATAATTATTCTACTATTATAATTACATTTTATTATGTCTATTCTCAGTAGCCCCATAATGACATTGATTTCAATCGAACAAAGTTTTTCTCGCTATTAAAAATCCTAGAAGTTGATTTAATGCATTCAGTTGACTTTCCTGTCGCATTTTGAAGCGAAATCCCAATGGACCCTCTCTGAGGCACCAACAAAGCCAAGCTGGATTTGAAAAGTTTGCCCATTGGGGAAGACACTCTTCAAGGCAAAAAGGTGGAGAGTGAACCGAGAGCTGCTCGTTTCGATTGAGATCCCTCGAGTGTTGACTGACGGCGTCGCTGCTGGCGCTGAAATAATGCGGCCAATAAATGTCAATGCAATGTGAGCAGGGGCAAGGTAATGGAGGGTACAAGGGATGTTGCCTTTCATGTGTTTCCACTGGGCTCATTGTGTATATATTTAAATGGCAGTTAAAGTGGCAACACGTTTCGTTTTCGTTTGAACTCGTCGATGGGATGATGATCTTGCAGCTGGAAGCGTTCCCAGTGCATCCTTCACCTCCCTCGCCTTTCGAGTTATGCATTTATGCGTTTATAAATATTTCATACTTTGAGCAGCAAAGCGGAAGTTTTCTCTCTCCGTGAGTCATACTTTGGTGCTAGGCTCAACCTCAACCTGAACAAAGACCGCGCTGCCGTATAAACAATATATGTATGCATATCTGGCTGTTTACCGATTTCCTCATTTGCATTCAATGAATGGCCACAAGATGGGCCGAAGCCATTGTGAGTGTCATTGTCAGTTTGGAGCACACTCGCAGATGATTCTCCATTCCAATGTCATTTGCATATTGGCACTTGACGAAATACTTATCTTGCCAAGGAATGGCAAATCAAATTGTTGGCAATTTGCATACATCATATGTTAACAGCGATTTTGAGCCGGGTATACATATCGCAGATAAATCAATTTCATTCTCAGTTCCAGAATTGACAGACTTGATTGGTGGTTAAAATGAAATGAAGTCATCATCACCAGCGATAACGCCTTGATTAGCCTTCAATTAATGTCAGAAAAACAAAGTAAGATATTTACTTTGTTGGCATATTTCTGTATTTAATGTAGATGATTTATTTATATCACACATTTGTATTCTTATTTGCCTTGTTAAATTTAATAATTTATGTGTTTGCCGTGCATTGTTTTCCCTTTGAACTAATATCGCTTATCACATTTATCATGAGCACACGGCGGTCTCTTTTCTTCTTGGCAAAGAAAAACGAAACGAAATATTTACGATAACGGCAATTTGCATAATGTGCAAATCATAATACGAATTTCCTTTCCTGCCCCACTCCATGTGTGTGTGGGCATAAATATTGCAACATTTGTAACAGACAACGCGGCTGCCTCTAGATAAGTTATCAGGGATTCAGGAGGGAGTCGGAAACTCAATGCTGAAATGCACACAAGGGTACCCCACCCGCATTTCCCCGCTCTCCCTCCCTCTTGACTCTCCATCCATTCAGGCAAAGTTAACAGGAAAAGCTCAACACTCAGTGGGTTCACGCAGAGAAAAGGAAATATGATTAAGAGCCATAAAAAAGAAATGTTAAATAAAACATGCTGGTAAACTGCAGTGTTTAAATAATAAATAAAGAGTAAAAAAAAATGAAATGTTTTTTATTAAAACGAAGTTATCTTTGGTTATGATAAAATTACTTCAATAAAATAATCACAACAATCTACAACGTTTGGTTGAAGTCAAGTGAATTAAGTTTCTTTTCTAGTCCACATTTTCAAGGATTTTAAGAAACAGTCGAATAATTACTGTAAATGAAAATGTTACAATTGCTTACCTTTATTTATAATAATTTTATCTTCCAGTGGACTCCCTCATGCCTTCTGAGAGTCAGGCGACAAATGGCACTCTAGCTTTAAGTAGTCGTAACCTTCCTGTCTCTCCCTTTGCTGAATCCTTTTACCTCTTTCCCTTCAGCACATTTTTTACACTTTTCTTCCCTTTTTTGCTGGGCAAAATGTTACCACAGCGATTGTTCAATTTCAATTCACAACTTTTTGACCATGTAACAACGGCGGCAAGTTGTTGCATTGTTAAAAGTCCTCTTACACATGTCTGCCCGACTGTCTGTGGAAGTCCTGGTCCTGGCTGGTGTGTTTCGGTACTTAGGGATAAATGTTCATGTGGGGTAAAGACAAATTTGGCAGAAATTTATAAAAATAATAAAAGTAATTTGGTTGAAGAATCTGCAACAGATGTGTTAAAAGCAACCTTAGATTTAAAGCAACCTTACATTTTCCAATTAGGAAACTTTTCACAAAGCAGGAAAAATACTACAAAAAATATTCAAAGGAAACTGCAGCAGGTCTTTGAAATGTTAATCAATTTGGTGTTATGATATTGAAGCATACAAACTGTTTGGAGTGACATCTACAAGTTGACCAAAGTTTTGGATTTTCAATTTCGTTGGCGATTGCAACTGCCCCTCAGTCAACCCAAAACCACTGCAAACTGACCCCATTTCATCTCATCCCCATGCACACACATCATCAATTCAAAACCAATAACTCAAAAACAAAAATCCAGCAATCATATGTATGAACTGCATTTTCATAGTTCTCCTGTTTTCGTTTTTCTTTTGGCTACACTGGCTTGGCATTTTCATTTTCCAAGAAATTCCATTTACACTCGAGAGCTTTGTTCTGGTTACGGTGGGAAATGCGAATGCGAATGGCAATGGCAATGGCAATGTCATGACGAATTTGGCAGTGATAAATGTAGAGCCCCATCCGTAAACCAGCTGCCAGGTGGAAAATCCCAAAAAGTGTTTGGGCTATTTATGCGCAGGTAGCCGAAAACAATAAAGAAAAACTCAAACCGTTACACAAAGGAAAATGGGGTTGGGAAATTGTAATGGAAATCAAAATTGAAGAAAGCTTTTAAATTACTAAAAAGTATTGTCCTAATGATAATATTTATTTAAAAGATAGTTTCTTAAAAGCATTACCATATTTACTAGAGGCTTTTCCAGACAATAAATGGATTAAAACTCAGCATTTTCTTAATTTTTAATACAGTTTTTTCTCTCTGCACAGCTTGACAAACTATTCGGCTGAGATGTTGAAGTCTGGTCTGATTCGGTTGGGTTAGGTTTCGGTGTTTTATGCATGAAATGCCAAAACGAATGCCACACCGGCAGTCTGAGGACAAGCGGACTGACTGTTGACGCCTTGATGCATGGTTCAAGGCAATGTCAGCGACAGGAACAGAGTCGACTTCGAATCGGGGGGATTGAGAAGGAAAATGGGACTGAGGCCGAGACCGAGACCGACACCGAACACCGAGCCTGAACCCCAAAGGCACAGGCACACTCCCAAAAAATGTGCACACCGAATTGTCGACGGGCATTCTTCGAGAGTCGAGAGTTGCTATTGAAATTCAGCTACAGCGTTGCTAATTTGTATTTTAAAATATGCGCAATTATAACATCCCAACAATGCATTCAGTGGTGTGTAAGTCTTCATGTTAAATAAGCCGAAAAGGGGTGCAGCGGCAAAGGCAGCGCCGGCAACAGCAAAGCGATGTCACAACAGCAGGCGAAGGAGGTGGCATCAAGGTAATGGGGGTAGAGGAGTGGACGGGTACGAGGAGAGGCATGTATAGCGCTACCCTTAAGTGTTTTTATCGATACCCTGTAATGTTAATTAAGGGATATACTTTAAGTTTGGGATGGAAGAAGAACAATTTAAATTAATTGATATAAAACTATGACAGTTCAACCCTCAAGATAACTCATTAAAGGCTCTTACAACAATTCAAATTTATAATATTATATATATACAAGAGCAAAACATATCTAATCTTTACGTAAAATGGTTAATATCGACCTCATTTTCTAAATAAAAAAATATACATTTTTAAGTCTGGATTCTGGATTCTGAAACTTATGTTGTGATCCCAGTCTTGATTGTAATATATCTCGCAAAGATCATTAAACTGGAAACAAATTATATTAATAATCGCAGATATTTTTATAATTTAAATAAACTGTAATTAATAGGATTCGTTCATGAGCTAAGGTACCCCTTATTCGAACCTTTTACCCTTTAAGCCCGATGCTCTCCTGCTGAGCCCATGGCTCGATTGTCGCGTGTGTGTGCTTCCCCTGCTTCCCCGCTTTAGAACTTATGAAAAATCATTAAAATTATTACATTTGGCTTGCTGACACCTTTCTGCCTCGCGTTCCGGGCAGGAAGACAAACGAGATCGCGGGCAGGGACCAATTCGTGACATTTGTGCGGGGATTAGACCAAACAACTGTCACACATTTCTCGACTCGAATTACTATGATTAGCATAGCATTCTGCGGGGTGTTGGATTTTACAGGGGAGGAGTGAAGTAAAAGTCCGGGCCTGAGTGCGGTTCTAATGCTGTTTATGGTCAGGCCAGCAGCTGCGATTAGCTGCTTCAATGGAAGGCAGTTTGTCAGGCTCGGAGCCTTAAGCTCCTGGAGATATTTCTTTCTTTTCTTACTCCCAGAATCTACGGCGGCTGCTCTTAATGCTCCTAATGGCAAATATTGCCCGGACATTATGCAAATATTTGCACCGACTAATGATGAAACGTGCCGGGAACAATCTGCTCGTTATGTTGGCGATATAAAAGCGCAATGAAACCGAAAGGTGTTGTCTTGGGCTTGATTAAAAAATATCTTGCAAGACGTTTAGGCCTAGGCCAAGGACACGACCAGGACAAGAGCAAGACAAGCAACCCACGGTCTTTGCAAATTGGGCTCATACATATTTAATTGGTTCGTGTTGCTGGGGGAGATAACGATATGAGACTTCCTTTTGAAATTCTCATATGAAAAGAATTCAATTCATTCATGCTAAGGGGTTAAGGCTAAGAGCTTCACGATGGTGTTGGAGCATTTAGGAATGTGGGGAGGAGCTAAAGATAGGGGTTCCTAAGAGAAAATTTTCACAAGCCAAGCTTTATATTTTTCCTACTAATGTCAAATATGTCTTGTCGGAGGACGTTTTTCTTGCTATTTCCATTTAAAATATGTTTGTTTTAGGGTAAGGTAAACGCTTTATCCTTTGTTCAAAATTTCTTAATTATCTTTTTTTAATAATTGCATATTTGTTTAGCTTTTAAAATTAAAGTCTCTACTTTTCTCACGATGTGCAAGCAAATATTTAACAATACTTGTGTTGGTTTTCATTATGCATATATGCATATAAGCCTCTGGGCGATTTCGGTGGTCGTTGTCATTTATCTTTTCTGGAAAATCATCAACTCTTGGCGATCATTAAACTTCTCGCACTCTCGAAAAACTGCGTTGTCGTCGGCGGCCAACGAAACCGAAACGATCTTGATGGCTGTGGTCCGGACTCCGGAGTCCGGATGGTCTGTTCTTCAGATCTGGAACTCAACCAATTTGCAATTCATTTCGTTTTGCGCTTTAATGTTTGCCAGACACGAAAGACCAAATGGCAACGATTTGGCTTGTGAATAAACAAATATATGTATATATATATATGTTTGGGTGTGCAATAAATTTGTAAAATTTAAACAATGCAAAGCGAAGCGAATTATTGCCGCTTGAATGGCTGCTTTTCGAGCACGCCCCATGCTAATCAGGGAAAAAATGATATATAAATATATGTATGTGCCGGATAAAAGGGTTCCACAATGAAGCCAATAAACTGCCAGCCATTGCTTCCGCGCAATTTCATTTTGAAGGATGGCTTTGGAGTTGGGGGAACGTCGCTATTCCAATAACAATGCCACATCAGAAGGCCTTAAAAACAGGCGCCTCAATTTGGCTTTTGTCTTTTTGGGGAGAGAGAGGGAGTGAGTCTTTGGATTTTTCTTGTTGTCTACAGAGAGGCCTACGCAAATAATTGGCCCACTCTATGGATTCCGGACCAATCAACGTCGTTTTGAGAACCTCCAGGGAGTTGATCTATTAAAGAGTTAGCGAAGGGCGCATATCCGGTAATCTGCCTTTGAAAAAAATTCTCATTTAGCTAAAAAACGATTGTGAAATCAAAGAAATTAGAAATTTGAATTGTTGAGATTTTGATTGTTCAACGAACCGATGGTTTAATTTCAATGATTTTAATTGTGAAGAAGTTTGTGTTAAATTTAGTATTTCAATATAAAATCTTTCATTTATTCATTTACTTCAATTCAATTACCAAAATGATTTCTTTTTTCTTATGTTTTCCACATCTTCTTCCGTCATTAATGTCATTTATATGCTCATGACTTGATTAATTACTTAGGGACTCGGCTACTGTTCTGAGCAGTCCGGCCCATCCATCAGTCGATCAATCAATCAATCCATAGCTCGAAGAGATCAAAGAGCTCCACTTCAATGGCAAATGTTAAATGTGAAGTCTCGTTCTTCTCCTAATTAAAGTAGTGCAAACAAATCTTGAGTCGCGGCTTTTGTGACAAGTCCTGCTCCAGTTTCCCTAGCACCAACACAACACAAAGGAGCACAAAGGAGAGGCCTCGGCAGAAGGCAGGCGAAAATTGAACAGCCTCGAAGGGTGGAGTAGGAGCCGCACGTACGTGACAGTGAGCTGCAGGAACAGGCGACCAAATGACAGCGTGAATAAATTTGTCATTAGTAAATGTCAAAGATAAAAGTGCTCCTCGGTCTGCAGCTGCCGGGGCAATGTAAAATTGTTGAGTAAGTGAAACAACTGGCGGCTCTTGTCTGCGGAATGGAATGGATTCGTGTGGTGTGGAATGCACTTGCCACTCGCCTACACTGCCCTCAAATTTATGCGCCCCAAAAGGCAGTTCCAGTTCCACGAATAATATCTCCATTAAGAAACCTCCATTAAGGAAGCCTTACCTTCGTAAGTGATCGCTTTATGCAAAAGTACTTCAAATTGTGAATGTTAAATAAAGCTATCTATTGCGGGCCACACAAATTTATTTACATAAATTTTCAGGGATTACTAAAATGTTTTGATATATAAATTTTTTTATATATAGATATTTTATTGTATAACATTTGTATAATATTTATTTTATTATTTTATTTGTATTTAAAAAAAATATTAAATATATTTCTAATATTTGTAAAAAGTAAAAAGTAAAAAAAAAGTAAAGTAAAAAGTGATGTGAGACATAAATGGATATTTTAATGTTCATATATTGCGATATGATTATTATTATTATCATTCTGTGTTGTTTGCAGAAACAAAGTTATTTCCGATGGAGCTCAATATTTTGGCTGATAATTTAAGTCCTTAATTTAAGGACTGCCCTGTCGATGTACTCACATTTCTAATTTTTATTACACTTCGATGTTCCTAATTTTATATGGGTACTATATTGATTTTTGAAGCGAATGTCGATTTAAAAAAAAAAACTGTTCTATAGATGCATTATTTTATTGCACTGTTTAATATTACATAAAACAAATAAACAATTTTGAAACTTATTATTGTTCAGAATTTTTTTTTTGTTTTCCTCTGTGCACTGGCAATGCTTCTTCAATACGATCCTATCCATATGTTGCTTATTTGCGGCCAGCAGAGACAATTTTTCGCCATACGAATCTCCTTTATTTTTTTCGCCACGCAAAAAGTTTCCAATCATTTCGGTGTGCTAATTATGAAACTTAATGTGCCATCGAGCGACGCAGACGCAGTAGGAGACGGAGACGATGTTGAACTCGGACCAAATGCCGCGTGCAAAACAATTAACCATGAAATTGAAAATGCCGCCGACGTTGTTCGGTGGGAACAGGGCGATTTCGAGTGGCAGAGTTATGCAAAGCAGGCAGAGGCAGCTGTGCGAGGCATTTTCTCGTCCTGCGACCATTTGTTCCACTTCTGTGGCCAAAAAGGCGCAAGGAAGTGCCAGAGCGTGCGCGTGCCCCACAGGAAAAAAGGAGAAAAATCCGAGGGGAGCCGCAACAAAGCGAGAAGGCAGCCAAGTGACTCGATGGCTTCGGTTCCTCGGTAAGCGGAACCCAAACCAAGTAATTCTAATACCATTAGTGATGTCCTTTTAGATATTTTATTGCCATATTTGAGAGTTTATTTAATTAACAAAATAAAAATACATTTTTTCGTAAAAGATTATATTTTAAATATTATATTAAATAATTTTGTAATGCTTTAATTACACAGGTCTACAAAAATTGACCTTACAAAAGTACGGTGAATAAAACCTTCAGATTGTGAAAGATCTCGGTCTGTATATTGCTAGTTCAAAAATCAAAAAAATTTCTCACGTACCAATTTTGAGGAAATCGCCCTCAAAGTACCAAAAATGACCTATTTTGGCACTTTTCAAACGCTAATAACACAGAAACCGCGCGTGTACCAAAGTTGAATTTGGACTTAAATGAAAGGCCAATCTTTCCCCTTTCAGATTTCAGATGGGTCCTGATTCAGGTTCAGGAGATCGCTTTTTCTGAACTGATTTTTGAGCCGTTTTTTTGCTATGTTGTAGCCCTGAAACTAGAACAAATTTTTTGGGAGTTACATCTGAGTCATCACATTTTGTACTGAGTTCCAGGGCTACAACATAGCAAAAAAACGGCTCAAAAATCAGTTCAGAAAAAGCGATATAGCTCCTGAACCTGACGTCCTAAAATCAGGACCCATCTGAAATCTGAAAGGGGAAAGATTGGCCTTTCATTTAAGTCCAAATTCAACTTTGGTACACGCGCGGTTTCTGTGTTATTAGCGTTTGAAAAGTGCCAAAATAGGTCATTTTTGGTACTTTGAGGGCGATTTCCTCAAAATTGGTACGTGAGAAATTTTTTTGATTTTTGAACTAGCAATATACAGACCGAGATCTTTCACAATCTGAAGGTTTTATTCACCGTACTTTTGTAAGGTCAATTTTTGTAGACCTGTGTTATGGTTTTATTTGTAAAAACAAGTTGGGTATAATCTAAAGTTTTCTGTTACCAAGAACTTAATATAATCTTAGTCTTTTAATAGTCTTAGTCTTTTAATATATTTTAATAAGTGATCTTTTATATAATTTTTCTTTTATTTTAATACTCTGTGATATTTTTAGCTTGATACAAATTTTGATTGATTTTTTACTTCTCTTTTTTTGAATTTGTAATTTTTCCACTCTAAAACTCAGCCACTCCGTAGAAAAAAATCGCTCTATTATGTGGCCGAGGGTATGTTCAAACGTTACGCTTCTGCACCCGATCAAAAAACGTTATAAATAAATAAATGAAACCCATGGAGAGCATTAGCCATGGCAGTTGTCGGCTCTTTTACTTGGTGGTGACCACAAATCTACATTCTGTTCAGGGTGGCCTTTAGCCCGTTTATTTGTCTCGTAAAACGTTTATAATTGGAACGGTTTCAGATTAACATACTCTGGCTTTTTAGGGAGTAATTTATGAATGGCTTTAATGCTTCAAACTGAAGTGTGGGTATTATTAATTTGGAAGGCCGCTAGGCGTGTCAGGTCCTAATGGTTTTTAATATTTTATGAAAGAAAATATAATTTTAAAATATTTCCTGATGCTATTTATACCAATAAAACCTTTGAAAAAATTTAATAAAATTAAAATCTTAAGTTTACTGCTGATTTCTTTCACTTTATAACTTTATTAAAAGGGTTTTCCCGGCGTGCCTGCTTGTTTTCATTTCCGTTTACCTTCAGGACATGGCAAATTAAATGATAAAATGAAATGTTTTTGTTTCTCTCTGGAGTTGTTAATACTCGGCTCGCCCCGTTCTCTGCTCCCCCGAGAAGAGCGATTAAGTTGCGGCTTTCAGTTTTGGGTTTTGGGTAATATGTAGACTCAAGGCCGCAGACGGCTGCCAGACAACTGATATGTGCACATGACTACATGCGAATGGCGAAGGGCTGAGGACGAAGGGTGGAGCGCCTCCAAGCCAGACACAGAGGCCGAGATCCGGGGGTACAGGACACACAGGACCGGGCTGAATCAGATTTGCCTTCATAAAAGGGCGCAGTCGAAAAGGAGCGGCGAGTGTATGTGGAAACTGATGAAATGTACTCGCTTATGAATCGTTTATGGACTGAGCTGCACTGGGAATATTATTAAAATTTATCATATTCACTAATATATTTATATTTATTTGAAATTATTATGAAATATTCAAAATAAATGAAAACGCAAAAAAGTAATAAATATTTATGGTATTTCGTCAGTTTAGTTAAAAAGATTTTATTACTTTACTCCTTACTTTATCTAAACATTTTTGAATATTTTTACATTAAACTAACACAAATTTTCCCTTCAATTTTCTGTCTGTTATCAAAAATGTAACATTGGCAAAGAGATTGAAACACTTTCATGTGCCGGTTGAAATTTTTGCATTCAATTCAATTAGAATGGCTAAAGGTAGAGAAGCTAGGGCCATTTTCTTTGTGCATGGAATTTGCTGAAAATTTGTTAGTCCTGTCCCCAGGCTAGATAACCCTACGGAACCTCCTACTACCCCAGTTAATCTCCCAGGCATAAACGTTGCATGCAAAGAGGAGTCCCTGCACTTTGTGAAAGTGATTTTCGTGGGTGGCGTTGGGTGAAAAACTTGGGGGATTTGGGGAATACATTTGCAGCCCGCTATCGCATTAACTCTTCACCTTTTATAAGAAAATACTAAAAGCATTAAAACTTTACTTCCTACGCCACGAAACTTGTGTCCTTTGGGTGAAAATGGATCCTCCCAAAAAAAATAAAAGAAAAAAAAAGAACAAAAAACGCATACCACGAATTTCGAGTGTTGGAAGCGTACGTGTTCCGCTTAGGAATTCATGTTTGACATATTGCCCACGGCCACGGCGGGCATATTAATACCAGAGACCCTTCTTCTCTCCTTTTTTGTTTTTTGGTTCTGCATCTGTCCTTCTCCCTGCGGAACATGTTAAGAAAATGTTAATCAAGCGGTCAGTGCGGAATAGAGAACACTCGACTTTTAGTTGCCGGCGGCGTGGGAGATTTTCTCCTTCCTCACTTTTATTTCTCCATTTACTTTGTTTGCTGGAAGTTGCACGTCTCCGGACTGTTAATAACCTTTGTTGTCCTACCAAAAAAAATAAAGAAAAGCCTTGGAAAGAAAAACAACACAAGACATGAAACGGAAGCTTTGGCAGTTGAGGTGTCACGTTGCCGCAACTGACGGATATAAATTCTCCACAAAGTGTTAAACGCCAAATGTTAATCCAACTCGGCTTTACATTTTTCGTTACCAACTCAATTTAAATTTCCTTGGGAATTTTCGAAATTTAAATGAATTGAATTTTATATTAAACATCCGCCAAGTTATGGAATCATTTCCGTTCCATTCAACGTTCCAAATTGAGTTAAGCTGAGAGTGAAAGTGAAGTGGGGTGGCTGCATGATTGTTGAACCCTTTTAACGTCAATTAATCACAAATTAAACTGTCGCCCGTGCACACACACTCACACACCGAATGCTAGACAAGGACATCGGCATTTATCCAGGATGAAAATATTTCCAGGACCATTTAAGGCTAAATAGGTAATAAATTTGCTGTTGACTGGCGGCTAAGGACAGCTTTCACTTTTTTCCAGGGGGGAGGCAGGAGGTTGGAGCTTCGGTCCATGTCTAGACATGCGAGCGAAATTGAGGGTTAATATATGTATGTGTGGGGTTAATGCAGAGTGGCCTGTGACAGGAAGGAATGCTAAGGGAAAATTCTGACCCGCATCGAACTTAAATCGAGTGGGAAAAACTGAAGTTGAGGGAAATCGGGATAAGTGAGCTGGCGAGCGATCACTTCAATCAAATGCCAATTCATTCCTCGGATCATAAAAATTAATTTTAAATTCTGAGAAATTTATTAATAGATGATTATTAAATTCGAATAATCTATTATAATTATTATGAAAATTGTAATACATTAGGCCAGCGATAGGGACAAATGCTGCTTTAAAGTTTAAACTATTTTTCAATCGTTAGAGAATCATAATTATAGTTTTAATTATATATATTTGAATTGAAGAGGGTTTTTGAGTTACAGAATGTAAAGATATGCTTTACTTATCAAAGAATAAATTTGTAAAATTTATAAAAAGATTAATTCTATACTTTTAAGTATATATGTAAAATGTGAACTGATCGACCATCATAATTTCACACTTTCATTTCCCCCACAACGAAACCCCTATAAGTCAACTCTTATCCTGACCCAGTTTGAGGCAACGGAACTGATTGCCTGACTGAACTTATTCAAGACGCACTCACCGTCATCCCGTCATCGTCATCCAAAACCGAACCCAATCCAATCCCTTTACGTTCAACGTAACCCCCATTCACATAATGCAATAAGTTGTTCCTCCCCTGGAAGGAAGGATGCGAAGGAAAAAAAAGTTGGAACGGAAATGCTGATTGAAATCGTTTTGGCGTGAAATCAATCATCGTACAAACGATGTGTCTGCCATCGCAAGGATGCGGCAACTTTCATTAAGAATCCTTAATGCGATTTGCTGACGTTGTTGCCGCTGCTGCCACGTACAGTACCTGCTGCTGTTGCGCGGATCACTCGCAAAATAAGACAAATGCCTCCGAGGAGTGTCACTCTGATTCCGAGTCTGACAAATGAGCTACTCCCCGTTTCAATCTCGTTTTTGCATTTACCAGCTGCATGTTCGCGTTCGCTTTCCATTGTTGTTGGCTATCCAAACATTTTCCAAAATTGAATCGAATTAACGGTCCGGCCTTTTTGCTGTAGTCGTAAAACAACGCCAGTAAAGGCAGCAACATCAATAGAAAAATTGTAAACACCAGTTCAATTCGCTGAGTGCGTAAATGTTAGGTCTCACACACACACGCGCACATAGATTCACTGAATCGCTCACATAGATACAAAATTGCAAGGGCTTTATGAACGTTAACCCTTAGGGTGAACAGTGGGATAAAATCATTAACTAAGTTCTTTAGAACATTTTCAAAGTATATATAGAAATGTATACATACATACGGGAAAAAAATAAAATAAAATTTTCTAGAATCATGCTTTTATATAAATATTTGAGTAGCTTTTCCAATTATAGCTTTTTATTTGGAAAAATAAAATGTTTAATTAACATTAGGAATTAAGAAATTAGAATTTCTTAAAGGTCTTTACGCATTTAACATATAAAAATGTTAAAAAATTTGTTTACAGATTTATAAGAAAAGTTTCTAGACAAACTCCATCAGCGATATTTATAAAAAACAATCAAATTGTAAAAAATAAAACAAAATAAATATGTAATAATTAATTTAAAACGATAGAAATAAATACAAATAATTATATATTTGGGATATGTGAAGTATTACTTCATTACTTAACAAATATATTTTGTAAGTGAAATCCTTTGTGGCAGAAAAATTAGGTAATAAATAAAACTACATTTTTAACTTTTTGTTGAGACATTCACTGTATATAAAAAAGTAAAAATTTTTTATAGTCAAATAAATATAATAAACAAAATATTCGTAAGTATATCTTATCTTCATATCTTTTGGTACTGCTCAAGGTTAAGCATTGCAATTGCACACCCCCAACGGCTCTGCTCGGATCTGAAGTGATTGTAATCAACGGTAAACAGCAACCGAGGGCTACGATTTTTGAGTCAACCGAATAGCGGGCGGTCCGCTGGCCACGCCTACACCCCTCCCCCTTTTCAGGGAGTGTGTGTGCATTTTTACTTTATTTTTCCTCTTATATGTTAGTGGGGTAGAACTGTAAGCCCAGCACTTGGAAATTTATGAGAAAGCCCTTTCGGCATCAGCAAAAATTTCTTATTGTTTTTTTTTTAGTCAAAAGTATTTACTTCCGTTGCTTATTTATGGAGGAGGCGGCGGAGGAGGCTTAGTTTCGATCGCGATTTGAATTTTTTTCAGATTGAGCTGAGCAAAATCTTTGATGGATTATGATTTATGGGCCACTGTCGATGGCTGCTAACGTATAATTAAAACCGAAAACCGTTTACCCCACCGAAGGCGAACGGACATTAATCAATTATCTTTGAAAAGTAAACCAATACACAGGGATCGGGATGTGTGTGTGTTGTAATGATGTGTGGGCAGGCAACAATTAAACAAAAGACACGCGCTCTCACATGTAAATCATTTTCGGTTTGGCCTGGCAAAGGTTTTCATTCCCTGCACCTTCGGCGAGCCACTGCTCTCCATCTGATTGATGGCCGTCTGCTCAAGCTCGCCTTTTGTCCATTTCCCTCCGAGCTCTGTGCGTATTCGAACCTATCCCCCGGTATCCGAACAATACCAACTGTCGCTGTGGAAAATGACAACAATGGCCAACTAGGAACTGCGGTGCTCAGCTCCGGAATAGTGCAGTTTCATTAGTTAATTGGCATCGAATAACCGACAATTATCGGAAAATGCCAGAAGCTCAATGGCTGCATGGAATTGATTTCAAAAATTTAGAATTTTACATAATTATTCCGAGCAAACTGTAAGCTCATAAGGATATAAAAAGTTTTGGTAAATAAAATGCAAAATGATTTAAAAACGTATATGAAGGATTTTTAAAAAGGGCTTCTAGGAGAGTAACTTTTACTTTTATCTTTAAACATAACAAAGTATTGATGAAAAAATGAACTTTTCAATTTAAATTATAACAAAAATATTAGTCACCCTTGAGTGAAAGTATCACTAAACTCAGATCAAATTCATACTAGAAATCAATTCCCAAAACAGATTAATTCGTTTAGAGACCACCTTTTAATCAAGGGAATTATTTCTTTGGGACAGGGACAGTTCCTGATGCAATCCTCCGCTGTCTGACCGATGGGATCTTTGGGCTAGGCTTTCATCAGTTAATTGGCATCAAATAACCAAAGACATCAAAGTTGAAGGCTACGTCCCGGACCAATGAAGCATCGAAAGGTCCACCCACTCACCCCCCGAGTGTAATTAAATGTTGAAGCAATGCCAACCCCTATGACATATCAGATTCCATGTTAATCTCAACGTTAAACAAACCAAAAATGAAACACGCAAAGATTTTCCGTGTAAGCGGCTTAGGTTCTGAAACAAAAATAAATCTGCGAAGCCAAAGTCGCGAAGGAAGCCCTTGGAGGTAAGCCAAGTCAATATCGGCCACTCCGGGCATCTATCCCAAGCCTTGGCAACCGGAAACATACAATAACCAGTTTTCATTACTTATACAATTGTTTTTTTTTTTTTAATTCTTAATTGCTTGCAGGATTCGTTGTAAAAAGCAGGCCATACAAAAAATATTGCACTTTGTGGCAGTTTTCGTTCAGGCGAAGGAAATTTTAATAAATATCCACAGACGGAATTCAATGTATATTTCAGTCGTCACTTTACAGAACGTTTCTTTAAAACATATGTTTTTTACTGAAATATATATTCTTTTTGCTCAAAAGTTACAAGAAATAATTTTAAAACCTTTCTACATAGGCAAAATGTTTTATAATACAAAAACAAAAATAAACTAAACTCTTTTTAAAAAAACATAGAATCCTTTTAAAGACCTGCATAAGATATTTCTTAACATTTCTGAAATGACTTTTGGTGACTTTTGATAGTATTAAACTCTCGCTACTGGCTGGGTTACCATAGAAAGTAATATATAAATTATAATGTATAAAGAAAATTATTTTCTCAGCGTCTTTTAAGCTTAAATGAACACTAGCTTCTAAAATCTAAAATTTTCTTTTTTCCCTCACCATCAGCCAAGACTTTTGCAACAATGAAACGCACTGTACATTGCCTGGCAGAACCATACACACATATGTACATACTTACATATTATGCTGCATCATTGCGAGCGACTGGGTGACAGTTACGGGCTTATTGCCCGGCTCAGCGGATTACATGTTTAGCCTGGTAGGAATATATGGAGGAGTACGCATAAGCACACATAACCCTGCGGGGGGATCTCGGGCAGAATCTGTGCAAACTCTTGCCCCTCGACCAATGTCATCAATCATCGTCTGTAAGTTGGTTAAACCGAAGGCGGAAGTATTTAGCATTTGAGGTTTATGAATTCATTCGTGTTTTTCGGATATTTGTAATATAGATTGATTATGGCGCTAATTCAATCTCCCACGGTTATTAAAGATGAGGAAGGAATGATAGAAACTAACAAAAATGGTTACAAGGAAAAACCTTGGGATTAATGTGGAAATAAGTTAAAAGTGGTGACTTTTATATTAAATCTTATAGCAATAGTTTACATTGTTAATACCAGTTAGATATCGATTTCAAATCTTTAAATTTCTTACAAATATATTGTATTATATTTATACTTTTATATCAACTTGATTATTGTATGGGAATTTAAGGACTAAAAGGATATTAAGAGACTTTCCCCTTACCACTTCTGTTTTTCCACTATTGAGGTGCCAAACTTCCCTAACCGATTTAAAATAAAAAGAAAACCTTAAGCGCCGTCTCACGGAAAGTTGGGAAAAATAAATGCAGGAAATAGAAACCGCATCACGTTCGGCTGTGGTTGAGATGTTGCGTGTTGCATACTTTGTTGCATGCACCCCTCTAGATGATTGCGCTAATTTGACAACTTTTGTCTGGCTGCAACGTGTCGAAGGCGAAGAAATCGCAATGGATATGGGATATAGGAATAGGATACAGGATACAAGAGGTGGGAAAGCCGAGAGAACCCTGTCTGCTGCCGAGCAATTAGTGAGCTCTCGTCTCAATGTCAAACTTTCACAACGGAGAACCACTCGCTTGGGAATATTTTATTTCAATTTATTTAAATAGGAGCGAGCATAAATTACACCGGCATATCGGCACAATGCCATCTATATGGAGCGTAAAGCGAGACAGCAACGGAAAAAGGAAGTTAACAAAATAAGCCAGATAGAGAGATTGAGATATGCCGACGACACCGGCGGATGAAAAAACAAAAAACCCTAAGCCCAATAAAAGAAAAGATAAATGTCGAAGCGACAACAAATAAAGTAAGGAAGAGCAGGGCCAAAAACACAGGTAAATATCAGGCAGCAGCCGAAACAGAGACAGAAATTCAATACCATCCGCAGACGAAGATGAAGAAATTGTGCCCCGGCTACTGCCTTCGGGAGTAATAATTTTAGTTGTTTTACTTTATTTTTATTCTTTTTTCTTTCTTTTTTTTGCCATGGATCGTATCGGATCGCATTTACCTTCTTCTCTTTCAGGTGTCACCGATAGGCATCTCTTAATGCCCACAGAGAGCGCCGGTGAAGACAAAGCCACGACTTTACAGGTTCGCTTCTCTTTACTGCCCCAACTCTGTCTCCGGTCAATGTCAGGTCTTATATATATTATTGTTGTTTTCCTTTTTTTTTTATATATTTTAGGTCCTGTTGTGTGTGTGCTGGCGTGTGGTCCGAGAAATTCTCATTAAGCGAAATATTCACATAATCCCGCATTTATTTGATATGCGATAATAAACGTAAGGGAACGTAAAAAAGGACCAGTGGAAAAAATAAAAACATATAATGCCGAAATGAGTATAAAAGTTTCCTGTATTTATCTGTGTTCGCATTTATTTCATCTGCTCCTTGCTGGTATTATAGTTCGGGCATTTTTCATTTCCTTTTTTTGGCGACGTGCAAAGCGAATTGAAGTTGAATGGCAGCGAAAAATATGATTAAAATGTTAGATAGGGATATGTGTTGAATTAATTTGATTAAAATGAAGCCGCGACTGGAATGTGAAGCAGGAAATGTGTTCCCTTGAAAGCACTTTTACATATGTACATCATGAAAATAAAGGGTACAAAAAATAAATAAATACTTTTGATTAAATCATGTGTACATATTTATAAAGTCGATACAGCAAGTAAGAGCTGCAAAAATAAATATTAAGCTACATACATTCCTAGAATATAATATTACTTTATTTTTTATAGTTTTAAATATAAAATGAGAAAGAAATATATAGGTTGACTTTCAACAATCACCTTCTTTGTCACAAGACAATGTTATTGTGCTAAAAATAAATAAAATAAAATAAACAAAATTTGCCTTCTTTTATCAGCTTTAAGCTCGCGAATTGGTGTTACAAGAAGTCTTCAAATAAACAATAATATAGACTCAAAAGTTGCACAATCGATTCCCACACAAGCCAGCTGTGGTAAGTGACGTCAGACAAAGATATAATCCGCAGCGAACTTGAAAAAATACACACGTATTTCCTAATCTAAAACGGATGCCGATCGTCTGTCTGGCCTAGGAGGGTTTCCCATTAGAAATTGCCCTCGAAATAAAGTGAGAATTACTCAGCGCAATTATGCAGCTCATTGCCCTTGAGTTATGGCTTGCGTTGCGTTAATTTCTCTGCTCTTTCTCCAGCGGCATATGCAACCTTCAGGCGGAGGCGGAGGAGAGGTAGATCCAAGTCCAATGAAGCCACGCCACACTTTTCCTGTGGAGTGTGTGTGTGTGCTCAATATGCAACCACACATGTGCAACGAGACACGCACAAAGGTTCAAGTTTAAAGATAGACTAGAGATGGTTTCGTGAGGGGTTACAATGGTTTCATTTTATGCATTTTTATATTATAAAATCAAAATTATAATATAAATAAGTACGAACTATATTATAAATAACATATGATGCAGTTAAGAGTTTAGTAAAAATGTCGAAGTCTGAATTCGGAAAAAATCATCACTGTTGAAATCTGTTTGGAAATGAATTTTCCTAATGAGTTTTATAGTTAAACTTGTATATTAACAACATTCTGAACTTATGTTCTAAATATTGAATATAAATAAAAATAAATTTTCCCTTGTAATGTCAGAAACAAATTGTATTATTATTTTCCCAATTGTTTTATTGTTTCACTCTCCCATCACTTCCCTCACCTATTTATAGCAATATTCATTTATTACGCCCGAGTTTAGGTTTTTCATTTGGGCTGAGTTAGTGCCACATGTGAGGGGCATGTCTGGAGTGTCGCATTCCCGTTATGGTTCTCGATCGGAGCATGCGCGACAGCGGCTGCCCTGCTCTTGTTCTCCTGAATGTGCCGAACCCACATTTGCTGTCACATCAGGTACCTCCGGGAATCCATCTGCCTGTCTGCCTTCCTAATGGAAATTGTCATCGCGACACAAAGAGACACGGGGCGACCAGCAACCGACTTCAATAAAGTTTGAACCCCATTCATTGGATCGAATTTTTGGGGCATAGAAATCAAGAATCCAACATTAGCTTTGAACGGCACTCGAAATTGTGCTGAATCACACTTCCATGTAATTTCATCAGCATAGGGAAAGGGCAGCACACACAAATGATCATCATCACCATCATGATGCAGAGCCAAGTCCGCATGTGTTTTAATTAGAATATCGTGCGTTGTTTGGCTTTCGATCATATAGCAAACAATATCCATACGAGCTCACCCGCTCGCTCGCTCGCATATTCGAATGTGTGTTCAAGCCGTGGGTGGCATTCCCAGTGACTCGACATAAAGTAAATGTAAACTAAAGACGGAAAACAACAGACTTTGCCAAGGAATTTCCATAATTATTATTCTTTTCGGATCAGATCTTGTCCGCATTTAATAAAGTAATCAAAGCCTTCTCGAGAACGGAATTGGGTTGACCATAATGAGATTTAGTGTGTGGAATGGGAAAGATTCAGCTCTAAAAGCAGAACTGACAACTTTAAATTGGATTTGCTGAAATTCGAATAAAATGGTGTTGAGGAAAAGTTCAAAATAAAAACTTTATACTTTTTGGGGAATCATTTAGAAATCACGCAAGTGTTTTACAAAAACAATGTGATAAAAAGTACAAAACTTATACAAAAATATTTTATTCGTGTTTTGAACTACACATTTAATCAAAATATAAATACTGTGTGCTTTAAAATAATTAAAATAATTAAGATTTAAAAATTTAATTATAATTTTTTAATATTTATTTGAGTTTAAAAAATAAATTTAATGATGACAGCACTCCCCAAACTGAACCATAATCAGCTGCTAATGTTGCCACAAAACCTGTTGCCCGAATGTTGCATGTTGCCTTCTGAAGCGGGCAACATGTTGCAGCCGGCACACGTGGCAGCAACAAGAGGAACGAATTAAAAGTGAAACAAGTTCCACACACAGTCCGCTTCGTTTTTTTTGTGGCTCATTTGCTGCCAGGGAAAGGTGAGGGGGAACTGTTCAGGTGAGTAAGAGAAGTCCAGGTGCTCAGGGTGGCTCAGTTTTAGCCTCTGTCTCAGTTGACTTCATTACCGGACACTTGAAGCGAGGAGACAAACAGTGGGCGGGCAAGGACAGGGCGGTATGTGCGCCTAATGACACACAGCAGACACTTCAGTTGCTCCTCATACGATCTGCACTGCATCCCCACGTCTTCCTCCGCCCCTGTAACCCCCACCTTGTGCGTGATAATGATACGACCTGGCACTGTTGACACCCAGAGAGCATCCTTTAAGCCTCGGTATAATGGCGTGACAGTTAAAGGGGATTCCCCCACATGCAACACACTTTGGTGTCTGGGATCTGGTCATTGCCATTGCGTGTCTCCTGTTGCTTATCGCCGCATTCGGCTTAAAAGGCGTAAAAACTGCTAAATGCTCGATTATTGCCAAAGAGGGACAATGTCCCTGGGCCGAATATACTTCTATATCATTTAAAGGGATTAATAAAGACATTGTACAGGGACATATTACCAATAACTAAATAAATTGCTACATTTGATATGCGTCCGTAGGTGATATTTAAAATTTTAAATTATATTTTAATATAATTTATTTTATGTTAAATATTTTGTATTACTTTTAATTCACAAAATTAGGTTTGAATATACCTATTCCGCGTTTGGGAAACAATATCTACCAAAAGTTTATTTTTAATTAGTATATTTCTTTCCTATATTTTCTTATGTATATTTAATATAGTTTTTTGGATGCCTATAGTATAACACTTAAATTTTATTTTTTTTCAGATGTTAAATTGTTTTCTTTAAAATATGTAATATTTCCTATAATGTTTCAGGCGCTTATCTTAAATAATCGACCGGCAATTAAATTATAATTAAGGAAAATCGTCACACACTGATAGAAAAAATCAAGAATTTTGGTCATAAAATTGAGAATTTTCGGTCGTGATAGTAGCGTTAGAATGTTTCGATCTTGTTTTGAGATTATTGTTCATTAGATCAAGAATTTTTTAAGAATGTGAAAAATCTTAAATCTAGGTCTTTTGGGCTTGAATAAACCATAAAAAAACTTATTTATAGAATTTTCGTACTTATATTAAGAATAAACTTTAAGAATGTACAAAATCTTAAAAGACGACTTTTTTTTTCTATCAGTGCAGGTATGTTTATTTTTTCATAGTATTGAAAATAATTTTTCTTTAAGCTGGCGGTTAGGTCAAATTATAAAATCAGAAACCGAAACCAAAATCAGCACCCTTGTTTTTTAATTTTGTAACCTAATCTATTTTTTCAAAATTTAAAATTTTTTAAAATAAAAGTTTTTTTCTTCTGAAAAAAATGTTTATTATTATTGCGTGAGCTTCGAGGATGGTGTTCATTTAAAAAGTATTTAATTATATTATGATAAAGAGGAGGACGCCCTTGGTGAACTTAAAGTTGTTTCCTTGCTGAAAACCTTCAGTTCCTGTTAGCAGGACGTGTCCATGATCATGTTTATGACCTAATCCAGGCGGTCATCGTCCTGTTGATCGGTAAAAAGCACAACTTATCTTGGGCATCTTGCAGATGGTAAACTCTGAAAAAGTTAGCAAGTTAGTTAAACCAGGTTCAGGAACAGAATCTTCATTCCTTACCGACTTCAACGATGCCCTCTATATTCACCTCCAGGTTTGGCTTTGTTCCCTGACGATTTCGAGGAATCCTGCTTGAGGAGATAAATTCATTAAAACATGTATTACATAAAATTAAGTTTTGTTTTATATTTCGCTTTAACAAATAATTTATTGAACAAAAAAACACCTTTTTTATTCAGTTTTGCGATCTTTATATTGTTATTCGAGATATTTGGCTAACTGGCAGGTTTTAAGATTATTAAAAACATCCCTGAAATGGTAGACTATTGTTTTAGTTTCTTTCTTTATATGGTTTCCCCACTAGTTTCGTTCTTTTGCAGGAAGCAAGTTCATTATTTAAAATATATGTTCAGCTCCCCAAGGGTGACAGTCGAAACGTAGTCTTCCATAAATAAGCTTCTCAATATAATTAACAAACAAAATGACTCAACAAATGTTTCCCCAGGCAGCGGTGAATGCAAAGAACGTTCCCCGAATACGTGGAAATCATGTTGGAGACGCAAAAAGAAAAAGGAACAAAATTCGTTGCAGAAATACTGCACTTGGTGGCTCCTATCGTGGGTAATTAATAAGCCATGGAAATGCAATTTTTTCCACTAATCGTTGCAACAAATTGCGGCATGTGTGCAGCACACGTTGCACGAATGCAGCGCGGAGTATCTGACGGTGGCGGGGGCAATGCATTTCGATTACAAATTGCAAATGAACGCAAATCGATTAAGTTGTTTGCTCTGTTCTACCTCTTTTTCTAGAAAGAGAGAGGAGGAGGAGGAAATATGAAATGATCATGCAAATATGAGAGGGCGGGGAGGTGGTCTGGGGCTGTGGCAGGTTAGCATGCACGTGCTGAAAGACAACACATTAGCTTTGTTCTATGGAGTGAAAGTACTTGAATCTCCAGCTCGCCGGTATCTTCCGCCTCTTATCCAATGCCCCCGCCTCCCCCTCCTGGTTGCTCCAACTCCAAGTTGACTGTCTGCGACCGTGGATCTTTCTTCTATTTGCAACTTTTCCAGCAAACAATGCCCCATCCTCGATCCCCCGACATCGGTGCCACCATTCGACTGAGAAATGTTTATTTAAATGCGCAAAATGCGTTGTGGATCCCCAACTAGAAGTACAGTAGGATCTTGATAGTGAAGACTAGTTTAAACACATATTACGATGAGTCCTTAGTAAACAATTTTTCAGAAATGTGCTGATATTATAAAATCAATTGAAAGGATAGTTTAATTTTTATTTTAGGTATTTTTGTTTTAAAATATAAATTATTAATTCGTTGCAATCACTTTCGTATTCATGTTATTTTATTTCATAAATAAATAAAAATAAATAATAAATGATACTATTTCTCTTTAGTTTTTTAAGATTTTATATACACATTTTCTTTTATAATTGTATAATTTTAATTAAGTTGTTAGGAAAGATGTGGATACTTACCTTCACTTATGTAAGAACACACAAAGTGCTTGTAAATTATGAAGAACTTTGATATGACAAAAGACCATATAAGTACTGCATATAGCAATGCAAATCTATGAGCGTTATGCAGCTTATTATTATATTGTTTTATTGAGGCTTCAGAAATATCAACTTTAATACTTTCGTGGGTAAAACTTAATTAATATAAATACAACTTTTTTGCTTAATATTTCAAAATATTATAAATATAGTAATTAACATTAATTCCTTACAAAATCTCCCAATTATCCATAATTTGTATACATTCTTAGGTTTCACTGTGCGCTTACCTGCCGCCTAACTAGCCAACATGTTGGACCCACCGAGCCTCAAAAGTCGCAGTGAAGCAGCTAGCCAGCCAAAAGGCTCCATCCGCTTCCACATCCACAGCCACATCCAAGTTGATTGCCCAGGCCATTAAGTTCAGCCAAACTGCTGAGCATGCGCAGCCTTCGCTCCATTTGCTGGGGGGGTTACTTGCCCCCTCCACGCGTCCACCGGGTTCTCCTTGGCCCCGACGACTCTGTGTAAGCGCGGCATAATGAGCCGCGCAGTTACATTTATTTTAAATCTGATATACATATTTCTCTCCGCTTTTTTCCATCTCCTGCTTATTTTTTTGCATTGTTGTTATTTCGGCCTTTGTTTTTTTGGCCAGACTGCAGCAGCGGCAGCAGCTCAATGGCCATTGTTGCAGCTCAACGTCCTCGTTTCTGTTGTTGTTTTTGTATTTGTTGTTATTGTTGTGAATTTTGTTGGTGGTGGTGCGCCGACGCCGCTGGCGACTCTTACGAAGACTTTAGCACAGACTAACCCCGACTTCTGATAGATCTCAGGGTATTGCAGATGGTCCAAGAACTTGGTCATCCTTTTATTTAATTTAGGAAATATTATATTTCATTTTTGACTGTTAACAAATCTTTGAAAAATACAATAGGTTTTATTCATAGCCTAACTTGAAAATGCGCTGTTCTTCATAAAGAAGTTCTCAAAATAATTTGTTTAATGGATCTATGAAAAAAGGAATCCTATGAAAGAGATCCTAAAAGTTGGTTAACAAATTACTATATATTATATAAAACGCATTTCATGATTTTATTATATAGAATATTATTAATATTCTATTAAATACCTATGACAAAGTAGTTATTTAAATACCCATAATCTATTACTAGGGAAAATATTTTTTTTAAAGTTATTTGCATTAAATATATTACAATTTACCTTAAGTTCACGATACATATGTAGTTTCACTTGAAGAGTTAATGAGGAGTTTTTACTGGTCATTGCAACCTTAATCAATTTTAAATATAATTTTAACTATTTGTTTCTCTGATCTAGATACTTTCTTTTACTTGACCCTTCCACAAAGTCAATTTTAAAGTATTATCCTTAATTTTCTGGCTCAAATCCAAAATAATTAAAGAAGAAATTAACATTTTAAACATTGTTTATTATTGAAATAAAGCTCATTTATCAGCTCATATCATACGAGAATTTCTTTCTTCGGAAACATGGCAGGGTAACCATGTTCTCTATCTCCGGATATATCTTTGAATGCAAGTTATTCACAAAAGAGCATTGCATATTCGATATTTTGACTTTGAAATATGTCCACTGTTTTCTTGTTTTGATTGTGATTCGGTTGGCGGAGAATGAGCGGGCTACGCATGGCTGCCTAAACGCAAATGTATGCAAAGAGCCATTGAATTTGCAGTGCCAATCGTGGGGCGAGCGCTCGGAGCTCGGAGGGAGGAATTGACTAAAGAATGGTTGCAGATTCTTGCGTCTAGATTTTGTGTTTATTTTGCCCGAACAATGCACATGAATAATGTGTGTGAATCGCGGCCCGAAACCTGTGCAGATCTACCGAAGATCTCTTTACTCCACAGCCCCGCCCCCCCTTCGATTTAACTCCCCCTCCAGCAACACCGGTTGCATTGAATATTGTGTGTGTGCAGTTTGTGGCATTAATCAAAGCGCACTCGCCGACAGAGTCGCCATCTCGTAATGACCAAATATAAGAAAATGAAATAAGCCCCAGAGCTGACCAGCGGACACGGAGACGGACGACGGACGGACGGACCATCTAAATGCATTGGCAAACAGAAAGGCAAAAGGCATTTAGCATTTCACACTTTTACAGCCGAGAGGCAGCCAGTCGACCGCCCAGTCAGCGCCTATTGATTTAAACAATCTTTCCCCCAGTTTTTTTTTCACTTTTTTCATGAAGGAGGTTTTCGTTTTTGTGTATTTTTATTTTTTTGGGAAAACGTAAACTTTGCTTTGTAAATTAAATTTTAAGCGAAATGTTTACCTGGGCAGCCGGGTGGGTTCATGAAGTGAAAGGAAAACCTTTATTATGCGAATTTCGATTAGTTTTGAGCTTTATTTTTTTATAAAACATGTTTATAAAAATTGGGGGAGCTTTAACCATTTTTATTGGTCGTTTAGTAGAGGTTTTAAAAGATTAGAAACCGTACAGAAGAAAATAAATAGAAGATAATTATTTAAAGAAAATATTAAGAGCTTAAATATCCTTTTGCGTTGTAGGTCAGAACATGACTTAAACTTTCCTTAAGTATTTATTGATGGCAAAGACATTCGGTAAGTCATCTATCCATATGTAAAAAAAAGTCTTTATTTTTTAGCCTCCTTATTATTCGCATAATATTTATATGAAAATATATTTATAGTTCATGAAATTATTCAGTTTCTTTTTTCCGTTAAACCTGCTATTGGATTATTCTCGCCCATAGCAACGTTTACCGTTCTGGACTTCATTATCATTCTCGGGCCAACTCTCTATGCCGCCAGTTGAGAACGGCCTTTTAATGGCCGAATAATATTGCAGTTGCAGTTGGCATTCGGTATTCGGCAGTTTCAGTTTGAATCTGAAATCTTTAGTCAAGGCGGTGTTAACATCGCCCCAAACTCGTGACCAGCGACCGATGGAAAAGGCGGACAAAATGCTCTGCCGTTTGTTGGGGCTGCCTGAAATCATCATACGATATACATATATTTGAACGGCAGCATATCGATTCTTACAATTCCAATGCCTATATATTCAATTATTGTCTTTCGGTTGTTTCCTCGCCGAGTGCCTGTGGTGGGAGTGAGGGAGTGTCGGGGGACTAATGGCAAGTGCAAGGAAAGTTTTTTGCAGATTTCGGGATTCTTCGGTTTAGGTAGCTAAAACAATGAGCTGTAATTTTAATTAAGAAATTTAATTTCTATAATAAAACCATTGAATAAGCTATAGTAATATTCATATAAATTTTTGGTCAAATTATTGAAAATAAATTCAGTTTGTATTTCCTTTTCGAACTTATACCACTTTTATGCCTTAATTAAAGCTGTCAAGAGTGTCCATAAAATATATTGTTTTGTAAAAAAAAGGTATCATAATAATATTTTTGGAATTTTAAATCTGCCTTGAAAATAACACTTTTGGGACTTCAGACCTTCAGGAAATACACAATTTAAATTTAAATGAATTCAGTTTGTTATAAAGTTACACTATAAAGTCACTCAAAGAAGAACATTACAAACCTCTCATTTATAGAGTCAATTAAAAATATAAATAATATTTCATTAATAAAAATTAAAAAGGTTTCAATCTGTTCCTTTAAGATCCTAATTGAATAAAGATTTTACCCATACAATTTTCTAACCCACATTCACGCCTATCCATCTATTGCTAACCCATATGCCTTGTCAGTGGCGATGTAGAACTCTTTTCTACTACCGGCGGCAACGGCAGCGGCTGCAACCAGAGTCAAAAAGTTGTGGCTGCTGCCGTCGATGCTGCTGCAACTGAAAACTGAAGAATGCAACAAGAAGCATTGATTTCAAATAAATTTCGCTGCCGGCCAAATTGTATGCCGGTTGCTCTTTTCGGGATAGTGGTCGGTTCATGGGTGTGGGGCATTGGGATGGGTATTGAGACACGTAAAAAAATTAACTTTAAAAATGCTTAAATTCTATTTTACTTTCTTTTTTTTTAAGATTATTATTAATCATATATTTTAGTCTTTAAAAACTAATAGTAAATGTAATTTAATAACAAAAGTAATATAAACTCGATCGAAAAACTTCTGAGAGTTTCAAAATCCAATGGAAACTGCCCACTATTAGCAGGGACTCAAACTCGATTAATTTTACTATAAAACGTTAAGCTTACGTGTTGGAGAATTTTACATATTTACTTACTTTTATTTTAATTTAATCCTTAACTTATAGATCCCTTTTCCAAGTGCATTTGAGTCTGGGCTTGGGTCTCTCGCTTCGTGCCTTCTGCTGCAGCTGTGGGTGTGTGTCTTGGGTGCGCACAGAGACAGACGGCGAGATAGAGACGGACAGATAGCGATAGCAGTCTGGGGGGAGGACAGAGTCAGGGACAGGGACAGACACATACACACGCCCCGATGCAGGCGCTGATATGGGATGCATGTAAATGCAATCGTATCTTACGGCTGTGCACTTTCTAGCCGAGGCCAGAGCCAAATCCAGAGCCCAGATCCAAAGTCAGAGCACAAGTTCAAGTTGCACGTTGCACGTTGCTGCTCTCCATCTGGCATTGTTTGCTCTTCATTGTTGTTTTGATACCCGGTGGGAACAAAGGTATATATATTAAGGGGTATATCGTAGACCTAGTGACAGTTAAAGGTAAATTTCAATTCAGTTTTTCATTATTTTCAATTTCAATTATTAAGTTATTAATCATGTGAAATAATTATAAGAAAACGCTAGAAATAATCCTGGAAAATCAAGTTGTATTTTTTTAACATATTTAATTTTTAGTAAATCTATTTCTCACCAATAATGTTACAGTGAAACAGTAGATGAACCGGGTATCTCAATGTCGAAATACTCTTCTAAAAAGATTCCCAATCGTTTACTTTTTTCCGAGCCTTTTTTTCGGGGGATTCGATGCCCTGTTTGGTGCTGTTTTTGCTGTTGTTGGCGGTGCGGCGCTTTGGCTGCTCCTGTTATTCTACTAAGTTGATAACCATGTTCAAATAAATCACCTTTTGCGTGGCTGCAAGCGAAAGGCGAACCGCTACGGACATGGACACAGAGATGGAGATGGCGATGCCTGGGATAGAGGGCAGGGGCGGACAGCATCCGTGGCATGTTGCGGCTGTGGCAGCCAACTATGAGTCGGTTGTCGTTGCATTTCGGCTTTTATCTTTTGTTTGCAATATTCAGATGCATCTCGCAGATAATTTGTTGCTTTGCTAACCGAAAAGGTAACTTAGCCTCGGTTTCGCGTTCGGAATCGGTCCCCTACAACATACAACCACATCTGTGGTTCCACCACCCACCCAGTTTAACAGTGATTCGGATCAGTGGGGGTATTTAAATAAATATATTTACATATTTTATATATTTTATTTTATTTTTTATTCTTATTCAACTAAATACTATACTAATTATTATGTATCGTAATTTGTAATATTTGTAATTTTATAAAAGTCAAATATTTGTTATTAAGCCTGAAGGCTCGCTCTGGCTTTAACATAGTAACAAGAAATTGTATTTGTTATTACAATAAAAATAATAATTATAATATTTCTTGGTAATATTTTCTTTATTTAATTCAATTGACTTGAAATATTTTTCAATTGTTTTTATAATTATAAGTAAAAAATTGTAAAAATATTTTTTGTAGTTTCATAGTTCTTGTTAAATTTCATTACATTTTTGCATACATTCATTCCACTTCCATTGGCCTATGTACGATTATTTTAGCATAATAAAAATATATCTGCAAAATGTTTTTGTTTTCTGTGGCTGGCGGCCTTTCCTCGGTCCGCGTCCCTGGATAATGGCATAATGTGCCTGTGCCTTTGATGCCATATCGATTTCAAGGCACAAAAATTGCCATATCCGCCCCCTGTCTTACCCCGAACCCCTTCGCACAGCATATTCCTCCTGCCGTTGGACCACAGTATCTGTGTCTTTGCAGCTGCCGTCAATTTTCTGGCTGGGGGAGTCTCGGAACTCCGTGAGAGTCTGAAACTCGGCCCGAGGCTCTTGGTCTCATTAGCCGAAGGGGGGGAAGGGAGGGAAAAACAGGGATCGGGGTTACAGCACAGACAAGTTTTCGCTACGTGACAAAGTCACAACACTTGACACACACGTTCCCAGGGAACAACAAATTAGCAGAAGTTACAAATACTTGACCTTTTCCTCGGGCCGGGGACTCGGTCTGCTGATTAAGTTGTTGCTTATCAAATGACATTAACTAATTGCACGGAATTCGGTCTGCGTGTGTGAGAACAACATGACAAATGTGAGTCTAGCTTCTAGGAGAAGAATAACGAACGTTCCTCCCTCCCGAGTTTCAACATTTGACGCCAATTTATAAATTTGGAATCCTGAAATCCTAGAATCCGCTTTTTTCGCTTAAGACCCGCTTACAGCCTGAGTCCTTGGCAAAGTCCGATTTCGATTGTGTCAACCCCATTGGAGCGGAAAAGTTTTGCGCCATTTGATTTGGATTTAGTTTGTACGGGCCAAGGGGTGGCAAGGAGGCTCAGCTGCGCCAACAAAGAATTGTCAACAGGCAGAAAGTTTTACTTTCGAATCGCACAGAAAGTTTCCCCGGCAATTGTTTAGACTGACTTGAATATAGATATTTCTGAACGTTTGCATAAAGTCGACAGTTGATGTGTGCAGCAGGGACAAATGGCCCAGATGGGAATTTCTGGCTGGTTAAAAATGTCCTAGAAAGGTCGTAATGTCACTTGTAAAGTTCAGGCTTTTATGGCACAGTAACAATCAAAGTTAAGAAACATAATATTATTTGTTTAAATGTTTATACCAATAAATTATAAAGTATCTCTGATATGTTTTAGTATTATTTGAAATTGAATAATTTGTTTATTAAGACTTAAAAACATAAGCAAGCGTTTGGCAAAAATTCCATTTAAACTGAAATATATTTTAGCACGTCTCAGAATATTTTCTTAGTGAAATCAAACAATAATTAGCTCTTCTCCCAAACACAAAACATCTTATCTCTTGAAATGATTTCAAGCATTTCTAAGCTCTGAAAATGCTATGTAATCGGCAAATTAAATCGTACATTTCTATCTAATTAGCTGATTAGCCATTGTTCTCCTTTAATTTCAATAAGGGAAAATCTATTTGCCTCCGTCAGCCAGATTTCTGACTTGTTAGCTATTATTTATGCCGCAGAGGAAATGTGTCTCGCATTTAGCAATGATTGTCATGTTGTCACACAAAACCAAACCGAATGCAAATGGGGGGAAAACTCACACAGTGAGGTTAAAATATGGAAACACAATCCAGTGCAAAACCGAGAAAACCGAAAACCGAAAACACAAAATGCGAGGGAGGAAACCGCCCGAGCAGGCAGAGCGTTTGTAAGCGTATTTAATTACATTTGCCAATTGTCTATGAATATGTTAGCAGCGTGTAAATACAAATAAACAAATTAATAAATATGTATGCGCAATGCAGACGAGCGAGCGGGTCTGTGTCCTGGCCAGGGACCGAACGGAATGCAGTCACCCAGGACGGTTGTATTGTCCTTGAACATGCCAAAAGATAAACTTACTCCATCCGATTTCCCCCTCGGTTTTGCGTTGTGTGCACAAATCTGCCTAAAATGTTTGCTTTGAAATACGTATACCATTGATAAGCCCCTCCCCGCTTTCCCAATTTCCCCAGCTTCCCACTCGGGGGTTTCTGGTCACTGATTGAATTTCCAGAGCAGACCGCAAAAGACCGAACCGAAAACTCATTTACATGGTCGTGCTGTATTGCGAATTATGGTTGGAAATTAAATACACGTCTCTATGTTCTGTTTGAACGTCAATGAGGTAACCCCATAGGCTCGGTTCGGGTCTGTATTTGAATTACTTTGTAATTTGTCATCATTTAATTAAAAGTTTGCCATTTTATTTGTCATATTTAAGGCGTCTTGTTGCCCCAAACTGTTGGGCAATTAAATGAACTTTGTCTAAGGGAAATTGTGTAAAGAAAATTCATTGCTTTGTTGTGCAGTGAGGAGTGTTTGTTGTTTAATTAAAGGGACAACTATTGAGTCGGACAATTTATTACTTGCATTTAATATTTTTTTTAATACAACGAAATGTCAATAGATATGAAGAACATAAAAAGGATTGCCAAAGGGAAGGGGAATGAATGAAGGGAATGAATTGATAATGTAAATCGATCAAAAATACAGCGTCTAAAAAATTATATAAAAATCAAAATCCCAATATCGTGTGATCGATAAAAAGAAATTTTAAATATAAACAAATTTCTCAATTTAACTCACACGATTTAAAAATTGAAAAATTTTATTCCATTCGAAAAATGTTTCAAAAATTTAAAATTGATTATCTACTTTCGTGAAACTTAAAGAGATTGATAAATAAATCGACCTTTGCCTTCTAGACTATATAAAATTATATATTGGGTGAAAGGAAAGGTAGTATGAAATGCTATGAAGGTAGAATAAAATAAACAGAAAATATATAAAGAATAAATAGTAATACAAAATTTTACAAAACTCATATAAAATTGTTTTTATTTAAAGAAATTTCCCGACACACTTGCCTATTTATAGCGCCCTCAAAAGTTGAGCTTAAATAAACAAAAATGCGGTTGAAGGGGGACTGAATAAAGAAACAAGATTATTGCATATTGCGAGGTATTGTAGGAGTATAAAATCAGATGTCTGTTCATATGTTTGTTATTACATTACGCACGCACACTCAGTCGAAGTCAGTGGCAGATCAAAACAAATTCAACTGGCCCCAAGGTTTTTTTATTTGTGGCATTTCCTTTGAAATGCCCCCAACTGAATCACGACACAGGCAACACAAAGTCCAAAACAAGAAAATAATCATTTAAAAGGAAAGGAGAACTATTAAATGCAAATTATGTCAGTTTCATCAGTAGTGAAGCGAGGCTCCTCCCTCGACATCTCGCTACCCTATACTCTCGTGGCATACAAATTAACAATTATCGGGGGAGGGACACGACAAGGTAGAGTCGCCTCCGCCGGTATGGTTCTTTTTCTAACGCTTTCGGCTAATTAAATTGGATTCAATTGAAATTTAGAACGTTGCGCTTGGCACGTGATTGTCGCGTCTCTGTCATTGGCATTGTTTTCATTTGGGCTCTGGGCCCTTTTTTCGGGCTTAATATAAAACGTAATTAAACGCGGGGCAACGGTAAAAGTAAAGTAAGAGGCGGGGCTGCCGTGTAATAATGAAAACTTTATGGCTTTCCGATAAACGGTGCAGATAATATTTTTGTCTCCGGGGCCCTCCTCTAATAAGCAGCTAAAAACGTGCTTGGGAAATCGAATGACTTTGCCATGGACTGGATGACCCACTGAAATCTTTAGATAATCTTTAAGGCCAAAAGCTTTTAATGCGATGGGTCAACTATTATTTACATTTATCTAAAATCCCTTTGATGTTCTCCTTACTCGATTTGCTCCTGTTCGGTTTTTGTTTTTTGTCCAAAAATTTAAATTTCCCAAGTTTTGTTTACAAACGAAAGCTAAAGCATATTTTTTGCTTTTTATTTCGCTAGAGCAACAAATAAATGCTGAAAATACCGATTGAATGTGGAAAACCAAAATAAAGCCAAGGGGCAGGGTACAAAAAAAAGAAAAGAAAAAGGAGAAAAGTGCGGGGAAAACCGAATTCAACCGGAAGCCAATGTAAATAAAGTGGCGAACATGTTTGTTGGTTCCGTCAAAGCGGCAAGAAGCCGAGAGCTGCAGCAAAAAAATATCACTTTGATCTGTAAAGCTCTCCGACCCCATCACCACCCTTTTCCCCGCCGCTTTCCCACTGTTTCCCACCCACCCCGGGCACTGCAGCTGCCCAGCGCATCAGTCAGCGGGTGAAAACTTTCAAGCTAAAAAGGGTTGCCAACTTGGCCGCTTAAGTTTCTGTTTCTGTTTTGGGAAAATGTTCCCAAAATTTGTTTACACTTTCCACAGGGTGTGTGTGTGCGTGGGAGTTAAGAAATGGAAAGGGAACCAAGGGTGTGGGAGCCGTGCGTAATTAGCGGATGCGTTGAGTGCCACGCTTTTGTCTGGTTTGCATTTCAAAGTGAAATTTTAGTAAATGAAATACTTGGAAAACTGAGAAGAAATTTAGATTCAGATAGTGGTGGCAGCGTGAGACTTCCAAAAAGTGATCATGCTAGGAAAGAAGTCGATTTTAAAGGATTTTGGTAATAAAAAATACGTAAAAGAAATTATTTTTTGACATTTTGTGCACATTTGATTATATTCTCAAGAGAATATTATGATTAATTAAATATATAATAAATACTCGTTGATGCCATTCATCTACAGTGACCGACAACAATATTACTACCCAAAAATAAATTCATTAATACAGAAAGAAAATTCAAATAAAGTCAATATTTCTATATTTAAATCATTTAAAATTTATTAAAAATATTTCCTATACATTTTTATATTTAAAAATTTGCCACAGAGGTTAATTAAAACATTTTTATAAATATTCCTTAAGATAAAAAATTATTATTATTAAACTTAACTTGAACGATTAATACAAATTGTATTTTTCATTATCATCTCGAAGAGGAATTCACCCTTTGCTTCTCCGATTTATTTACTTCTTACTATTATTTGTTTGTTTTTGGCTAATTTGGTGAAAGCTTCCTTCCTTTTTTGTGGCCCAGTCCACCCTGCAATCAACACCCACCATGATTGAGATTGATTCAGTGTCCAAATGTTTTTTTAGTCTTTAACAAATGAAGTTGCATGTCCGGTGAGAGACGTCGGCATAAACTGAGATCTTCCCTTTGACAGGAAGTGCCAGATCAGACCAAACAACACTCCTCCTAAAGCTAGAAATACTTCTTCAGTAGCGAAGGAAAGAACTTGAAATAATAATAAAAAAAAAAAGGGAAAGAACTTAAGCCACTTCACACTTGGCAAATCCCCAGCTTCCTACATGAAACTAATGCCCCCGACAAGTCTGCAGATGTGCAGATAAATATATAGAAATTGAAGAAAAATATGCTCATCATCATCCTCATCCTCGTCGTCGTCGTCGTTGGTGCACCCACATGGATCAACAATGCATTTCCCTTTGCCGCTTCCCCTTCGAAGCAGCTCCTCAGGTTGTGCATTTCGCTTGAAGCGCACTCTCGTTTACGTTTAATTGAGTTTATTGATGCATATTTGAAGTTGGCCTCCTCCTCCGCCGACTCCTCCATTCGAATTCGATTTCGTACGCTCCGGATTCGATTGTGGGCGGGCTCTTCAAGGGACGGGCCCCCACTTGAAAGTGCAAAAATGCAATTAATTAAGCGCATTTATTTGCACACTCAATGGGCCGTGAGGTGAGGGTGTGCGTGGGCAAGGGGATGAGGGGCAGGACGCGTGCCGATTTGGCCAACTGCAGGTCCATCGATTATGCGGTTATTGATGCTGGGCTAAGCATTGATTAGAAGTTGAAAAGTCAAGTGAAGCAAAGAGTGCAGAGGACATAGAATAATATTTTATTAAGTGGATCTTAATTAACTTAGTTTTTTCAATTATTCTGCTCTAAATCAGATGCTCATTTTGAGTTATTGAATGGACTTGATTAAACTTTTGATTGTAAACTTCAGGCGAAGAAAAACATATTCTGAATAATATTCTAGTAGCATTTTACTCATTGAGTTATCTTTATAACATTTTATTTTAGTTCTTAAGTAAATCCTAGAAATTGTAAAAATATTAAGAAATAAAAGCTTATAGCATAAAAAGAATTATACCATTTAAATATCATATTAATATTATAATATTTCAATTAATCTCATTAGAAAACTCTTAGCAAATCTTAGAGTCACTTAATTTTCTTTTCTGAAAGCAATTAATAATTTTTTTGAATATTTTATTGCAGTTTTATCTTAATTCAAATGATTCAGCTGAATAGCATTACGATTGCCAGTTAAATTATGCTTTTGACCTCATGTAATCCACCACTTTGACCTTGCAACCTTTGTTCCCCGCTTTCCTCCTGCTTTAGGAAAAATCTTTCCAACACCCACACAATTTTCTGTGGCTGCTTCTGTGCTGCAGCCAAGTTCATTAAACGCCGGCCGGCTAATTAAGGCTCAATCGACTTAATTTCTGTTCTAAGCGAGGCGGTTAATTAAGAGACCAGACAGAGGCATCGGGGGCGTACCAAAATTATGCACTAATGTGTCAGCACATAAGTATACAGATATACACATATACACACGACTCTCATGCGATTTCCCTCCCGGGCGCATTTTCCCTCCGATTGGCATTCAATTCGATTCGATTCTGCGACTGTGACCGCGGTCAATGGTAATTCAATTAAAGCTGCTTGCATTGTTCGGTTTGTTGAACTCGCTGGAATCTGCGGCGATTGATCCGATCCGAGCCGCCTTAGCGTTAATCCAGCCCGCATCTGGGAGTCTCGAACGCTCGATTAAGAGGAGCACCCGCAGGTTCGAAGGCGCCATAAACAAGGTGACTTTACTGGCTCGAAACAGTTGGCACTTTGCAGTTGCCACTTGGCAGTTGATAGTTGGTAGTCGCCCTCGCAGCGGGGAGCATGGTCTCCCAGGAGGTGAGGTGATGGGGCAGGTGTGGTAACCTGCAAAAGCGCAGGTTTGCGATAAGTTCAACGCGGTGCGATCGATGAGTTATGGTTATGGTAAAGTCACATTTCGCTAAAAAGGCATATCTAAGTGTTATGGATGCATGAGGGAGAGTTCAAGGAGTTTTGAGGGGGAACTAAGAAAGAGTTAAAGTTTAAATTTATGTGAATATTATTAATAAATAAATAAATATTAAGACATGGTTACTATAATTAATTTGTATGAAGTTTTTATGTCCTCACCTTAACACAGATAAATTTTAAACAAAATTCGTATTTTCCTTATTTGAGGTATTTTTTATAGATTTTATCTGTAATATTTTATTATACTGTGTTTATATTTTATTTAATTAACAAACTCGATTATTTGATAAAACATATAGCTGTAGATTATTTATTAAGTTTTTTTACTCCTACAAAAGTTAATCTCAAACTTCTATTTCTAAGATTTTAATAAATAAATTTTAGCTCTTTATCCCAAGTTTAAAACAAACTTTTTACCCAAACCTCGCTTGAAGCTCACTCATCGTTTCATTGCACTTCAAGCCACTCATCTTCCGTTGGCCAGAGTCGGATTCTGGTTTATCAAAGACGCCCATAAAATCAACTAATATGACCAAATGCATTTGCATAGCACACAGATCTCATCCCATGGCCAAGTTGGCGAAGAAGTCGCAACTGCAGATCCATTCGCACATCTCACACTTGGGTGTGAAAATTATAATTGAATTCAATAAAGTTGTCTCCGTGTGATGGAATTTGATTTTACCTAATTGCCAGGCTATGAGTTGGCCTCCTTTCCTCTGGCATTTTTCCTCTTTCCCTCCCGCATAAAGTGACGAATCTTACGATTTCAATTAACGTTCGATCGGGGGTGTGGGTGTGGGTTAGGCGAGGTGTGGAGGGGTCATAGCCCATCACAATTTCAGCCATTAAATTACGTTTTTATTTCGTTTGCCGTAAACCGGAAATTGCGACATACGCACGGAAGTCAAGTCAATAAATGGCGAAGCTTTCCACTCCTGTCCAATCTACCAGCCCCTGATTTTTCCACTCCTCATGCAGCTGAAAACTAGTTACACAAATTGCTGGAAAAACTCAATAACATTTATGAAACTTGAGCGAACTTCTCCGCCTCGGCCTCGCCGCACCCTCTCCGTCTCGTGTGTTCCGAAAAAAAGAGAAATTCCCCAAAAAGAAAATCAAGGAAAAAAATTGCAAGAGAAAAAATTGTTTTTCAATTAAAAAGTTTATGTTTCTGCTGCTGCTGCTGCGTGCAGACAAATTTGCCATTCAATTTGCCCGCTGGACACGAAGGGGGTCCAGAAATGGGATGTTGGGCAGGTGTCTGTGTGGTCCCACTGAACGTGCTCAGGTGTGCAACTTGGTTACGAGTATGATGTATGTCAGTGGCCACAAATTGACGAGGAATGAGTCTGATTTTAAAGTTAATTGTTTACGTTACAGTTTAAGGATATGTTAAAAAATTGTATACATATTAAAGTTTTGAGGGAATAAATGCTTAATCTCTAAAATTCAATTTAAAATGCAACTAAAGAATTCATAACAAATATTTTGAGTCACAAAAGATTTTATGTAAATTGTTCTTCACAAAAAAATTAAATGTTTCAGTAATCCGAATCACCAATTGAAGTGTAATTTAATCGCAATCCATCGCTCACTTCAATGACCTCTTTACCTTTCTCGTTATCTGCGATACCCGACGGCCACCCACGCAGCCATCAAGGTGTTAAACATGCCCCTCGATTTCCCTGCCATTTCCTTCAACTTTGTTTGCCCAGCGCAGAGTCACAAAAGTAAAAAAAAAAAAAACACTGATAAGTTGACAGAGTTTTTTTCCAGCCAGGTTTACATAGCATTTAACACTCTCTTCTCGCTTTTTTTCGGTTCCTACTTGGCCCGGCATTATGTGCCATAAATTATGCAGAGTGTGAGCATATTTGATGTCCCTCTCCGCCTGCCATTCGATTCTGTGCCAGCAGCACCTGCTCTCCAACTTCCTGGGGCATCATTAGCAGTCCACAGGCATAGGGGAAAACAAGAAAAAAAGCAACCGAATAGAAATTCGAATTTTTTGTCGCCCGCATTAACCCCACGATATGAGAGGGGTGGTCGAGGGATATATGGGGGATATCCTTTTTTTCCCTGAGCATTATTATTAATGCCTGGCACGTCGATGGTGTGGAAAACCCTTCTTCCCCCAAAAAAAGTCCAGGTTAAGTTATTTTCTCCTTGCCAAAGGAAACCCCGATAAGCTGCTTTCTGTGGCCGGCTGTTTTTAATCTTAACACAACATTTAACTCTGCCTTGTGGCTATCTCCAGACACCCACTCCGACACAGCCACCCCCAAGCCACCCACTTGGGAACCACCCACCGTGAGTGCAACATTTTCCTGGCCACGTGTGCCACATTAGATTCGTCGCCAAACACGCGTCGCATTTGTTGTGCTCTCAAGCTTTCAGCTTTCCACTGCCCCGAATGCAATTGACTTGAACTAATCCAAACATTATCGCCGGCGTGCAACGTGCAACAAAAGGGTGGGGGGGTTGTGGCAACAATTGCGATTGTCGCATGCCAACATCATTAAAAGTTGTTTTGATTAATAACCAGAACGCAGCACGCGCTCCTTGTCGGCCCTTTTGTCTTTTGATCATATTTTTTTGTAATGTTTCTCCTTTACTTTTATTTTCAGTAAATATTTGCAAAATGCTGGGGAACATTTTAAACTCTCTGGGGGAGAGTTATCTAAAGATTTGGTAATTGCCAGAGAGCAATCAAATAAACCCAAGAAAATTTGTTTGCTCCAATAAAGCATTATTTCCTTCCTTCTATTTTTTTTGTTTGCCTGCAAATTGTGCAATGAGCACAGCTGATTGTATTTTTTACCTTTATGAAGGTAACTTTCCTTTCCGATATGCTAAGCAAACGTTAAGTGTCGGAAGAAGTTATTCCCGGAACAGCTGGAAATTTTTTTATTTAAAGATATCAGGTTTATCTATCCTAAAAGGGAAACGGAATTCAAATGATTAGATAATCCGAATTGAGGTCTTTGAAAATGTGCAATGAAATAGTTGTTAATATGCCGGGTTCTAGTTTGTTTTAAAAGTTAAACCATTATTCTATCAGAGTGAAAATCGAAGCATGTTTTACGTAAACCATTTCCATTGGCGCCTCTGTTCGTGTTAAACCCAGCTGTTCTCCTGGTTTCGATCCATAAAACAGATACATTTTATAATTTGTTTGTATCGCTAGTTGATCGTTACGACCTCTTGACGAATGCATCGAAAAGCGCCACTCAAATCGGAGTGGAGTGGAGAGCCATCAGGTTATTTGGGGCTAAGTGAAAGTAAATTTTTTGGTATTTTTATGGATACCCATTGGGCTGGGGACAGATGCTATTAATGTTGCATTCCATTTCTTCGGCGCTGGAGTGTTGAAAGCTCTCTTGTCTGTCTGTGTCGCCCCAAGCACTTCACACCGAATTGCTTAATCAGAGTGGTTCTTTCTTCTATCCGTCGCATGCATGCATATCTTATAGTATTTGGATCCGATCCATAAGCGCATTCTTTTAATGTGGCCGAGAGGCCAGTGGCTTGACAAAAGCGATTAAAATAATTGGCCAGCGACGATTCCTCGATTGTTGTTCGTGGTAAAAGCCATTTGGAGCTGATTTATTGCATTATAAATTTGTGCGCATGCCTAAGAAGCTACGATTTTGAAATTTTAGAAAGTTGTGTCCCCCCCAGTAAAGCCCCACCTTCCCGGGGAAAAGAACCCGCACTCGGATATTTTATTAGCTACTACGCATCTATAAATTATGCCTAATGAGCCGGCTAGACGTCGAAGACAACAAAAGTCTGAATGCCTTGGGTTGGGCCCATCGCGTGGCAGTGGGGGGAAAATGGAAAATGGTGTGAAATTGTAATTGGATTGGAATGCGCAATGAGGCGGAAATGTAATGCAAAATGTTGAAACAAATGGATCTTGTTTGTCAATTAAAGTGTGACCATAAAACATGTCACAATGATGTATGCCCCAAGTGGATTTCATAATCCCTGCCAGACACAGAATTACATCGAGTTTATACTTTTACGAGCCACTGATTCAATTGGAATTTTGGTTGTTAATGAAGTGGAGGATCATTAATGTTGGAATTAATTTGGTTCAGACACTTTGGAGTTTATGATTGCCTTGTTTATTTATATATAAAGAAATATATAAAAGGATGATAACAATGTAAGGAACGTATACACGAAGGGAATCTAAATATACTAAAGATAAATGATGATAAATGAATGACCTTGCTAGTTAGAAATAAATTAAAATAATATTATTTATAAAAAAAAGTTATTTTGTTTTAGATTTTCCTACAACTACTATCGCATGACTTATCCAACCTTGAGCCTAATTCAATCTTATATGAACTTTCCCGACTTAAGAGACTTCAGATAGATCACTCGACACATCATCATTATCGGCATCACCATCATCGTTCGCTGGGGACAAATGGTGTTAGGACGCACAAATTCTGGTTAAATGAGAACCCCTTTTTTTTGGCTAACTGGCCTTAAAAAATTAACACCGTTGAGGGATGAGTTCGGGTCATGGCGACAGCAATAATTCAAATGGGAGCAGCATTACTCAAAAGCGATTTGTGTGTTGTGTGTGTGCCTGACAGTCGGCGGGGCTAACGAATGAAACCCAACTGGCCTCTAGTTTTGATTCATGGCCCTTGGCCACTGGCCTGGTCTTCCTCCACTCTTGGCCCGGCCTAATCGCCTTGGCGACACCTATTTTCGTAGGCGCGACATCCACTCGACTTCGCTCCACTCCACTCCACTCCAAACCGCCGCATTTTAGACCCAAAGTCACATCCGTGCGTATGAGCATCATCAGTTGCCAGACCGTAACTAAAATGAGACGCCAAACAAAAAGCAATTACGTGTGCTGCCTGCCCTTTTGAGTTCCGTGGAGGAAAGGGGATCAGAGGGCATTGAGTAGGGGCACCTAGCACTGAATAAAATTCCTTATCGCCATGCGAGGCTGCATATATGAAGTCAGGGATATAATGGGATGGCAGTGTGAATAAACATCGGTTACTCATTGATAGTTCATTGAAAGTCTAAAAAAGCTACACAAATACTAAAATATTTAAACATAAAATTTGTTATATTTTCGTACTATTTAATATCTTAATTTTGTTTACTAATAAATTAAATAATAACTCAATATTTTGTAATTTAATACATTAAGATTAGAATTGTATTTGTAAAAGGATAAACATTTCCAATGTGATTTTGTGCCATCTCTAACTTCAAGATGCATAGCTCAGATATAGTAAGTATTGTACGTATGAGCCACAGTGAGAGAAGTAGTGAGAGGCCCAAGATAGTCGCCGAACAAAAGGCAGCGGCAATTAATCTTCGCTTCTGAGTTTGGCTTCAAGGTGAATGGTATGGCATGCGCCCGAGGGCCAAAAGCCCAATGTGCCTGGGTCTCTCCTCTTCCTTAACCCACGTTCCCCGCTCGATCCCCGTCGCTAATGATGGCGGGTTAAACGCCGTGCTGCATTCAACTCCAACTCATTGAATTATAAATTATGCCTGCGGTGGAAACGGTAGGTGGAGGCGAGGGTAAAACGTGCCCAGGAGAACTTTTGGCATTGGCCAATTGACAGCTATTTTTGGGGATCCCAACTGGAATCGGGAACTGAAAAGGGAACGGTAGCTCCTGTCCCGTCCCCCTTTGCAGGCGGTAACCATATGTATCCGAAGCCACGACCTGGGTAATTTGCTTTATGATCCCAGCCTCGACTTTGGCCCGGGGCCTGGCTTTCGGGCCAATTGCCAAAAACCCAAGCCAAGGATGTCCGAGAACGTGTGAAAAAGTCAGTCAGGCGTAAGTGCGCCCGGTATATATTTTTGGGATAGCGTTTTCAGGTTCGATTGCACGTGGAAAATATGCTCCATGCTCCTGTTCCGACTCTGCATGCGAAGGGTTCGAGCGGAGCTCACTGGAGTGTAAGGCATGGACACACACAGCAAATCACCTGGAAGTAATACCCATCGGTAGTATCTCCCAACGGCTGCAGGCAAACCCGAAAACAATGACAGCGTTTTCTGCAATTTATTGATTCTGTCTGACATTGAAACCTGAGTTTGATGTCTGCATTTGGTCGACGGCGTCAGCAAGCGATGAATTAATTTTTAGGGACATATTTTAAATGGTCAACTCAAGGGAAGTTTTAATGATTTATTAACAGGCAAATGCGAGTAAAAAATATATAAATATATTTACTTATAAAATTGTTTCTTAAGAATTTATTCTAGCATTATAAAAAGTTATATTAAATCTGGAATATAAATATATTTAATACAAAAAAAAACAAATTAACTCATTAAATTATTAATATTTGATTTGAAATATTTATTCTTATATTTTCTAAATCATATTCAATAATAAAATCATTTTCAGTTAAAGCTGTTTTTCTAAATCAATTTGTTAACTATCTAAATTAACTCCTAATTTCCAAAATAGATTCTTTTAGATTAACATAGAAACACGAACTCTCTATAATCATTTGCAGATGCTAGCCTCAGGCGAAATGGTCGAGACCGACTTGACCCACATACGAATGTTACCCAGACTTTGAGACGAATCTCAGCTCATCTCTCACACGTCTTGGGGCTCTTTTGTCTTTTGCCTCATTTTCTCCAGCCTCATACGGTTTTTCTTGTTGTTATCTTAAGTGCACTTTTGAAGTGTTTTATTTATTGCACGACTTTTTCCTCTCGCCGGAGTTTTCTCCCCCCGCTTCTGCTTCTTAAATGCGGAAAGTGTTTCATAATTCAGAGCCGGAGTCTGACTCCGATTCCGATGCGGATTCAGATGCCAATTTCCCCGGCCCGAATAGCCCAATAGTCCCCAGTCCCCTGTCCAATTCCTCACTTGGACCACACGGCATCAGTGTCGCCAAGTGTTTCTTTGGGTGGAGATGATGGTATCAATCCAGGGGCGCTGTTTGCCTTCCATGTGTGTGGCTTTTATGTGGCAGCCATAAAAGAAAACTGAAAAAATCTGAACAAAATACGTATTTTCTTTGTTATTTATATTTGTTACAGTTTGAACGCATCTTTTAGATTTTTTTCGTTCGTTTTTTATCTATCGGGGCGCTGTCTCTAATTGCATAGAACTGCGACGACCGCCCATTCCCGTATCCAAAATATATGGGCATCTTCTCTCACTTTTTTGGGTTTGGTTTTGTTTTGACGGCTGCTGGTCGATCTGGGAACAGCATTTATGATGATGCGATTCGGTCCATAAACATGCTGGACTTCAGATAAGAAACTGTTTGTCTTGAGGGGAACCTGGAGAAATCTGTTAAATCACCCAAAGATTAAACCTCAAAAAGGAAGCTATTTGGATATTATTAAGGTCAATTAGGGATAATGATAATTGGGTTAGGAATATATCTTATATATGAAATTATCTGTATTTCATTTCTATATAAAGAATCTTTATCACGCAACTGAGATAAAAATACTTGGTAAATAATATAAATCCATTCTGTAAGATCTCTTTTGAAATCCCTATTCATGTTTATTTAATATTCATTACTAAAAATAAAATAATATATATTTTATTTATAATATTTATATGACTTCTCTATGAAGATCCGGATGGCAATGCAAAAAATTCCACCAACATTTAATGAGATCAGAAAATCACCTAGAAGTAAACTTGAACCTTGCATAAATCATATCAGTGGGGTGAGCCACAGTCCGGTGCGTCGGACAGTTCGAAAACAGAACTTAGCTTTAGCTATTCGAATATTATCGCACTGCAGCACTGAGAACAATGGCATCGTCACCGTCTGCCCATGGTGAGCGTAGATGACACAACAGGAACACACGTTGCAGTCTCGCACCGTCTTATCATCACCTGACTGGCGAATTGGTCACGGATAATGATAAGACCCGGAGTGGCTATTTTTGGGCCTGGGACCTATGCGGAGACCTATGCTGGCGATGGACGCACCTTCCACTGATATGGAGGGCTATATAAGCTCAGACTGGGGACCAGGGAGACAACAGACTTTAGGTGTTGGTCATCGAGCGAACCAATTCCGGAGCAGTTGAAGAATCAGAAAGGAACAAGGACTGACAGCAGCCAAGGATGAAGCTGACCCTGGTGATACTGGCCCTCGTGGGCTGTGTGGCCGCCTTTAGTGTGCCCACACAGAAGGTGAAGGTCGCCGACAAGGACTTCCTTCTGAAGCAGAAGTTCATCTTCGAGATCCTCCACCGTGTCGAGGATCCCCTGATGTTCGAGGAGTGGATCAAGTATGGCCAGAAATACACCTTCGACAAGAACCAGTATGAGGTGAGAACTCTGAGATGGGATTCCTTGGAGAGAATCCTGCCATGACATGGTTTCCTTTTCTTTCCCCCAGACTTTCGACTTCTACATGGAGAAATTCTGGGAATCCTACAAGTTGGGAGCCCTCCTGCCCAAGGGCGAGTTCTTCGGTGCTCTGGTCAAGACCCACCACAAGCAGGCCTACGGTCTGTTCAACTTCTTCTACTACGCCAAGGACTGGGAGACCTTCGTCCGCAACGTTGCCTGGGCCCGCATCCACGTGAACGAGGGCATGTTCGTCTACGCCCTGACCCTTGCCGTCATCCACAAGCCCGAGTTCGAGGGTCTGATCCTGCCCCAGATCTACGAGATCTTCCCGCAGTACTTCTTCAACAGCAAGTTCGTGTACGAGGCCGAGAAGTTCGACTATGAGGTGTTCAGCAAGTACATCATGTACGAGAAGGAGTACAAGGACATCCTGTACAAGGACTACAGTGAATTCTCCGACAACTTCTACTTCTACACCAAGGACTGGAAGACCTGGCAGTGGTACAAAATGATGGGTCTGGACCAGGAGTGGTACGTCGAGGACAAGTACTTCCTGCGCGAGAACTTCGCCGATTTCGCCAAGGACCCCAAGTACGTTGAGGCAATGAAGGGCTTCCAGAAGTTTTACATGCCCGTGGACTACACCCGTGACATCGAGTTCTTCAACGAGGAGTCCAAGCTCTCCTACTTCACCGAGGATCTGGGCTGGAACGCCTACTGGTACTACCTGAACATGGACTACGCCTTCTTCCTCAACGGCAAGCAGTTCGGCTTGGAGAAGGACCGTCGCGGCGAGTTCTGGATCTACAACGTGCAGCAGATCCTGGCCCGTTACTACCAGGAGCGTCTGACCAACGGCTTCGGCGATATCCCCGAGTTCTTCTGGTACAAGCAGATCGAGTACGGCTACGATCCCCAGCTGATCTACTACAATGGCATCGGCTACAGCTACCGCAAGAACTACTACGACTTCTACACCTACGGCAACTTCGAGATGTACGGCCAGATCCAGAACTTCTTCAGCCGCGTCTACAAGTCCCTCGAGTCCGGATTCTACAAGACCGCCGACGGTCAGGTGATCGATCTGCACAAGCCGGAGGCTGTCAAGTTCATTGGCAACTACCTGCAGGGCAATGCCGATACCTTCGACAAGTACTTCTTCAACTACTACTACTTGCTGGCCCATATGTACTTCGCCGATGTGGACTACTCCGATGTGGAGGTGTTCCCCAATGTCTTCCTCAACTTCGAGACCATGCTGCGCGATCCCTTCTTCTACACCTTCTACAAGAAGTTCACCGATGTCTTCTACAACTTCAAGTACTTCCTGAAGCCATACACCCAGAAGGACCTCTTCTACGACGGCATCACCATCAAGGATGTGACCGTGAGCAAGCTGGTTACCTACTACGACATCGTTGACTTCGATGTGACCAACCTGCTGAACGACAAGATGACCTTCGTCGACGGTGAGTTCGTCTGGGACAAGGCTCTGCTGGCCCGCCAGGCTCGCCTCAACCACAAGCCCTTCGAGTTCGACTTCACCATTGAGTCCAAGGCCGCCCAGAAGGGCGTCGTCCGCGTCTTCTTGGGCCCCAAGTTCGACGAGTTCGGCCGCGTCATCCCTCTGGAATACAACCGCAAGAACTTCGTGCAGATCGACAGCTTTGTGTACCCCTTCGTTGCCGGAAGCAACACCATCAAGCGCAGCTCCAAGGAGTTCACCTGGACCGCCGAGGACAGGATCACCTACTCCGAACTGTACAAGTACGTGATGCTGGCCAGCGAGGGCAAGTACGACTTCCCTCTGGACATCAGCGAGCCCCACAACGCCTTCCCCGACCGCCTGGTCCTGCCCAAGGGCTGGGAGCATGGCTTCCCCATGCAGTTCTACTTCTTCGTCTCGCCCTTCGCCGAGGAGTACGAGCAGTTCTCCAACTTCGACTACACCTACTCCTCGGGAGTTGGCTCTGGCACTCGCTTCGTGGACAGCAAGCCCTTCGGCTATCCCTTCGATCGCGAGATCGATGAGTACACCTTCTTCGTGCCCAACGGCTACTTCAAGGACGTCAAGGTCTACTACGTGGACACCTTCGCCAAGTACTTCGAGAAGAAGTACGAGCACTTCGGCACCTTCGACTACTCGATCGAGTACTAGTCAGTGGTTGGCTACAGCTTTAGTCTTAACGATTTGCAATGCCAAAGGCAAAAAAACCAAACCAAAAAAAATATGAAAACGAACTGAAAATAATAAAAAACAATTAAATAATAAACACTCTGCTTGTTTTTTATTTAAATAGACAGCTTTGGAAATTTAGATACAGATGGGCCTCATTCATCAGAAGAAACTTATATAAAAAACTTGGTTTCTAAAGGAATTGGTAGCTTTTTTATTTATATTTATTCAAACATTTTTCAATTCTCACTGAAATATTGGGTTAGTTGTCGAGGTATTTGCTTAAATTTATCCCAACTGGAAACATTGTGATCTCCTTGTTTCTTCATTTCAATTATTTGGCTCCAAAACGACGAGATATTTTCTTGAATGCCAGTTTGCTTCGATTCATCCTCCGGAACACCTCCAAGATTTACTTCACAGGTCCGAAGACGTTCCTCTTTATGTCCGAGACTGACTCTTAGGCGAGCCACCTCCTTTTTGACTTCAATTAAATCCGCATCCGATTTATCTTTATTTAATATATTTTCGCTCAACTCTTTTAAAAAGGCTTCGAATTGTGAATGAATTGTTTGCAATTCCAGTTCCTTGGATTTAATTTGTTCATGGTATTTCTCGATTGTCCTTATTACATTCTCGTCAAAAATATCTTTACACGAACAGAAGCTTCCATGTGAAATCAGCAACACTTCCAAAAGAAATATATACTTTTTCAACATTTTTATTCCACGTCTAGAACAGTAGATGTTTACGTCTCGGTACTCTATACTTAAATGAATTTAATCGTTGCTCATTTTAAAATAGCATCAAATATATAAAAAATGTATTAGTATTGAAGGTATACGCCAGATTATGAATATATACAAACAATTACGTGTTTATTTACAATCCACGTAGTGCCAGAACATTTCTATTAGTACCTATCACATGTTATCGATTTATGAATAGATTGATAAAATTAAATAAAATCAAGAGAGGAACCAAAAAATCGATCCATTTAGAGAAATAGAAAAAAAGAGGGTAAAGATAATACGAAGGAAATAATCAACGAATTGTATTTTTCTGTGCATTTATTTATTCGTATAAACTTGGCTTGATTTCATATTTATAGCTCAAGGTATTTTTCTTAAAAATAAGACTTTGAGTAACTTCAAATGATATACACAATACGAAAGCCTTTTCTTTAATGGAAATTAAAGTAATATTTATTTTTATTATTTCTAATATTTTATATTCAAAAAACGTGATTTACAACGTATAAAGTTTTGGACTTTACAATGTATCAGATCTATTTTACATATTTTAAGAGCTTCCTTACTATCCTCATTCATCTTATTTTTAGCTTCACATAAGTTATTCACAAAATCTGCATAATTTATCCGATTGTTGTCATTTAGTTCGTTCAATTCCTTTAAAGATGCTTCAATTTTTTCATTCATTTTGTTCAATTCCAACTCCTTGGCTTTAATAAATTGATTGTTTTCATCGATTTTCTTGATTACATCCTGGTCGGCTGTATCCTCTGGCGAACAGGTAGATCCGTGAAAGATCACCAAAAGTTCCAAGAGAAGTATATATTTTTCCATAATTTATTTGCCACGTTCAGACCAAAATTGAAACGTTGTTGACGACTCGGTGCTTTGAAATTAAATAAATTTAATCGTTGCTCATATTCGCAACGAAAATATGTCAAGTTATTCTGAGTTCTTTACTAAATTATATAAATATATACATAATATACATACATAAGAAGTATGTTGTTATGAACACAAAGCACATCATCAATATTTTAATTTAATTTCTAGATCTCCAAGCATTTATCAACATTAATCACTCTTTATATATATGTAATATGTATGTATGTATGTATACTTATATGCTGTTTATAGAATTTAATGGTTAATTTCAATTGGAATTTGATGCTAGATTTCTGACTCAAGTTGAAACATGAGTCGCTAAACATTTCGAAAGAATATGTGGCTTAATTTTTTGTTGTATTGTATTTTGTTTTTTGAGCTGCACTTCTTATCGCAACGAGAGCGACGTTTCAGCTGATAACCTTCACAAGTCTGGGTGTAGAACAAAGAGAAATAAAGATTGTAATTGTACTTTTTCCACATTCGATTTTATGGCCCGCACTTCAAGTAACCCCGAGCCCGAATCCCGTCCCCCTTCTATCGATTCCCACAATTTGAGAACTGAAAGCAATTTGCAAAATGTGTTGAGCATCTTTTGGGTGATTAGAGCTGTGACGCACAGTCACAGTCTCGAATGTCACTGGCAGCCAATTGATTGATATTCGATCCCGAGAGGGAGCCGGAGATACTCGTATTTACCAAAGTGATAACCCAGGTTCAGGGCCGGATTATGTTGTGATCCGATCGACGTGTGCGCTCCTTTTTCCCATCACGTGCAGCACGCGACCTTGGCAACTGCAAGAGTGCGACATTTTGCAACATGCGGCAACCTCTTGAATTTCTAAAATTGTCGCTAGCCGTCGACAAGGGAGAGAGACGGCGAGACTCAGGGTTTAGAGGGTTAGACCGGGCCTCTTCAAAGCAGCTGCCGCACTTTCCTGGCAAGCGCAAAAAAATATATATCTGCCAAAGCCAAAGCCTTTCGCCTGTCTGCGGCTACTCCAGCTCCATTTTCCGCTTTTCCCTACTCCATTTTTTTTCTTGGCATCTCTGCACTGTCTATGCGGCAATAAACTAAATTAAAATCACAAATTAGCCTGCTGCAGTGGCAGTCAGTCGAGAAACTTATGCCGGGCTCTGATTTATGTTAAAGGTTTTTATGAAAGTTCCTTGAGTTCCAGTTAGCTTCAAAGAGGTTTTTCGGTTATTTTCACATTTATAGAATTTTAAATTATAATGGATAATGTTTGTAAGCAATAAATATAAAATATTTCCGATAATTTTTAAATAAAGATATATATTTGATATTCAAACAAAATGTTGGGTGAACAGGAAGAGGTACATATTTCCTTACCTAAAATTAACAAAATATACTTTACGTCATAAACTTTATTAAATATATTTAGATCAGTCATTATAAAATAGTGAAAAAATCATAATTCTTTAAAGTTAACTCTGATAATTTTATTTCATCTTGAATTAACCCATATTTTCTGACACACTTTTTACCACATCAAGTCCCATCGCTGCTGTAAAAAAAACTAATCTCTCCCCAGCCATAAGTATTGTGAAAAACAATCTCAGTTTTCCTCACAACAAATCCTTAACGCAAAACCAATAAACAATTACGCATCCATGATCACCTATAGCACCATTTCCATTGTCATCCCCCTCCTGGCCACTCCACCCCAGTTGATTCCACCCCCTCCGCCACTTTTCACAAGGACACTCGGCCAACACTGTGGAAACCAGGCAATCAGTGGCCATTGAATTGCATTTGCCACTGCCATTCCCGTTGCCGGATTTATGCGCCATTATTTCGTGTAATCCCCGGCAAGGGACCAGCCGTTGACCCATGTGAAATAGGGGCACTGGACATGGAACAACGGCCCGAGTTTTCACAGTTCATTTTGGGAAAATTTTGAGCACTCCGCACTTTGACGCACTCGAGTGCGAGAGTTTGCGAAAATGGTGCGCAAGCGTATTCCGGAACCAAAACTGGCAAAAGGATCGCATTAGCCGGATGTCCGTTATGGTGGCCAGCTGTCTATTACCTTTTCCCTGCATTTCCACCCCACACAGGAGCCGCTGCGTTTCAAATGAAATTTGCAAACAGTTCTAATGGAATTTGTACACGCTATTTTCAACTCGAGTGGCGGATAATGGAGGGTAAAATGCTGACAACTTGATCACTGGTCGCCGTACAACAAATTTATTTCTCTTCACTCTGGCCACGCCCCAGCACCGCAGTCCGCCCACTTACACACGACTACATAAAACAAATCACTCAGCCCGAGAGTCAAGACAAGTCAAAGAGTCGAGAGTCGCGAGCATGGCATAAATGTTTAACAACCAAACTGCAGTTTAATTGCCCAACCAAGGCAGAAAAAACAATGTTTATTTTTTCACATTTTGGTGGAAATGACAGGCGATGCCGGCGGAAGAAGAATAGCAAAAATAAAATGTGACCCAAACGGCGGCGGAGAGCAAACAGCAATCTGGCAGATAGGCTCGTAAAACGAGCGGTGCCAACTAAAAGACAAAAAATAAGCTGGAAAAAATGAAAGGTTTTTCTGCGGTCGAAACTGAAAAGATGAAAACAACAACGCCAAAAACAAATTATGAAGTAAACAAAGCTGGATACATGTCATACAATGGCCTGGGTACAGTGTTTCGGAGTTTATCAGGGATTTAATTAGATTGTTGGAAAACTGGCAGTGTCTTATAGGAGCGTTTACTTTACATTTTGAGTAAAATTAAAAATTTTACATAAAATAGGTAACCAGTTAAGGTTAAGCCGTAAGGAGTCCCATGAGTATTTATATTTAATTTAATTATTTATACAATTTTCCAATGATACAGGATTATCCTTGGTCCCAGCAATAATTTAAACGGTTTTCAAAATGCATTTTCAAACACATAGATACTATAATGATATTAATTAATTAAGCGCAGATCCTTTGTAAGCTTTCGATAGGTTTTCGACCCACTGTGCATACAAGTTTCCCCCTTTTTTTTTGGTCCCCCTGCAAACATTCGATGGTGCTGCTTGGAGGAGATGCAACATGTGTTCCGGGAATGAGCCGCGTGCCGTTTAATACACGGTATGCTATAAATTTTATTATTGTATGCGTGTTGTGTGCGGTTCCCAGTGTGTTTGTATATGTTGCATGCATCAGGCCTTTCCGGCCTTCTTTTGAAGCGCCTCACCAGCAACAGTCAAAGGGCAACCGATCGTAAAGCAGCTGACATTTATGATAGATGCAGAGGATGGACCGCCTGGTTAAATGGGCATCTTTGGTGTCTCCAGCGTCGCTGGCTAAGAGAATTTTCCATTTCCCATTTCGGATTATTTGTCGCCAGCTTAGATGTATTTTTCATCTTCCTGTGGCGCTGCCAGCAGTTGCAGTTTGTCGTCTTGCTGGTGTTCTAGTTGATGTTGATGTGGATGTGGATGTTGCTGTTGTGTCGCCCACACAAACTCGCAATTACGTTGTTTATTCTAGACGACAAGGGCCCAAATGGGATGGGAAGGGGTCCAAACTGAACTGAACTGAACTGAATGCTAGCTAGAAATAAAAACATGCCAAAGGAGCTTGGCAGCAGCATCATTACTATCCTCATCCTTTTGTCATTGCATGCAAACATCCAGACATGGTTCAGAAATTGTAAGAATCAAACGGCAAATAATGCAGACAACTACATAATGACAACGGAAAACACTGAAAAACTAAAGAAAAATAACCGCAAGTCGATTTTGATAGACGAGGCGCCAATGCTCTTTAGTTGGAAAGTCTGTAAGAAAGCCTTACAGCCCTCACAGATTCCTATTATTAAGTATGAGCTGAGAATAAGAATATTAATTTTGAGTATTTTTGTTTATATTTAAAAACAATAATAAGTGTTAAAAGTCCGAAATTTTTATAAATTCTTATATCTTAATTCTGTGATACGTTTTAATACAACAACGCAAAAGAATATCCTTGGAAGCAAACTTTATAATCATCTTCTTTTGTCTTGTTTGATCAAATTTAAATACGAATGTAAAATTACTTTAATTTTTGTAAAGCAACATACAATATTTCCTTAGCCCAACTACCCTGCCAATATTATAGAAAACCTATATCTAAGGATCGCACGGAAGCTAAACCCACAATGCCTTGTGCCATTTTCCGCTTTCTGTCCCGCCTTTTCCTCCTCCCCTCACAACTCCTTGTTTTTTATCTGTGCATATTTGTGCGGAAAATGAAGAAATAATTTGAAAATACACAAACCCATGAATGCACTCAAACATGGCAGGATTTCCACTGTTGGCTTGTTGGCTGTGGTGTGAACACAATGGCGCCAAATTATTTAATACTTCAAATGTCTGTCCCTTCACTCTATTTTTTTGGCCTGGCCAAACGATGGCTAACATTTTACAATCGGTTGCAGTCGTCGGGTGCAACACCGCACATATATAAATAGAAAGAAGGAGGCGGATATCATCATTTTCGGAGTGCAATTTGGGCTAGCTCTCGGCTCGAGTCCAACGTTTAATGAAGCCCCCATTCGGGCCGCTTTTGTCCGAGTGGAATGCAAAAATGTTTTCCCAAAAAAAAGAAGAAGGAAAAGAACATTATATGAATGAAGATTTTTCTTCGAATGATTTCTGTAATTTGTTGTCCTCATATGCCGCCAGCAAATTGTCTGCGAAAATGTCTGTCAAAAGTCAAAGTTTATTTTGTAGCATTCAAATGGGGAAAAGAATGAAGGTTCCACCCCTTTTCACTCCACTGATTTCCTCCGGCAAAGTCAGCAAATTCCTGCATCATTAAGTCCCGGCAATGTGCAGCACTCAAAGTGCAACGTGCAATCGCAGCACAATTCAACTTTAACAAGCAATTAAATCGAAACAAAAACCCAGGCAGGAGCCACCCCCTTTGGCTTTTCCAGGGGAGAACCCTGCAAGAGTAGGAGAGGGTTGGAGCGAGATGGATTGCATTGACATTGATTTATTCCAACAATTACAATGAAACGTAAATTTTATAATTATTGTCCATGTAAACAAGCCAACTGGAGAAGGTGAGAAATGTGGACAATTTAAGCGAGGGGAAGAGAGGGAAAACTAAGCTAATTCCAGCAAAATTACAAAACCAAAGTGACAGCTGCAAAATGGAAATGGAAAACAAAAAAATCAAGCAGTAAAGAAGGGCTAAACAAAACCCCTGGCGCCTCGCCTTTGCTTGAAATAATTACTTTTCGAAAGTGAACGCACAGCACTGCAACTCCTCCCACTGCAACCCCCTGCCAGAGCCATCCCCCCTTGAAATGGCAGAACCACCACCCCTTCAACCACGCCCCCTCCTGTGCGCCTGCCTACATACATATGTCGCTTCGTTGCGATTTTAATTTTGAAATTTATGCTAACAGCAGTTTGAGGAACTCAGCCTTAGCTCTCATGGCAAACAAGTGGAAAATCAAAGGACATGGCTTGGACCCTGTAAATACCCTTTAAAAATGAATTAGATATTAAAAGAAAGTTATTTTTATTATATTATATTCTTTTTAAAAAAGGTCTGTTATATTAAAATCTAAGTCCATGGAAAATACTTCCGAGAAATGATTAAATATGTAGTTAAGATTGACATTTAGAAGTATCTTTAAATTACCTCCTAAATTCAAGAGTTATCCGGCTATACCCCCCGTAATCAAAGGGTACTTCACCAAAGGATAAAACGCATATAGCAGGAACTTCTCAGTTGAAGCAGCAGGTTGCCAAGGGGTTGTCCTTATGGGGTGCGGCGAGAGAGTGGGTGGCAGTTGGTGGGTTAAGGCAAATGAGGCAGCCGTATGACATTATTTGTGCAGCACTTTTTGCCATTCAATTCACCACCCACCTCGATCTCGCCCTGCCCTTTATTTCCTTTCGCTTCGGCCTTTTATTTTTTTGCCAACGGGCCACCACGACGAGTGGCTTCATCAATGGACCGTCGTCATCGGTGTCCTGTTCATCAGCCTCATCAACGCAAAGTAAATATTTGCATAATGTGCAGCTGTGTGCGGTGCACACCCTCCCTTCCCCCATGGCATCCATGTATGTGTGTAATTTGTGGGTGGCAAACGGGCGACAGCAGCACTTGGCATGTTTAATGTTTACTTTACAAAATGCAATAACAGAGACAGCAGCAGCAGCAGCAGCAGCGGCGGCGGCAAACCAAACTGCAGGGCTCCAAGCCAGGCCAAGACCATGATAAACAAAACGGCATTTGGTTAGCCACAAAAAAAAGTTACAAAAAAACCGAAGACAAAAAGAACCTGGCACACATTAATTGAAAAGTCTTTAGAGTGGTTAACAATATGATCAATAATTATTCAGAATCGATCTTCAAGCCCAACCCAGCTCAAAATTGAAACTCATCATCGGGAACAACGCCTTTCAGAGTTTCTTCGAGTGCATCCAGCGGCGAGCGATGAATCATCATCAATGGAGCCGATGATTGAAATATGCTTAATGGAGAATGAATATTCTACGATAGGTAAAAAAATATTTGTAGTCATTTGCTTTTATAGAAAATTAGTAACATTTTCGGGGAAACACTTTTAAAGCTTGATGGACATATGTACAATGTCAGCAAATTGTTATTAAATTGTAAATTCAAATTCTTTCTAACGTCAAATTTTTAATTCATAAAAGGAATTATTATCAATATAAATTATTAGCTGACTAATGAATCTCCTATTCATTTTTTAATAGCCAAATTTATCAAGAGTAATATGCACAATTCTAGATTATTGCTCTTTCCCACAGTTACTTAATCACCAAAGACCAAATATCCATTAAGTGGATATAAATTCCCAATGGCACTCTCTCGTTCTGGGTTAACCATATGTAGCCACTTTTCACATTTATCAATTGCAGGCCACCTACTCGTGCAGCTGTCGCAGGATCTCGACTGTCGAGTGATTGGAAAACTACACTGTAGACTGTGTCCATTAGTGGCAGTGACAAAACCATATCGAAGTGTCCTCTCAACCGGGGAGACGCCCCCTTTCCGAGGGCAGGACTCGCAAAGGCACTTCAGGATTCGTCACGTGTGATCCGAACTTATGTAAATAGCCGAAGACGGTACCGGGTGAAGGGTGAGTGAAATTGATAGTTTGTGAATGCTATCGACACGCTGTTGCTAATTAAAATGGATGATCGATCGGTAAGGAAATGGGGTGGCTTCCATTAAAAAGAACAAAAAACAAAACCGCCCTTGAGAACCAGTTCCGGAAGAGGGTGCCAAAAGTAACGCTTGGTATTATCCTTAAGCCGGCTTACCAACACCTCTCCAAGCTCAGCTCAAAACTATTCGAGTTTCTTGGAGAGAATTTCATGAGAGAGATATATGGGGAAGCCAGGAGAAACACGCAAATCTCTTGCGACAACATAAATAGAAACATGATTTAAGAGTTGCGGGATCAGCGTCAAAATTACAGCTGGGATTACAGCTCGGGATGCTGAGTTACGAAAAAGCCACGGGTGGTTCTTTCAGTTTTTTTAGCACTTTTTTCGGGGGTTGTTCGATGTTGATTAGCCTTCTGCGCAGCATTGCGGAAATGGGTTGGCATAGTGTCCCATTTCTCTATACCCAGTTTCCTTTTTTTAGAGCGAACATCCCATAAATTATGGCAACGAATTGGGTCCGTTCTTTTGTTGCGATCCATGTAATTTGGTTTAGCACGGCCGACGCTGTCCGGGGGTTCATAATCATGGAATAACAAACTGCGCAGGATAATTGCCATCGAGAGTTGTGTAAATTGTGTTTGCGTGGCAACAATGGCCAAAGGTTGATTTTTCCAGTGGGATATCCCCCAACCAACGTGAAGTATATTTTATGAGCGGGAAATATTGAAACTTTAGCGTTTATAATTTTATAAACAATGTACCTAGTTCTTTTAGGGAGTGTCTTAAAAATGAAGACTCTAATACATCGATTTTAAAACTGTTTTAGAATTTTCCTTCTTATTATTAAATTGTTCAGATTTTAAGTTACAGCTGCAACTTTCCAAGATTCTCCATCGATTTTTAAACTGTTCTATAATATCCTTGTTCTTATTATTACATTTTTGAGATCCTAGCTTCTAACAACAGCTGCAGTTTTCCACCATGTCCAACTCCCCCTCAGAAGTGCATTAAAGTTATAAGAAATATGAGGGAAGAACTATAAAATTAGCACACCGCCCGACCCAAGAACTAATTGCATTAATATGTCAACATACAAACGCGACTGACTGTTGGATGTCTCGGAATGGGTGGAAGAGCTCGTTTGAGTGTTCGTGCGAGCGCTTTAGTGAATCAGTGTGAGTGTTTATGAGTGTGCACGCCGCACTACTTAAGATTACACAACAACAAATTTCGAAAAAGTACTTAAAGTTTTTATTTATTTTGCGTCTCTCTCTCAGCTCGACACGCAAACATAAAACCCAAAAGAAGAAAAATAATAAAATTGATGAAAGCAGCGCCCAGAGATGAAGATGGGGGAAAAAAAACGAAATTAATTCAGTTGCCACCCACTTGGCAGCTTGGCGCTTCCCAAAAATGTTTTCTTTTACATTTACGGAAAACTTCTGCTGCTCTGTCTCGTTTCTATTTGCATTTGCTCAGAGTGAAAATGGTTTTTACTTTTTTTCTGGTATTTATTTTATGATTTATGCCAGATATCTAGCCAGACCGATCGCCCTGTAGCGGCACATTAGCACGGTTCAGCCCCAAAAGGGCCTTTGAAGTGCTCCTCCGCCTCCTCTCACTTTATCTTGTGCGCATTTCTCCCTATTTTTTTCCACCACTCAACGACGTGCTAATTTGGCAAAATAATAAAACAACAATTAAAAATGCATTCGAGTGTCAATTGCAATGCATTTCTGCGATGCGTTTCGATACTCTTATGTTTTCTTGTGTTCAACACGAATATCTGAAATTTATGGCTAAATGCTGAAAGGTTTAACGACGACTTTGAGTTGCATAATCGATCAGTAAAGATGCAGATGCAATTTAATGGGCATTTTTTTGGTTTTGAAAAGCTTTTAAGATTCACTTTTTTGTTTAATATCTCTTGTGTTACGTAAAGTTAATAAAAAGAACATGATTGTTGTAAACCTTTATATAAAAGGACAATTCCAGGCCCATATTCCTATGTGCCATACCCACCTCCCCATCCCCAATGTCCGGTTATGTTCAGATGGCACTGAACGATTCCGGCGAACATAATAAATCAAATGTAAATATTAAAAAAAAAAAAAAAAAAGGACAATTAAAATCATGCTGTGAGTAGTTAGTTAAATTTAATTTTTGTGTGAAAAACTTCATATAAATATTATAATTACTACACCCTTCTCTCATTATTCTTCCTCAGAGATTTAATGACCTCACAATCAAAGTTTTGTTTACGAAATGTTCCATTTTGTGATGTTGCCGCCAAAGTCTTGATCTGTCTGCTTATACAGATCGAGCCGAACCAACTGATTCGGCATATCAGGTTGGAGAGGCCCCAACTATAGAAGCTGTAGAAGGGAACACTATGAACAATGCGAATGTGGGTCTGGGCGCACCCACTCACACACAGTGTCCAAAAATTTAATTTATGCGCCGGCAATTAAACATGCATCATTTACGTTCGCATCTGAACGCGAGCGACATCGACATGATTCCGACGTTCAACATTCGCCGTCGACAGCGGAGGCGGCAAAATCGACACGAGCTGGCCGCCCAGGCCCATATGCACTGTGAAAAAATTTACGTAAATTTACGAATACTGCAAAAATTAGTATTACTTACCTGAAACTATATCTTATAACTTCTGTATATATTTAGGAATTAAACACACATAGAAACCTTTGAAGAATCTTAAATTCTCGTACGCTATTAAGGAAAAACATAACATAAATAAATGTAATTACTTTTTTATTATTTTATTTTTTTTTTTAAATATCTCAAATCCTGCATTAAAAAATAAGAAATCTTTACATCAGCTAACCAAAGGCTCATGTAAAGATTTCATAAATTTATATAAATTCCTAAATGCTGGTAAGTACTTTCTGTGATTTTATTTATTTATATTAATCCTGAAGTTTATTATTTATCCTTGTTTTTGTCTAGTGCACAATCCCCATCACTTCCCCAGTATCCAAACCCATAGATCTGTCACCACTTGGCGCATCGGAGGCTGGAGAAAGGGAAAGGGAGTTGGGAACGAGGGCGAAATGGTGGGGTCCACATGACATCTTGGCATTGTCCATTCGCCAACGCCCCATCATTTGTCAATATTAACTTTAATTAGCAAAAAATTTCATTTCTTCTGGTTTCGTTTTATTTTCTGTGCCCCGATTAACTTGACACAAATAGTAGTCAGCGATTGCAGGGAACGCGCTTCTTTTTGGTATTTTAATGAATCACAATTTGTTTTATTCGATTGGCCAGCGTTTATTTCGTTGTTCAGATCGTTTATATTAATTTTGAAGGGAAAGGAAGTTCTTTTTTGTGGGTGGGAAATATGTTTTTTACGCAGTTTGTGCCTTAATTGAGTAACTTGTATTCAATTAGAACTCATAAATTCTGAAATTAGTATTGTAGTTAATCTCTGGGAAAACGGAACCGAAAATCGGATAGCTGTTCATATTATGAAGATATTTTTTATAGTTTATATATACTGTTTTTCTCAGAGTTTAATTTCCATCAGATAAATAATACATGTTTAATTTCAATTGTGTTGCTATTTAGATTATAATTTCTAATACGGGTAATTAAAATAATTTTTTTCTGTAAACCAAACCTGAAAAATTCTATCTGTAAAATTCACATAAAATTCTCACACATAGCATAGTCAACCTAAATAAGTTAAAATTGATGAATTTTTAATAAAACCCTTGCCTGAAACACCTTTTACTTGTTGAACGCCAAACCCTTTACGGATTTCTCTGCTCAGTTGTTTGCGTTCGAGAAAGCACATCAAATGTATAACCAAAGCAGCAGCCGAAAAGAACGTGCGAAATCTGAAATGAATTGGTAATTTATTATGCAATGTCATGGCTTTCATGTGGGCTGAAGGGAGGACAGGATGAGGGAATGAGCTGGAGGAAAGCTGGTGGGCTAATTAATGACCAAATGGATCTGGTCATGTCAGCGCTTATCGTCGGCGTCCGGTATCGACAACATTTGCCAAATTAATGCAAATCATGCAAACACCAGAAGATCCAACGGATGCCAATGAGGATGATACTCGGCCGCCACAATGGGGATGGCGATGATGAGATGACGATGATGCAGTGGGCCCGGTATCAATACGGGCCTAATGAGTCAAGTGGCCGAAAAGGATTTCGTTGGGTGCGGATGCGGTTTTGTATCTGTATCTTCCGTCTGGACGAGAACCCATGCCAGCGTATGTATTTGTTTGCCAAATCCCCCAAGCCAGATAAATTGTATTTCGGTGGCATTACTGTGGCAAATGAATGAATCACATGCCTTGGCATCCACAAGCCCGACAATAACAATACCGGCCATCAACAATGTTGACAATAAGTTGGGGTCAAGACAAGGCCGAGATAAGACGGAACCTGCTTTCCATATCGCAGATGAGTGGACCGCACAATAGCCACACCAAATACACAATTTCGCCATTTGCTTTATCAATTCATCCATCATTCGGTCATGTGGTCATTCATTCATTAATTCATGGCTAAAAGGGCGTGGCCCGCGCCTGAAAAGGTATTTGAATGTCTCTTGTTGGCTTTAATCATGTGACAATTGCGCTGATAGAGAAGATGAGAAGCGGTTTTCTTATCAAATGTTGATTAGTTTAAATCGAAGTAATTTAATGACGGGGAATCTCATGAAATATTTAAGGTGAATATTTACCTAAAACAAAATATATTTTAAATTTATAAATTCCAGCAAAAACAGAGCAATTTTCATCAAAACATTATGGCATTATTATTATATTATTATAAAATAGAATACTCAAATTAAACACAACTATACATATTTATAATTTTTCTGTGGATTTGTGAATTCGTGGATAAAGATACAAAACAGATTTACAAAAATCGTTTCACTATCTGTGTTTTTTTATTGATATTTCATATTTATTGATATTCATATATTTATATTTATATTCCGAAAAATATTTAAACAAAATTTAAAATATATATCCTTTTTAAATCACAACAACATAAGTGGTTGAATACTACAGGTATGACATTGCCAGGTTTCTCCTTAACTTATAATGTTTTTTAACTTTTCAAAAGAATGCTTTTTAGGTCAAAGCAAGACTTTCAGTTAACCGAATTGCATCTTGTTCGAGTCACCAGATAAGACGATGTGGACAGACTCTCTCATCCCAAGATGTAAATTCTGCAATCGCAATTTTTTTGCGTACTCGGTGATCCCAAAAAAACAGCAATCCCTGTTCCTGGCCAACAAAGTCCATTCATAAAGACAACTCCACCAAACCGGGACAAGCCGAATGAGTGCGACTTTGCCCTTTTGTGAAAGTGTGAAATATTTGCGAGAGATGCCCAATGAATATCTGCGGGCAGGCGAACATTTTTGCATTTTGCATTTTGTATTCCTTGGCTTTCCGGCGAAATGGCCTGACACTTGACGTGGCCGAACATGAGACAGCAGGCGGGATGGGTGTCGCTGAGTTACGCGCATCCAAAGGCCATAAATAAATGCGAAATGCATTAAATGCCCCGCACACAACGACCAACAGCCAACAATCGGGATAAGGCAACATCAACTCCAACCAGCAGCAACAATCGGCCGCAACGAACTTCGGCATCGCACGTCTCAGTAATTAATTAAAGCATTAAGTGCTAATTTTACGACAACTCGATTTGTGCGTTGGCCCCCTTGCAATTCGCAATTTGCATGCTGCCATCTCACCATCGCCATCTCCCGACATCTCGCCATCGGAATTTGGCAGCCGCTGACAAAAACAAAAAAAAACACAGGAAAAAATGTTAAATGTTGAGAAGGAAGCAAAAGTGCCGTCTGCGTGTCGGTGGGAATGAGAGCGTGACTCACGCTAGAAATTGATTGACATATCGTAAGGATGTGTGCGACAGCTGATTAATTGCCTGTCCGAAAATTCGATTGCCTATTTTTGAAGTTTTTTGTTGAGAACCTTACAGATAAATAGATTAAATAAGTTCAAAAATAAAAACTATTTAAAGGCAACCAGCAATAAGTGTAGAAAATATTAAAGGAAAGCAAAGTTAATTCAAGAAGAAAGCATTGAAACCTCTCAAGTCATTTTAAACTCTTCAAATTAGATTTTGAATAAATGCCAGAATTTCTTGTCGTTATAAAAGACACTACAGGCTTAAATATAATAAGAAATATTCCGTAATTCCAAACACTTTTATATTTCCTTTAATTAAATAAATTTATCACGCTTCCACCGCCAGAGGAAATCACTGCACCTTGACTCTTCCCCCTGAGGTTTCCTGGACAGTGTAGACTGTCAAGCGTCAAGCGTGGAGTCGCCTGTCAGCCAGACAGTCGTCAGATGGAGACGAAGATGCTGAGAGGAGGCTAAAAAGCAAGTTGGCCCATGCCAATGAGGATCTCCCCAAAGGCAATAATAACAACAACAACTTAGACAACAACAACTATTCAACTTTTCAACTGTCGCCAAGATTTTCATCTGGGTTTTCGGTTTTTCCACTCGCCACTTCCTCTCGAGTTTCCCTCTCAGCTTTTGTGCATCCCCAAAATTGCCTGCAGTTTGCAGTTCATATTTTCCCTGGCCTTTGTTTGCTTTGATGTTATTTTTAAAAAAGGGGCTTGCGGGGCCTCGAAGTCGAGGGGTTGAGTTGAGGCAACATAAAAATGTTCATTTGTTGTTGCTGTCACAGGGAGAAACTCCCTTGTAATTAATCATATGCATTTGCTTTCATTAGCAAGTCAACAAGAAAAGATACTCTTCAGCGTTTCTTGCCGATGCGATGATGTTTTGTTAAAGAAAAACTTGCATCGGCATGGGAAGTGGGCTAAACAAAGGCAAATGAGAATATCGTAAGATAAATCTAAGTATTAGTTTTATTAAGAAATATATATAATTTTGAGTCTTATTTTGATTAGCTTTATCAGAAATAGGCCTCAAGAAAATCGAAAAGCACGCAAATCATTTTGAAGCTTGATACATAAAATGATACAAATTTAAGTGGTCTTAAACATTATATCGAAATCAAATACTATTTATTTCCTTACAACTTTTAGTCTCTCATATTAGTGCTGATTTTGAATAGAGACATCCACAAAGACCTATAAAGCAACGTTTTATTTTCGTTGCTCATTTAGCTGCCACAACAATCAAAAACAAAAATGCGAGCTCTTAGTCACCGGCTAACACAATGGATTAGTCAAAGAGGGAATATAATGAGCGAGAATTTATCAGTTGAGTCGTAAGCTTGTGCATTTATAGTTGGCCATTAAAGGATTACAAACGCGGAGCTCTCCTCCTTTGGCCAAAAGTTCTTCAATCTTTTGGTTTGCCTATCTGAGCTATATGGCCGCCGTTGATCTGGGCGGATTATTGTTGGTCGGGGAGGGTGGGAGAGATCAGAATCGTTCGCTTGAATGATCACAGACCCAGGACAAAACCACAAAATCGGAAAAAGATTTCACAAAGGTGGCGGCTATAAATTTCGCTTTTTGCATAGGCAATCCAGGTAGAGAAGCCATTAAATTTGTGGCAGAATTGTTGGCAAAAATGTCTGTAATTACGAGCAATGGCCATGGAAACTATAGCAGAGGGTTGGACTCGCATTCTTGACTGCATTTCCGATTGATCAGGATGTGCCGGGACATGAGAGTGTTGGTAAATAATTGGTTATGGCTCTGGACAGTCTGCAACATGCAGGCGAGTGTCGGAAAAATCCGAAAAACAAATGAAATGAAATTCACTCAGGGATGGGGGATTTTGGGAGTGGTTCGCTTTGATTTCTCAGTAGTTATCTACGCATTTCCATCGATTCTGACGTCTGTCAGCCGCATTTTATATGGCTCGATGTGTTTGTGAGAGTTTTCCTCAAGCACGTTTGACTAGAAATCACATAAATTCTGCTGTTGAAACAAAAACTCAAATGAATTATGAATTTAATAAATAATAAACGGAATGTATTCCGAGTTTCGTTTACCACGAATAAATTTGTTGAAAAATTGAGGTGCAATAAATAATTACATCTAGTTTTGAATAATAACAAGGAAATTTATAAAAACATGCCAAGGTTCTATAAAATTACAGTTTATTTTAATTATTTAAAGCCATTAATTATTTATATTATATTATTTATCGGGGATATCTGGTGATGTTCTATAAGCTGAAATTATTAGCTTCTTCGTTCTTTTAATACTTCGTCTCAAAAAAATGTGTTAAATATTATGGATACCTTAATAAGAATTTCAATAAGCAAACTATTATTACTTTAAAATAAAAACAAGAAAGGAAGCTAACTTCGGCTCACCGAAGTTTGTATACCCTTGCAGAATTTAAACAAAAAATTCAAACCGAAATTCTGAAATAATAATTAGTTGCCAAATCTTAAAATTGATGGCAATGGTTTGAAAAACGGCTATGTTATGGTTTTTGATTTTCCTGATTGTTCCTAAGAAAGCTATAGGATATAGTTGTCCGATTTTCATGAAATTAAAACCGAAATTCGGAAATAATATTAAATGGGCAAATATCAAATTTGGTAAAAATTGGTTGAAAACTGACAAAGTTATAATTTTTTTTTGAAAATTTTTCATTCAGATAGCTTTTAAACTGAGGGACTAGTTTGCGTAGAAACGGACAGACGGACAGACGGACATGGCTAGATCGACTCGGCTGTTGATCCTGATCAAGAATATATATACTTTATAGGGTCCTGATCAAGAATATATATACTTTATAGGGTCGGAGATGTCTCCTTCACTGCGTTGCAAACTTCTGACTGAAACTATAATACCCTGCAAGGGTATAAAAACATTGGGAAATGTTCAAATAAAGATAAAAGCTGAATACAAATTTTTAATGATGTGACTTAATTTATTTTATTGAATCCTTTTTTACTTGGATTCCCCTTTCTGGAATTATATTTTGAGACACAATTTTATTTTATTTTTATTTCTCATTAGGAGTATTATCATTTATCTGCTGAACTGCATTCCCTTCCCCTATAACATCATCATCTTGACACTTCCTTATTTTCAATTCGTCTCAATTGATGATTTCATTGCAGATATGCACTTCCTTATGCAAATGAATCCCAGCTCTTGGTTAATTTTCATCAGAGATCATTAATCTTAATTCCAATTATGCCACACAAAATCTTTACGAGTATAATTTACCACAAATGCACTCCAAGCCCGACCAAATCCCGAAAAACCATCAGCACAAAACATTTCCCAGCGACATCGATGAGCTACTTTGCCGGATGAGTTCTACTTAAGCCTGTTTGGCGCAATCTTAGTGTGTAAGTTATTTTGGCTCCAAAGGAATGTTAATGCTGCAAATACAACAAACATATTCCGAGTCATTAGGAGCGGCCTCCTCTCCGTTTCAAGGAGGGTTGGCAAACATGGCAGAAGGTGAACATCAATTTTGAAACATTTTCCACCACGCACGCAGCAGTCCAAATCGATGTCGATGGGTACGCCCCCACTGGTCATGTACAGAGAGAAAATAATAATAATTAAAATTGGTGATTACATGGGTACTTGTTATAGTTAAGTATTGCAAAAAATATGGAATTATTGACAAGAAGGGTGATAATTTGTCATAGTTCAAAGAAGTGAAAAATTGAATGTTTTTAAGCAACTTGGATATTTATATTCTGGTTTAGCTTCTAAATAAAAAGATTGAAGTAGATACAGATACATGTGAAGGTGGAGTTTTAATTATTCCTCAATTTTTCCAATGAAAATTAATATTAAATATGGCTTAACTAGTTCATATTTTCACCACTTCGAGGCGTAGATTTCTTTGAGTGTAGAACAATCCAAAATCCGACCCAACCGAGGCCCTGTGCTGATTTGTAGGTGTTGTCGTCTTCATCTCGCCCGTTTAGCTGGCCTTTCCGATTTACACTGTGGCCACACAATTATGCTCATCAACATCCGTCAGTCGTAGTGGTCGTCGTCGCTTTCGTCTTCATCTTCGGCGGTGGAAAAGTGTTAAGTAATGAGTTAATCTGCAACAAGACTCGCATGATTAAGTGCTCTGGGCCTGTTCGCACTCGAGAGGAGGTTGGGGGTCGTGCCGGTGGTGGATGTGGCTGTGAACTGGGAATCGGAGGTGGGACCCACAAATGGGAGGTATATGCCGCTGAGTGGGTCTTTAAATAGATTCGTTCTGTCCAGGCTTCGAAACTGTGGCTATGGAAGAGATATATCTTTCACCAAGGGAATTGCAATTCACATATTTTCAATTTTATTCATAAAATTAAGCTGTTATTAAATCATATTAAATCATTTTCCAGCACAGACTTAATTTTTACCTAATTTCCTTGATTTAATAATTTTGTTTCACTGCTGTAGACCACTGTGCCATGTGTAAAACTGATAAATTATGATTATTGTTGGGCAGACGATTTGCTTGAGTGCCGGGGCGCACATTCGTTGAACTGCGCTTATTATTTATCACGCAAATTGAGTTAATGCGGCCGAGATTAAGGACTAGCTGCGATCATAGGCAGCCATTGATCATTCCACCTCCAGACATCGCGGAGACGCTATCTCCGTCTCCCGGGCCCTTATCAATTTGATAAATTACGATATAGATATAATGGCAGTGCCGGTATCTATCTAGGTGAGTGAGCCAGCTAGTGGGGGTAACTGTGGTCAACGAAAAAGCACAGTAGCCCCTGACTGTGATTGACATAATTGGGCGCACCATAAAGGCGCACACACGCACACCTCGCCGCTGTGGAACTCATAGTTTATGATCGCCACAGACAATGATCAATTACAATGAGCAATCTGAATCATAAATATTGTCAGTTTGACGGCAGCAGAAAAAAGAGTACAACAACTCAATGCGTTGAATTTTTCCTTTATGCCGAAACTCCAATTAAAATTGTGATTATGATGAAGCACAGCACAGACGGCGGAGAAGCGCCCAAACAAAACCAAAATAAATAAGAAGAAAAGAGAGGAAAGAAAATAAAATGAACTGCATCCAGAGTTAGTTGGAGTGTTTTTGAAGAAGGTGAACCCACAGCGAGCCATAAATTATAATTATCGACGAGATTAACTCTTTGCCGCGCCACTTAACTGCGATGACACACGCTCCCAAGACGTCTTCCAAGAGCGACGGAGAGGGGCAGGCAGGGGCAGAGGGAGATAGCCGGAGAGGTGGATCTGACGGCCTCGCCCGCTGAAAGAAAGCCACCGCAGATAAGCGGCAAAGACGACACTAAATCGTATGCGATAGCAGCAAGTAAGATCAAAGAAAAGAAAGGGGGTAGGCGTAAAAATTTCCTATAATTTTTATAAATATTTTGCATAATTCGGTGCTCACCAGATTTCGTAAATTAATAACAAAGAGCTATTTACTTTGGAAGAAATTAATATTTTTAAAAAGAGCTTCTTGTATCTCAAATTAAGCGCATGTAAAGTTACTTTTGAAGTTCAATAAAATTAGTGGTAACATAACAGCTCTTGTAACCCTTTCACTACCCTCCAATTTGTAACCCTATCACTACCTTCCAATTTGTATTATTCAGAGTCTCCAAAGCTCTTCAGCTGCAGTTGTCATACCCATAAGCCTCCATCGGAAATACCCTTCACCGATAATTCCACTCTTACATGACACATACCACAATATATAAAAAAAAAGAAACGAGACCTGAAATGCAGTCGAAAAGGTTGCAGCGACCAAATTGAGAACAAATACAGAACTTGTATCTCCCTGTGGAGCATTCTTTACTTTTTTGGCGATAACTTTGGCCGGACTGCCCGGCGGCGGCATCTTCAATTGATATCTCTGGCAAACAAAACGCAAGAAGCTCGAAAAATTTATGACCCCCTGCGGTTTTATCGACGCCTCTGCGACACAACCCTGATTCGGTTTTCTCCCTTCTCCGACGATTGAAATACAAACGAAAGACACGGGAATCCGGCGATGTCACAGCTAAACAAAAACTATAATAATAATTATAATGGAGGAAGAGCAATGTTCTTTTTTTGGTTTTTGTATCTTTTAGCTCGAATTTGCCATGGCGATGAGTCGAGCTGAGATCGCCGGGATATAATTCCCAGACCCATTTCATTCAGTACGCATTTCATTCATGGGCTGCGATTCGAGATGCTTCACTTGTATTTGTTGTTCTCTACTATCTGTATCTGTGCATCCGTATCTCTATCTGAGCGCCGATCTCGTTGCGTTGGTAATTTTTTCAATTTTTATAGTCGTCTCGGGTCGCCAGCACTCTTGACCTGCCGCTGGGTGCAGAGATAACGCTTCGAATCGTTCTCCCATCTTCTTGGTCTGGCTCTCTGCGCATCTCCCCTGTCTCCGACTTATGACACGCCACAAAAGCTAATGCTTAATTATGGCAAATTGCAAATCGGGGCCGTAAAAAAATTAACACGAATTTCATTTGTGTGTGCATTTCCAGCGCGGTTCCGTTGCAACGCCCCAGCTAAATATTTTAATTAGCTTCGACGATCATAAAACTGCGGCGGGAGGGGAAACTGTGGCGTTTTACGATCTGCCAGAAGCAGCAGCTCCACTCAGTGGTAGTGGGTATGTTGTAGATGTGTTCTTGTGTCGAAAGAGTTTGCACAATGGAACGAACGCCTTAAAACGAAAACGCATTAAATTTTAATCATGAACTCGCTCTCGCCTAACTGGAACATAAACAGGGATCACGGATCAAGTTCGGCAATGAAATTCGAAACACATTCTTTGGAGCTGCAAAGAGATTAGTCAACAAACTTTTCAGGTTTACTACTTTTTATATGGACCTTTCGCCTCAAGCTCTCTGCCAATAGGTTTTAAATCAATAGAAAGCGCTAAAAGTCAGAGGACTTAAGAATGGGGAAGTGATTTGAACACTTGTAGGGAGGTCTAAGTTCTATTCAATGTATATTTTGGTCTACGTTCACTTATTATTCACATTAAAGTAAATGATTACTCTCTACTGCTTTAATAAAATCTATTTTATGATTTATTCTTTTTTATGTGGGTGTTTTTTAAGCTTTCCTGAGGTCTGTTTCCTAATCAAAACTTCCAAGAAAACAAAGAGGTCTCTATGGAGATCATCATCATTCTGATCACTAATGATTGTCGGTGCTTCCTGCCTTCGTTGGGGCTACCCGAGTCGATCAATCGTCCGAAACCCATAAGACCCCAATGTCTGCATCCCCTTTTGTATTTTTTTTGTTTTTATAAATTCTCAAATTATCAGTTTATGGCCGTCTTTAGTTTTATGAACCGATCACGTACTAACCATTCAGACGCGATCATTTCGCCAGCGCCTCTGCCATTGCCAACAGCACTGCTAAAATCTGTCCCTCATTCTCAGATGCTACAGTGAACACTCGCTTTAAGGAAACTTTGGCTAAAGTAATTTATTGAGTCCTATTTTTTCACAATTCAATTTTAAATTAGAGGTCATTATCATATTTTAATCCAGTAATATTCTAAGAAACCAAACTACATATGTATCAACCATAAAAAGCAAATTGCTTTAAGTTTAAAATAATTCATTTCATAAAGGAGACTTTGTCAAACTCCCAGGACTTTTGTTGGTTTTTGGCTAATATTGAGATAATTCCGTTTAAAAAATAAGCTTATGATTTAAACTTTGTAGTGATCACTGTTTTTTTCTATTTCCGCCGACATTTCTCTCTTAACCCCTTGAGGTCCCTGTCTCTACATTTCTGCCTGCGTGCGAGTCTTTTGGCCTGCTTAGTGTGTCCGTGATCCCCTCCTCTGCCGCCTTTAACCCCATCGTTTGCTGCCCCCGAAGAGTTCCCATTGTTGGATTTGTTGCCGGAGCCGCTTCGGTTCATTTTTAGCGCATTTTTATCGACTGCACAGCTAATTAAAAGTGAAAAAGAACGTCGAAAAGAGACTAAACAGCGGTTCCCGAGGGTCTTCGTGGCGCTTTTGGTTTGGTAAAAAATTTAACAAATTATTTAATGATAGATGGTTGTTAAATTGACTGACCCGTCTGGATCTTAAACAATGGCTTATTGGCGGGCATTAAGTGATTAGATAGAGTGGGGACTTAACGAATCGATCGAAGTGGCTTGTTATGGGATTAGCCGCGGCTAAATTCGATGAACTTTTCATTTTCCATACACAATGGTACTCGAGGAAATCCCCATTTGAAAAGGGCAGGCATAAAACAAATAAATGACAATGCGAATCGTTTCGTAATCCCCGAATGTCGCACAATTGAAATATGTAATTAATTATGCCCATAGGCGGTGGTCGCCTGCTGTTTATTTTTCTGCTACCAGAAAACAACAAACATCGAACAAAAAACGAAAGCCGAAAACTGAAAACCGAAAAACAACAAACATTTTTTCGATAGAAATCTACAAAACTATTTGCCACACACTGACAGAGGCGAAGTTTGGAGTTTTTTTCTGAAAACTGGGGGCTGAGGGGACCGCCAGCAGCTTGAAAAGCGTCGCTTTTTTTGTGTTTTTTTCGTTTTTGTTGCTGCTCATATTTCGATTTTAATGAATCCACTCTATGATTATCTTGATTACGAAACAGTTCCCCCCAAAACAAAAAAAGCGCCACACAAATAAACCATTCAAATGATATACTCACGCCCACTCAGCCAATAGCTAACAACAAATATAAAAACAATAACAAAAGCATACATATATAAATGCATGAATGCATGAAGAGTTATCGCTATCCCTATCTCTGTCGTCTGCTGCCGTCTCGCCTGGTGGTCGCTTCGTCGGCAAACTACTGAAAATATTAATTAAAAGCCATAAAACCAACAAAATGTTAATAAGCAGCTATCATCCCGCGCATTTTCAATTCGAAATTCAAATGAAAATTGAAGCAAATGCAAATTAAACTAAACTTGCGAAAAAGTATGCTCCAATTTTGGGAAAAAAAGTTCGCTTTAAGCAGTTAGCGGATATAATTATTTGAAACTTAATTAAATTATTTACATATAATTACAAAAAAGGGTTATTATAAGTAAACACATAATTTAGAATATAAATATAATAATGTTTATAGTTATTTTATTTGCTCATTTTATTTTATACAATGTTAATATTTTCAATTTGTGCAAACTTTTTCCATTTATTTTTTTAATCTTCATCATATTTAATTACCCTTTTGAGTGTTTATATTTATCCAGATTCTTCTTCATTACATTCCACTATGTAAATTAGAATATTTAATTTGGTAATTTGAAACACAAACTCGGTGTATTTGCGTGGCAATTATGCTGGCCATATCCCAACAACGCTATTTAATCATTTGCCATTTTATAAATATTTTTGTTTTTTGTTCCCTTATTTCACGATCAGAATGTAGTAGCCATTGATTTTTATTGTTCGCGCTAGTTAAACTTTTATTGACTTTTAATTTCATTTGCCTGTATTTAGTTTATGCTAATGGGATTACAATTTTATGGGAGAGTTTTGGCTTTTCCATTTCGAGTGCCATCTGTGCATATTTTTAGGACCGACTGGATTAGAGTGTGCGCTGTGTGTGTGATGGATGACGTGTGAAGGGGATGGATTTACACTTTCAACCCGACACCTTTGAAAGGCATACTTTATATTTTATTTACAAACGCTGGAAATTTTTTAATTACAATCATAAGTCATTGTGGAATCATAGGACAGCACTCCTGCTCATAAATTTCACACTCAACTCATTTCCTGCTCATTATCATATATCCAGCAATTGTACAAAAACTCCCAGACACAATCTCAGTGCGTTCTGGGTTGGGTTTTTAAGTTTTGGGGAGCCTCAAGCCTAAGGATGCACTTCAAGAAATACTGCAAGATAATTAAATAAAATGTTAATATTCACATCGAAACAACTAATGTTTCCAGTATTATGAGTCACTCTATGTAAATATTAGAAATATTTATTTTTGCATTTTCCACTTTTTTAAAAACAAATTTTAGCTCATATGAATGGTTTCTCATTTTTTTATGTATTATATTATATTATATATTCACTATTATTATTTTAGTTTTACAGATTTTTTAAAACACTTACGGCGTTATTTAGCTTAATCTTAATTAGTTTAGTTAATTAAAATTTTAACATTAGCAATCAATCACCTATTTTTCCCCAGTGTGGAGGATGGTTAGCGGAGAAGGCAGAAGCATCCACACTCGTGGCCTGTCCAAAAAACCCACTCAATATTGGGGTTTGGTACTTCGGTGTGTGGGCGGCCTGGGTCTTTGGATAACTGCGTGTGTTTCTGTATCTGCGCGCCGTATCTGTGCCTTCATGTGTTTGTCCACGAGATTTGTGGCCTGGGCGGATCCGGATCCCTGGAGATGTTGGGGAAGGTAATCATGCTGTCACAGTCGCTAATTTCAATTATCTTGAGTGTGCACGTATACGTAATTTGTTTACTTTTGAGCTCACATTGTCCCGCCGAGGCGAGCAAAAAGAAGGCAAGGGCAGCGCATCCGCATCCTTCCAATAAAGTTAAACACGTACATTAAAGTGCATTTATAAGTTTCGTGATTCCCTTGGCCTCCTCATCTTTTTCGGCTTTGGCTTGACAATCAAAATGTCATTTCATTTCGTTTGGGAAGCTCGCAAATCCGCAATTGAGACGCAACTTACATGTCATTAACAAGGCTTAAGCCAAACGACATGACAGTCAAACAGGCACTCAGTCCGTCACTCCGTCAGTCAGTCCTTAGAGTGAGTGACTGAGAGAGGGCGAGTGCCTACATAGGGAGATAGGGCCAGAGACGACAAATGGAATGTCAACATTTCTGCCTAGATAATGCCGAATGCACTGCAAGGTTGCCGCACTTCCTGAGGTAGCCAGTAATGTGAGGTCGGCTCGCATCCTTAATCAGACCAGCTTAAGATGTAAATGGGTAAACAATTTCGATAAACAAATATTTGGATCGATGAGTATAGGAGGGCTCATAGTTTCCAAGTCATTGGTAGTATTCAGCAATTAACTTTTATAGTCACACTTCCTTCTTTGTTTGGAAAAGAAAATAGAACAAAGACAATTGTTGGTGTGCTACCTGCTTTGTTTTATTTTATACACAATGATTTTGTTAAGCTTTTTTATAATATTTCACAATAGTATCATTTATCTTAATTTTATATAATATTGGGGTAAGAAATAAGAACATAAAAGCGGAAATTTTACTTCAATAGCTGCTTAATGCTAAATGCAACATGAAATGCAATATATACCATCAATGCTAAAATAATATTAATTCTTAATTGATAAGTATCATTCATTTTTACATAACACGTATGTATTATAATTATTTAGAAAACAAGAACAAAATATGCTTAGTTGGTTTTTCGGCCAACTATTTAATCTATAACATATTTTATCTTTTATCGTTTGCTTGAAAGAGAATAGTTTAAAAATCATAAAAGATTTCGAGTAAATTATATCTAAATGAGTATGAGTGTTTAGGAACATTTAAGAACGTAAAAAATGCCCATCAGAGATCGTAAAAACGCATTTTAATAAATATGGCTAATTTTATTCCTGATCAAATTAATAATAAATACATACATGTGTGGAGTAAACAACAAATTATATTCAATTCTTATAAAAATTACTTGTTCTTTTCCAAGTTAAGTGAACATTTAATTATTTTAATATATGTAATTTAGAGCCTTGTTTAATTTGATCCATTACTAGCCCGATTTTATATCCCTGCGCAGTTGCCCAACTTCACTCAGAGTGCTAATGAAGCGCGGCAACCGGGCAAAGGACGGATATCTCACCTCTCAAGCAGAGCAACTCGCCCTGGCTGTAAATTGGCCAATTATCAGCATTTGAAATATGGTTTACCTGCCACAATTCTCCCTTTTCCTCTACCTGCATTCTTCGGGCCATAAAAGGTGAGCCAGCGGTGAGCAAGCGGCTCACTGGGGATCGGAGAATCGGGACTTGAGAAGGCAACAAATGCATGCATTTTCTTACATACATATGTACATACATATACATATATCCAGCGACAAACGCACTTTGACCTTTCTTTGCTTGGCAAAGACAATGCACATTGTGTGGCAGAGAGCGAGAGAGATGCAGCGTCCACACCTGCCCGCTCCTAAATGCACGCACAATTCCTTTATGGAAAAGATACACACCTTTATTTTACACTTCCCGAATGTATCTTTTCTAAGCAGCGGCATTAATGAACCGACTTCACACTCGAAAAACTACCTGGGTAGAAAAGTTATTGATTATTTAACAAACGCTGGGAAATTAGGCAGCGATTTATAGAGGAAAGCCCTTTCGGATACGCAATTTGATAAATTAATACAATATCGTCTGGGCTGGCCATTCAATTGATTTCGAAATTCATTAGCGGAGCAACGGAGGCGTCTATGATAGTATAGGGACAGTGTCCAAGATCGGGGTCTTCACTTTGATTTCTATTCATCGCGTATTCCCTTTTTATTCTTGGCCCAGAACTCTGTCTGGCTTTATTGCAGTTTGGAAATAGATGAGCTAACAGCTGGAGAGTGAGTGCGGCACTCGAGCAGATTAGATAGCAAATGGTTGTCCCCTTTGAGACGGTTCAGCCATTGGAGGGAGTTGCGGGGTACAATGGAGCCAAGGGGGCAATCAGATGCAACAAGTAGGGATAATCCCCGGGCTAGAGATGTTTTCAAATTCGAATGGAAACTATCCGAGCTAAGCAGCACAAAGGTTGGCAATTTGTTGGCTTGACAACCTGAAAAAGAGCTTAAATTATGGACAAATAAAGCAACATTAAAAAAGAGTTGGTGGATAAATATTTCGAACAGAGAAATAGACTTTGAGTCGTGTTTATATCAATTCGATTGGGAGACTTTTTGTGTGAATAAAGCACAGCCAGCATTTAAGACCATTTTTCACTAATCCCAATGATGTGACAAGTCTTTGTCGCTATAAAAATAAGACATTTGTTAGTGTGCTTCATTTGATTTATTTATTATATGCATAACAGATAAGCAAGCTCTTACCTCAAATTCTTTGTTGATTTGTATTTTTTAATGGTACAATTAATCGATAACATTTTTAGTATTTGCAAGAATTGATCAAATTTCAATTGCATTTCTCGAATTATTCCACATATATGCATTGATTTGATTTGTTAGTCTTTAAGTAAATTATTGAATAGATTGAACATTGAACTATCAACGATTAAATATTTATATTAGCGTAAGCATTGATTGAATAATTGCTTTACATATAACATTAGCATTTATAATTTCCTAAAGTAGCATTTTCGCATTTATGTTACAATTTCATTGTTCCATATAATATAAAAATAGGATTAAAAAATGAGGATTAGGTAAGGATATCACTACGGTCACTTTGTGATTAACCTACGCGAAAGTACGTACTAGAATAAATTGAAAGCTAATGAAATCGTTGTAAATAAACTAAATCTGAGAAGAAAACCCCCCAAACCAGCCCAAAATTTGAAATCAAAACCTTTTTAGGCATTTGCTGACGTTAGTATTTTGGGCTATCCGAAGAGATATTCATAATATTTTCTTAGAATTAAATTCGTGAAGTGAAAATGAACAAGTTCAAGATTTTTAGTGCTTAAAGTGCAATAAAATCAAGATTTAATTACGCTGTGTGAGTAATTATCGATGAAAAACTAAGAGTGCAGTTCATAATTGTTTCTTTTTCTAAAATCTAATATCTCAGCAACCACTATCTGACAATTCAAGGAACTGGCGCGGATGTATGGATCTGTTTAAGTACATACATATGTATGTATGTACATTCCCTGCAGTACTGGATGTGGCTAATGGTCATCCCTCAACTACTGAACGACTACGAACTAGAATCAAAAACTGTCGGGTATCTTCTTTATAACTTTAAAATTTTTCTATTTGAAAAACAAATATTAACCAGGTGAAAGTACCATAAAGTTCAATGCTGTAGACAGCTTTTGTGACACCTACTGGGCAATATGAATGCCCAATAATTACTTTACTCACAAATGCATCTGCAATATTTATAAGATTTATTCATTATATTTTGCAAATTATTATTTCCTATAGACGTATTATCAACATGATGATGCATCAACATATTCCGGAACGTTCCCTGTCCCTAACGAAACGTGCGGAATTGGACCACAACAAACTGTGGCTGCGCGTAAACAAACCTCAATGCGTTCCACAACATGCAACAAGCGGAGACGAATGAGATACGACACATCCGAAGTTGTGGCACGAAGCGCTGCCGAATCCGCAGCCGAGGTGGACTTCGTGTAAGCGGCTGCTGGGCCGAAAACGAAACGAAACGAAAAATCGTGTTTCAGTCGCATTTTCATCGTCGGTCGGTTCGCAAGTGCTAGGTCGACCTGTACCGGTGGATATTCGTCGGTGGATATTCGTTCGCTCCGGTATCATCGGATCAAGAGTGGCGCCGTGGACTCAGAGATATTCTAGTGAATAGAAGAATTCAAAGCAAAACAGCCCAGTCCCAGGCGGTGTGTGTGCTACCGAAAATCGCGAAATGAGTGCAAATCTATTTTAAATGGTGTGCAATTAAGGGAAGGGGTAGAGAAATACTTGACAAAATGCATTCGTGTGAGATGCGTGGCATGCCGCGGCGGTTGCAGCCTCACCGTTTATCTAACGAAAGCGAAACAAGAATGAGAAATAAAAATAAAAATAGAAACAATCGAGGAGCTCTTGGCGACCGTCTAAAAATAATCAAACTCGATCGCAGGAGTCGGTCGCTGGTGAATTTCCCGATTTTCCCACTGCTCCCGCTGCTGCTCGCGGGATTAAATGGATTAACACAAGTTGGAGCTCTCAAGGGTAAGTGTCAACAGATGTAACTACGAGATACAAAGCGCGGATACCACTTGAAGGGCAATATGACAAACTATGCATTTTCTCCCAGAGCCAAAGCGAAAATCCTTTGTGGCTGCCTATGCATATGACTTCCTCCTCCGGAGTCTATGCACTCCCCTCTGTTTATTTATTAGCCTCATTTGTTTCCATTTACGTTTTTTTCGTCTCCATCTTTTTGGCTATTTTTGGTTGCAACAACACAACACACCAGCAACAAAGTGAAATTAAGGCACTGCGGTTTATTTATGCCTGCAACGTTCGCTAATGGATTTTAAGGCCGTTTTATAGACAACGCGACATCGACTCTGCTCATAGACCCATTGTTCATGCCTCTCTCTCGATGAAAATGTTTCCTCTTCTCTCTTTCTCATTAGAAGAGATGAACATTATGGACAGATATAGCCGATTTGGAAGTATCTTTTAAAGCAGGGTCGGCCATCGAATGTTAAGCTGGCAGCCCAGCAACTGAAGTCGTTGAGGTAAAGAGATATGTTGCAATGAGTTAGTTTTTATGATGCTTCAGCTTCCCAAATCTCTATTTACTACTATATATTTTATATTATAATTTAACCTTTAGGGCCACCCAAAATTATATTTCTTTATCATAATCAACAAAAAAGAAAACAAAGATAATGTTAACCCAGTGAACCCACTTAGGGATCGCATTTGGGGAAACTAAATACAATTTCCAAAGAATACACAGATCGAATTACAAATCGAACCCAAATACATGTGTAGAAAGACATGTTGGAAACATATAGACAGATGAGGGTAACTCGAAACACAAAAAAAAATGTATACCCCTAAGGGAGGATCACGGGAAAGATCACTCGCCAGAAACCGAAGTTTAGATAAATGAGTAATGAGTTTGCAGTTCGTTCGCCACGAAAGACTAATCAAGCGCGTATACATAAAAGATAGGTTTCCCCAACCCAATCTTACAGCTGATTACAAGAAAATCAAACAAAGAATAGAGTTTGCGGCTTTTGTGGTTTTCGAAATGGAAGTTTGGAGAGAAAACTAAAGCAAAATGGTTTGAGCTTGAGGTTAAAAGAAACGTTGACTTGTTCTCTCGGGCGATTTCATGGCTCGACAAATCCTCTCAGATAAAACATATATCTAAATGAGCTTAAGCCGTCACACCCCTTTGCAACGCTGCTGCGCTGAGAATGTTGTAATCTAATGCTTATTAAACGCTTTTTAATGCCAAACCAACGATTCCCATTCCGCCGATATAAGCGTGGACACACGCAATTCGGATTTTTGAAGTCGGATTTTGGATTTCAGTAAACATTTAGCACGCAACCTGAGGCTGTGGTACGGGTGCGACGAGTATCTGTATCCCAGTTCTTCTCCGCTCCTCCCATGTGATGTGGCAAGTGTTGCACGCGACGCTTGGCGACGTCGCTCGTTTCATATAATAAATTGTATAAAATTATCTGCACTGGCACACGACAGGATTTCTCCCTGCCCCAGTCAAGGAGCCACGGGTTCCGGTGGTGTGTGACCAGCGACTTTTGCTTTTTGGGTGGTGGGTCAATCGCAGTCGGCTTGAGAATCTGTCGGGGTCATAAAAATTATCGCCCTCAACAAAGTTGCAGGGTTGACAGTGAGCAGCAACCTTCTAATGCCACTCTGGGGAGCGTTTTTCCAGCTAACTGGACTCACTGCACTTTTTTGTATTTTTTTGTGTCTCCGGGGGTGGCAGGGCTTTCTAGGTTCGGGTTTCGCCTTTGTCTTGGCAATTTCTGTTAGCATTTTTCTGCTGCTGCCTCTCGGCGCTTGTGCAATTTTCTCATGTGCATTATGCGAAAATTGGGCTAAGTAGCGGTCTCCGGCTTACTTTCCTTTCCCGGGCGATAGAAATGGAGTCAAGTGCTGTGGCAGCTCCGTAGTATGTTATTTGTTCAATCACATGATTGCCCTACCAATCGCCTGGCACTCAACAAGATCTCCCATTCGCTCCCAGCTGCAGGCAATATAATGAAGGGGGTCTCTGTCTCGGTCTTGCACCGATATGTTGTCTTACAGTTTGGGGGCAGGATTGTGATTGAAAGGCGGGTCGATGTGGGTGGAAAATGGGGGTTTCAGCTGGGGAAAGGTATTAAATATACAGATATGTCTCTGATATACTATTCATAGAAAGACGGGGAATTCAAATTAAAACTGAATGTATTTCAGTACAATATAATAATATAAATTAATATTTAGCCCAAACAGTACAGTTTAATATTCTGTGAGTCAGAACTTTCCATTACATTCCTAGAAGTTCCCAAAGTCTCCTACAAAAAAAAAACCTACAAATATATCCTCCCTCCACTGGGCAAATCATTCAACTACTAATTGCTACTAACCATAGCCGTAGCTCTTCTTGCTGCGGCCATTCGATCTCGGGTCGGCTATTTGCCAACCAAACAATAATTAATTATTTAAAACAACAATCCGGGCTGGGCCAGAACACAGCAGAAGCAGCAACGGCAGCTACATGGCCAAGGAAAGGCTGAGAGGCGGCGAACTGGACATGGTCAGTACAGCGACGTGGTCTTAGCCAAGTTTTGCCTACGCAAAGATTTTTGTTATTTCTTGCTTCCTGGAGATCTGGGACCCAGCTTGACAGCCAGTCCAAATCGCCAGGCTGGAGCCGAGTCTGTCCGTACTTGATATAGCCGTGGGTTTCATGTACATTTTGTTGCCGTTGCTTTGGTTGTGATATTAAAAATAAAGGAAAATTAAGCCTGGCAGCCGCGTAAAATGCAAACTTGCATCCGAAATGTTTGCAGTTATGCCAGTTGGCGTTTAAAGCCGTTGTTACTATTGCCCGTTGCCCGTTTTTGTTGCAGTTTCTGGCCACATTTTTGCATGCAATGCGCCTGGAAAATGGTTATTTCTTTTTTTGAGAAGGCGTTACTGGATTTTCCGAAAAGTGCTTTTTTTTGTGTTCGTTGCTCGCTGCCCGTTTATATTCGTTCGTGGTGGTTAGCTCGGAGCAAATCTGAGCTTGGTGAGAAAAAGGTTTGCAAATTGCATTGGAAATGCTATGTGTGAAGGGGTGGGGAATCGCACGGCGAGAAATGGGAGAAAGGAGCCAACGGAGGGGGTGTAACTGTAACCGGAGGAGGATATGCAATTCTGGAGAGGTCAATCAACATGGAAATTTGATTCACAAGTTATGGGAAAAGCCGTGAGGGAGATTTGGTTTGGGCTATCTTTGGATATTTATTAGAAATAGGCTTTAAGAGGTAGCACTTTGAATGTTATTAGTTTTATTTCTTTAAAAACCGTTTACAGTTAAGCGAAATGAGTTAGCTGGAAGATCAACAAGTCTCCGTGGCTAATATGTATTTAATTACACAAATCTGAATTTTCCGGCTGCTCCGAAAAAGAGGTTTGTCTTTGTCTTTGTCATTTATCCTTAAGCAAGTCGTCGGCAGAGATTTGCATATTTGCACTTGATGATGTTGAAGTTAAGCCGGGTTGCAAGTTGCACGCTGCACGTTGCAAGTTGCTGCTGCTGCTGTTGCAGACATACCCGCCAGCAATCGCCATTTGAGTTTGGCTTTGAGTTTGGGTCCCCGGCTGGCTGCCTACGCGCGGCGCGGAAATTATGAAAAATTTTCAAAGAATCGCCTTGAGTCATCGTTTGCAGTCAGTTGCCACAACGTTGGCGTTGTCTCTCTGCTAGCGGGGGTAGAGGAGAAAAAGTTTATAATTTGTTCACAAGCCCAAAGAGATCGGCGCCGCTGAGTCCGGGCAATTATGACAAGTTGACAAACGGCTTAATCTCAATCGGGGACTTGCTGTGCGATCCTCGAATCACAGAAGATGCGACGCCCGGCATTTAAATCAATAAAGCAGCGAGTCTCGTCGATCGCCCGGACGTTTATCGCATTCGGGATATCTAATATCGGATGAGGAGTTGGACTGGGACTGCGAATCGGAGTCGGAGTCGAGACCAAGTCCAAGTGCCGTGTTTCAAGTCTTTGCCAGCGAGTGCGACACATGCAAATTGGCCAATGTTGCTAAACAAGTTTCGCGGTTGTTGCTTTTGTGGCTTGTACTCACCTGCGTACGACGACAACAGCAACAACGACAACAAACATGCAAAAATTGGATTGCTGACTCTGCGTGCAAATAAGGCAACAACAACAAAAACCAGGCTCAAGTTGGCTATAAAAAGGCGCTGCCGTTGCAGACAATCAGCCATAAATCTAAATGACTGTCAACCCAGGCGAAACCTACAATGGAGTCTTGTTCTTGCAGCAGCAACATGTTGCCAGCCATCCAACCGCTCCGCCACTCAGTTCTCTGGACTGGTCACCCCTCCCGCCTCCGACTCCGAGTCGGAGGAGACCCAGACTCATTTGCTGCCATTGGCGGGCCGCTGATAAGACACTAAAATATGCTAAAAAGCTAAAATAAACTTGATATTGATATTGCGGTGGCTTTGCCAGTGCCATAAAGCAAAAAAGCATTTAGTTAGGGATCATGGAAGGAATTCAGACGGTGGCGGGGTAGGCAAAGTGGTTGCTAAATTATGGCAAATCCCGCTGCAATAAAAATTAGGAATATATGTAAGCACGTCCTTAAAGTAATAATATGCAATCGAGGAACAGGAACCATATTTCAGATTCTAATGAAAGCTGTCAAATAAGTGTCAAAATGCTTTTGAATTAAGGAATCTTTTCATTGATATTTTTTTAATTTAATTTTAGTTGGAAATTTTAATAAATTTATTACTGAATAAAAAATTATACGATTTCAATTAAATTAAATTAGTTTTGTGGATTTTCTTACTTATTTTGTAAAAATAAATGCATATCCTTTAGATCTTCAAACTTTCAAATCATAATTTGAGCACACAAAATAGTGAAAAACACTTTTAATAAAATATTTAAAATAATGCTATTTTCTAATCAAAAATATAAATAACCTAGTTAATTTCTTAATTGTTGTGTCTATTTTAATTCACTTACTTTGATTAGTCCATCTCAAATATTCCATAAACCTCTCGAACAAATTACGCATAAATTTCCAGCGTCGTTTCTTAGGTAACCAAAGTCGTCGCCGTCCCACTAAAGTTAGACACTTTTAATTCCAGGTATCGCCGTATCGAATTATTTTTATAATTCCTTTTTTTTTGTTTGTTCCCCTCAGCCAGTTGGGAGTGGGCCGCAGCAACCTGCCCACGTCCGTCTGAAGATTTGGTAGCTTTTGCCATTCAACGAGTTTGTCATAAAATTAATTTGGTTTTTAGTTGGCTAGCTGCTGATGAGGATGATGGGTCCTCAGCCTGGGCAACCTGCTCTGTGCTGAGACTGAGAGCTTTACTGGTTTTCCCTCTGTTGGCTCTGCTTTCAGTTTTTCTTTCTTTTTTACCGAGCTAATTTATTGCACTTTTGCGACGACGGCAAATGGGGAAATGCGATATGCCAATCACTCGAGAGTGCGGCGACACTTTCCCAGCTCTCCGCATTTCACTGCGTGTGTCTGTCTTCCCATCGGGGCATGCATTTAAGATAAGGCCTCACTTGTCGCCTTTCGGTATTTCCACTTCAACTCGACTCGATTCTTCTTTGTTTTTTAGCAGGGCATTATTTACATTTTGAAGACTCTCGAAAGACATCAGGCGAGCGGCCTGCATTCGGAGCCGTCTATCCCGGGGATCGTTTCGAATTACAGAACCAACTGCGAGTCCAACTCTGACATTTGTGTGTGGAATTGTTTACAGTTTTGGGAAATGCCAGAGAAGTTGGTAAACATTGCAATCAGAATTTAGAACTGGGTTAGACCGGGGCGCGGGTGTGGCCGGGGGAGTAAATATTTAATTAGCAGACGCACCTTGTGGGAAATGATTTGGAGTGTGTGGTTTCTGGGAAATGCTAAAAATCCAACGCTAGCCCAGAGTTAGCCAGAATTTTCAACAATTATTAACCGGCGAAGGGAGCACAGGAATCTGCTATAGCTAGCTATAAAAAAAAATTAATTAAAAATGCAGCGGCAATTAATCAAGTGAGAGAAGGACGAGGCAGAACACAAAAAAAGAACGAGGCATGGAATTTGCATAGAACGTTCGCCGTTCGGCGATCGCAAAGTGATCATCTGACGGCTGAGTGATCTTTCTTTATCTGAGATTGATGCGCATCGCGTGCAGGGAAAAACATTCAGCCGCAGATCCGATCCACAGAGACCATATCGCGATCTCTGGGCAGCCGCAGCATGATCATTAATAAACCGCTGTGAGCTGTCAATAGGCATCAACGTCCAGCGATCTGCGATCGGGGATCTGCCAAGTCAGCGTTCTGGGGAAACGAGTCGGAGGAGCAGCAGGAGGAGGAAAATATCTCCTCCTTTTCTCGTGGAGATGGCTGAAATCAACACGAGGATCAACTGCGAGGATTGAGTGACAGTGTTTGGCACTCGACTTGGCTCTGATTCGGTTCCACTGTGACAATTGCCAATTGCCTCGCCGCTGTGATAACTTCATTTGATGAATCTCAGCGGATATATCGTTGCGGGAGCCTCTCCTCTCGGATAGTAAACATTGTTGTTCTGTAAACATTCTCAGGCTTTTTGAGACAGCAGACACCCAAACATGTCGTTTTGTCTTATAAACAAAAATTCAATAATGCATAAATACGGAGAAACAAACTAAAAAAAGAGGAAAAATTAAAGGAACATGGGAACGAAAGGTTGAGGGTAGACAGGCCTTTGGTGTTGCCTTCTGCAACATAAAATAATGATGATGAAAATGTTGCACATGCCGGGGAACCAGGATGAGCCGCTGTTGCCTGACAATGATGAGGCATGATGACAGACCAACAAATCGAAGGCTTCGCAGGTTCAGGCTGCAGGCCAAACTTGCCACCGATGTTGCTTGTTGGTGGTTGTTGCTCCTGCCGCTGCTGCTGTTGATTGCTGCTGCTCCCTGTCGCTTTCGCAATCGACAGCAATCGTCATCGTTACCACAACACAGTGGAGCACATTGTAAAACATCCGCACAAAAGAGCAAGAACGGCAATGAACAGCAGCAATTGCAGCTAAGTGAGGGTAAAAAACGATTCCCAATGCCGATGATGGGAGAATTTGTATTTGAGGAATGTGTGATAATCAGGTTTATGCGTAGAAGTACTAGAAGTATACATTTAAAATAAATATTTTTATTTGATTGAAATTGTTTTAATAACTAAATTCTACCCTTCTATCTTTGTTATATTTGTAACAGTTTTACACTTGTGTCACTGAATTACATAATTATCTTCAAGTTATATTTTATCCCAACTCAATGTTTCCTCCTTTTCCATTTTTAGTTAACCATTTTGCCAAGAAAAGTCAATCCCCTTTGCATATCAGCCTTAAGTCCTACGCTTCTCCTACCTTATCTTTATGCCTTTCATTTTTATTAACGAATCCTTTATCATCCAACGCATAAACCTCAATGCAACCTCCCAGATACCCCTCGAACCCGCATAAATTTTCTGTCTGTCTGCCACACAGAAAAAAAAAAAAACACGAAAAAAAGCGAAAATCTGCCGTCGGGCAGAAATTAATTTTTCATAATTTTTTGCGCCCCTTTTTTGCTGCGGCTGCTGCTGTTGTTGTTATCGCAACTTGTTCGCCATCGTTTTCCCCTCCTGACGCCGCCATTGACTTGATCATGTTTTGTGAAAATATATCCCAACTTTCTGGCCAGGTCAAGGTTGAGTGAGTAAAAGGGGGCAACCAGGACGACGGCGGCGGCATCATTTTTTGTGTTATTATTAAAGTTGATTGTCAAATGCTTGGCCCTTAAGTGATTTTATAGGGCTTTAATTGGGCGGCCAGCGGGATGTTTGAAGCTGGCCCACAGGGACAACGACAGGCAGAAGGCATGCGGCTTAATTACTCACAGTAGCCAGAAGGCAGAAAATATCTTTTCCCTTTTTATTTTTTCTTCTCCTGTTGTTTTAGCCAAAGGGGAGTTTATGCCATTCAAGGTGCAAACATGCGCGCGACAGTTTGTGTTGCTGCTGCGGCTGATGCTGCTGCTGCTGTCGATGTTGCTGCTGGGTGACTGTTGACAGCATGACGTGACAACATGCAATGCAAATCGTGTGACACGATGCCCCAAAGGGTTAATGTATAAATTAAATTTTTGCACTCACAAGGCCAGACTTACACACTCGTATCTCTATTAGTCTACAATGCTGCAAGAGAGGTCAAGACCCCCAAAGTCCGACCACAAGCAATGCGTAGGGGAGAAGGAGCAATAACAAGAATTGCCAATAAAGAAGTTGCCTTAACTTGGCTTAGCGAAATTTTCACGCTCTCCCACACACACACACAGCGCACGGAAAGTAAGACTTGGAAAAGCAATAAGTAAGCGAAACAAAGACCAGACATAAAAGTTGTATAATTTCGCATTGGCAGGTCTAATCCCACCAGCACCAGGTAGGAACCCACACACAATCGCACACCTAAATCCCCCCGAAGACAGAGCAGGAGAGTGCAGGGGAGTGAGGGACCAAAAGTATTTATGATTATTATATATTTTTTTGTTATTCCTTTCGTTCACCAAAAAACCAGCTGCTTTTGATGTTTTCTTTTTGAACAAATTAAATTCGGGTGTTGGGTTGGGCGCCAAAGTTTTGGCAATAAAATTTAACAATTCCCCGCTACAGTTTTTATGATTATCTCTCCCTTCTGGAGGACTCGCCGGAGCAACAATTTCCATTTACAATTTCGTTTAATGCGAGACCAAGAAGTTGCCTAATTGTGGCGGGAAAAATCTATTTGCCAGAAAATGGCCGCAAACACAAGGTCAGAGGCAATTCGAGCTGCTCTCAAGGAGTGGAGGGAAGTCAGTGTCGGTGTCGGTGTCTGTTTTTGTTTTTCTTTTCCTCCCGCCGCTGGAAAACTGCGTAGGTAGAGAATTCCAATGGTGCAGCAGCATCTCACAGCTCAAAGAAAAGAAAATCGAGCCGAACAGAACCGAACCGAACCAAGTCAAACAAAGGAAAAACAAGAAACGCATTCCCGACATGAGAGACCAGCCAGCAAGTCATAAATTTTCCCCGAAAAAAACCCAGAAAAACAATAAAAACGAGCCCAACAAAAGGAGAACACGATTCGAAGCAGCATTGAAAAGTAAATAGTCCAAGAACTCTGAAATAAAGAGCCTGAAAAGGTTCCTCCACAGGCAGGGAATCAGAAGAGTGTGCATCGTAGGTAGGCGGCAGGCAGGCAATATTCGATGGATAGATAACTGCATTCGTGGGCCGGGCAAGTATCTAAAGTATCTTAAGTAGGTTGCTGGTCTAGGTAGAAGTATGCAGGTGTCATTTGGCCGCAGGGACACAATCGGGGCTCAGTATTTATACGAAAGATTGAAAACCATATGCTGAGGGAAATGGAAAAGAAGACTTTATTAGGATAAGATATTTGAGAATCTTGGGTTGGGAGAAATGCATACTGACAGGGTCTTAAGATCCTTTGTAAAGATGCCAAAATGGAAAAGGTTTCCGAAAACTAATTTCTGGAAGGTGCAACTAACCGGAAAAACAATTTTTTTTAAATTATATATTTTTAGGTAAGAAAAACAAGTGGGGTTTTTATATACTATTCAGTGCATTTGTTGGCATAAAAGTGTAGTCTCTTTACACACAATATTCAGCACATACTTCCGTATATATGTATAGTACGTTGGCGTTTTAAATTGTTTATCCAAAGCGAACGGCATTCAAAATGCTATAGCAGAGACTTAATATACTTTGTGGCCGGGCACTTAAGCGATCGCTAAACGAACGCATTCGACCAGCCCCGAACCGTATTAATTCGCAGGCTCCTCAAAGAGATACTTCCTCTGCGAAATCCCCGGACCCAAAACTCCAGACTGCAGACTCCACTTAGCCAAAGCGATCATTCAAATTTTAGTCTTTAGTCAAATTACAGACTCTTGGGATGCGGATTTGGAGCTGGAGCTTGGAGTTGGGGACTCGGCTAAGCCGTCCTCCCATTCTCTCCGATCTCAAATCCGTATCTGTGCAATTTTGAGCTACAAATTTGGCGCCCACACAGATACAACACACACAAATAGCCGAAAATGGCAGCTAATTGGAAGTAAATCGAGTTAAACTTTCTTTCGCTAAGCCGAAAAAAAACGCCGCGAATTGCACGCATGAGGCCCGAGGCATTTTGAGATACATGGTATCTTGTGTTGTGTATCTCATAGTTTGCATAGCTAATTAGCCAACTTTAGCTCCGGAGTTGCCGTTCCCGTTGTCGGTGTTTGATCATTGATCAGCACTGAGAGCCAAGGCTAACGAACCAAATGTATCTCATGGAACGTTCTCACATTAGTCACGCGTTTAACATATTTTCGTTTCGTTTCGAGGTCCGTTTTAAATTTAATATATTTCGTACCTGTGGAAGAGCGGGGGCACCGAGGAGGAGTGCCACGGAACGCTAACGTATGCAAATATTTTAAGCTGCAAATCCAGCGTGCGTAACCGGGGAGAGACAGGAGATAATACACTGAAAATTAATTCGCAAAAAGTGATGAAATCTCTTGCCTTATACATTTCACGAAACCGAACCCATTTCTACTTTATGAAGTCACGTTTTCCTCAATAATAATATGGAATATTATGTGCTTCAGTTATCCCTTGGTTTTATTTTAGCATGTTATTTCCCTGACTCAATGCCCCGAGCATGATATTTTGTTCTCAGTGCCTAGATGGGAGCTGCAGACCCATCTATCTGCATATGCTAAACACAGGGTCCGGCATTGTCTCTCCCAGTGCCAGTGCCAGAGCCGGAGCACCTCTCCTTGCCCCTTCTGAGCCGAGACCTCTGCTTGTATCTGATTTGCGACAGTCAAGTCAAGTCAAGTCGCGCTATCTGCTGCTGCCTTTTCCTTCTCCGGTTGCTGCTGCTGCCGCTGAATATGGTAAAGAAGCTTTGGTAAAATGCTAGCGAATTAGGAACGCGGAATGCGATCGATACGTGCAACAGGGAGCAGGCAGCAACATGTTGCACATGCCGCAATGTTGCTGCTGCGGCTGCTGCTTCAGTTGCTGCTGCTACTGCTGCTGTCTATGCCTGCGTTTACCTGTGGTCAACGCGATTCGTTTCCCATATTGCTAATGCGAGGATCCGGGCAGAAAATCGTGCTCTTGGCCACGGGCAGCTGCCTCGGACGCTGTGGAGACTCCATCTCTTTGGCCATGCCAAATGGAGTCTCCCAATGGCAATTAAGGAGCCCAAAACGTTCTGTGTTGCTGCCTGTCCGGGGCATGTCTGTTATTGTTGCTGCTGTTGCTGTTGCCGCTGATGTTGCTGCTCGCAATTCTTAACGGTAATTATGTTGTTCGTTTTGGCAGGCCGCATTTTGCGTAGCCCTCGAATGGATTGAAATTCCCTGCAGTCGCGGAGCTTGTGTTAAATTGGATTAATTTGACAGTAAAATGCAAATGAGCCGAATGCCAAATACGAAATGCGAAATTAAACTTTTAGGCTGCCATCGCGAACACAGGAACTTGAACATGTTGCTGGCAACAAATTATGTTGCTGCCTCTGCATCTTTTCAGGCAGCTCCCCTGGAAAGCCATTTTTCTTGATGCACTTAAAGAAAACTATACGTATTTATAAAACTATATGTATGAAAAAATAAATGAAATATGTCAAAGGCTTTGTGAAGAACTGAGCTA